>JANZLQ010000055.1:11584825-11665536 GCA_026212715.1 Elanus axillaris | reverse complement strand
GGGAGATGCCTTTGGGAACCAATGGGAAACAAAAGGCGATAAAGCAAACGTTGATTTGGGTTGCTTACAGTAGGAAGAGGGAGTAATGGGTCTGTCCGTGCCTCATGCTGTCTGTCTGTACTCGGGGAGCCTTCTCCCTCCTTCTGCTGGTGCTGGCAGCCCTGTGCCGGCTCAGCTGCTGCCCATCCCCTCCTCGTGTTGTGGGGTCAGCCCGTGGCACAACCGTTCGTGGCCCCGCTTCCCTGGGAAGGGGACGCAGAGCCACTTGCTGCGGGGACAGACGAATGGGCCAGTGCGGCGTTTGGTGCACACCCAGCTGGTTCCTGGTGTGTGGAGCCACATGGCTCTCTGCGAGGCCAGGGAAGAGCACCCCACAGGGGACAACCGATGTCCCATGCGACCTGGACATCCTCATATCTGTGGGGATGAGATACCTTCATGATACAAGTCTCATCTTTACCTCCTGGAGGGCCAGGGTCCATCCCCCGCAGGCTGCACCCCTGCAGTGCAGCCCCTGCCCAAACCCCTGCAATGCCCCAGGGTGGTGGTACCAATGAGGGATGCTGTTAATTTTCAGCCTTCCTCAGCTCTCAAAAGCTGTCATGGATGCTGTTTTTCTAGCAAGCAAACATATGCAGTGCTTTTGCATGATGGCTTATTTTGCTCGCAGAGCAAGCAGGCACTGCATCAGCATATAAAATCTACCCAGAGCCCCTCTCCATCCCTGTTAGACTCCATCTGTGCAGGGAAGCTGGGCTGGGGTTGCTCCAGCAGCCTGTTTGTTCCCATAAGTCCCCAGTGGCTGTACATATAGGGGTGCATACACACTCCTGCCCATGCCCCAGGTACTGAGCTTTTGGGGAGAGGGGCTGCTGTGGGAAGGTGGTTGCAAAGCGTGAGATGGGGAGCAGAGGGGTCCGCAATTAAAGCGGTCGTGGAGCCGCGGTAGTTGCAGGCTCTTTAACTTCTCCGGACTGTGCTAGAGATAATGGCTTTTACATCTGTTCCTGGAGGCGGTGTGGATCTTTCTATTTATTTATTTATTTTTTGATTGTATCTGATACAGCCTCAGCGAGTAATTGAGTGTTTGAGAGTGAAAAATTATCTCTCCGGCTTGGCCCTTATCTTGACAGCAAAGCAGCACTTTTAATTTAATTTTGTTCAGAGCATGTGGGTAACAAATTCCACTAATCGCTCTGCTGTCGCCCTCCGCATCGTAACGAGCCTCTTGTTTCCCAGGAAGCGGAACATAAACACGGTGCTGGATGCAAGCAGGAGGAGTGCGAGAGTTAGCGCCGGCTGGAAAATGAAGACGCGTTTTGGTGCTGATGCTCGGCGCACCCGTGACGCGATGGATTTGTCTCCTGGCTGGAGTAGGGGGAGGAGTGGGAGGAGGCAGAGGGTTGTGGACGTCACGCCACGCTGGTGAAGCTCATCTGTGCATGGCACTTGGCTGGGGGGAAACTGAGGCAGGGAGAGGATATGCCCCAACTCCAGGGAGCTGTTGCAGAGCAGAGATTTTTATTCTCACCCTGTTGGGTCATTTTGCATGTATTCTAAAAATAATGGAGGGAGGGGAAAGGTGGTCTGGGTGGGGTTTTTTTGGTTTGGTTCTTTTTTCTTTTTCTTTTGGCTTTGGAGATCCCAGGCCAGTTCCCAGATCCCAGGCAGCAGCCCAGCTCTGCCTGCAGGGTGGTGATGGGAGAGCAGGCAGGGCCTGGATGGGCAGCGTGGTGGAGGTCCAGCAGCTGTGGGCAGCTCACTGGGTGCTGGGGCATCTCCTGCCAGGTCCTGAGCTCTCCCTGGCAGCCTGGCCTCCATCACTGCTCTCTTCTGGTCTCCAAAATCAATTCAGCTGTCTGACCAGCCCTTTGCTCACTGAGCACGATCCTCCCTGGGCTGTGACTCAACAGGAGCTATTTCATAGATAATGATTAGGTTTTTTCCTCTTTTTTTTTCTTGTAGGAATAATGTTTCTGTTACACTGTATTGAAAATTGCTTTCCCTCCTCCTTAAAATGAAGCCTTCCACTCAGATTTGCCTTTGTGTTTGTATATTGTAAAATTGGGACTCATTTGGAGTTTAAAACAAAAAAGATCAGGCCTTAATTCCAGGAGAAGTGTTTCCATTGATTTGCGTGAAAGAAAATTCCAGTGCAGGCAATCTCTGACTCTAAATATGTAACTGTTTCTTTAATGTGATTTTATCTCAACCAATTCAGCACCCAGAACATGAAAGCAAAACTGACTTCATTGATTTTAATTGTCCATGCCCAGAGAAATGCAAAAAATGTAACAGCGCCAGGAGAGCAAATTGGGTTTGCACAAATTCTTCCCCCTTTACTGTGCTGGCAGAGGTCCAAGATATGCGGGCAGGAGCGGGGCTGGAGGTGGTGATGGAGCTGGAGGTGGTGACCCTGGTGGTGATGGGGCTGGTGGGTCAGCAAAGATCAGCATCTCAACCTGTGCTACCTTGGTCATCTCTGTGTCTGCCCCCTCCTCTCCGCTGCCCTTCCTGGCCCAGCTTTCAGGGCTTTTCCTTTTCCTCTGCTTCCCCCCATCCTCCTCCTCCTCCTGATTGAAATTTGCTGGTGGTATCTCCCTGCAAGCTGCAGGCATAGTGTTTTAGAGCAAAAGGGGAGCACCATCAGCAACTGTATAAATAGGAAGTAAATACATCTGTTTGGTACATGAGGCATTAAAACTCCAAGAGCATGTAAAGGGCCAAGGCTCAGGCTGCTGGAGGAGTGCAAGAGCTTGCCAGGACGAGGGGTGCAGGCTGCAATGCATACCGAGCTCAGCTGCCAAACCCTTGACTTGCCGTGGGGTCTGGCAGCCCCACCCCGACCTCCCCACAGTGGCCGTGCCACCCCTCGGCATCCTCCTCTCCCTGCCCCACACCCCAGGGCTGCCTTTTCTGCAGCCCCCGTGCCATACCAGATGATACCTCGGCTAATTGCTAGTGGGTAATTCTTAAACATTAATAGTAGTAATCTGATTCAGCATGTGCTTAGCGAGATCAAATCCTCTATAAATCCAAAAGAGTCTGATCTCACCCTTCTGCTGCACAACGCAGCCGTCTGTTCTCCTCGCTCCCCCCGTCCCGTCTTGTGTGTGCCCTCTCTGCCACTTGGAGGTGAGCGGAGTCTCCCCGGGGTCTCCCCTGGCCCAGGGGGAGCAAAGCCACCGCTTCGGGACTGATCCCCATCCTGCTGACCTGGGGGTGGTGCTGGAGACAGCCCAGTGCCCAAGCCCTGACCCAGATCCAGACTGTAGATATGAGCACCTTCCCTTGGGATTTGTCCAAGGCAGTGACAGAGAAGGTGCCTGCTCGAGGAGGGGCTGAGGCCAGGCATCGGTAGAGAGGGTATGCAATGAAATGCCTGCTCGTGCTCTCACCTCGCTGCTCGGACGCTGCCTGGAGGGTTCATTGCATCAGTATCCCTCCCCTTCCAAGGGAAGTGGCTCTGGGGCAGAGTGGTCCATCCAAGGCTTGGTGGGGACCATGGTGTCGGAGAGCTGTGTCTGGCTGGAAGGAGGATGTCCCGTCCCATCCCATCCCACGTGTCTGGTGTGTGGGAGAAAGAGGGACCATCCTGATGTGGAAGGGGTGGGGAGGCCCAGGTGCAGGGCAGGGAGGGGAGATGGGCACTGCTGCTCCCCAGCACAGGGCTGCTCCGTGGCAAGAGCCGCCTGCCAACACCGCTGCTCATCTTAATTGGCATTTGATTTGATTTGACATGATCTCCCACTTGTAAAACACCTTGAGATGTTTCTGTGTGTGAGGGTGTCCTGGAAACGCTGTTGTACCATATTAATGAGCCTCTGCTGAAACACAAAGAAGGATCATTAGGAGCGCCCAACTCTCGACGTGCCAGCAACATCGGCGTGCGTTGGGAGCAGCACGGAGACGCGAGACGGGCTGCGGCGGGCTGGCTGCTCCCGGGGTGCTGTGGGTGCTGCTCGCCCCGCACCGGGCGCTTCTGCATGCGGCACGGCAGCCGGGCGCTGGCGGCTGCACCGCGTGTTGCTAAGCAGTTCAGGCACTCGCTGTTCTCCCGCTTGGTTTCCCCAGCCCTGTCTTCCTCGGGTGGTAGAAATACATTTTAATATCCGAGTAGCCGCGAAACATTCTGTATTATGCTATTATCTCTGGGGGGGTGGGGAAGATTGCAAAGCACTTGGCGTTTAACACCCACATATGGCTAACACCATGGGCTGTGTGCTGATAAAGATGGGGTAATTAAAGTTTATTTTTTTTATAGACTAATCTCCCAAGCATGTATTTATGAGCCTGATTTAGAAACATCATATTACCAAGAGCGCGGGATATTTGTGTTGCTCGTAAATCCATACGTGTTCTGAACATACCTTTTTTTTTTTTCCCCCCATCCTAAATTTAGGCAGCACTGCCAGTATTAAAAAGAAATGAGCTCTCAGTTTTGTTGGTTTTTTTCCCCCCCTTGTCCTTTAGGTGAGCAAGGGAAAGTGTACAAAGCAGCAAGTAATTAACTGCACGAGGAAATGATACTTTAAAGGAGACACGGTGTATTTGGAGGGGCTCTTTGCAGAGTGTTTACACCACTGGCTTTGAATTTATCTTCATCTTGCAGCAGGTGCAAAATCTTCAGGGGAATATGGTGCTTTGCAAGCTGTTTCTGAGCTGTCTACAGAGGGACCCGCATCTTCTCTGGTAGGCCGGAGCTGGACTAATTGGCACTGGTGTTTAATGAAAGAAAAAAAAATCCTGGGTGGGAAAGGTGGTGGTGGCAGGAGCCCCTCTGACCACAGCCCTGGTTACTCCTCTTGTCTTCCAGTTTAATTAAGCTGCCACTAACTGGATCACTGGCAGGAAGCATCTCAGGTATGATTCTGCCCTAAACCGGAGCAGTTTGCCTTTCCTTTCTACTGCTCTCTCCTTTGCTCTCACAGGCTGGGGGGGGCAGGGGGAGAGGTTGCTTCTTCTCATTCAGAAAGAAGTAATTTCTTCTTATTCTTCATCCTCGTCGTGCGCTCACTCCTTGGGCACAGGCTGCCTGGCTCTGCCTCCTCCGGGAGCCCCCGAGGGCCATCGCTTTCCCCCCAAACAGCCCAGCTGAGCGCTTGGGCACCCACTCACTCTGTTGCAACCATCCAAAACCATAACAGAAACACATTTAATTATAGAGAGGTCATCTCAATATATGAAGGATTTATTAGGACAGAGGAATCTGGGGAGTGAGTTTGGTCTCAGCTGTGCCTGGTTGCCACCTTCCTCTTGGGCTTTTGGGAACCCACAAGACCCAAACAAAGACCTGCATTGGGTGCTGAGGCTCTTGGGGCTCCTGAGTCCCATCAGCCATCCGTGAAATCTTGCATTTCCCCCGCAAGCCTCCTCCTTTTGGTAACGGAAGTTGATGCCAGCTTGTTTGGTGGACCTGGGTTTGCAAATCTGCATTTTAAACACCTCCCTGAAAGCCTGCAGATGTCAAGGAGGTGAGGGAAAGAGCAGGCTGTAGCCAGGCAGAGCTCCACTCTGCAGCGTTGTGGTTTATATGGTGCTGCCTAAGTTACGGAGCTTGGTTTGCATCCCCTCCTCAGGCCAAGGAAGGAATGGATCATTTTGTCTCGCCTGTTGAACAGGAGTGTGAAGCCCTGGTGAACCTGCTGAGGTTGGTTTGGTTAGCCATGGCTTGCTAAGAAAACATTTTCTTGTGAATTTAGAGGCCTGCCATGAAGCTGCTTTATCTCCAGATGGGTGCTTAAACAGGAGTGCTTCTGCTGGAGGATCAGTGGTTTGAAGAGCAGGCAATGGGATTGAAAAAGGGAACTGTGTCCCTCTCTTTAAAGAATGAGGGAAGGATCTGCTTTTCCAGCTGACTCCCTTCAAACCTGGCAGCAAACTGGCCCTGAGCAATAAAGAACTGAGCTGGAAATCCAATTTCTGCTCAAGCAGAAGACCCGTTGTATTGGTTCAGTTGGTCAAAGCCAACATCAGGCAGTTCTAGAGGTCAATAATTAGTGCCGTGATGGAAACGATTGGGGAGCAGGAGACTTGTAGCACATTTGTCCCTTTCCTTGGGCAGCCAAACTCAAACTCACTGAGCTGTTATGGGCCTTTTGCTGTTTCAAGCTCCTGTGCCCCTCTCCTTTTAGTCACGGGGAAAGAAGCAGCCACATGGACTGGTGGGGATGGGAGCTCCTGTATACTAATTCTTCCAGCTCCACTCCGGCTGCCGGGTGGTGAAAGCTGCCATCATACCTGTGATTCAGGCTCTTTGTGAAAAGGGGATAATACTTGTGTAACTCATAAGGGATTTGCAATTTATTGTTTGCAAAGCACTTTAAGACCCTGGATTGAAAGGTGATTTATAACAGTGAAATCCAGTGTTCTCTGGTCTATTGTATACTTGGCTGTGTCCAATTACCCTGATGGAGGCTTTTTTCCTTGTTTTTTCTTTTTTCTTTCACTTTTTTCTTTCTGCATTTGTGTAGTAACTTCAAGAAAATGAAGGGTTTGTGGCAGGCACGATATGCACAGCGAGAGGATGAGTTTGCCTCCCAAGGAGGTGCTAGCTTATGCTGATGATATGAATAAAGATTGGGAAGAAAAAAAAGGGGATTGCAAGGTGAAGGGCGCAGGACATCATCGATAAAGCTGTGGAATGGGTGGGAAGGCTGTTTAGATGATGCATGCGTAAGGAAATTAAAAGATGCTTCATAAATAATCAATTTGCATATTCCTGTTGGTCACAGTGATAGGGGTATTTTCCAGCAGATCAACCACTTCTCCTGTCCTGCAAATGCTGGTTGGAGCATCCACTGTGCAGGCTCCATCCTGCAGCCTGGAATGCTTTAGTGGGACACCCTGCCCTGCCTGGAAAACTCAGGTTGTGCTGAGCATGAGATCCTTGCCCTGGCACCAGCAACTCTAACAGTGGCTTCAGTCAAATTACAGGGTGTGCAAGTGCTAACTTGCTGGGTGTATTTCCTGTTCAAACTGATGCTTTTTAAATCTCACTTTGCTGATGAGATGGTGAGGGATGGAGAGCAAGAGGGGATAGGCTGGATTGACTTCCAAAAATAAATAAGTGTCCTCACCTGAGCAGGGATGCAGTCAGGTCTGCTGGGAGCTCGGTCATCTCAGCCACACCATAACAGACTGTTCAGCAGCCGGGGTTAATTGCTGGGCTGTGCCCTCTCCTTGGCATTGTCATACACCCCAAGTGGCTTTTAATCAGTGTCCTAAGCACCAGAGAAGGGAACAGGCTGCTCTGCGAGGTGACTGTCGCTAGCTGCGAGCAAGGTGGAGTGCTGGTGCGAGGTGTTGGATGAGGTGGCCATGGGGGATGTGGGGCAGCTGGAGCAGCGGTGGGACACCCGTCGGGACTGGAGAGGCTGGGCAGGGAGGGAGCAGTTGTGTCCCAAGCCATGGTCTCCAGGAATGCTCCCTTCTTGGGCAGTAGAGACCTGTTGATGGGGTAGCGGTGGCCTGCGGACAGTTTGTCCTGGTCATTTCCATCAGTGGAGGGTCTCATCTGGACACGTGGGTGCTCCTGGCCTGTGCCCAGCAAGAGAAGCTGAATCTCCTGGGGCAGCCACGTCTCTCCCGATGACTCTGTATTGTCCAGCTTCACCCCCTTCCCTGCGGAGTTTGGGGGTTGCTCTGTCCCACCCAACTGTAGTTGATAGTGATTCAGTCATCTTAATGTCATTCTGCTCTATGAGCGTTTCCCGGTGGGTTTGTACCTGCTGCCAGCCTCTAGACCTGCAGATGCTAGAGCTGCTTGTTGGCTTTCATCTAATGCTTCAAAAAAAATTCCAAATAAAATAGAAGCCACCAACCAAGCCTGGCCGAGTGTGCAGGTCTGAGTGGAGCCACGGGGTGATGGGATCCCCACCGCCTCGCAGGATTATTCCTTGATGCAGGCTTCCCTTAGCCCTGGTGCCAGGCACATGGCCTTCAAGAGGAGGGATGGAATTCTGAGTGACCCACGTGTAGTGCAGGTGCCCACTCAGGAGCAGGCAAGCTGGGTACCTGCTTCGGTGGCTGGCTTTCACATGTCGGAAAATACTGAGCTGCTTTGTGCGAGATGCTATGAGCTTCTGTGCCTGACAAAATAAAACTTGTTTTGTAGTATCTCCTGCCTGTCAAAAGTGGCTGGCTCTGTAGGTCACTTTTTTGTTTGGTGTAGTCCCCCGTGATCACTGAATATTTATATATGTTTTTGTAAATAATTAACACTTACTGGTGCTATATAACATCTACAAGTGTAGATTTCTCCTGGTGTAAAGGGAAAGCAAATGATGCCATGGTCCAGGCAGCCCTCGGATTTGGCTTGATTATTTTTTGTGACTTGACAAGTTTTGCCAAATAAACCATGGCTGATGAGAAGTGACGGCGGCTTCACCAGGGGAGCCTGGCAGGGGTGGTGAATGGCTCCAGGGAGGAAGGGTTCCCAGGGAGAGGGTCTGTACAGGGCTCTGAGCAGGTTTTGTCTCTCCTCTAGGAAAATACAGCCCCCAAGATGGATGTAACTCAGTGAGTGAAACAACACGAATGTTAAAAACCCAGCCAAACAAGGCGTGATGGGAATGATGGGATTTGCAGACCTCGGGAGCTCTTCCAGTGCTACTGAGCTGACGTCTTTGTTTTCAGTGCCTGCCCTTCCCTGGGGCTGGGGCTCTCCTGCATCCCTGCAGGGAAGGGGGGACGCCGAGCAAGCCCCTGGTACAGCTTTGCCTTTTGGCCACCCACCCTTCTCTCTGCCTTCCAGGTTCGATGAAGAGCCCCGTCAACAAGACAGCACTGACCCTGATCGCGGTCAGCTCCTGCGTCCTGGCTGTGGTGTGCGGCTCCCAGCTCTCCTGCCCGCTGACCGTCAAGGTGACACTTCACGTACCTGAGCACTTCATTGCGGATGGTAAGACCTTCCTGGGACTAGGACCCTGCTGCCCCACTGGGTGTGTTTGGGACATGGGAGGTCCCTCTGTCCCTCTCATTAGGAATCGCCCCGGCTGTGTTCAGCTGCAGGGATCCCCCTTCCCAGAGGAGCAAAGTACATCTGTGAGCCTGAGGCCAAAATCTCAGTCATTGTTGTTATTATTGTTGTTGTTGTTGTTGTTGTTATTATTATTATTATTATTATTATTATTGTCTGATGGATATTCCTGTTTTCCTCCAAACTTGTTGACAAGCTCTGGGAGCCTGCACAGACAGACAGATGTCTCCTGTCCTGCAGTGGCAAAGCTGCTAGTCCCAGCCACTTGCAGCAGCACAGAGTGAAATTGCTAGGGTTTGAACAAAGGCAGAGATGCTTTGAAAAATTAGACGAGGGCTGCTGTCACTATTTATTGCTTTCTCCAACTGGGCTCCTTGCGTTTGTTGTGTTTCACTGACCTTTTCTTTATAATGTGCAGTGAGCGTCGAGTGCAAGTTTTCAGTAACATGAGGGCAAATTTCATTTTCTTCCAGCAGACGGGACACATTATTCAGTCGGTTCCAATTCCTCAGCTCCTGCACTCATCTCGCTGCTTGGGGTGTGCAGAGGGGGCACTTTTTCTCTGCCAGAAACGTGCTGCATGGAGCTGGTGCATCCCCAGCTTCTGGGGTCTCCCAGCATGGCCAGCTCCTGTACAGCCCCCCACTTTGGGGGCTGGGATGGAGGACAGCTCTTGGAGGGATTAATAATTTGGGGTGAAGTAGATGGCTAAAGAGGTGCAGCGGAATGGCAGCAGCAGGGAGTGATGGAGAGGGGCTCTAAACCATCACCCCATGGCAGGGTGGGACTCGCTAGTGCGTTTGAAGTGGGATTCAGCCCTGCTAAGAGTGGTTTCTTCTTGGCCATTTGTAGGACGTTGCCTGCATTGCAATGCTGACAGAGCACGTGCTCTCCCCAGCCCCACCACTGACCCTCTCTGCCTGATTAACCCCACTGCTGTGTCCACACCTAGCGATGCTTATGGGATGAGTGTTGTGTGGAGTGGGTTGATGCGTTCGTGCTGGTGTGTGAGGGTGCCTCTGCTCTGATCCCCAAGGATGTTTCTTAGCCACTGACTCCGGAAATTACAACCCAGTCTCTGGGTTCATGGGCTATCCCAGCGGTCAGAGCTTGGTCCTTAAAGGAAAGGGGAGCAGAGCCTTTACTTTGTGGCCTCAGATTGGAGGAACTGAACATCAGTGGAGTGGAGACATGAAAAAGGTGTAACTTGAAACAAGGGACTTGTCTACACCTTGACTTGTTTCTAAAAGACTTTAAGGATTGTCCAGGCTGGACATAAATATTCTGAAGGCTTCACAGATTGTTATTCCAAGTAGCTGGAGAACAGAAGCTCTTTTTGCACTTGGGAAATGAGGTTGCTCCAGTGTTAATTCGTGTCCCTTTGCGATGGGCACTGGCCAGTTCACCACTTGGACTGGGAGTTCTCAACTGGTTTTGGTACTTGCTGAAGGTTGGCCAGGAAGGCAGCGATGGAGACAGGACACTGGCATCCTGCTCCCAGCCTGTGGTTCTGGCCCAGGGAAGACAGCTTGTCCTCAAGAAAGAAAATGAACCAAAATGCCATGTGACTATAGAATGAAAGTGAAAAGCTGAGCCTGTGCTTGTCACTGGGAAGGGGGTGGCAATGCAAATTATGCAAATATGGAGAACACTCGAATGGAAATGACAATGAAATACCAATAAAACAGATTAATATCCTTGAAACTGGGGGAAATGGGATGATCTCCAGTCCTGACTTAATGACTTTTCTGAAGAGAAAGTGGCAAGAGGACTGGTAAAAACGGTTTGGAGAAGAATTAAAATGAGCTTTGTAATGAAACTGTAAAATATAATTACAAACTGCGAAAACTTTTTAAATATTTTTTATGAGAAACAGTCAGATTCTTCACATAGAAGCAGCCAAGACATTTTGCAGTGGCTATCACTTTTACTGAAATCTCATCATTTTATGTGAAGGCAGTCCCTTGCCTGGGAAGAGAAAAGCTCTTAAAGTTGTCCTTTCTTTTTGAATAACAACAAATCCCAAGGCAGCACCCAACTGGCAGCAAAATATTATAAAACATTTAAAGACATCACAGAACTGAGCCGAGCTGGGAAATTTTAATGATACCCAGGAAAAACGTGGCTGGCTGTGTTTGCAGATGCGTGCACCCAGAGTCTTACGCTGATGGAAAATAGGGGTTGTGCTCCTCCCTGGTGATCTCCTGGGGGCGGTTAAACCTGCTTTTTGTCTGGGTGCAAAAGGGGGTTGGTGTGGGCATCGCCACATGAGCGAAGTGACAGCATACCTGATGTCTTTGACCTGGCCGAGGCTGGGAGCTTTGATCAGTCTTAAACCAGCCTCACATGGCAGCTGATGGTGCACACCATGTCTTGTAAATGTTGCCGTGCACTTAAATAGCCTGGTTTCTGAAGCTGTTCTCTTTTGTATTTTGCATGATGATAAGGCAGGCTCTGCAAGAAGGCAGGGATGGTGTATTCACGGGAGATGTTCCCGTGCGAGAGAAGGGTGCCCTCTCATTCCTTTTTGAAATGTGGTATTTCAATAGATGCCAGTAGCCAAGGAAAATCTTAAAGCAGAGCAGCTACCAACACCTCTGCAGGAAAAGCCGAACAAAGGCAGAGGCTGAAAGAAAACCTGCTCCTAGCAGATGAAAACTCATCTTTGAAGGAAACTTTAAATAGACGCCAGCCAGCTCCAGCGCGCTGGCAGCCAAAGCCAAGTTGGGAGAAGGAGGAGGGGAGAAAGCCCCACCAAATATCTTCAGCCTCAGAGGCAAGCAGCTTTCCCCTCTGCTGTGAGCAGCTGTGTTAGAGAAAGAAGCTCCCGAGCCCGCTGGAGTCGCAGGATGGGAAAGGGGAGGGGAAGGACTGGGACCAGAAGCCAACTGGCAGCAAAGGCTGGGAGAATATATTCCAAGCAGCAGTATTAGCAACCAGTCAGTCTCTATTGCCCTTCTTCCTCTCTCTCTCTGTTCATTTTCTTCCTTTTGTTCATTTGATGGGGTTCCTCCACCCCCCCCAGCTTCTCTCCCCTCTGAGCAATTATCGCCTGGTTTGTACAGCTGCTCTGCCTTCATTTCACAGGGCGGCCAAATCCAGGAAAGCCTGGCAGTAGCTCCCGTGCTCTTTGCTGCCGTGGCTGGCAGGGGAAGGCTGGGGACCTCATGCCTCTGAGAAGGGTCGGTGCCTCTAAATCTTCCCTTAGGATGTGATGGTGGGAGCATCCTCTCTTCCCTTCTGCTGCTCCAGGGCATTGTGTTTCAGGGCAGCCTCTGTCTGTGCTGAGCAGAAGGCATCGTTCTGATTTCAGAGACGGCTCAGATTTATAGAAAGACTCATAGTGGCTTTTATGAGGGTATGGAAATGCAAAGCATTATTTAAAGGACCCTTTAGCAGTGTCAAAGGGGGGAAGAAAGGAAAGAGAGCCCCTCCATCTGAGCAATAAAACCCCTTATGAATATGCGAGCCACTCAGCTCCATACATTCAATAGTTGTTGGGTTTTTTTTCTTTCTTGTAAGTAATCACTCAAAAAGTAGAGATACAGCAATGGGAGCGGCTTGCAGAGAAGGCAGGGCTGGAGAAAGATACCCTAGAGGACTCAGCCTGGAGTACGTCCTTGCTGCACAACAGTTTGAAATATAGTATCAATTAAAGCTTCCCATTTTTACAGCCTGCGAAGAAGTTATATATGGTGTGGGTGGATGTTTGTATCTGGATACTTTAGTGGGAGAGGTAGGTGTGATCCTCCGGTGCGTACAGAAGGAAGCAAGAGCTACATTTAGCTAGGGGCTTGTAGGGCTTCGTTTTATAAGTGGAAATAAAGTAAAGGGCATAAAGCAGCTTTCTGTCACTTCAAAGACATCTCAGGGCATTCACAACCACCTTCCCTCCTCTTCTGAGATGCGTGCCAGAGGAGATGTGGTAATCCCTGTCTGAAATCTCACTGAACTGCGGACTGGCTGGTTTATGGAGGTCAGCGAGCAGAGGCACCGCAGCCGCAGGCACCGTCCTCGCGGTGGACTCTGGTCCCAGCCACCCACCTTTCTGCTTCAGCCCTCCTGCAAACCTGGATAAATCCCCCCCGGATGAACGTTGCCCTGCAAGCAATGGGGGGAGGGAGGAAAACAAACCTGATCCCACCCTATGCAAAGCCAGGAGAGCAGCGGGAGGTGGAATTGTTGCTTGAGACTGTGCTTTGGGTTTGAGTGTCGGGCAAGATGGCAGAATTGGAGGAAGCTTTTTTTTTTTCCTTTTATGCTTCGTGTGTCTGCATCTGAACATTGACGTTCTGTGATTGTCACGCAGCTGATCAGTAACCATGTCATCTGAAGATTTTTTCCTACCTTCCCACCACCACTGTTTCCACCAAGACACCAGTGGAATTGGATGCTGCTATTAGCAGCTTGTGTTAATTTTCCCCAAAGATTGTCGGAGATCTGCAGACTGCAATTGTTGGACTCGCAACAACTTCTCATTTTGGTTTTAATTAAATGTGTTGCTTTAAATTGTTTGCTTTTGACACCTCCTGCTCAATCTTATGAAGCCCTCAGAGGTGACCAGGCATTAGCTTGTGTCCTCAGGCACTTGCCCGCGCGTGTGCTCAGCACGTGCTGCGCATGAGGGAGCAGAGAAATGAGCAGCAGGAGGTGGGGAACCGGCTGCCTCCCCATTCCTTTTTACAGCAAGGAAAAGCTGGAGACGCTCTTCGATTTACATGTGAAACACGCCAGGTTTATACCAGAAGGACGAAGACGGATCTGATCTCAAAGGTATCGTCTGAGCTTTCAGAGAGATGCTACCTTTCGGGTCCACCATGTTCTCCAGCTGGTCCCAGCTCCACCAGTCCCTTCTGAAATCAGCAGGGGGAATTGAAATCAGATTTTTCTTGTGCTGTTTTCTTCCCCCAGAGTTGTTGTGCTGCAGAAGTACCTATTTTGCTGTATGGAGACCTGGGTCAGGGCTTCGGGAGAAGCAGTACTTTCCTGTTGTAGTCTCGGTGCCAGGTCTGGCTGACCCAGAACCCACGTGTTTCTGGTAAGGTGCCTGTGTTTGGGGGGCAGCTTTACAGATTGCATTTAATTCCATCAGCTCTTAATCACCAGGTCACCTCGGTGTCTGCATTACAGCTCACTCCTGTTCCCGCGCCTGTTTGGCTGGCAAGAAAATGTGAGCAAATGGCTGCGGCGTTACCAGACATGAACTCTAAATATTAACATCAATTTATAAACAGTATCAGCGTGGATCAAAGGGATTCCAAGACGGTTTTATGGCGTGAATGCACTTTGCATGAAGAACTAATAAGATTCTGGAGGCTGAAGTACATCATGTTTTTATCGTGCCTTTGACAGGCTTGTGATCCTGCACTCGGTTCTTCCCCGTGCCAGCCCAGCTCCCCCAGCCACGTGCCTGCCAGCAGTGCTCCCGGCTGCCGGGACAGTGTGGTTTGCAGAGGCAGGCAAATGCCTCATTCTTTCTCCGTTGCAGGCTTCATCGGAGCAAAGCGGTGGGGATTGGTGTTGATATTTGGATGTTGTCAGCAGTGGCCAGGTCAGAGCTGGGAGCTGTTGCAGCCTGAGAGGCAGGATGTGCCCACCACTGGGGAGGTGGCATCCAGCACCTGCTGAGCTTCTGCCAACACCATTTACCCTCTAATTTGGGAGGGATGGGAAGGGAGAACTACAGTAAGGCACATCTTTGACCAACTAACCTGCTCCTTTCCTAGATGGAGAGATGCAAACATTAACTTCTGCATCTGCAGGATAAGACCCTGCCTGCCTGCTTGCAGCATGGTGGTGTGTCAGTCCCGGGAAGCTGGCTTAGGCCACGCTTGCTTTTGAGCAAGAATTTGTGGGGTACCTGCAGCAGCAATGATGCAGCAATGCGGTGAGGATTTTTGGAGGCTGCATAGCTAGGAATGTGCTGCTTCACTTTATCATTATCCCAACAGGTAGCATTGCTGATGTGCAGTCTCTCGGTGAGTGGGTGGTAGCTCGCCTCGGTCCTGTGCCATATTATCTTTACATGTGCTGCCTTTTGGTTGTGTTTTCTGCCATCCTGGGAGGATGTTTGGTCTTGGTGCTGGCTGAAAAATCTCCATTCACATGCACTTTGTGCTTTTTAAAGCTTATCATAACTCATCTATCGTATACTTTGTGATGTGATTAGATTTAGGATGGATTTCCCCAAACCCTTGTCCAAAATCTAGAGAGCATCACTGAGAAAGAGCCCCAGGCTGGAGCGTGGGAGTTGGGAGATATGGAGCATTAAAGAGAAGCTTTTCTTTAGGAGTCTAATGTCTGTCTCAGCCATCAGCTGGCCCAGATGCCGATTGAGGACAGAAACGTGCTGTTACTAACACTTGCACAATTATATCATCTAATAATGCCGTGGGAGATCTCATTGCAGTGTGAGCTTGACCACAAGGCAGGGGTGGGAAGCCGCCATCTTCCTTGGGTTTGGGAAAAGTTGGCTGTGTCATCACTTGCTGTATAAAGTTAAATACATGCGTTGCTTGTCAGAAGTTCAACCCTGGCAAAATCAAGACTGACTGCCAAGAAAACCCAAAGAAAGAGTCTGTCAGAATTATCAAGAAAGTGCAATTTAACAATTAAAATGTAACCCTGCTCCTCCCACAGGAAAGATGCTTCTAGTCTGAGCTATAATTACATACAGATTTGTATCACTAATTTGCTTCTGCTTTGCCAGAGCGAAAAAGCTCTGGCAGGACTGACGGCATTTCTAAGGGATGGGGGTCTCTGGTTTGATCATCAGTGGGTTGGGGAGTGCTGGCGTGAGCCGCCCACGGCTGTGCAAGTAGTTTGTGTGCTGAAAACACATCCTTGAGTCAAGCACTGCACGCAACATAAACTGTATGCACTTTGGCTGATGGAAGAGTAAAGGAAAGGAATGTCTGTAAGTTTTTGTTGTTTTAAAAACCCGCTATCATAACTTCCTGTTTAGGTATTTCATCTTGTTCAAGAGAGAAACCATTTCATCTTGTTTTTCAAGTGGATAGCTTGGATTTTAACCCAGTGTGATAATATCCCTGGATTCAAATTAGAATATAGAATTAAGAGTTTGACTTTGAAGAATTTAAATTATTCCAAAATTACCTAGTTTTGCACTGAGCAGGAGAGTGGTGGTAAAGCTGAGCACCGCATTAGTCCATGAGTACAATCCTGCACTAAGCCCGGTTTGCTTGCTTAGGTCAGTATATGTATGTCCTGGACATCCAATGTCTGTCTGGTTCTTCTGCATTTTCTGAAAGAAATTTAAGAAGCAGAAGTTTTTATTCCCTTGGACCAAGACAGGAGAATGAGAGCTGATCAATGGAAAGAGCTGATAGGGGAGGAGTTGTCTCTTTGGGAAATGTTCTTTCAAGTTTAACAAGGAAAAAAACCCAGGTCTCTAAAGAAATCAAATAGGGTTATTCTTTGTACCTATGGAATGAAGCAAGACAGATAATCCTTCCTCTAGGGTTTAAAAAATACCTGTAACAGGATTGTAATTGTATGATAGTATAGGGATGGATACATTAATAGCAACCTGTAGTATGACCTTCCATAGCTTTCCAACACAAAATACTAATTTTAGATGAAAAGGAGTTTCGTTGGCCAAGAAACTGTGAATGGACCAAAGAAGACAAAAGGAGCAGAGGGAGAAGAAATATAAATTCTTAAAAAAAAATTTTTTTTTGATCTTTTCCTTGAAAAAAAGAGAGAAAGGAAAAGCCAAACCCTTTTGGCTGCCTTTTGGGCACTTTGTTCTTTTCCCTTGTTAGATATCTCTTCTGAGCTGTTTTATCCTGTTGTGTTCTGGAAAATGATTTTTGAAATGTCAAAACTTCAAGCCTCTTTTGTCAAGGCTTAAGTAGTTCCATTGAACTTTGAAGGAGACCCCAGCATGAGAGACATGAACTTTTGATGCTGCCTTAACTGATCTGGCTTTGATCAGCGTTGCAGAAGGAAGGGGGGGGGGGGGGAAACACACACATAAAAAACCCCAAACAAAACAATCCCCCAAAGTGGTGGTGGACCTCGTGGAGCTGGGAAGCAGTTGTGTAGCTGGGTACTGATGCTGTCCATGGCACTGCAGTATTGCTCTACAGCATAGACTGGCTTGTAAAGCCAACAGCGCTTGAGGGACGTGTCCTACTGTAGGGGTTCCTGGGAGGAGGTGGTGGTGGTGGGTAGAGAGCAGCCATTTTGTTGTTGTGTTCCCTTGTTTGGTTGACGCTGTACTGATGGTTGCTTTACCTTGAGGCCTGAATGTCTCTGTTTAAGGGTGATTTCCCCAAGTGTTTGAGTGGGAAGCTCAAAACTTGTGTGTGGGAGGGTACAGGGTTGTCAGCAGAGGACAGCAGGGTGGACAGTCTCTCCAGGTGTCTTTGGAGACTATGTCTGCTGGGATCTGCTCCCCAGGGTCTGTGGGCAGCAACTGTAGGTGTGCTTCAAACCGGGTGCAGGTGTGGGGGCTGATTCGGCGGGGTCTGAGGTCCTTGAGGCAGGTTCCAAAGGGTGGTTTGGAGCGGGCACTACCCCCTGCTGCCCCGGTGGTGTGAGACCCTCGGGTTCCCTCTCACCCCGCTTCCCTTCTCCGTGATTCCCCTCCATCGAGAGATTGCGTGTTGGTGAAAACAAACTTGGCTGATGTTCCTGGAAAGCTAAAGATGCTTGAAATGGCTCTTGCTTAGAAAGTGTTTGTTCTCAGTAGTTTCTAAAAGGATTTGATACTCAACCTGCCCTTTCTGAGCTTTTCGAGGTGGTTTTGATAAGTGCACACTGGTGACTTTTGAAAACAGTTTTCTATGTGTGGATTCTTTGAAAATAAAGATAAAAATTATGTGAAAAGGCTTTGAAGTCTTCAGAATCTTAGCTTTCACAATATTTGTAAAAGGCCTTTTCCTGTTACTTTTTTCTCAGGCAAGCTGTAAAGGGATCAAGGTTGGGATGTTTATTTGTATTTTCAATGGGAGTGAAGGTGATGAGGGTGTTTGTGAACAGCTCTAAAAATCTTGCCCAGCCGAGCTGCAACACACTCAGCTTCAAAGATGTGAGAAGTTTCCTTGCTGGAAGTTGTCCCCTCCCTCCTAGGAAAGAAGGAAAGTCTTTACAATTAACTAAAACATTCCGTTTCCCCAGGTTTGGTTTGTTTTGGTTTTTTTTCCTTAGACTAAAGTAGAAAAACTCCATTTTACACGGAACTTGGATTCAGGGATTTTGGATTGAAAGGTTTTTACTTTTTTTTTAAAACTTTTGATATTGAGGATGATTTCTCAATCACACTTAGTAAAATCAAAATAAGTAATTGTTCTTGAAAATACCAGGACTTTTTAAAGTTACAGGTGCATTATATTTGGGAAGGTCTTTCTAGGTACAGAATATGGCAAAGTTTGATCCATTTGCAAATGATTTCAAGCTTCAGAAATTTGTGGGTTTATATGGACACCAAACTTCTGAAAGAGAAGTTATTGGATCCTGGCGAGGTGTCAACATTTTGGTGTTGATTTTGGAGGTACTTCCATAAATATGGTTTGGGGTTTTTTATACTTCCAGCAGCAAACAGGCTGGGTTATCCAAAGAAGATGAAAATTTGGCAGCAAGGCCATGAATGTGCTTCCTCCTCCTGGAAAAGCTCAGCATATGAGGCTGGTGGGGAGCTCCAGAGGTCACCCCTCCATCTCCCACCCCAACCATGGGCTCCCCTCCCTGTAGCAGCTCCTGGGCCAGGATGCTCTGCCAGCTCCAGTCACCTTCATCTTTAGGAATACTAATTATAAGACTATTTTATGTCTGATTTGGTTCTGTTACTTTCAGGCTGGCTGTATTTTAACTAGAAGTGGGGTTCATTAAGTAGGGATTTAACTGAGGGCTGGTGCTTTTGCTCTTCAGTTTTGGGAGTTGTCTGTACCTGAGCCTTAAAATGTGCTTACGTGCCTCCCAAGCCTCGCTCTTTATTAGGGAACAACAAAAATAAGGAAGAAAGCAAGATTGACAGGTTACTACATAGACACGCACGCATAAATAGTAAACACTCCCAATGGGTTTATGATGCATTTCTGTTTGGTAAAATAAACCAGCAATAGTTATCATTGGTATTTAAAGCTATCTTTAAATATTCATGGAAAAGAATGATAATTAAAAATAAAATTACATGGCTCTAAGGTGCTTCTTTGTGCTCAGTGTTTCAGTGCTTTCCACTGGTGCTGTGGAGTTTACCCGGCAATTTACTGCTGCTGTGTGTCTGATTGAGATGTATCCTGCAGCCTTGGTGATGCAGGCTTCTGCCTTGCTATGTCTCTAGAGCAGCTGGATCCTGGATGTCTAATTTTCATTTGCTTGAACAGTCAGTAGCTTGGCAGCCTCCATTGGCTTTGAGTGTAGAGATGTGTCTGTGAATATGTTTATGGTGTATAAACAGTGTAAGTGTCAAAGATTTGAATTCATGTGAAATTAGTGCCCAGATTTGTACGGTGCTGAGATCTCAGGATGCCTGAAAATGGGGTCGCTCGCTGGGCTGCTTTACTTCAAGCTTTGCTTTCTTTATCCTCTGCATGGATAATGTGGCATGGGATGAGGTTTAGAAGGGCTCCTTCTTGCTAAAGCATCAGTGATTCTCTTCAAAAGAAAATCAGGACTTTGTGTTCAGGCAGGTTTGTGTGGGGTGGTTGCTGCTCTGGGATTTTTTGTCCTGCCTTTTTAATCGCTTGGCTTTCATTGAGCTAAGATCTTATGCAGTGCTTGGGAAAATGATGTCCCAGTCCTTTCTAAGTGATGCAAGCCCTAAAGTTTCATGAAAGTACGCCCTGGCTCTATAGACTGGCCATCCTTGGGTGATCGCTAGAAAAGATTTGAATCTTCAAATAGTGGTTGCAAATTTTGCTCATACTTGCAAGTCCTAGCGCTTAATGGAAGGATGGCTGTGGGTTCCTGGGCTACCTGGCATTTCCCCTTGCCTGTTCCTCTTTGAAGGTTTCTTCTCCCCTGTTTTTAGAGGCTTTTACCCTGGTAACTTTTGCAAAACACCACTTAATGGCGGAGGGGTTTGGGCTCCCCTCTGATCTGTGCAGTGCTATTATGGAGGCAGTCTTATAATCAATGTAATTGAAGATCAGAGTTAATGAGGACCTCTGTGCCTGCAAAATCCCCCAAGTGATGCTGGGCCTCAGATGTTAGATAAGGAAATGATTGGGCTGAACTGAAAATCTATTTGGCTAATTAGATGATGCATATTCCCAGATGCCGGTGGGGAAAAATACATTTCACAAAATAAAGAAACGTAAGATTTTGTAAGAAAAGATTTTTGGCAGCAATTCACTTCTAACTCTCAGGAGGAAGAGGGTGAGGGAGTGTCTCTGACATGAGACCACTCATACGAGAAGTTGTGTGTTGGGCCAATTCACTCACCTTCAACTAAAGAATGGAGTGGGAACAGCCCATGCTGCTGCTGCCCATCCGTGTCCTGAGCCCGGCATCTAGGTGTCTTGTGGCCACCACTTGCATGAGCTGGGGAAATGATGCTCCAGTCTGAGACATCACAATAATTACATTGGTCCATATTTCTGCAGAGATCTGGGAATCAAATCCAGTGTCTCGTTGTGCTGAGTAGGGTAGGGATAGGGGTAGAGGAGTTTCTGGGCAGAGGAGTGTCCCAGCTGGTGGACCATTAGTTGGGCACATTCATATGGAGAGGAATAGTCAAATGAAGTTCTTTGGGTCTGAGTGTTGGTGAACTTGGTTTTATTTTGCTGATCTTGACATCACAGCAGCTCCTGAAGAGTAGAGTGTTCTGATATTGGGCCAAAACACTCATTTAGGTTTGTGGTGGTTTTTATTTTTTACACTCACTTAATGTGCTTTTTTCCCACCCTTCAGGAAGCAGCTTTGTTGTGAGCGAGGGGAGCTACTTGGACATCTCCGACTGGCTTAATCCAGCCAAGCTGTCCCTGTACTATCAGATCAATGCCACGTCCCCCTGGGTGAGAGACCTCTGTGGACAGAGGACCACTGATGCCTGTGAACAACTCTGTGACCAAGAGACAGGTAAGGGAGGCTGGGGAAGAGTGAAGACCTTGCAAAGCTTGGAGATGCGAGGGAGAGGGCTTGTCTCTGGGTACTTCGATGCTTGCTCAGCTCACCTCTGCATTAGCCTGGTGTTAGGCACGGATGACCAAGAGGTACTGGTAGGGTCACACAGTGGTGACCTCCATCAGCAAAGTATCAAAAAGGTGGGCGCAAGGATGGAGATTCAAAATGGTGGACCTATCTGTTCTTTGGTGTCGCAGCTGCAGGCACATGGAGTTTTTCTGCTTCTAAGTTGTGCTGTTTTGCTGTCCAGTCTGGAAAACCTACTCATGATCTTACCCCATCTCCATCTCTTTTCTATTTTGACCATTCCACCTCAGAGCACCACATTTCCCATTAGTGCTCTTACCTGGTAGTCATCTAGGTTGGATCTCTCCTCCAGCCCTTCCTCATGGAGTTGTGAAGTCTGCCATCTTTCCTCATCTGTAAATGACCTTTGTGCTGAGCATGTTCTGCTTGCAGGCAAAGGCAGACCCTCTGAAGCAGCAGCTGCCAGCCCTGCTGAGACTCTGAGATGTGGGGCCAGCTGAAGGAGAAGTGTCACCTTTCCTTCTGGCCTACATGCTCCTGGGTGACAAACAGGAATCCTGGAGTCTGCGGTGAGCCAGGACCACAGAAAACAGCAAACATGCAACTAGTGAATGAAGGCAGGGGGGCTGCGTGGGTGGGAAATAAGTATGTGACCCCAGCCAATGGCTGGCCCTCAGGAGGTGACATCTCCTCAGCTGGTGCAGGTGACAGGACCTTGCACAGGAAGGTGGCTCGGGGTTTGTGCTGGTTTTTTTGTAACGTGGGCTGTGCTGTGCCCTCTGCAGCAGTGAGCATTGCTCCTGCTCCCCAGCGCCTTGCCTTGGGTGGGATGCCTTCCTGGTGGTGTGGAGACAAGTGGCCCTGTTGCTCCTGGCATGCTCTGCATCTAAAGAGCACACAAACCCGCCTGTCTCCTCATTGAGAAGTACTGTTCCCAGGTTAGCCCCAGCTCTCTGCGTGAGCTGCTTCCCTCCTCTCTTAGCTGTGAGAGTTTCTTCACTCTGTGTTTGTATATGAGATTCGTGGCTGTGAGTAGGGATGTTGATTGCTGGTTTTGCCAGGGGGTTTGAAGAGGGCTGGCTTACAGAGGAGACAGCTTTTTCTAAGCCTCCCACTGCCATGGACTGTGCTGTTCATACACAGCATCTTGAGAGGAAAAAATCCTCTAGTCATGAACACACCATGGGCCGGTGGGGGTGACTCTGTTCTCATCCCTCTCTGCTCAGCTGAGATGCAAATACTGAACTTGGTCTCATAAATCCATTTTCCTGGTCAAGACAATGTTCTCTTCTCAGTACTCCTGTTCCTCGAGGCTTGTCTGCATGGAGGTGCTGGCAGGCATCACTGCGGCAGAATAATTACACTGGATTAATTCCCTGTGTAGACAAGCCCTGGGCATCACCTGCAGTCCCAAGGAGGGCTGGGAGGTTGTAGCAGCCACCCCAGCAGATGGAGATGGGGCAGGAGGTGGCTCTACTCATCCAGATGTTCCAGAGCAGAAGGATCGTTTCAGCCATCTGCGGAATGCAGCCACCTCTGCAGGAGAGGGAAAATGCGTTCAGCTGTCCCCTGGTTCAGAGCAGGAGGAGAGAAAAAACTCTGCCTCCAGCAGAAATCACGGGGGGACCGTATGGAGCCAGACCGTGACTTCCCCATTGGAAGAGCCCTGTGGCTCCAGTTGCCAGCCCCCACGCCATCCTTGGCACTGAGCAGGGCTGGTTTAATCCTCGCATGGCCTCCGCTGTGAGGAGCGGCTGTTTTCCCGTGCTGGCCCAGCTGCTGCTCCCCCTGCGTCCCCAGCTTGCTGGAGCAGCTTGTCGTTCTCGCTGGATGCCCTACGCTTGAGCAGGATATGTCAGATCTCGTTTGCAGGGAAGAGAGCGATGCTCGTTAGCCTGGGAGGTACTCTGCTGCGGCACTGTGCTGGATCTTAACCTTGCCAGCTGCTCTATGGCTCCTGTCCCTGGTTTCCATCCTCCCTGCTTACCTGTGATGGGAGGTGAGGGCAGAGCAGCCTTGATCTGAACCTTCAGGTTCCTCACCTGAAATCTGTGAATCAGCTTCTTCCCCCTCTCTCCAGCCTGGGAGTTTTCATGTGGATAAAGCAAAATCTTTCTCCTGTCTATGCCTGTTGGATCCACAGGGGAAGACTAGAACTGGCTGGTGGGGCTGCTGATTTTCACAGCCTAAATCTAAGACCCGCTTAAGAGGTCCAAACTTCACAAAAGCTGAGCAACCACCCACTGAAAATTAGGCCTTTGGAAGTACCTGTTCCCAAGCTCCACTTAGATTCATCATCGCTGGCCAGCCCTTAGCTGGTGAGAAGTTTCCATGCCAGGCTGGGAGCAGACCGTAACTCCATGGTGCACTGCATGTATTTTTAGATCTATTTTTATTAATGTCATTCTATTTTTAAGGGTGATTTATTTTTATCACCATGAGAGACGCAGGCCTGTGGTTTTACTATGGGATATAAATCCTGCCTAGATTTCAACCTTTTCAGGTCAGGGATTTTATCATCTCTGTGAGCATTCCAAATGATGGGTGCTGGGGTTTTCCCCTGCCCCCTGTCCTCTCGGGCTGGGCAAAGCGTCCATGAGGAGGATGGACTGAGGTTTATCCTGTTGGGAGGATGAAAACCTTGAAGGTTTCCCCTGTGGCCCTCCAGCCTTGAGGTCTTCCAGCACATTTATCCCTAATCTGACTTCAGCCTTCCCCTGGGAGCCATTCTTCTCAGCAGAGTGGATACAGCCTCGTCCCAAAGGTTCCTTGCCCCAGGGACCTCGGGGCAGGACTCATCCTCGGCGGCAGTGCCCACGGGCTCCTGGCACACCTTTGGACAGAGGCCCCCAGGTCATGTATGCTCTGTCTGGTGAGACTCAAGCTCTTACCACTTCCCAGCACTGGCAGCCTCTTTTGCGTTGGAGTTTTGTATAAAATCTGTCCATACGATGTGCTGACTCATGACTCCAGCCACCAAGTACTACTTCAGTATGAATAATAATCCGCAGTGAAACGGAGACTCTGAAACACTAGGAAATGCCAAAATACATTTTGCTTGCCTGACCTTAATTTGCCTTCCCTTGTGTCTTTGCCGTGTGACTCACTCTTTAATTAAATGATTGCTGCCCCCCTGACAAATATCAAACCTGCATTGCAAAGCACCAGCTCATCAGGGCTTTTCAGAGGGAGCACCAACATCTGCACATGAGCAAAATATCATCTTTCTCCTTGCCCCCTGCCTTGGAAACAGCCAAGCCGGTTGGTCTGACATGGCTGCAAATACATAAATAAACAGATGCTGCTGAGGGTCTTCCCTCTGCAGACACAACACGGTGGCCATGCCCCAATCACCACGTGCTGCCACGTCGGATGGGACAGGCGCCTCGCTGGGGTCAGGATGCAGTCCCTGGCTGGAGGGATTCAGCCAAAACGTCCCATCCTCTTGGCAAGTGCCAACTGTGCTGCTTGAAGCAAGGACGGGGAAGGCTTCTCATCATCTGGGACTTGCAGTCAACTTTCCTTGCTCTCCATATTTTGGACAGATGTGGAGTATGTTGCCAGCACTGCTGCTCATACCCCGCACTGGGATACCTCTGTGTAAAATCCAGGAGTGCTTGCTTTTTCACTGGCCTCCCTTACCAGCACCAGTAACGTTTATGAGAGCCTCTGTTTTCAGCAGCATATGCAAATCCTGATTTGTGAGCACAATTACCTGCTTTGTATGCACAAAACTGATTCACTTGCACATTCTGCGGGCATCGCTTAAGAGACCTGCTGGAGAATCGGTCCCTTAGGGCCAAATGCTGGAAGAAACAGCCTCTGATTTTGTGCTGTCAGGTTTGCTGGAGCAGTGGCATAAATGAGATGGATAGCTACCTTGATTAGCAGGTGCAAATGTGTTGAATATTTTTTTTCCCATCTATAAATCCGGCACTTCTCCACTGAAATTCTCTTCTTTGCATCCACAATTGATGGCACCCCCCAAAGCAATAGGTATGGGCTTCTAAGGACCAAATGAGATGTGGTAGTGAAGGGTCTTTTCTGGAAATTGGCAGGAGTAAAAAAAAACCTGTTTCCATCATTTTCTAAATGGGCTAGTTTGTCACCAGAGCCACAGATGGTGTTCCTGTCCGGGTAGGACAGGGGTCTTGCAGGCAGGAGACAGGTGAAAGTAATTTTAAAACAGAGTTATTTTTTAAAGGCAACCTTTTCAGGGGATTTGGAGGTTGCAGAGCTGAGCATGTAAATCAGGACATGACCAACCTTGGTGAGGGTGTATTTGTGTTTATGAAAACAGCCGTTTTCTCCGATAGTTCAATTTAATATCATGCAGCTTTTGTGCACATCAAGTAATATTTGTTTGTTCTCGTGCACTTCTGCTATTTTCGCTGTTGGAGGATCCTAGTGTCTTTATTGACTTAGACTTTTATAAGATGAGGTTCTGTCTCTCTAAGGTATGTAGTTTAATAACTTGGTCAAAAACCATGTAATATACGATATCTTTTCATGTGGTGGCACAGCTTGCCTCGTGCACCAAGCAGGGCAGGAGGCAGTTAACTCCCAAGCTAATTTAGCTCCAGGCTGAAGTGTTATACATAAACAGCAATCAAAATGCATGCCTGCAAGGGGGCTGAGTTAAGGTTATCTGTGCTGTCTTTACACTCTCATTTTCTGCCATTAGAGTGTTTAATCCTGCAGCTGCTAATGTTCTTGTAATGGCATTTCTGTGCTTGTCTAAAGACCATGGAGTGGGGGGAAGAAGAATGAGTTTTGCAGTGTGGAGCCACTCCTGGGCTTATCTCCCCGGCTTGACCCATCCCACCAGCACTGCAGGAGGTGGCTTCTCACCACACCATGGTCAGCTCTGGGGTATTGTTCACCCCAGATGATGACAGCCATGGCACTGCAGACCACCCTTGGTCCACCCTTGGGACCTCTCACTGCTTCCTTGCATCAGCTGCGCACGTGTGCCCAGGGACATCTTTGGCGGTGTGGTGTAGGAGCTGAGCAGATGATAACGAGAATAAAATCTCTGCAGAGTGTAAACCCAGATGCAATCCATGGAAGATAAGCTTGTGCTTAAGTGCTGTGATGGATCTGAGTGAAGAGGGTGACTTGCAGCAGGGAGAGAGGAGGGATAACTGTCAAATTAACTCCAGGATTTCCCTCTGTACTCTGTGTCAGGTCAGCCAGGCAGGAGCCACTTTCCCTGTCTGGTTCCTCGAGAGCTAAACTGCTTTTACTGAAATTGCATTTCTCGTCAGGATGAAGCAGAGACTCACTTTGGAAAATGCCATCCCCGAAGGCCCAGGACAGCAGATAGCAAGGGCAAGAAGAGAAGCTTTTCAGAGAGCTTCACCAGGAGCCAGCACTGCTGCCATGGTTGTCAGGAGCCACGGCCTTGGCCAGGGGCCAAGCCTGACTCCAGCAGCAGCTCTCTGAAGACACTTCACTTATTCATTGAAGTTGGGAATTTAATGAACTAGTAAGACCCTTTTTCATTCTTACCTGTGTTTCATTTTTTCCAAATCTCCTTCTCGAAAGAGGCCCTCGCTCTGCCATCCCACGGGGCTACAGCAAACTCTTTAAGAAAGGGTTTTGTTGCAGGTGGTTTTTAACTTTCCTCTCATCCATACCTCTATTGATAGGAAACTCAGGTGCCAACTGATGTGAAATACGTGTCTTGTCCCACCCCTGGTGAGCTCACCCTTGTCATCACGTCGCCGGGAGCTGCTCCTCCCAGGGGAGCTGTGCCGGGGCAGCTGCTGGCTCAGGTACCCAACAGCCATGAGATGCTGCTCGCACCCCTGGCAGGAGGTGCTCCTAGCAGGCAGTTTGATGGTTTACTGGTTTTATTTAGGCCAGACTGCAGGCAGAGAAACTCCTGTCTGGAGGAGGACTTGGTGGATGAGATTTCTTGTGCGGTTCCCAGGGTTTGCATTTCCCTGGTAGAGTAATCATCCCTTGGGAGGAGGGCTGGCGGCAAGGAGAGGTATCGCTTTGGGGGGCCCATGGTACTTCCCCACGGGTTATCGTACCTCTAGGATGGGGTGCAGGGCTGCAGCCAGATTGCCCTGCGTGGGGGTTGCTGTAGGCAGGGAGCGAGGGAGGCCAAGGCCGCAAGCATCATACGTGGTTTGGAGACAGTGTCGAGGACCATTAGACCATGCCGTGCCCCAGAGGGAGCCCTGCAGCCTCCTCTTGCACCAAGGGTTCAGGGTATTCTGTAATGGCGGGGAAGAACAGCCTGTAAGAGATGCCCATGGGGTCACAGCATGCACTTCAGATGGCTGAAGGACACCAGGGTGTCTGATTGACCCTCATCAAACTTTCTGTGGATGCTGGATGAAGTGGTTGTTTCTCTGCCAGGAGCTCAGAAACATTTTGTAAAGGATAAATCAATGCAGGGTTTCCTCCAGACGTGAACGAGACTCCAAGGCCTCGACAGCTTCATTATGGGGGGTTGGTGACCATGGCCATTGGAGGGATGGGGTGACTCGTGTCGATCGGTTGGTGGCTTGTGGCACACAGCTGGTGCTCAGGGCTGCTGCCAGTGCTTCTGGGCATTGCCACCACCTTGGGAGGGACACTCGGAGGGACAGCAAAGCTGGGGGCAGCACAGGGTGTCCTGTGTGGTGGCAGGAGGCAGCCCATGAGCCCAATGTGGGAGCACCCACGTCCCCTCTGCCCCAGTGGGGACTCCTGGGCAGCGACTCCTGCTGTGGGCAGTGGTGACAAGGGGACACTGTCCTTGCCAAGCACTGAGCCGGTGGCTGGGACAGCAGCGCCTGGGCAGGAGATGCCTTTTGCACCTGCCTTTGCTCCTGGTGAGGGAATTCAGGCCATGCAGCTTGAGCTGCTGATGGGGGTGAAGGCTTTGCATCCCTGCAGTAGGGAAGGAGGGGGGACCCTCCAGTAGTCCTGCCTCAGAGCAGGCTGGTAACCCTGGAGATAGCTCCGCACTCACCCAGAAGAGA
Source organism: Elanus axillaris (assembly GCA_026212715.1). Classification (NCBI taxonomy): domain Eukaryota; kingdom Metazoa; phylum Chordata; class Aves; order Accipitriformes; family Accipitridae; genus Elanus; species Elanus axillaris. The sequence continues at coordinate 11,637,459 of JANZLQ010000055.1, read as the reverse complement.
GGGGCTTTGTGCCGCGGCCCCGCAGCAAACACTGGTGCAGTCAGGGCCAGTGGGGCGGGCAGCCGCTGCGCTCAACAGCCGTCTCTGTTTGCCGAAAAATGCTTGGCCTTAGCTTGCCGCCCGGTGCCCACCTCCCGGTGCAGACCCTTTCTCTTCCCATGCCGTGGTGGGTAGAAGGAGGAGAAGCAAGAGGCAGTGTTGGGGAGACAGCTGTGCTGGAGCTCGCCCCGCTGCTGGGGTGGAGGTTCTGCAGGGAGGACGACCCAGCTGGGCTGCAGAGCTGAGGGCGGCTAGGGAAGTGTTGCTACAGCTTCCTGGCTTGCTGGCACCGAGGGTGCTTTACTGGGACTGGCATGTCCCTTGGTGTGTGTGGGGGTGTGTGTCCAGAGAGGAGGGGACCCAAAAAGCTGGAGCCAGGCTGTGCATCACTTCAGGTGGGAGAGGCAGCCCTGAAGCAGGTGTGGGCAGACACGTGCAATGCTCATGCGGGTCAAAAGGCACCTGTTTGTAGCCCTGCAGGCTCTGGGAACAGGCTGCCACCTCAGCTGGGGTCCAGACTTGTCCCCAGGATGGTGCCTTTGCAGCTGGGGCATGGCCCCAGCACAGCAGAGCTTTGCTCTGGGATAAGGGAAAATGCCAGGGATGGAGGTGCTGCTGTGGAGGAGGGAATCGTGGATACCAGCCAGGAGAAGGTTGACAAGCCACAGGTTCGCTCCATCACTGCCAAAGCCCCTCTGACTCCTTAAATAAAAATGCCAGTGACATCAAAGAGCAGCTTCCCTGGGAGCACCAGGGACTCTGGGAGCCTCCACGTCGTGCTGTGCACTGGGTGGGTGGATTAGGGGGATATTGCAGCATTATCACCACGGATCGCCTCTCACCCTAATGAGCCTAACAGGATTATCCTGGCATGCTGGTGGCTCATCCCGCAGCCCTGCTCTGCTGCAAACTGGGCAGAGCGTGGGGATGGCCAGGGAGGGTGCGGGTGTAGCACAAGACCCAGTTCTCCCTTTCAGGAGGAGCAGCAGCATGGTGTGGTGGGCAAAATGGAAGAATAGTTCTGCAACTTCTGGCTTAGATATTAAAAAAAAGAGAGCTAAAGCCTCCAGCTGTCCTGGTCAAGATGCAGCAGGAGCCGGAGGGCTGTTTTCCTCCACGCAGTTGGCTTTGCCCCATGCTTGTGCCACTGGAGGTGATGAGCTTGGATGTGGCTTGTGTTAGATTTGTTTCCTTCAGGCATGAGCATGCCTCAGCATGGGCCAGCCCTGAGCCCAAAGCCATGGATGCTAACGATGACTGCAGACTGCTCCAGCCCTGCCCTTCTACAGTTCCAGCACTAAACCCAGCGTGAAGCATGGGCAATGTGAGGAGCCTCATGCTCAGAAGCAGGCAGAAGAAGCTCACATCTGCATGTGGAAACCAGGTTGATGTATCCTTAGCTTGCCCTGTTCCTCCAGGTCAGGCTCCAGATCCTTCTCACCTTCCCAGCTGAGGGCAGGAGTGATGCCTGCAGCATCGTGGGGCCAAGGCTGGCTGGGGCTGTACGGCCGCTTCTCCAGGTGCTGCAGGCTGGGCTTCCTGCTCCTGCCCACACAGCAGCCCATTGCCTTGCTGCCTGTGGCTCTGCCTGGCACTTCAGGCTGAGCTGCCAGTGTGGTCTCTTCCACCAGCTTCCATGGGGATGAAGACACAGCAAGAGGGAGGTTGCAGGTGAGACGTGCCTGCAGTGTCTGGGGATGTGTCCTGATGCTTCAGACAAGGGTTCGCCCTCCCTGAGCAGAAACTGGCATGGAGAGTCCACGTCACCTGTAATTAGTCATGGCAGCACAGTCTGTGATGAGATTTTGTGTAAGTGGGGAGAAGGGAGCAGGGGAAGATGGAGAGCAGTGCTGTGGGTGCTGCTGCGTTCCCATGGGCTCAGCTCTCCCCTCACCCTTCCACATAGCTGCATGTGTCGCATGACTAACAGGTTTTCTGAGCCTCTTGCTGGAGTGATGGTGTTGCATTTCCTGATTTATGCATCTTCTCTCTGCGACGGCAGAGGTGTTCCCTCCCCTCCCCGTGTTTTGTTTAATAACACACTGGAAATATATAACAGGGGACCTCCAGAGCTGAGCACTGGGACCTGCTGTTGCTTAAACTGAGCCAGCAACAATCCTTCCTTTTGATATAATAGCTCAATATTTGCCATGGATTATCTGACCTGATTTGTGGGTTATAAATCCAAAGGAAGAGGAAGGACTGCACACCCCTGTGTTTTTACCGTGGGCACGGTGCGGATTGGTGGCTACAGAAATAGGATGCTTGTCACAGCGGTCTTTAGATCCTGATTCATTTGTCCTCCTGCAGCAGCCGAATGCTGCGTGGAGGTGTGTGCAGGACCTGTGGAAATTGCATCCAGCTTCAGGTGCGGTTATTTGTCAAACTTGGTTATTTTGGTTGACTTAGGATCAACCTGAGCTTAAAGCCAAACTTAGCCTGAGCAATGCTGAGTGCATAACTGTGCCCATCTCAGAAGCACGTGGGATTTAGTAGCTCTGAACAAAGGCACTGTTTTTTTGGCTTTTGGTGGTTTGGTTTATTGTAGCAGCATGTTGAAATCTGTTCTTCAGAAAAAGCACTTACCTTAAAGATGAGTTAGAGGTACAGGAAACCCTGTTCCAGCAACTCGGGGGACTTTATCACGTGTTTCTTGGCATGTGGGGATTAGCCTGGCTGGCTCAGCATCCTCCCTGGCTCAGTATTGCGCCTGGGGAGGATAGGGACAGACTGAAAGTAAGAGAGTAGCTCAGAGGGCCAAAGAAGGAGGGTGGATGCTGATGGGGAGAGAGCAAAAGCTTGTGAAAACCTGTAAGAGCACAGCAGGTTCTGCTGAGGTTTTTTGGAAACCCCACTAAATGCCTGTTCATGGTTCTAGATACAGAAATAGATTCTATATCATCTGTCCCAAAGAGATGGAGTCCCTGCTCCTCCAGCAGACTGCAACACTCAGCCGATCCCGTGCTGGGAGCTTTCGCATCCAATTTCTAAAACTCTGCCAAAAGCGTGCAGATCTCCCTGAAAAACCTGTGGAAAGCTGGTCCCGAGTCGTCCTTGTGAGGGGCAGGTACCCATGGTCTTGGTGCCCTGAGTGGCTTTCCCCAGGGTCCCACCTCACTGCCGCCCTGGATCTCCTCCTCAGCTGGTGCCACCATTTGCCCTCTCACTTACTGAAATAAACCTCCCAATAAACCTCCCAATAAAGCCTCGAGCACCAGCTGTAGCTGTTGAAACTCCAGGATTGGAGTCGATAAAATCAATATTTCTGCAGGTTGATAGAGTTTCTCCTTCCGATGCCAAACTGACGGAGCAGTAAACAAACCGGCGGACAAAATAAACCCTCCTGCGCCATGGGAAAGGAGTTCACCGCACTGGCACCTCCAGTCATCGATAAGGAGGGAGGTGTTCAGGCCATTTGATGCCAACCTCCGTACATGGTTTTCCCCTACTTGCTCTAATTTCTGTGGCAGGAGCTGAGCACGAGCCAGTGCCCCAAGACTCCCAGCTCTGCCTTGCAAGCACTTTGAGATGTCTCTCATTTGCACAGCATATATTTGTTATGTAATAAGCACCAGGAATTAATGATCTGCAGCACGGCTGGGGAAACTTGCGTACTAAGCAGCCGAGGAAAAAATAACTTTTCTTTTTTTAAAATCACTGATGGAGCTATTAGGACCCGCGTTTTCTTGCAACGAGACCACCCCAGCCCCCAGGCATGGCTGAGCCAGAGCAGGGGCTAGCGCTGCCGTTTCTCTCTCAACTCTTTCCCTTTGGAGAAGCAATGTTCCTGCCGCTCCCGTTATGAATCATGAGGTTAGCAGCTTTTGACAGATCATAAATCAGTGCTTCGAAGTCACTAGGACAAATCCCAGGACATTTAATCTTTAATATTAGATGTGTTTAAGGCAGTGAATATTTCATGAAGGTGCTGTTGCATTTTAGCACATCATTAGCTGTCTCTTTTTTTCCCCCTCTTTTCTTTTTCGCTGCCTCCCCCTTTCCAGGCAGCTCTTCCTCCAAATTCTCAGCAGCTGAACCCCCATCTCGCTCCCTCCTGACAATAAAGCTCTTTACTGTAATCCCTGCAAGGCATTTTAAGAACTTGCTTAGGATCCCGATGAGCATGCAGGTACCTGCCAGTCTGCATTACTGCCGTGATGGGAGTACCCCCCCCAGCATCCTCCCCAGGTCCCCACCTCTGCTGGTGTTTACAGCTCAGCCTGCTGCACCATCAGGCATGATAGGGAGAGGAGGGGAGGGGGGGGAAAAACCATTGGCAGCAGCTTGTAACAGAAACTCCACCTGCAAATCCAATTAATCTTTTGATTTTGCCGTTTCTTGCTCCAGGTTATGTATTTCTACCAAACATGGAATCAATTTGGGCCAAGCACGGTCGGGTTTCTGGTGCAGGAAATGTCTTCTCCTGCTAAAAGGGTGTAACGGGGTGAGCCAGCACCCAGAGAGCGAAAGGGAACAGCAAGGGGAGTGGGGCTGAGAGCCCCTTACCTGTGGGATGGGGGCACAGCATGGTCGCTGCCTGCAGACCGTGGAGACCGGAGGTTTCTGCATCCTCCTGCAAGAGTTCAGGCTGCAGGAGACTCTGCCATCCTGCCCTGTGTGAGGTGGCAGTAGCAGAGGTGGGAAGGGGACATGGCCAGGCTGGGTCGGGGCTGTCCCTCTACTTGGGAAGTGCATGGCAGTGGATGCTGGCTCTCCTCAAGCAAGGTCACGATCCCCGCTGAGGAGTGAACCGCTGGCCCCGGAGCAGTCTCTCTGCCAGGCGTGTTGGCAGGGCTCAGCAGGACCAGGGCAGAGGCCAGATCCATGCGGGCACGTCTCTGTGGGCAGCACGAGGTGTTCTTGGAGGCCATTGGGCAGAGGTTTGCTGAGCCTGGAGAGCTGCCGGGGTGCACAGGATCACGGGTTAAGGACAAACCTTTTGCACGGTGAAATCCCATCCCCAGCTACTGCAGGTCCTACATAACATAACCTCCTACAGAAGAATTACAGGTTTCTTGCAGCTTTCCACATCTCCTCATCCCCTCCTCTGCATCTCCTGGAGGTTTCAGAAGAGTCCAGAGTGCTCCGGATCCATGGCAGAGACCAAGAATGGCCATGAAGAAGCAGAGATGGGCAGCAGGGGAGGAGGGCCTGACACCACAGTCACTGACTTACCTGTGGGGCAGAGAGGTCTCATCTTCCCCTCTTCTCTTTTAGGAGAGTGCAGCTGCCATGAAGGCTATGCCCCGGACCCTGTCCATCGCCACTTATGTGTGCGCAGCGACTGGGGACACAGCGAAGGGTGAGTTGTGATATGATGGTATATTTGCTCTGTCCCGGCTCCCACACTGGTGAGGAGCCCAGTTCTCCTCCCCACCAGCCATCACCGGCACCAAAGACCCGGGACCGGGCTGTGCCACTTTCCCTGCCAAGTGATGTGCCACAGCTGCTGTTTCCCTCTCTGCCTCCCAGGCCGTGGCCGTACACGACGCTTGAGCGGGGATACGACTTGGTCACAGGAGAGCAGGCACCGGAGAAGATACTCAGGTCAGTCAAAGGAGCGTTCAGCTTGGACATCCAGGAGGGGAGAGCCAGTGAGGACATCCCAGAGGATGTTACCTCTTGTTCACTCCCTGCTCTGTCTTGTGCTGGCTGGGGACATGAGTGTTGTTTGCCTTTGACAGACCTGAAAGACTTGTTCATATTCTGCAGACAGAGAAGGGTTTCTCTCTTGTCCCCTCGGCCAGACACAGCTCAGCAAAAGCAAGGACAGTGCACACAGAAAGTCCCCTGGACTAAAAAGAAGAGCTTGACCATCCCCACGTTCTGTCACATCTCTAGGTATTCCTCTCTCATCTGGCTTTCAGGACAGGACCAAATGACTAACTTAGCCCACAGTGCCACCACTGCTCTGACTTCCAAATGGTCAGGTGCAATAGAGGGCCACCATTCACTGTGGACACTCATATTTCTATATGACACGTTTGTCCTTATTCCAGGTCCACCTATAGTTTGGGTCAAGGCCTGTGGCTGCCTGTCAGTAAGAGCTTCGTGGTGCCCCCTGTGGAGCTTTCCATCAATCCTCTTGCCAGCTGTAAGACAGATGTCCTAGTGACAGAAGATCCAGCGGATGTCAGGTAGGAAGCAGGTTTCTCGTTTTCCTCATGCTTGAGTGACTGCTGCGCTTTAAATTGTTATTGAGGATGCAGTAATTTCTATGATGATAAGTTTGATTAATTTTCTTCCATTAAGAAATGTGATGTGCTAGCTCTCCAGGATTTTTTGGTCCTGATGGGTCTAGGCCAGGCCTGTGAATACAGCTCTGAAGTCTGCCAATCCAGTCAGGTAAATTGGTATGAACCTGTGGCAAGGCAATTTTAAAGTAGCTTAAATCTAATGTTAGATTGCGTAGCTTAAATTGATGCATTTACTAGTATGGAGGTGCTAACATCTTTGAGAAACTCAGAGGTATATCACATCCACCCAGCCCTTTATAGTCTGCCGTGGTGCTCATGAGGGGCAAAGGTCAGAGCCTGGTGAAAGGCCATGTTGCTTCTCCAATTATTATATGGAGGGTTTTTTTCCTTCCTGAAGTTCAGTAAATGCCTGGATATTTCTCTGGCTTCCCCATTTTGGCTGGATTGTATTTTAATCAGATGTCATTGGACTTGTGACAGTGTAGTTCAGAAGTGGGACCTAAGAGGGCATTGCAGGAGAATTGCCAGGGTGGAAGGAGCGGCTGTTTGCTGGGAGACCGGGCTGAGGGTGTGCAAGGAGGGGGGATCTCATGGAAGAGGAGCCGGGCAAAACAGCTGTCTTCTGTGCCCCAGCTGGAAAGGGAGCAGCAGCCTCTGCCTTGGAGGAGAGCAGTGGTGGTGATTGTCCTCCTCTGTCTGGTTTATAAGGGTTTAACTGTAAACTACAAGGGTTTAATTCCTAAGGTATATAGTGTGTAACTGTAAACTACAAGGGTTTAATTCCTAAGGTATATAGTGTGTATTGCCCTCTACTCCATTAAATCAAGATTGAGCATGTGACTGTTGGGTGCCAGGGAGACTCCGTGATCCCTCCCCCCCTCCCTCCCTCCCTCCCTCCTTGCTATCTTCTGTTGACTCAGGACACAATTTCCTAACCTGCAAATTCTTGCCTGTGTTGTGAATCATCTTCCTGGGCCCTAGCAGGATCATTACGTCCCCCAGCCCCTTCTGTCTTTTCTTTTCCCAGAGCAATGGGATGGTGGATTTCCATTATTCTGTCCTATCATCTTGGCAGGGCTATGGTTGGGGCAAGTGCCTGAAAATCTATGGCAGAGCCAGGATGGCATCCAAGTGGTTTTGTTGCTAATTAGTGCTTGTTCCCTTTCCTGCAAAAAAGAGACTGATGGTACATGTCTATCACAATTTGGCTCTCTTAGGAGCATTGTTGTTCTCTGCAGAAGACTACTGCTTTTCATTTGAGAAGGTGAAGAGTCACCTTGTTTTATGTCAATATTTTCTAAGCCAAAATGCCAGGAGAACATTATTTCTTTCTTGCCTCCTCACATCTTTGTTAAAAAGTGTGTTAGCGAAGTAGAGGCTGGGAAGCTTGGTTTTTGCTCCAGTGCAGTAATTGTCTCTGGGCACTGATCCTTGTGGAATAGTCTCGGTCAGGATGGATGCCAGGCAGCAGGACGGGAGTTTCTGGCATGGAGGCTGTTGCCTGCTCGCCTTGTAAATGGAACCCAAACTGAGAATTCCAGGTATAAATATTGGAGTGACCCAGGTAGAATAAGGGAGACAAGTTCACAGTGCTTGTATCTTACATACAGGAGATGCTAAATTATTAAAACTTTAATAAATGTAATGATAAATATTTGATGTTGAATTATGGAAGGTTTCATAGATACAGTGAAAACAGAAAAGCTATCTATTATTTCTGCATTAGAACTTAAACACTTCTCAAATGGGGATCAGTCTGCAAGGTTGGGGTCCTGAGCACCCTGGGGTGGGTAGAAACCAAGGTGGTACCACCTGAGCGGAGCATGATGGTGTGGAGGAGCTAATGCTGGGGCTGTTGAGGTCCACTGCAGTGGGCAAGCAGGGACATTGCTGTGTTTGGTGCTCACAAGCATCGTGTTGGCCTGTCTCCGAGACCCTCCTCTGAGGTTCTTGGGTGCTTTCACATGAGTAAGGTGCTTTTAGAGCTGTTTATCTTGCAACCTCTTTGCCTTGTCCCTCAAGACTGAGACAAGTGTTGGTAGCTTCTCAAGGGAGCAGTAATACAGCAATTTTGGTGGTTCAGATGTTGGGATGATGAACCATAATGTCAGCCTTCCACCAGAGGTGAACACATGCTGTCCATTGTGTAGGTGTTCAAATGCAGCCATCCCTCTGCACGGGGCGGGGGACCTGTTCCCTGGGTGATGGGACCACCGTGGCACTGCTGCCCCTCCATGCTGGCAGCTCCCACAGGTGGTCCTGCAGCACTTGAGCTCTAATACAGTCACGTTGCCATGCCAAGGGGCCAATCCTGGGCTGTATTACACCAGCTGCAGTATGGCTGCGTCTCAGCACCTGGAGTGCCCTGTTTGCTGTCTTGTAACACTGTGATGGTAGCTCAGTCCTGTATTTCTTCCGTGTCTTTAGTAATGAGCGTGCTGCATTCCTCCAGACCTTTCATTAGTCTGACACCTTTTGGCTCCGGGGTCGCTTGTCTTGAAGAGTTTAATGGAAGGAAATTGCAGAAAGCCTGATTTGGAGAAAACAAGTGATGAAGTCTTTACAACTCGGAGGGTTAAAGGTTCAGATGTGGCCTTGCGTTTTTATGAAGGTGCTAGAGACTGCGGAAGGGACAGGTGGAGCTCTGCCTTTCAGCAGCTCTCTGGAGAAATGCTGACGCCCTGCTGCTTCTCCAGAGGGATGCTGTTCTCCGTGTGTTTCACCGCTAAGCAGCGCAACAAGCTGTACACAGTGCTTCGGTGGGTGGGAATGAAGGGCCCAAGCTTCCTCCCACTTCTGCAGCCATGTTATTAGAGAAATTTCCTATAGACAGGAGCCAAAGGTCTACGTGTAAACATCCCACTGGGCATGCTCCCATGTGTGCTGGGGCTTGAGTGGGGCAGGACTCTGCATACAGAACTTGGGGGTGGAGGTTTTAGGGTTGTGTGTCATAAATTAAGCATGAGGGTGCTTAGAGTTAATGAAACTTATATGTATAATTTATCAGTAACTGTATTGAGCATGCCCTCCTCACCCCCAGAGTCTGATTCTCCAAACGATGATCACATCGGTCACACGTCTGGGATAGTGGCGGCCATGCTAACGGTTACGTCTTTGTTCATACGAGGTTGGCCAGCAGCACTGCAGGACTCTCCCCATGCTGGGGAGCCCCTGGCTTGGGCTGGAGACCAGGTCCAAGGCTGGGCAGACTGTCCCAACTGTGCATGCTCTGCCAGGACAAGAAATACTTCCCAGTCCCACCTTGTCTCGCTTGTTTTAAAGACGCCTTTCTGTTTCCCTCTCCCCATTCTCTCTTATCTGTGTTTCTTCCATAACCTGGTGTTAAACACAATAGTCCCTGTTTTTTTTAACCAAATTACTATTAGGTATTTAATCCTTCTGCTGGCCTTCCCCAGACACCTCTCCATCTCTTTTTGGCCCTTTAGGAGGTACCGCTTTGTCCCAGGAATCGCTATAATTGTGGCAGCATATGCTGCTGTGCCCCATCAGCAGCTCATGGGGAGGACCCGCACCACAGCCCCCGCATCCCACCACTGTCAGCACCAAGCATCCCTGCGGGGGATAATAAAAGCATCCCTTGGGGCACAGCCGGCTGCAGGGGACCAAGAGGAGAGGTAACCCGAGGGGCAGAGCACAGCATTGGCAAACGCCTGGTGGTCCTGGTTCACTGTGCCACCCGCTCTGCAGAAAAGTTGATAATTTCTGGTGAGCGGCTATAAATCAGAGGCGCGAGCCTCAGCTGCTGCCTGACATGACATATAGCTCTATCGTTATGGCAACCATAGAAACAAATAAAAGCCTTGCCTTCGCTTGACAAGCCTTTGAGATGTCCTGATGGAGAGACAAGTGTTCAGCGGCAGAATGAATTCTCTTGAACTCCTTGTCGATTCATCTTCGTTTTGCTCCCAAGTGAGCCCCTTTGCTCTCTGAATTCTTTGCCAAAGTACAATCAACTGGATTTTTTTTTATTTGTTTGTTATTTTATTTTCATTTCTCTCGGTGGCAGAGAGCTCTGCTCCCCAGCTCTGTGCCCGCATGCGTCCCGTCTCTTGTAGAGGGCTGGGCTTTTGCTCCTTGCCTGTGGCTTTCCCTGGCTCAGCCCTGCCATGCCCTTGTGACACTACCACTGCCTCAGTCTTACGGGGGATTTGCAGTGATGTTTTGCAGGGGTTTTTCAGTGATTTGGGCACTTGTGATTTTGCAAGTTGGTGCTGAGTGCTGTGGTGTGAGGCTCCCTGGGACCGGAGGAGGATAGAAAGAAAAGTGGATGAGAAGGGCAAAGGAAATCTGGGCCAGGAGAGGCAAAACAGCTTTGCCATGGCCATGCTGTAACAGCAGCAGCAGAGCTCCTCTGCCCTGTGCCTTGGCCTCGTGCCTTATCTGCAGGAGTGCAGAAAAATGGGTGCTGCTGCAGGTGAGCATCGTTGAGGCTCAGGAGGTGGGCTGGGCTGGCCCCTGTGGGTAGCCTGCCGGCAGGGCACAGGCAGGAGCAGGCAAAGGGCATCCTACCAGCTCTTCTTGCCATTTGGTGCAGGAGATAGCATGGGAACTTGGTCTTTTTTTCCCCCTTTTCTGTCTCCTGGAACAGAGTGAGCTGTAATTTCTGGAAGCTCGATGCTGGAGGGACCCTCAGCCAGGAGGCTGGGGGACAAGGGAAACCCTTTTTTTGGGCTGTTCCTCAGCAGGGACCTGGGGAGCTAGCTGCCTGCAGAGCCCCTTGCTCCATTGGTGCCAATAAACTGGCTGCAAGCAGGTGGCAGTTGGTGCCCGTGATGAATGGACAGCTTCACATGATGGAGCAAATTGATCATTGCATCACCAGGCACAACTTATTCATTTCTGCAAACAGGGCAATTCATTACTATGCATATCACAGAGACACTGTCATCCCCACAGATAACGTCCCCACCACTCTGGCTTGGGCTTCTTGTCACCCCAACACGCTGTCATCTTGCAAAAAGTGGTGGAGATGAAGCTTGCAGTGCTTGGCACTGGGATAAAGGCAGCCTTTGGCCTCATCCTCTGGAGGGAAAGGACAGATGCTTTACAGAGAGGCAGCCACCAGCCCCTGCCCTGCATCTGTCAACTTAGCATCGTCCTGGCTGATTACTGGGATTTTTCCTGCTCCCTGCCTCCCACTTTGATTTATGAGAGTAGCTTAGAAGAGTCAGGTACGTCTCACTTGGCTATGGGGTGACTAAATAGAGATGTAACCTTGCGGCAGCCACTGAAGGGTGTGAACAGCAAAATGAGAGAGGAATTATGGGAGTGGTGTGATGGGGAAATAGAGGCAGAGAGGACGGGGTGGGGGTGGGGGTGTGGACCTAAAAGCTTGAGCTGAAAATTGCCCAGGGAGTATCTAGGGTAGGTCAAAATTGAAACGTGGGTCACCCAGCACCTCTGGGAGGGCACAGGCACCTCACCGCCCTCAGCCCATCTCTTCCTTGTCCATCACCAGCTGCACCATGCCCAAAATCCAAGGGACATTTCAGCCCTCCTTCTTCAGGGACATTTAATAATTCCTGCTGCTGTAATGCTGAATTTCACTCTGTCTGTGCTCTAGTCCTTTGTGCGAACTCACTGCTTTTTTTGAGGTCTTGATGTTGGGCTGTAAAACTGCACAGAAAATGATCAAACCTGTTTGGGATAGTGGATGTAAATTTGGACCTGGCTCTTAGGCAAATCCATCGTAGGGAGCAGCAGCAACAGCGACAAGTTTGGCAGCTGAGCGATTGCTGTTCCTCTTGTCCGTGGTGCCGCAGAGCCCAGGAGGGAAAAACAACCCAACAAACGAACAGATTTTGTTTCTATATTTATTGAGACAATTAAAAAAATCCCACCACCTTCCAAATATGCAAATATGTCTCACACCCAGAGTGATTCCCTTTAATGTATCTGGGATCTCCCGTCACAGAGTAGGCTTTGGCGTTGGACACTGTAGCTGCCCCTTATGTCACATCTGCTGGAGCTGTGTGTCCGTCCATCCAACCACCTGGAGGAGGATCCATGGTGGGAGCAGGATCCTGCCAGCGCTGAGACAAACAGCGAGTACAGAGCATTTGGAGGGGGAGGCAGGGGCTCTAAAACACTGTGCTGATGTGTGTGCTTAGCAGAAAGGGTGATGCAAGGTGGCAAAATCAGACCTTGGGTTATTTCAATGATAGGAGTTCTCGTGTCCCTGTTTGATGGTGTTACTTGTTTTTATGTCCCTGGCTTTGCTTTCTGTTAAGCACCGGCCCGAGCATGTTTTTGTAGCTGCCTGTTCAAAGTGCAGCCCCATGGCCTCTCTGTTTATGCAGCCTGTCTGTACTATTTCTCCTGAATCACGTTTTTTTTTTTCCCCTATTTGAGTTTTATTACTTTTGCTTTTGTGTACATCTTGTGCCTGCAGAGGGGACTAGAAGGTTCGCAGGTGGGAGAGGGACCAGGCGGTTCATCCCCTGGCCCAGACAGGGCTGGCTGTGTGACAGTGTGATGCTGGGATGGTGGGGACCTGTGTCAGGCTTGGCACAGGGAACCTCTCCTCCTCCTCCTTCTCCTCTTCTTCTCCTGTGCTGGGGAGGGAGCCGTGGTGCTTTTGGAAAGGGTTGGGTTGCTGGGGATGGACACAGCGGTGCCAAGCCAGCACTGCTGGCTGCTTCGTAGTGCAGGCATTTGAGCTCCAGCCAGTGCAGAGTATCTGGGGTCATCTCTGCCCTCTCCCATTTCCGAGTAAGCCAACCCACATCACCTTCACCTGGTGCCAGCTGAGTGTGTGGCTGCCTGGCCGGCAGGCTGGGGCTGGGAGCTGTGCTTGTGGGTCTCAGGGGACAGGAGAGGGACAGTGGAGGGATGAGGACAGTGGCAGCAGCAGGAGGGACAGGATTTCCCGGGCACCTGGGAAGGCTGCTCTGAGTCCCTGCCCTCTCTCCCAGGGCTGTCCTCAGCAACTTTGTTCTTAAGGCCCTGAGATGCTCCAGTGTGGGGTGGGATGATGGCCCTGGTCCTGTCTGGATGTGCAGCTGTCCTTCAGCTTAGCTCTGTCACTGGGGGATGTGGTCCCAGCTGGGGCAGTGACACTGGGAAAAGGTTAATTCCTTTTCTTCAGCTATTTCTTAATGCAACTTAGTGGACAGAGCTGGCACCATCCACCAACCAGTTCTGATGAAATTTCAGTTGCCTTAAAATTGCCCGACGTGGACTGTGTCTGCTCCTCCTTTCTCGTTTTTACCTTCCGTAACTACTGTTGGATCGCTTCATCCAGAGGACAAGACTAATAAAATTCAGCTGAGCTAAAATGTTCCTGGGAGCGTGCCAGGGGCCCATGACAGGCTCCGCAGCCAGCATGGGGAGGAGAAATCATCTTGACAGAGATGACAGGAACGGAGGTGGACATGAACAGGGGAGCTTTGTCCTTCTGTTTTAAGGGCACCCTGAGAAGACACTGTCCCTTACAGGCTTGGAAAGGACTCTTGGAGAAGATGGACCCCTAGGTTTGTTTTTATGGGTTTTTTTTAAATTGCTAAACAGAAGGGGGGTTGCACATGTTCCTGCAGAGGAACATCATTCTCACCATGGAGGGACAAGGGAAGACAGTTCTGTGCAAACCAGACAAAACCAATGGGAAAAACTCCTGTTCAGCTTTCAGCCCAGGGCAGGCACCACAGCTGCTGAACCCAGCAGCGTGGGTGGCAGGGGCCAGGCACGGGGACAGTCACAGCCAGCAAAGCAGGATGGCCGTGCTCTTCGAAGACAAATGAAGTTAATTAGTTTTGGCTCCTGCCTCTGAGCAGCTGGGGCTGGGGTGATGTTTCTCTCGGCTCCAGTGGACTCCGTACAGTGCCCCACCGCCATGGCTGCTGCCCCTAAGGGATTTGCTCAACTCCTGGATGTCACCCCGGCTCTTGGGGTGATTTATTAGGGTAAAATGTCCTCTGTTCTTCCTGCTGGCCCTGGGACAGCCAAGGGAGCCATCCGTGCAGCACTTTCCAGGCAGCTCAGAGTAATTTTGCTTATTCCATGCAGTCTCCAGATGCAAGAGAGATGCCCTGCAGGCTCCTCCAGGCCCCCTAGCCCCAGGGAAAGGAGCAAAAGCAGCTCAAAATGAGGTGAAAAACACCAAAAGCTCAGTGCATAGTCAGACAGTGTCAGCGTTGCACAGAGCAGGGTATGGTGCACCCTGTCTGGCATTCCCTGTTGGCTCAGAAAACCTTTCTGTGCTTTGCTGCAGCTGGCTGGCCGGACAGCAGCTGGACCAGACAGTGCATCAGCTGCAAATCATCTGCCCTTTGCCTCCATGCTGCTCAGGTTTTATATCGGTTTTCATCTGTTTATTTGCTGCTTACTCAGCTTCACCTTTTCTGATTTAGATGTTTATAAGTACCTGTCTGGTCTTTTTCTGGTTTCCCCACATCAGGCTGCTGGCTACAGAGTGAAAAGTGAAAGCTTTCTTGACTTTTTCCTGCTGCTACGTGTATAAAACCCGCAGGATGGTGGTTATTTCCTGGGCACTACGCTGGAGTGCGTTAAGCAGAATATTGTTTTGAGGGACTAAATCAAAGAGCACTGCAAAGCTGGAGAGGTTTGGAAGGAAAGCTGAGGAGCGAGCAGGGCAGAAAAAAACCCAAGAAAATTAGGTGAAGCCTTGCAAAAAAATAATCCCATCTTGGGAATTGCCCTGCTTTCACTGCCTGAAGAATTACTGTGCCGTAATCAATTCTGCTCTAGACATTTCCTGCAGTGTTTTTGATATAATGAGGTGCTATTGGCTGCAACCAAGTGCCTTTTATCATAACGCAGATGGGTGCAGTTAGGGACCTGCTGCCACACTGTGCCACAGGCTGTGCCAGGCTCAGGGCCAGGCTCCAGCGGGGCTGAGCAGTGCTCCTGGGGACCGGAGTGGAGGCAAGGAAGGCAGCGCTGGGAGGGAGGGATGAGGTTGAGGGTGTTGATGGACCACGGGGTCTGTATGTAATTTGTGTAGCGCGTCTTTTTCCTCCACCAGAGGAAACGAAAGCGGCTGGGATTGAGCAGGCTTTGAAAGGGAGGCAGCTGGGGGGTGAAGAGCCTGCAGTTGCATCTAGGGCACATGCAGGTCTGTTGGCACTGTGGCTGCATGGGTTTGGTGCGGGGGAATGTATTCATGTCTCCTGCAAACGGGAGATCCAGGTGTTGCACATGGGGGTTTGTCCCAAGCATCACGTAGCCAGGTCATTCAGTGCTGCCTGATGTTGGTTCGCCTTATACGAAAGGCAAAACTGGCTCAGGCTGGGATGGTGTTCCCCAGTGCTGCTCACCCTCCTGGCTGGTGGCTGTGCCGTGGGCTCTCCCCCGTCACTGCCTCACCACGTCCAGCCCTGCCCCTGCTCTCTCCCAGCAGCCTCTCCTCAGGAGCCATGCTGAACCCAGCTGCGGATGGTTAAACACCAGCTAATACTTCCCTGCTACTGCGGAGGTCTTAAAATGACATAAATGAAGAAGGTGAGAATTAGGGCAGGATACTGTGTAAATATGCACTGAGCTTTTGCAGTGAGAAGTCTCTTTGTTCAATTCAGTCTACATTTCCCTTTTTTTTTTTTTTCGTGAGTGCATATCAAACACAGATGGGCCAGAGCTGGAGATGTTGGCTCTGAAAAGTGGTTCCTCTGGAGATAGACACAGCTTGGGGTTAATGATAAAGATGTAGGTGGTTTAATAAAGGGCTTCTTGACCCACAGAGTCCAAGAGGTGAATGCATTGCTTATAACCATGTATACCAGACATGATCTGTATGTGTAACAGGTCCCTGACACGTGTTAGGGCTCTTCTACTGAAGCAGATGCTGGGGAGCAGCAATTCTGCACTACCTCCCAGGGGGATGCCATGAAAACCCTGTGGGTAACAGACGGAGTTAACCCACCACGAGGCTTTTGATCTCAGCCCCCCTTTTATTCCATATGTGCCCATGCTGGCAGCCTGTAATCTGCCATTAACCCTTTCTTAACTCAAAGTCTGTCCTTTTTTTGAAGCATGACCTTTCAGTTCCACAGCACCAAGGCTGTTTTCCCAGGCAGCAGTGTCTGCAGAGGCCAAGTGCCATCTGGGCAGGCAGGCTGGGCAGCGCTGCCTCTTGTCTGCAAGCGTTGGTTGTGGCTGCCGACCCAGCTCACAGCCTGGCCGTGCCCAAAGTCCCTGCGTAGGGGTTTGGTGGGTGTTGAGTGGTGGTACCTGGTTTCCTCCTCTTGTTCCGTGGTGATGACTTTCTTCAGGGAAGCTGTGGGTATCTGCTCACCTCCTGCCCACAGCCAGTCTTCGTGGTGGCATTTTACCTATGAGTTGGTAATTGGCTTCCATTTGGGTCCAAGGGACGTTAACTTTTGTTTACTGACAGCTAAAATGAGTCCTCTTAGACCTGCTCCAAGTAATTGGGATGGGCACCACTGCAAGCCAAGACTATTTATTATGGATGGACTGTTCCAGGATATCCATCTCCTTAGTTCTTCCTTGCCCTTTCTGAATAAGTGGCCCATGTTCCCCGTTCTTGCAGGGGGCTATTGACGGCTCCAGTTATCATCCTACATCTGCCTGTGGAAAGGAGACCTGGGGAGGCTGGGTGTGGTACTCTGCTTATTTGAGCCAAGAAGGCAGCACTAGGTGTGTTACGAGACCTGGCTGCTTCTCTCCCTTACATGAGCTTCCTGAGGACTTAAGGCGGGAGCGGATCATCCCTACCTGATGTGACTGTAGGCAAACCTGAGCCCACCCTTCCCACCCTCCTGCCAGGGCGGTGGGAGCTGGGTCCAGGTGAAAGAGCCCTCCGGGGTTTGTGTCAGTTTGACTTGGTGCCAGACCAGTGGGATCATATGATTTTTCTGGGGGGTTGAAAGCCATAATTTGTGCCCAAACATAGTTGATACATGATACCGATAGAGGAGGAAGAGTCAAGAAAGGCTGCCATTGACCTAAAGGGTTTTTCATGGCATCTCACTTGGACCTCGGGGACAGTTACAGACTCCCTCTTTCCTGGTAAAATTGTGATAAGCTGCATCAGAGGCAATGAATTATAAATGGAAACCTCTTATTTTATTGAAGCCAATGTGGGCAGCAGATGGGTTCAGAAGCGGCAGGGGAGACTGAGTGGGGGGATACTACCTGTATTTGGGGGGCAGCGGTGCTAATCTGCTGCCCAGCTCCAGGGTGGAAAAGAAACCACAGAAATCCCTGCCATACCCTCGCCTGGCCTTGAAAGGGGCCAAGAAACAGGTGGGATTGAGTGGAAATCTGGTGAGTGATGCAGGGAGAAGCCCCAGTTGTTTTGTACCTTTTGGATTCACCAGCCAGGGCTTTGCAGGGGTTTAAGGGAGCATGAAAAGATTTCTTCCTAAACATCTGGTTTCCCAGTATTTTAGCAGCCTGCATGGAGAGCACCGTGTGTGCTCAGGTTGCAGGCAGAGGTGGGGAGGCAGCAGCAGCTTTGCCATCCCTTTGCTGCAGGTCTGATGGTCCCAACCCCACCACAGCTTCCAGCACAGATGGGGCGGCTGTTCCTGCGGAGGCTGTTGTCCTCAGTCTGTCCCTGTCTCTTGGTGTCATTCCAAGTGTGCAGCTGTGCATGACAGGCATGCAGAGAGTTGGGAGCACCCTACAGCTGCTCCAACCCCCCTGCCCTTTCCCTGCAGCATCCGATCAGGCATACAGAGGGTTTTCCCAGCACAGCCCAAAATAATCTCAGTTTTGGGGAGCGTGTGGGTTTGGCTGTGCAAAGCCCCACTGGAGTAGCTGCAGCAGGTAGCTGGAGTGAAGTCCTTAAGCTTCGGCCTCTCTGCAGCAGCTGTGACAGTCTGATCTGTGTCGGCACATCACCTGCTATAAAGGGTTTTCTGAGCTTTGCAAGGTTCATCTGGTCTCTCCTGGCTTTCCCAGTGGGAGCAGGACTGGGGAAGGTTCGGACTGGGATGGCTCAAGCAGTTTAGAGGGACCTGAGCTGACTTGCAGGGCCAGCACGGCATCTCTGTGTGCAGCATTGATCCTGCTGGTCTCCAGGTCAGGCGCCCATGCAGGCACTTCCTCGGAGCAAAGCTACAGAAATAAAACACAGCGCCAAGTGCTGGGCAGCATATTTAGGAAATCCAAATCTCTGCTCTGATGTGGTGCCACAGCATCCCAGCAAAGTCAGTCTCATGTCCTCTGCCACGACTCTGACGCTGCCGGGAGCTGCTGCGGTCCCTCCTGCCGCCACGTACTGGCACAATCACACAGCGTGCTGGTGTCTGCCCGCGTGTCTCACAGCAAGGGATTTTCACCTGCAGTGGTAGAAATGCTGCTGCTCTGTGAAGGGCTGCGTTTTCTTGCAGGAGGTGATGTGGCCACAGAAAGCAGAGGAGGACACATTTGTGTGGAGGGACTCTGCCACTTGAACAGGCTCCAAGGCTCAAGTTGGAACAGTTTGTGGGTGTGCTCATCCTTGCTTCTGGGGGCTGAAGCAGGGATGCGTGTGGCATCTTTTAATTGCATGTATGTGCATGCAATCTCTCACTCAGGGAAGCGTGGCTCCCCGCCTGCCCGGGGGAGATGGCATCAATGGGGCAGCTGGGACATCGGTCATAGACCCATACACCTCCTGGGTGGCTGCTGCCTCTCTCTGTCTTGGTTTCCCTGTTACAAAATCAGGATTTTTTTCAGTAGGACTACCTCTGGCTTGGCCAAGACACTGCAGGGAGATGACTTTGGCATTGGGGATTGCACTGGGCATGGCCTCACAAGACTTGCTCTTGCTCTTCGAGCTGGTCAGTGGGAGCCTGGTGGGACAAGTCCTATGACTTTGACACTGGCAGACTTTGCTGTCAAATTCCTCCATCCTCTGATGAGAGCACTAGTGCAAATATCAAATAGAATCAATCCCTAAAGGGCTTGAGACATGGCACTGAAAGCTCCCTGTTGCATCTTTTAGCACAACTCAAAGGCTGCTTTTGTACAGTCTCTAAGCCACCTCACAGTTTCATGTCTATCCTTATCCACGGCTGCTTTGCTAATAATTTCCCTGCGTCACTCTATCAAGTTATCTGTTGAAGTCCAGACAGATCAGGTATTTCCCTTTCGTTAAAAAAAAATAAAATACAAATTCCCTTATCACAGAAAGATAAGGGGTGAATCTGATACACTTCAGAGTCAACAGATAGACACAGAGAGAGGGGACAGGGACCAGCCTGTCTGGCAGGAGCTGACACCCCCCCGCTGCCTGTCCTGCCTGGCTGTGGCTGTTGTGGATTGACACCTGTTGACGAGGGTGACCCCCATGGGGATGTGCCAACTCCCCCACCACGTCCATGAGCTGTGCAAGCTCCCATTGGGACACCCAAGAGCTTCCTGAACTTCAGCCAGCTTCGAGCCCTCTTTGGCCCAGCCCATCATGAAGGTCTCTGGTCCCCTCCATGTCCCCTCCCAGAGCAAAGCCCCCCCTGCACTCCCTGGAGCCATCCAAGAAGGAGGGGTTCCTGTCTTCTCCCAGTGACAAAATCAATACCAACGGCCTCCATTAATATTCTAGGAATGGCAGAGAAGATTGACTGCCTCATTAGCAGGCATCGTGTGAAACTCTGACAATAATTAACAACTCAACGGTCTTATTTGCTGGCCTATCACAGAAGTATTCAATCAAAAATGTAATTTGCTCGACGCTCCCATTTACCATAAAGAGAATATTCCTTCAAAGTTTTAAATAGACTAATTAAGAGGGAAGAAATACAGGGAAAAAAATTATTAACAGTATAGTTTTAATGGGAAATTACTGGAGCGTATTAATAATGCAATAACCATTTTTAACAGCTGTCTGTCAGTTTGTGGGCCGGGGTAATTAAATTAGTCACTAAAGGGTTAGTCAAATTAGGTGTTGGAGAGCAGCGCTGGGGCTAACGAAGGCGCGTCAGGCTTAATGCTCTGGCACACAAAGGCAGATGAGATGCTGAAGGAGGATGAGATGCTGACGTTCATGGCAGGATCCCGCCGAGGTCCCCAGGGACCATGCGGGGGAGCCCCCGGTCACCTCAGGCCCTGGCATCTCATCTTCTCTCTTCAGTTTAGATAAACCTGTCGTGCCGGGTGATGTGAGGAGCAGGGCAGAGCTATGTGTTGGCAAAGGCTGGGTCGTCTCTGGGAAAATAATAATAAGAAAGAGTCTTATCTGAGCATGAGCATGGCCCAGGGTGGCCTCCGTGACGTCTGCTTCAGCCTGATGCTGCTCAGGTTTTTAATCTCTTTCCGAGAGCCAGAAGGCAGCTATGCAGGGGCTTTTTGGCAGCTTCTTTCAAGGCTTTTATATTCTGTGGGTTTCAGGCTTGTATTCCCCCTTCCTCCACCTCTTTGCCCCTTTTGAAATGAATCACAGTTAATTTTGGATGTTGTCGAGCCTGAAAACACATCTTTCTTGCTGCTAGCCTATTAAAAATTATATTTACAGCTCCATAAAGCAAAGCTAGCTGTCAAGGTAGCGTCCTGCTGGCTCCTGTGTGTTCAGGGCAGAGGGTAAGGATTTGGAGAGGTACTTGTTTGCATGATCGCAGTGAAGATTTTAAACCCAATGGAGAGGTTTCTGTCTGAGAAAATCATTGTGTCCAGCCTGGGGAGGTGTTAGTGGGAAGCATGGTGCCTGAGGGACGCAGGTGCTTGTGTTCCTCACCAGGGGATGTTGCTGTGATTCCCTTTCCTTCTCCCCCCATCAGTCAGGATGGGGATGCTGGCCTCTGGGTCTGAGTGAGAAAGGATTACTCCTTCCAATGTGTTTTTTTGAGATTTCAGACATTTTCTCCATTTTGTATTGAAGTAGGACCTTTTCTATAGTATGTCTGTGTAGAAAGACGAACTGACACAAAGCAGTAACCAAATCCCAGAGAAAAATCCTCACCCATCAAGAGGTAGCAAATGTGGTGGCTGGGGTGTTTGGAGGGCACAGAGGTCTCTGAAACCATGGCCTAAATCATGCAGAGCATGGACATAAATTTCCATATATTGGCTAAATGCCTGGGCTTTTCTGGGCAATTTTCTTACGCTGATTTTACATTTTCTTGTTCTCAAGATTTGTAAGTGACAGAGGTGATGGCAAAGCCTGTGCATTCCCCTGAGAAGTTTCAATTTTCATGAATCAGTGGGAGGTTTTTTGCATTAATTCTTTCTCCCATCACCCCCATTTGAAATTTAAGTTAACTACAGAGACAACCCTACCTGCCTGAAGTGCTTGGGACTTTCTGCTGCTGTTTTTGTATCATTAAGATAGATGTAAAGCTAGCAGTTACTTTAACTGGGTGATTTTGGGGAAAAATGTGCTCTGCATGGCACATGGAAGTCAAATAATACTCCGTGGAAGGAGCTCTGGTTCAGCTTTTGGCTCCTCAGACTGCTTCAAGAGGAAAATCCTGGGAGAAGGGAAACGGTAAAACCCATCAAACCCACCAAAACACCTTAATATCCCAACAACTGCAAAAAAAATGTTCCCACCCATATTGCAGCCCGGGTGGGCACTCGGGCGAAGGCAGGCCCTCTTCTTTCTTACATGTTGGAGAATTACAAGCAGTATAGATTATTTTAATGGCTGTATTACTTCCAACTGTGCCTTCACCATCTGTTCTTCCCCAATTACGGATGCAAAAACGCAGCATGTTTCTCCATTCTGGCAGTAGAGAATGAAATATAAGCGTTGTAAAAGGGTGTATATTCTTCCAACAACATAGTTGGCACCTGTGATATTTTGCTCGTGCTTCTGACCTGCGTTGGTAAGGATGCTCCGCCTGGTCCCTCTGCACCGGTCCCGGCTGATGCCTGGATCCACGGTGGCAGAGGGAGCTGTTGATAAAAGGAAGAGGCTGGTGTGCTACATGATTTGTCCAAGCCGTGCGGGGCAGCTGAATTATTAATGCTGACCAAGCGTCTAAGTGCTACAAAACTCAACAAGAACCTCTTACCTCCGGCACAGTGATAAACAGGATTGAGGCTTGGTGGGAGGGAGGGAATTAAGACAGGACATCAAAGACTGGATTCCATCAAGTAAATCATGCCATTGCTTCAGTAAAATAGCCCCTAAATGTTTTATTAGGGATTTTCAACAACTACCAAAATTAAGGTGGAAGGGATGAATTATTAAAAAATAGATTAACTAAACTAGCCTCTGAATTAAACATGAAAGGTACCTATCGGGAGCGGTGTGGCCACCGTATGCTGCAGGCACCAGAGTCCTTCACCGGGCATGGTGGAGGTGGCCTGGAGACAGGGAGCTGCGATGCTGGAGGGATGGAGAACTGCAAGATGCTCTGCCGGGCTGGGGTTGCATTGCCAGGGCACGGACAGGCTGGCTGGCGGGTTGGGAAAGCAGAGAGCCAGGTGCTTCACAGGCATCAAAGGAGGGGTTTCTGCCTGGGGGAGATGCAGAGTAAAGAGATGCAAGGTGGACAAAGGAAATCATACTGGCCCTTTGATTTAAATAATGCAGGAAATGCAGGTACAAAAAGGTGACTTACCTGAAGTACTTGGGCCAGGATCTGAACTTTCTTTTGCCATGTGCTAGTCCCCTGTTACCAACTCAGAACTATCCGAGGCAGGAGAGGGCCTGAGCCTGCGTACAGCTCGGGGTTACAGTTGGCACTGGGGACTCTGGACCTGCCCCACTGGATTTTATGCTCGTGGCAGGGTAAGGAGGGCTTGCAGGGTCGGAGAGCCCCCCCTGGGGCGGCGGGGTGAGGAATGCTCCCCGAGTCCCTCCTGCCAGCACACCTGGGAGGATGGTGCCGTGGGTTGGGGGTGCCAGCAGCTGGGCACAGCGGGCACTACCCCAGCCAGAGCAAGGGGTCTGGCCGTGCCTGTGCATAGTTCAGGCACGCTGTTCTGCCCCCAGCTTGCTGCCTGCCTGTAAGCAGGTGATTTCAGTGTTTTGCACTACATTTTTCCCACCTGTCAAATAGAAATGATATATTAATCACTTCCTAAAGTGGCTGCGTGATCTGATTTTGCTGTTTAAGTGCCCTTGCAGCATGACCTGTCCTGACGTTCTGCATGCAGGGCTACAGCAGCCCATGAAGGTAAAGCACAGGCAAGAATGGGAGGTGAAGAGATGCTGTTGTCTCTAATTTGTTTTGTTCCAGGCACCAGGAGGATGGGAGCATGGTCTCCAGGTGCTAAGCACAAATTGTGGTGAAATTTCTGTTTGTTTGCTCTCCCTCTCTTTCTTCTTCCCCAGCATGTTCAAAGCTCTTACTAGCAAGTCTACAGTCAAACTCCTGCAAACGCCAGCAGTAGTACAGCTGCTGGAAACAATTCACAGTGTCTACAGTAGCACTGCTTTAAGGTGCATTCTGATGGAACAAGTGGAAGCTTCATTCATAATAATAATAAACCACTATTTTGGAGTTATATGCCACTTTTAATCTTCACAACTCAAAGGAGCATTAATTAACTGCGTGCCATGGTGGGAGGTAGGTAGCTGTGGTTGTCCCCGTTTTACAGATGAGGAGTCTGGAGCGTTGACACTTCCTGAGAGTTGCCCGCAGTCGTGTGGTAATTCACCATCCAAGTCTGCAGCCGATCCTGAAATGCCGGCTCCTGCTCGGGGCTTTATTCCTGGGAATGCTTTCTGCTTGTCTGCTGTGGCAGAGCAGACCCTCAGGAGTTTTGAGGTCATCTTCATTTCTTTAAACCAAGTTTGGTTTTGGATAGATAGAGGTGAATATTGCTGAAGCTGAATTTGAGTCTTTTAATATGAATTAGGCCAAATGCTGAAAGCAAGTTCATTGCCCTCAGGCCAGCAGTCAGGCAGCGTTTCAGCTCTGTGGTGCTCCTTCCACCAAGAGAAAAACTTGGAGAAACAAGTTAAGCTCAGTCTTTGCTATGATCCCTGCTTCTTGCAGGTATGTATGGAGAAGCCTGTTGGGGTGAAATGGTGAAAATACAACTGCCTGTTTTCTTGCTGGTAAATACCCAGGTTTGCCTCTCCAGTGACCTCTGTCTCCAAAAACTTCCTACTTGAATCTTTTTTCAAGGGTCATGTTCGCAGAGGCTTGCTTCTGCTGCTGCCTGTTGGCTGAAAAATCAATGTTTTGGCCCTTGTGTGTGTAATGAAAGAGTGTTGGCCTGTATTCTGGGAGGGTGTTTGTCCAAGAGGCTTTGGGTAACCCTCATCTCTCCTTGCACGCAGTATCGGGTCAGCACTGTGCTCTGTGCAGCTGCAGTGTGAAGTCAGGCTGAGAGGTCACGCCAGGAAGAGGAGCGGGGTGCACACTGCCACGGTGTCGGGGTGGGATTAGCCATCCCTCACCTCCTCCAAGAGCCCATACGATGCTCACAGCTCCCCTTTCTACCCAGAGGCACCAGCTGCCATGGGCTCTGATGGGTGCTCCTAGCACCTGTCAGAAGATCTTTATCTGTTGATCCCTGCCCTGGCAGAGGTGGTTTGTGGGGTTCGTGGTGGGACCATGGAGGGACACGTCTCTGCATGTCTGTTTCTGGTGCCTGTTAGAGGAAGCAGATTGTATTCTGGGCATCCTCAGCCCCTTGGGGCCGACCTGGGGTTGGCATGGAAGCCTTTCCATGTAGTCTTCTTAATTAAGATAGACACTAAAATAAAGGTGGTGAATGAAATGTGATGGGCGAGAGAAGGAGCATGGTCCTGCAGTGTGCAAATGCTCCTCTGTCTTTTCCTTTCCCCCTGCTTTTTTCTTCTGTCATCAATCTCCTGTTGCTAAATGTGCAGCTGGAGAACAGGTTCCCAGGCAAACTTCCCTGTGATAGGTTTTGACAGATCTAATCAGGCAGGCATAGTGACGACCATGTCCCACATTCCTGTGAATTGTGGTTCAAACTGAATATCCTTCACCCTGACACTGGCAACTGAAACGAACCTGATAGCTGAGATCTGGCTGGCCTAAGGGGAGGGATGCTCCCATCCCATGCGAACCTGCCTGCAGCTCCCATCGTTGCCTGCGGGCTCGGGCCCCCGATGCATCCTTTGCAACCTCTGCCATAGCGCAGCTTTTCTAAATGCCTTTGATGAGAGATGCTTAGTGCCTATAATTGAGCTCAGGGAAGAGTCCGCCGGGAGGTGTAGTCTCTTCTGCCTTTAATAAATGCCTATATTCTTTATGTTCTGCTTAATAATGCAATAGCGCAAAGGTTTACACGTAGAGGGGGGGATGTCTGTTCTGGGATGCTTGGTATCAGAGTGAGGCCAGAGGAGCTCCAAGTTAAACTTCAAAATCAATGTGTGTTTGTGTGTAAACACAGTGCTGCCACTGGCTTAATGCATCATCTGTTCTTTAGAGGTGCTTCAGGTTGTGGGTTATTGTTCAGAGGGGGTAGGGTTGTGAATAAAAAAAATAAGCCAACAAAATAAGCAGGTAGATCTTCCAAAGTGACGTCTCCTTTGGAAATCTGAGTCTGGGCCTAGTGACCAACCCAGAGAGTCTGCTCAGCTCTCTGGGTTTCCACCTGCACGCCCCATTAACAGCCCAGCTTGGCAGATCAAAGGTAGGGTAGCTACATTGTCAAGAGGCTGCAAGATGGGACAGCAGAGCAAGGACAGTGAATCCTGTTGTGGACACTGGGATTTTGGTGTTTTGCAGGTTTGTGTCTCATGGTAGATCAGTGGTGTCTTAAGTGCAAAGTGCAAGGAGTTCTTTCTGTAGTTGAGGCTTTCTGTCTGTCTCCCAAATGGTGTTTTAGCTGTCTAATGCTACAGGTGAGCTCAAGACCTTCCCTTTCCTTAGGAAGGCCAATAACAGACTCCTCCTTCTTTCTCTGGCATCTATTGCAAGTAGTTCCAAGGGCTGTAGGCTGGGATTGATTTGAAGGCGCTTAGGAATAGCTTAGATCATCCCTAGATCTGTATCTAAGTTAGTCCCTCCGGCTGCCTTTTCTAATCATCAGAGATGTGGTCTGTGGAGCTCAAGGCACCATCAGCTCTTGCTGCAATCCTTGACCACCTTAGGGTAGAGGATCATCCCCAAAGTGAGTTAGTCTCCCCCGGTAAGTTTGGAGGCAGCCTGAAGTGACCAGTCTTATGCGTGTGTCAGGTTATCTTGGGATGGGTGAGCTGAATCCCATCCTTGGTGTCTCTGAGGCCTGGGGAAGGGTTGGTCTGCCCACTTCTGGACCAGCAGCAGTCAGGCCTCAGCCCTGTGCAGGCCGCACATGGGAGATGCTCAGTTGCAGGAATGCAGTCCCCTGTAGTCGTTTCTCAGGATTTGGGGGCTTCTCTTTTAAGCCCATCAGACCCAGTCCCATGGCATAGTCCCAAACCTCGGTGGAGCCAGCATGGTTCCTGCTTCCAGGCACTGAGCTCCCAAGTGAAACGCCCTTTTGTGAGATACAGGCTGTGCATCCTGCTTCAGCCTCTCTGACTTTAACCCCCTCTCTTCCTTAGGTAAATGATGATCTTCCCTGTTCCACAATCAACTCCCCACTCAATTTATCTTGTTTATTGACCCAAGCAGAAAGTCAATGTTTTCTTCATCTGCCATTTGCTTTGATGGCAGCCAATTTGGTCCAGCAGGAACAAAAATGGATGCAACAGAGTTCAGTGCCAGATTTTTCTCTTTTTTTTTTTTTTTAAATGCTGATTATCCTTTTTTCTGAACACACCTGGCCCTGGACGCAGCTCGGCAGCCTTCACTATACGATATGGCTGCAGGCAAGGCTAAAAATGTACAGCAATTACCCCATGAATTAGAGAGCTGGGAGGAAGCCCGCGGGTCAGCTCATTATAGGCAGATGTTGCTGCAGCCAGGGCTGCCCGCTCCCTCCCAGTGGGTGCTGTTTGTTTGTGAAATGTTGGCCTCTGGGGGTTTCATGTGCGTTTTGAAGCTCTGTCCCTTCCTCAGAAGTTTGAAGGCGATGCTTTGCAGCCATCACCTGGATCAGAGATTTTCAGGCACAGTGCCGTGGGCTCCTGGGGACTGTGGTTTGTGATAGGGGTGTGAAAGGGGATGGGGAAAAGGCTTGGCTGCCTCTCCACCGGGGTATTCATAAGACTGCAAATCAGGAAAGGTTCATTGAAGAGAGCTGCCACATGTGCAGGTGTAAATACAGCTTCTACCCCAAAGAGTTCGCAAGTTGGGGACAGCATGTGGCTGCTTTGAGGTCTGTCCAGGCAGTGCTCGCTGCAGTGGTGGCACATCTTTGCAGGGGAGGTAGAAGACAAACCTTCCTGGCAGTGTGGGTGCAGTTTTAGGTCATAGCCAAGATGATTTAATGGGATATGGCTGCTGCACAGAGTGGTCCTGGCCTTCCCCCAGCCCCGATGCCCGTCATTTTCCCTGTGCTAGTGGTGGCATCTCTCTGATCCTGGGCTGAGCTTGTTCAGGGATTTAAACCGGCAGAAACCCCTCTTATTCTCCATGGTAGGAAATTACTTGCTCTGAGGTGCCTGCATCTCCAGGCAGGGGTGAGATGGTTCCCTACCAAAGGCAGCAGCATATTGGGGTGCCTTTCACCCCTGGAGACCAGACCCATGGAGGTGGTGTCCTCAGGAGGGCTTGGTGACCGGTGACTTACCAGGGAGGGTGCTGCCCTTGTGACAAACCCAGCAGTACTCAGAGGAGCTGCTAATGGATGCTGGGCACCTTGGAAAACACAGTCTGCATTGGGTGCTTAGATAAGAGCAGAGTCCTTTTGAAAAACCTGCCCAGATGGACAGAAAATCCCTATGCAAATCTCTCCCCAGGTATAAAATTAATTGGATTCCAACTTCAAAGAGTATTTCTGGAAACGAGCTGTAAATAATCTAGTTGTGCCTCAGTTCCTCTGTCTGCGGACATTCACCTGGCTTTTTCAAAGCAAGTGAGCGTTGCTGATAGAAAGTGCTATATATAGCAGCAAATCTATGCATATATGTATACATATGCATAAATGCATCCCTGGTAACTGACCCAGGTGTGCGTTGTTTTCTAAAATACAGCTCATGGGTTTGGTTGTCCAAAAAGCTCTAGTTTTGCTTCTCATAGGCTCTTGCCCCTCTCTCCGTGCAGCCATATGCACCCCACCGCCGTGGTATGCTTGCTTACCCGGTGCTGTGCCTGGGAGCAATGCATTCAGCTCCCCAGGTCTGTGGTGAGCAGGCAGGGTTGACGGGGTCTGGAGTCTCCTGGGATGTGGAGAGGCTGGTGAAGGTCACCCAGCTGTGTAGCTTTTGGGGGGGGGCTTAGCTGGATGGAGCTTTATTGCAGAGCCTGGTGTTGCCCCATGAGGATGCTGAGGTGCTGTGGTCTTCAGGGGCTCGCTCCTCCATGGGTCTGCAGCAAGCGTCTCAATGGGGAGGGATCTCCAGTCCCAATTGTGCTTATCCCTACCTGTGTGGAGATGGCCAATCCCTGGCACCCAGTTTCCCAGGGGCTCAATGCTCTCTGTTCCCAGCGGATCGATAGGAGCATCTGTGAAAAATCAGGGCATGGATATCTGATCCAGCATCCCTGGCCATTTCCTATTTATCTAATCTAATTCTATCGGCATTTCTAAAGTGCTTATCGCCACTGCATCTAAGCACTTTATATGTATCTTGAAAAAACCCTACAATTGCTGTGTAATGAGAGTTGTCGAATCAGGGATGTGGCTTGTCCTGGTGACTGTGTGTAGGCAAACAACGAGCTAAAGGGTAACCCCCTCCCTCTCCCAGTTCCCCTGAAAAGTCCAGCTTTTCCTGGTGACCCTCATGAATTGCTACAAAGTCGGATCCAGAAGAGCCCATTAGAACAGGAAACTTGCCCAAAACACCCTTGAAGCATATAAAAGGGAAGGAAAACCCCAGTGACTCATTTGTGCGTAAGCAGATGCTGAAGTCTGAGCCCCAAGCTGGGATTTTCAAGCTCGCCATTGCAAAATGCTCATGATGACCAAATGCAGAGGCAGCCCCCCATGCTGTACCCCATACTGTCTCTGTCCCCAGCACCCGTGGGACATCTCTGCTTCCATGGGGCTGGGGGACGAGCTGTGGCACCGAGAGGCTGTGCAACCCCCAGGGCTGGGGCAGAGGAGCAGGGGATGGAGCCAGCACGTGGGCTGGGGTCCTTCCAGCTCCTGTCTTTCTAGCCCCTCCAAGTTCCCACCAGCAAGCAAATTCCCAATTTGTAGGCTGGGAAAGCAATGGAGAGATGAGAACTGCCACAGCCAAGCTCTCTTTTGGGATAGAATCTATGTCTGTTTTAAATGGGAAAATCCTTTAGCTCATCCCAGGCTCATCCCTTTGGGATGATGAATGAGCAGTGACCTGAAATCATGGATTAATGACGGATTATTATTTTGAAGGGCAAAGACAAGGGGAAGGTGGCTAGATGCCCAGTTCCTCTCTGGTGTCTTGATTGGGTCTGTGTCAGGAGTGGACATGGGTGAGGTAGAGAGAAGATGCCCAGAGCTCATCATGGCAGCGAGATTAATGGCATTTTTCGCCATGCCACATACAATCTATGTGAGTCTATGTTTTATTTGAAAAAGACCAGGCAGGGCTGCAATCACTGGCTGGTACTGAGGTGGCCTTACCCATCTCATGATGTTTTCAGCCTTTAATAATTTAGGGTGAGAGATCCCAGGCCTTCTGTCTACGCTTTTGCTCGATTGCTTGTTTTTCTAAGATTTCTTTTTCTCCCCCAGGCAAAACTGTTGCAGAGGATTGAGGCGGACGTTTTGTGGAGGGTCTCTCTTTTACAGGCAAAGAACCACCTTAATTTGGCCAGCTTAAAAGCGCTTTTGAAAAACTTGAATCGCTGCACACGGCGTGAAGGCTTGTTTGATTTTAGCAGCAAGAGTCGGCAGCGATCCTCCATGCCTGAGCATGGCCAAGCATCCCCGCTCCAAAACGCTGGCTGAGGGTATGAGGGAGGGGGACAGCAGCTGGCCAAAAATACTCAGTTTAGGTCTGGCAGGGAAGGGGAACTGGGGGGATGGAGGAGAGGAGTGGGCTATACT
Source organism: Elanus axillaris (assembly GCA_026212715.1). Taxonomy (NCBI): domain Eukaryota; kingdom Metazoa; phylum Chordata; class Aves; order Accipitriformes; family Accipitridae; genus Elanus; species Elanus axillaris. The sequence goes on along the minus strand of JANZLQ010000055.1, from coordinate 11,607,313 downwards.
GGGACAAGAGGGAAAGAGGATGGTGAGCAGGCAGGTAGGAACCTGCCCAGGTGATTTTATCCTGGGGAGAGCTCTGCCCACCAAAGGCTGAGCAATGCTGTGTCCTGCACTGCTGCCGAAAAATGTCCTCTTTTTGCAGACTGAATGCCTTCCCCTTCCTCCCTGCCCAGAATAAAACCCCGATTGGGCTTCTCTTCAGCAAATGTTACCAAGTTTGCAAAACTCCAAAGCCGGGAGGTGCCAGGGTCAGTTTGCTGTGCAGCCTTCAGGCAGCCCCTCTGTGCATATGCATTATGGAACCGCTTTAATGATATGATCATATCCTAGTTTTTCACCTTTGCCTCACTCAGCACAGCCGATGAACCTGCTCTGGGAATGATCTGCATTAATGTGGAGCTGTAAAAACTTCAACCAAAGTCAATGAGAGCTGTGCTTTGAGCAGGGGAAGTGTCATTTAATGCTAAGCACTCTGAAATACCAAGTCTAAATGTCTCAAATTCGGTGCATGTAATGTAGTGAATGTTTTTTACATTACCATGCCTGGGCCTTAGCTCCCTGTCTGTAAAATGGGGATGATAACAGGGAGATTGGGAGCTTAATCACCTTATTGGTTGTAAAATACTGCTGCTTTTTGGTGTTGAGCAAAGGATAAGCAACCCATGAGGAACTGAGTAATTGTGCATGCAGAACAGCACCTGAATAGAGTACAATAAAGTAGGAGCTATGTGTCCTCCAACGAAGAGAAAACAAGATACTGAGAAGCTGCAGATGAAGTTGTTTGAAGGGTGCTGAGAAGCCTGTGGATGTTCATAGGTACCCAGGATGGTTTGGGGGATGCCTAAATGCCGAGCTCCAGACTGTTTCAGGCATCCAGCGGCATGCGGCTACAGCTCAGCACCATCACCTTTAGTGTATGGGGAGAGAGGGGTCCTTCAGGTAACCCTCCTCTATGTGGTCTTGCAATCCACACCTTCATCAAAGTGCATAATTACCAGAGACTGCATTAAGGTTGTCTTGGCAACCTTAGTTCTCACATTTTCTTAAGTTTTGAGTATGTGACATTGCAACCTTTATAATTTCCTTTATTATACTTCTGCCCACACAGACCTGTATGTACCCGCATTGTGTGGCAGTGGCTCCCGTTTGCGGGATGCCTGATGGACCTTGGTGTCTCACTGGCTTTGCAGGGCCCATTGTATCTGCAGCCCTGCTAACAAGGGCTTTCCTGGGAGACTTGGTCTGGGTCTGTGTTGCAAAGCAGATGCTCTGCAGGATCCCTTTGCTGGTGGAGATCCCACCGTCCAGGCAGAGATAGCCTGGATGTGGCATCCCCCATGGAGGGCTTTTCTCCCTGTATATTTAACGGTGGGGTACTGTGTTTGGCAGCTGCTCTGGATTTGCATGGAAGGGCTGCGGGAAGGGCTGGGCTACATCCAAGCAGTTGGTTGCAGGAGCAAGGCGGGGATGATAGCAGAGCCCATGCCGCTTCCCTGCCGAGCCTCTGCAGAAGCGTGATTCCTGTGGAAGATCAGGCACCAGGCTGGCCTCTCTTGTCTTCCTGGGTCCCTGCCCTTGGTCACAACACATGGTTCTTGGGTCAGAGCCGGGGGTTTGATCAACATCAGCTTTCTCCCCCCACCACCACCCCTCCTACTGCTTCTCCTCCTACACATGGACTGTTTTGCTCCATCCCTCCAGATAAGCCCACGGGACTCCTGGCCACCACCTGCGCAGTGCCAGGGTCAGTGTTTAACTGGTAGAGGTGTTAGAGTTATTTTTGGATGCCTACTTTCATGGCAGCCTGCAGAAGGTCTTGCCAGCAGCATCAGTGAGGTCTGCTCGGCCCTGGTGAGCCACGAGCTCTCCCCATGGTCTCTCGCTTCTCCTTCTGTGCAGATTTTTCCCTTCCTTGTTATCACCGTGTTAGCTCTGAGCATAAAAAAAAAGCACTTCCAGTGCTTTATTTGTAAATTGAGGCTAGAAACATATTTACAAGTTCACTATTTTGAAAATGATATTTTGAGAGGATGGGGTGGAAGGAATTGCTGGGCAAACTAAGCTAATAAAAATATTAATTAGCATAGAGAAATCATTTGGTGATTTTCATTTATGTATTTTTTAATTATGCATTGCTGCCTTTACTGATAAACCCTGCGCCAATAGTATGATCCATTTTGCTAGATAAACATATTACTTTGTGAGTTAATTAGTGTGCAATTGCTATCAATTAATACATACTAGTACTACTGATTCTGTGTCGAACAAGCAGATTCCACTACTATTAACTGTTTAAATTATTAATATTTGGAGCTGCCAAGAACCCCTCACCCAACAGTGTTTACTGGTAATTGCAGTGGCATGAGGGGCCACGTGGAGCTTTCTGTTCCTGGTGGTCTAAATGCTGTAATTTTTTATTATTTAATCCCTTAAGATGTTGAAACTGTGCTTTTCCTGTGCTTCTGGTTTGCTGCCATTTTTTGAACTTTTGCATTGAGAAGTTTTTCTTCACAGCTGAAGATTGGAGGAGCAGTGTAGGGAAAGGGATGGGTCAGGCTCACCTTGGGTAACTTTGGGTGCTTCATAGCTTAATAACTACAGTTAATAAAACTGAATTAGGTATGTCTGGCTCTGGCTGGTGTCATAGTCCACAGAAGCAAATGGATTCCTTTGAAGCTGAAAATGTTAGCTGGGGTGTTAGGAGCAGTTCTGGTAAAAGCAGCAGGGAGCCGGGGCTCTGTGGTTGCATGGAAGGGGGGAAGTAGTTTTATCAGTGCTGGACACCTTTGAAACAGGGAGAGTCACATCCTTGCCTTAAGAATGAGCTCCTGATGAAGCTAACGAGGGGCAGGAGGATAACGTGGTGCAGTGTGGCAGGGCTGAGCTCCTGCGACCTGCCAGGATGTGGCTCTCAGGGCTCCAAAAAGATACAGAACAGGAGGATAAAGCCTGGGACCTTGAAAATGGCTGGGAAAGCTGTATCTTAAATAAATGCAGAACGGGGTGGTGGGGATCTAGGGCAATGCCCATGCCTTTTGCTGTCACGTGTTGGAGTGGTTGAGCTGGGACACGATGCTTGGCAGTGCTGTTTCTCCTCCTGACTGGTGTCTCCAGGTGCTTAGTGTGGGTTTTCTGTCCCACCGAGGGCACTTGCTCTGCTCCAAACCTCTGTACCATACTGTCCCATCCCATCTCATCTCATCTCATCTCATCCTATCTCATATTTTGCTGTCGAGGTGCCTGACACACAGGAGCATCCTGACAGTACTGTATACCCGCCAAATTTGGGATTAATTACAAACCATGGTGAAGCAGGCACCGACACCTGTGATTTCCAGCACGATTACTGACCATGCTTTTTTACTTCCCTATTAAGGCTCGTGCATCTTTTCTTAAACCTCCCAGCACTGAGGTTGCCCGGGAGACTGAGCCAGCACCACCTGCATTTGCCTTTGGCTCGTGCAGGGTTGAAGCCATGACTGCGATGCTTCCCTGAAATGGGAAAAAATGCTCAGAATTAAAACTATCCTGTTTTATCTCATCCGTGATGTCCTGGTCCTTCATATGGCAGAGCTGCGTTGCCTCTGAGGGGGCTGCAGCGGGTAGGGAGTCCTGGCGAGCCTCAGCATGCCCCGGGACGTGCACTGCATGCGATGGGCTTTCCGAGCTTGCTTTTATTCCGGCCTGTTTGTTTTTGCTTTGCTTTGCTGTAATTAAATTTCTGGCCCTTCTGGTTGCCGAGGTGAGCTTCAAAACTCTCTGGCGGAGTGATGGTTTTATTGAATCTGTAGCAAATTATTGAAGCGTGGTAGGGAATTTTTCACACTTTCAACCTCAAGGTTTTTGGGAGAGCATTTTTGCAAGTGTTTATTATAGTATTACCACAAGAAGTGAGACTACCCAGAAAATTTATAGTAAGCAGCTCATCAGCTGTGGTATGTCAGGGTAGCTCCACTGAAGTGTCTTCTCCAGTGTCACTCAAGTAAGGATGATTTCTCCCAGTTTAGGACCTGGATGGTGGTTTTTCTTCAAACCTCCCAGCACTATTAAGCTGAAAAGTGTCTGTAGGTGCACTGGGCAGAAACTCAGTTTTTCTGCATGAAATAATAAGCCTACTGCATCCACGCACATCTTCAGGCACACATAAAGAAACCTGCTTGAAGACATGAGCTTAAGTGTGCCAAAGTTTCAGACTGTGAAGTCCCCGCCTTAGAAGCTACCACCACCTCATCGGGTCCTCCACCGCCAGGGCTGGAGATTAACTTTTCCAGAGCATCCCAGCTTGGTCAATGTGTGGATGGACTTGCTCAGGAGATAGGTCATGGTTCGGTGCTGCGGGAAGTGGTTGCTGCATTTGCTACAGAGGTGGTAAATGGTATAGTGAGTGCAGGAGAGGGCTGTAGAGAGAATGGGCTCTTGTTGCAGGCAGAATAAAAAAGAAAAGGGTTGAAATCCTGGAAAAAAGGTATACTGTTGCTTTTAAATCAGATACCACTTTTCTCAGGTGACCATTTATTGCATGTTTATCATGATTTGGGTGTTTCACTGCATGGCCCTCTGTACAGAACAGCTGAGCCTGTGGTGCAGTCAAACCTGGTTGGAATTGTACTGTGACAGTGGGAAATGCTAAAAGTACTAAAAATAACTTTGAAAGCATTTCCAGTTGGACGTTCAACAGTGGTGAGCACCTTTGATCCTGGTCTCTTGTTGCTTTGGTTCCCCATCTTAAGTGTAAAGAAAATAATACCCAGTGTACAGAAGCTGTGAGTATAAACTAACATTCATGAGATGCTGGGGGTCCTGGGTGGTGAGTCCCCAGGAGGGGAAAGCCCCAGGGGAGGGGACGGCTCTGCCTTTGCAGGTGAGCAGGGATGCCACGTGCTGAGAGCGGGGCTGGGGCTGCGGGTGATGGTACCTTGGGGTCCCCAGGGGTCTGCCTGCAGTCGGGGTCCCAGCCCCATGTGCTGGTCAAATCCCAATGCTTCACTTCTGAATGCTGGGCTTTGCAGATGCAGTTTGGGTTTTTATCAGTGATATGTAATGCTTTTATAAAAAATGTGATTATGAGCGTTGCAGTACACCCTCAGCTGGGGGACATGTGTCAATCAGGCAGGCAGACCCTTCGTGCCCATTGCTGTGATGAGTTTTGCTGAGCATTGTATGAACACGCTGAGCTCTTCCCAGCCTTAAGAAGCCCAAGTGCTGCAGTGCAGGAAGCTGGGGATGAAGGGCTGGGTTAACTTTGCTATGTCTATAATTCCCCCTCCAATTTGATACTTCAAGCTTGCGGCTGAGAGCACGTACCCTTCCCAGGTCACTGTCTTCCACCCAGTATTTGCAATTTAAGGCTGGTAAAGAAGTTGCCAACCCACATGGCTGCAGACAAAACAGAGGCAGAACCATTTGCACAGCAAAAAGTCTCGTGCAGCTCCCACTCCCATCGATCCCATTAATATCTTTGAGTGGTTTATTCTGAAACTCGAGGAAGAGTTCAGCAATGTGACTAATAATTTCAGCGCTGGCCGGATTAGCAGAGGAAAGCAAGGGTTTAGTGGAGGAAAAAGGGATGTGAGGGAGAAGAGGAAAGGAGTGGAGGAAGACAGGAGTGGTCTACGTGAGAGCCCAGGTGATGCTCAGACAGAGAATTTGCTGGGGAGCAAATAACATACCTACCATGTGGATAGAGACTAGAGCTGTTGCAGGTCTGGGGCTGTGTTTGGGCGCTCCTAAGAGGCATTTTCCCCCATAGTGGGCATCCAGCTTCTCCTGGAAATTGCCCCAGAGGGATGGGTGCTTGGCTTGAGCTGTGCCCTTGGCACGTTTTGGGGCTGGATAGGGCCGGGATGGGGTCTGGAAAGGGGAAGCAGTCACGGCTCCCATGTCAGCACCCATGGGGCAGAGGGTGAGGGTCGCTCTGGGTAAAGCCAGCTCTGGGTGAGATGACCTGATGGGGCAGGGAAGAAGCATGAAAGACAGAGGATGTCCAGGTTTAACCCCTGGCTGGTCATAACGGGAAAAGGGAGCAAAGTCTGCACAGGGGAACACCTCTCTGGTGGGCTCTCAGCAGCGAGGAGACCAGTGCTTTCTCAAGCCTCGCAGCACAGCAGAAGTTTTGTGGCCAGAGCTAGTCAAAATTGCTCAGGGGAGCAGCTGTTGGGCTGAAAATGCAGACTCGGCATGTAAATTGTACTGTTTTGCAAGTGCCTCCTCTCCTAAGTTCCCTCTTGAGTGGGGTCTTGCCAATGGAAGTAGGAAGCAGCGCGAGGTGCTGGACACGAGGCATCCTGGCTGGGCTGCACCCTGTGGTTTTGGGTCCACGCTCTGTAGCAGTCCCTCTTTCAGGATGAAGCTGCAGGTCACACAGCATCATGCCTTTTGCTGCTAGTGGGCCCTGTCTCTAGAAAGTCATGGACCCCAAATCTCTCCCCTGATCCTTCTCCAAACACAGCTCGGGGAGCAGATGGTAGAGCAGCACTGGTTTAGTCCCCAGCTCGCATCCTTTTCTTTGTTTTTCTCAGCAATGGTTACCTTTGTAAGACACCAAAGTCTTTAACCATTAGCAGGCAATAAAAAGGGGCAGCTGAGTTGGATAACGCCCGCTAATCCCCTTCCAGGATGAGCTGGAGAGAAGAGCCACTGCAAAGCTCAGGAGCTTATTCTGAGATGAGTGCTTTGGAGGCTTTGAGAATTGCATGGTGTTGGTATTTCATGAATAAATAACCCCCAGCGATATTTTTCACTGAATCTGCTTCATTAATGAGGGCCTGGAACAAAGGGGGAGGATGGAGAGAAGTATTTTTGAAGGAATCGAGGCAAGTGCGGGTGATGGGAGGTGGCATGGGGCTGGGTGAGGATGGGTGCTGCGGTCTGCACCGCAGGAGCTGTGCAGAGTCCGTGCACCACACTGACCGTTTGTGGCAATAGAAGTTGTTAGAAAAGTGGGGTTTACTTATGCTGGGTATGTAATCAGTGGGTCCTGGTAGGGAGGGGAGTACATTTCATTTATAAGTGTATCATTTGGGCATCCATGTGTGTCTTTGGGAGGGCTGGAGAGTTAAAGAAAGAGCAAGTGTGTGTGTGTTCATAGATGTGCATGTGCTTGCAGAGAGAATCTGGCACCAGAAATTAGGTTGCTTGCTCCAAAATGCCCTTTTTGATGGAATCTGGCATCTGCTTCAGGGTGGTGGGGTATTGCCCCGTCCTCCCAGTACACCAGGTGCTGAGCCTGCCTAGTCCCTGTGGCTTCGGTGCCTGGGTCCAGCCAGGGCCACCGGCAGCTTCCCCTGGCTCTCCGGTGTGCTCCAGGCATGGCATGAACTGCAGAGCCCATCTTCTCTGTCCTGCCTTGTCAGAATGGATCTGGGGGGTTACTCAGTGAAATTCGATACAGATAGATGGAGAACAAGAGAAAAGAGCTGTTCTTTTGTAGGCAGCTCGTTACTGCAGGGAAAGTGATTCATCCATCAGGGCTGGTCTAATCTGGCATGCCCGGGTGGTGGGGAGGGACGGCTGCCCCCGGTAGGCACCGTGCAGTGGTGGCCAGATGCTTCCATCACTCCTCAAACGTCCGCTGCCTTGTTGGCAAGCCTGCTCTCCAGGGCCGGCTCTGGGATTTGGGGGCTGCAGTCCAATATAGCGAGCAGGAAGGGACGGGCAGGGGTCATCCCCAGAGCTGTGCGAGTGGGAAGTCATCTGCTCTGTGCCACGTGTTGCCCATCCCATTGTCGCTACAGGAGGTGGGTTAATTATTGCTCTTCACCCCCAAAATTAAAAGGAGCCACTGAGACTGACAGTGCCAAAGGCTTGGCGGTGCCTGCCTGCACTAAGCCTGGTTCTGCTGGCCCCTCCAGATTCAGATGAAAGCAAAGTTTGCTCCCAGCTTGCTCTGAGCATCATGTCAGCCCTCTCATCTGCTGACATCCCCCTTGTCAGGGCGCCGTGTTGAAGCGATGCTCCTCTAATCTAATGACGGCCGATGCAGAAGTGATCCGGCCGAGCAGCCTCCCTCTGTCTGCAGGCAGCACTGTCACCCCACTCCTCTTGCAGGTGACATTTGAACACTTCCTTCTGGCTCAGCTGCCCCACCTTCCAGCGAGGTTAATATTTTAATATGTTTAATGGCTCATTCCGGCTCGGCAGCCCCTGCCCGTGCTTGTCAGGGGTCATCCATTACGCCAGGCACGATTTCAGAGAGTGAGGTTCCATTCCCGTCCTCCACCCTCCCGAGGGCAGAAGGTCGGTTTGTGCTTCCAGGTTTTAATTAAAAGCATGATGAGCTGCCCCTGCCAGCCCCAGCCCGGGAGCATGGCGCTGTGCAGGATAAGCTGGCTTCTCCTGGCAGCACTCCGGCTCTCTGGAGCTACCGCAGCCAAGGATCCATCCCCAGGGTCTCCTTTACACCACCAAAGGCAACTGTAGCTCCTCACCTTCTTCCTCCAGGGACGTGGGAGCTGCAGGAGGCTCTGGTTGTTCGGTGGCCAAATGGAAAAGACGGGAGGGAGGATGGGGGCATGGTTCTCTTTGCAGTCTACCTACGATGAGAAACCCCTCCGGAGGACCAGATGGGGCTGAGCTTTCCGGGTGGGCGGTGGAGGAGTTGTCATGGTTTGTTGTTTTTTTAAAAAAAAAATTCTCCCTGCATTAATAAACAGTGGTTTTGGTGAGTAAATAATATGCCCTTTCTCTCCCCCATCTCTACAGCAGAAATACATGCCCTGATCTAATATATTCTGCATTTCTCATTCCCTCACTTCGGAGGAGCTGCAAATTCTGGTGGGAACAGAGTGCTAATAGAAAAGGGCCTCTAAAGATATTTGAAACATGACCAAGAAAGGACAGAGGGAGATTCAGCTCCAAATATGCTGGAAAATCTAGGAGATGGGCCAAGAAAGGGCGAATATCAGAAGCATGATCGCCAAGAGGGAGAAGTTAATTGGGAAGCATTAATTGGGGTGAAAGTGGGCAGTGCAGACATGGATTTGTTACATGGGGCAGCAATGCAGCTGGAGGCATCACGATGGGCATGGAGCTACCCTGGCACTGGGGTAACTCGTCTGCCCTGACCCATGGTAGCGGAGAAGCTGCCCTCCACCTCTGTCTGAATGGGGACAAGCCAATTTAGCAGTTCTTGCTGGTTTTATGGTGTTTTCCTTGTTGAAAGTTCCAGCTTTTGGAATCCTGTGATTGCCTGGAAATCTGGAATCTACAAAATCGTGACTTCAATACTGCGTAGGGCTTTATTTCTTTGGGTTTGGTCTCTGGGTGGTTTCTAGTCCTCCAGTTTGCAGGGAAAAGCTCAATTATGCCCTGAAGGCTCAGAAGACAGAAGGCAAATTTAGGGGAGGAAAAAAAAAAACACCACCCAGTGATTGATTTATTTTTAAAATCTCATCATTTTTATGCCAATCTCATTATATTTTTTTTAATGCCTGACTCATGATTTTTGTGAGTGTTTGGTGTTGGCAGGGCTGTGTGTGTGAGTGTGATGGTGTGTGTGCGCGCAGGAGCCCTCTGCTGATAGATAGCGCAGTGCTAGTTCGAGACAGCAGTCCTGTGGTCTTCAAGGGCTGCTGAATATATTCCTCCAGTGCTGTTTCATTGCCAAGCACATGGTTTTCAAATTACACACACACCCCCAAAAAAAGGGAGACTAGCACTGGGTATTGAGTCATTGTGTGGCTTTTTAGGTGCTGATGGGGACAGCAGGGTAGATGCTAAAGGGGAATAAACCCCTCTGTGCCTCCCGGCATTGCCTCAGGGGGTAATTTAAGGCAGATGGGTCAGTGTTTATTTGCAGTCCCCCGTATAGAAAGATCTAATAAATAGCCTGTGGAAGTCAAGTCTGTCACCATCAGTGACTACTTCTGTGACCCTGGGTAAACGACTTCGTAGCTCTCCTGTTGGTAAGAGGGTGACGGGATCTGTTGCCCAAGATGGGTTGCAGGCATTGGTTAATATATAAAATGTGCTTTGAAGGCGAAAAATACCTTGGAGATGCTTAAAGCTCTCAACAAGCATTTGTGTTCCCTTTGCAGGAACCCAGCAGAAACCGAAGTGCCTTAATACTTTGTCACAGACAAAATCTGCTGTGTGCGCAGCTCAGAGAGGCAGGGCTGGGAGCTTCCCAAGGCTTTATGTGGCCATTGAATTCATAGACATTTATGCTTCTTGCTTGCTCAAGAGAGGGGTGTCACAGTGTGGCTGTGCCTGGGACTTTGCGGAGCCATCACGGGATGGAGCAGTACAGCAGGGAGCTGTGCCTGCACCCGTCATGGCATCCCCTGCTCCAGGCGCCCCGAACCATGGAGCCAAGTGCAGGGATGAGCCTCTGCATCCACATCCCAGCAAGTGTGAAGCCAAGTTTTGTATGACGTTGCAGCTTTAGCAAGTGTCCCCAGGTGATGGACGAGGTGTGGGTGCTCAGGGAGGTTTGGCCCAGCTATGAAACGTTCAGGAGGAGCTTCACTATTGTGGATTTGCTGTTGTCTACTATAGGGTTGGATTCACACACAACTCCAGGCTACTAATAAAGTACCTCTTAGCTGCCAGTTTGCGTGAAAATGGTAGATCGTATCTTTGAAACCCCATAATTGCTTTGTTTTCGTCAAGGATCTCAGAGTTATGCAGCAAATTTATTTTATATAGTGTAATCACAAAGCCTTAGTTTTCTGGGGAAGCCTCCTTTTAACTCACTTTTGCTAATCAAAATGCCATGATTTTGCCAGAGCAGCTTTCTTTGTGGATTGCCCTGCCTGTGCCATGTGCTGCCAGCTCCCTGCCAGCCCTAACGGTGCTTTTTCTCTCCAAGGGAAGAAGCGATGCTGTCCACCTACTTTGAAACCATCAATGACTTGCTGTCCTCCTTCGGGCCGGTCCGAGACTGCTCCCGCAACAACGGCGGCTGTACCCGCAACTTCAAGTGTGTTTCAGATCGCAAGGTGGACTCAACAGGCTGCGTGGTAGGTACCACAGCTGCTGGCCCCTGGGGCTGGCATCTGTTTTGGGGACAAGCCGGAGGGGGACATTGCCTGCTCCCTCTCCGGGGATGTGGCCAAGGGGATGTGTGTGCTCGTGGTGGACTCCCCCCACCCCTGGGGCCTTCATGGCAAATCACATATGCCTTAACGACCTCAGGGAAGGAACCCGGGGGCTCAGATGACCAAAAGAAAAATGCTTGAGGCTGATGGTCATTTTCCTACATGTCAAGAAAGCACAGGCGGAAAGCAGTCTCACTTTTTCTCCTGCCTTGTGCTTCCCAGCGTGGGAGAAAGATAAAGCGTCTCTCCACCCTCTCCCCCTCTGATGCCTGCAGAGTTTCAATTTGTTTCTGAACGCGCTCACGTCTTGCCAGGCAATCTACTGAGTCCCAGGTTTTGCAGTCCCCCTCCAGAAGACCCCTTAGACCCTAGGCCACTAGTTTTGGGCAGAGGCTCTGAATCGTTCCCAGCTATCGACTCACAGAGGGTTTTGCTGTTCTTTAGGTGGCAGTAGCAGAGCTCAGCACCTCTCCCACCTCTAACCCATCTCCCTGGACAGCAAACTCACTAGTTCACTGCATGCGGAGCTTGTGCGAGTCCACTATGACATGTGGAGATGCAGGGGCAGAGCCTGGGGAAAATGGGGGAAACCTGGAGTATCCCTTCTCGTCTGTCTGTTGTAGGAGCCCCTGCCTGCCAGGCAGCTGGTGGTGATCCCCGAAGGGGTCCAGAGCTTGTCACCCACTCCACCTGCCCTGCAAACACATGCCCGCTGCTCCTGAGCCCCCCAAAACCACTCTGCCCCTTCCCCTCCCTCTTGCTGCAGGCAGATCCCCCATTGCCCCATCCCTCCCATCTCAGCAGAGCAGGAGTTAAGTGTCTCTTTATTTATTGAAGATGTTTATACACGGCAGCTGTGAAAGGTCAGGCTGGAGTGGTGCCGTCCCGGGGGTGGCATTTTCATTATCCCCTTCTCCAGTTGCTTGTTAAGGCCATTTAGCACAACAGCCTGATGTGTCACCGGCAGCGCATGGTGCCATCTCCCCCTTGCCGCTCCTCTCCCCTTCCTCCTTTCTTTTCCCATTGTTGTTTTCTTTTGTTCCCCTTTCCAGGGAGCAGCTGCTTTTCTAGTCTTTTGGGGGGGTTTTCCCCCTTTTCTGGGGTGTTATTTTGCTCTGAACACCAACATGCCTCCCAGCCACTGTCAGAAGCAATCAGGACTCTGATCGCCCCATGCTGCTGGGAAAAGATGCCTCTTTTTAAAAGTCAGGATATATTAAGATAGAAATTGTCAATAAATTACAAGCCTAGTGCTCACCACGCCGGCGCACGGAGAGGCAGAAATTGAAAACTGTGTCACTCAGGGAAAATAACCCCCCAACTTCTGTAATGCCTAACTGAGACTTTCTGCAAAGAGAACGAACCGTGTACAGCAGGCAGCGGGGGCAGAAAGGAGAAGCAGCAAGAGCCATTCTCCAGGAGTGCATCCCTTCCCTGAGAGCCGTGGGTGAGGGGTGACTCATGGGGACCATGGGACCTCCCCCTGCTTCCCCCCACAACATGCCAGGCTCCCGCGGCAATGCGTCCCATGGGGACAGGAGACGGTTGGAGAGATGCCTGTCTTTTCTCCCTCTGCTCCTCACCCCTTTTTCTCCCCATTGCAGGCGCAAGAGTCTGCTCTGCCCCTCTCCACAGCCCCCAGTTGTGGGGTGAAGCCCCCCCCAGCTCCTCAGTCCCAGCTGCAGCCTGAGGACAGCAGAGCTGAGCTCCCTGGGGCGAGTTTGGAGATGGCTGCTGCATCCCTCCATCCAGTCGTCATATCTCCCTGCTTCCCATCGGACCGACACCAGGAGCACAGGTCTCCATCCCTCCTGGCTCTCCCAACCTCACATGACATTTTACACTCGTCACCTACTTGTAGATCCCCAGCAATGGCAGGGGTGTGAACAGAGGTCTGGAGGACACTGGGTCATGTTTCTGACTGTTGTCTGGGAAAAAGCAAACGGGTGGGCAGGCAGCGCTGCTGCCAGCCCTGGGTCGTGCTCGTGGCACTGAGTGGGGTCGCAGGTGACAGGAGCTGCGTTTCGGAGCTTGCCGCAGCCCTGGCATGCGACTTTGCGGCACCTTCTGCACCAGCCCCTGTGCTGGGCAATGCATCCCCTTCACATCCAGCCCCTGCTCCCAGAGTCTGCCAGGTGTGAGCTGGACTTCCAGTGCGAGCAGGGATGGGGTCATTTGCTGCAAATTTGCAGGGATGTCAGTTAGTTTTAAAGCTGAACTGCCGTGAACTCAATTTGCCAATTTGGTAAATGCTATGGGCAATATCAGGATGTAATTTAATTAAGCTATCCCCTTTTTATAGAGTTCAGGGAGCATTCGTGTACTAATTTTAGCACTAGGTTTGCTTCAGCTTTACTCTGGACACTGTTTCACAAATCATGACATGTTGTTAATCTTTACCAGTCAACAGTTTATTAATTTGCTAAGGACCACAGAAGTATATAATCAGTGGTTCATCAATCAAGGCTAAATCCAACAAATGTTCCAGGCAGGTACTGAGCATAAAATATACATGCAGCCTTGTAAGCAATTAATACACAGCAGAGCCAGAGCCTAGCAGCTCAACCAGGGAACAGCGCAAATCTCAAAGATTTCTTATTCCTTTTATATATAATCATCATCTGTTACCAGTTCCTTCGTGCCCTTAATACAGCTTCCAGTAATTCTGCAAGGACTGGGGTTGCATTTATCTCTGGGCTTTTTAGCAGTGTAGGCTCTGCCATTACCTAATTGTTTGGCCTTAAAAGGACTTTGTTAAAATGTTGAGGGTGGTTTGCTTGCACCTCATGGTGGAGTCTCTCTTAGGAGACTCCTTGGGCTTACGAAGGACGAAAGAGGATGTTGCTTTGCTAGTTAAAATCTTGCGTGCGAGGTGTCACCTGGAAGACCCCAAAGGCTCTGCAGTGGCGTCCCTGCCCAGAGGGGTGACAGCTCCCCAGCTTCCATCCAGCACTTCCCATGGAGCCCTTTTCTCTCCTCCATCTCATGGCTTTTCTGTTAATTTTACCTGTACCCAGTAGATGGCATTAGTGCATAAAGGTTTTCTGCAGTTCTTTTCTTATCGGAGGCCTTTTTTATTTAGGCAATTTTAGGAAGTATGAGCTGCAACCTTGCCAAGACCTTGGCATTGTTAACTGGAGCCTTGCCTTTGAGCCCTGCCTTGCAACATAACAAAACAATCCCCAAGCTCTAGAAAACCTGTTTCCATGCTGCTTTTCCTTGTTGCACCCTCAAGTTGCTGTCAGATCTGGGGAAGCCACAGGCATTTCCCAAGAAAAAAAAAAACCCAGGAAGCTTTGCTAAATCTGCACAAAATCGCTCTGCTCTGCACATTGAGTCCAGTGTGAATTTCGTACCATCTTGCAGGGATCATAGCAAACCAGGAGAAACTGTCCTGGAGGAATAAGTCAGATTATTACCAGTAAAGGAATGTATATTGCTGATCCCTTCTACCAGCACAGTGGTAGCTGCTCAGCCTGGAGGGAGGATGCTGAAAGAGGGAAAGGGCTTAACCCTCATGTGTTGGTGATTTATAATTTGAGATGAAAACCCATGAATTGGCCCTGAGGGACTGAAGGAAACACCTGTAATGTGGCTTAAATTCAGGTTTCCCCACCTGTCTCTCAGATCAGCTTTGCTCACTGATGCCAATCCTCTCATTCACCTGGGGAAAAGGGGGGGTTGCTTACATCTGCTGCCCCATGGCCGTGCCTGTTTGCAAGCCCCAGCAAGGCAGGATTGCAGCCCCAGGCGAGTAAGAGGCATGAGGGTTTTTTCGCCAAGGAAGGTCTTAGCACATGAGCTGGGCGAGGAGGTGATCGGTTCCCCTCTGGTGTACGTTGGGCATCCTTGGCATCACTGTGGGAGGAGGCAGTGGCAGGTACAGGCATGGAGTGAAGGTGTGTGTCTGAGCTCTGGGGCCCCTCTCAGGATGGGATCTCATCGCTGTGAGGACCTCCTGGAGAAGCAGGAGGGAATAAGATGCCCAGCTGATGGTGAGGAAGGCACCTCAGGGTCCCATGCCAAGGTAGTGGTAGAATTAGGCCCCTTGTTTCCCTGCTGTGTGAGCAGCTTCACTGCAGCAGTGCAGCAGCAGCTGGGTGCAGGTGGGGTGGTCTGGTGGTTCTACAATAACTGTAATGCCTGCAGATGTTGGTGAGTTAGTCTTCTAAGTCAGAAGAGAGTAACTGGTGCCACAAAGGCCAGAGATGTTGCAGGTGGGTGTGGAAGGGCTCACAGCATGACTATGCTCCAGGATCCGTCCTACCTTGGGAACGGTGTCGGCAAGAGGTAGGAGAGCCCACTGAGCCCAGGCAGCAGGTGCTGCTGTTCTGCACACACATGGAATCCTGCTGATGATCACCATCTCCCTGCTCGCAGGCTGAGGTTCCTCTAGCACAGATTTATTTCTAATTTGAGCAAGAAAGAAGTATAGTTTGCCTACAAGGATGATGTGAACTGTTCCTTTCCATGATCATGAGGGCAGCCCATCAAGCAGGAGGGAGTTTGTCTGGCTCAGCAGTATGCAGAAGGGAGAGCATCTACCAGAGAGTCTCTTAATGAAGCTATGGCCCATGGTGACACCAGTGTGTTGTCAGTCCCAGCCTTTTTAGACAGAGAAGGAAGAGAAATTTGGCATGGTCCACACAGGCATATAAGCCTTAGTGCAGCCTGTCTGGAGCTAATCCTTCTCTTTTGCTCTCTTCCACACCAAACCAATGGGCTGTTCCTTAGCTGCTGCAAAGTGGGGCAGAGAAATGGCTTAATTTGAGTGTAACCGTTTTGGAGAAAACTGGGATTAGAAATGAAGGAGCAGGGTAGTGGCTGTCTCTCCTGTCTCCTCCTTCCCTGTCACACAGGATGGCTTGGGGACCAAGGGGAGTGGGGAGGTACTTCAAAATGAAGTGGATGATGCTGAGAACTGATATTCCTGGGGGGAAATTGGGTGTTTAGGAGTTTGAGCCCAAATCAAAATGCCATACAGAAATCCCCAACATATGTGAAAATTCCAAAGTATTTTGCCTCAAAACAGCTCCTTTCTATGAAAGAGGGGGAAGTGTTTAATTCCAACATTATCATCTGGAGTTTTATGTTATATATTGTGTTATTCCAGTGTACAGACTGAAATAAAACCAGAATTAGGCAGTGGAAACCAAAACATTTCACCCTTGTCAAAATTAAATGCTCTCCTAATTTCCCAATGAATTTTGAGATGTAACTGATGGAATCCCACAAAGCACTTAAGCTTCATCAAATCTGCATATTTCTGACAGACAATTGTTCATTGAAAAATAAAAACTCATCCGTCCCTGCCTTACAAGGCACCTAGCTAATTATGTTAGAGATGCATATGCCAGGAAGGGAGATGGGGAGGAAACCATTCTCTTCTAATTCCTTTAAAGTTTAGCTGGCTCCTTGAAGCAGAAGATGATTCCTTATGTATGTTATGGTTGGAAGCAGAAGCCCCCTGAGCTCAGTAGCAAGCCCCCCTCCCAAGGAGCCTGCAGTTTTGGATTTATCTCGATAAGCCAGGTAGCTACCTGTAATGAAACTGGGATTTGAGGAAGAGAGAGAAGCAAAGGATGGCAAAAGCCGCTGGGGTTGGTAGCTGGCCACAGCAGGGAGCGGAGGGGCAGGTGGCGAGCCCACTGCCTGCCTGCCTTGGCTTTCAGTGCTGCAAAAGGGTTTTGCACCATGTCGGCAAGCAGTGGCCAAATTTAAAAGCAAATGGAATAGCTCAGGGGGCACCGAGGTGAGCTGGAGGTCTCTGCCTGTGCTGGGAGGAAGCAGTTTGGGTGATAAAAGTCCCATTTTCGCTAGCATTGGCTTTTTCAGTGGCATTCCCGGAGGGCTTGGCTGGCACCAGCCTTTGACCCTCTGCTCCCCAGCAGACTGGGATGCTTCCTGTGTTCTGGTCACAGCTGGGTTGTTTCTTTGGGTTTGGTTTGGGTTGTAGAATTTGGTGTGTAGCATTGTGGCTGGGCTGTACCCTGGATATCGGGTGGGGCAGGAGTTGAATTTCTGGTCTGCCAAAGGTTTTTGGAGGTGCCAGCATCTGCTGTGGCTGGGAAGGGAAATGCCCCGATGGGCAGGAGATGCCAGCGCACCCCCAGAATGGGCTGTTCGTGACTCTTGGAAGGGAAGCAGCTGGAAGGTTTCTACTAGCTTGATTTCCTGGCTCTAGGAGTTCTGAACACTTATATCTGTGTACATAGCATCCCACCAGCTGTTTGAAATAAGTCCATCCCACTTTGAATTGAGATGCAAATATATACATAGTGACTTGCCTGAGAGGGTCCACGCAAGTGCTGTGCAGCGACCGGAGATGAGGAGATGTTCCCTCATCGCCCAGAGCTTTGGTCTCCTTTGTGGAGCCCCCAGCTCACTGTCATGGGGAGGGGGCGAGCCGAGGAGTGTGAGCTATCATAGCGTGTGCTCGGGAGCCTGGAAGACAGATGGGTTTGATTTTCTGAGGCTAAAATAATGATTGATGATCTTGAAAGGGAAAAGGAAGCAGGGGAAAGGAGGGAGGAGAAAAAAAGAGTGGGAATTAATGACTGTTGCTTCAGAAAACAGTTGTAATGTTTCCCTCCGGGAAGGATGCTCCCCCACCGTGGGGTGTTGGGGAGGGGTCTGTGCAGCCGGGTGCTGGTGAGGACATCGCTGCCCTGAGGAGGCAAGGCAGGGGTGGCCCTGGAGAGGGACTGCCTGGAGCTGGCGGGCACTTTAGCGACCAGCTTTTTGGTCTGTTTTACCAAAGTATTAGGACAGGAGGGATAGATCTCACCTGTGGAGACTGGGCTCTGTACAGCCAGGCTCTGGTCCTGCTGCTGCTGAGGAGTGTTGGTCGCCAGCGGCCTCCAGGGCCAAGAAGGCGAAGCAGAAGAAGCCAAAGTTGCCCAAATATATATATATATGGACACAGAGGGGTTTACTGCATTTGTATCATTTCTGAGCTCCAACAAGCAAATAAAATACATGCCACTGCATAGTTTGGAGCTCATTAAAATGCTGGCACTTGTTTGTACCTCAGCAGTGCTTCAGATTAATGTTTTTGTCTCACACTGAAGAGGTTCCTCGGTGGGGAGTGAGGATGCCTCTGAACAAAGGGGGGTCGTTAGGGCCTTTGGACATTGCACTCGCTGCCTCTGCAGCACTGAGCTGCCAGCCTTTCTTGCGGCCTCAGGCCAGCGGTGCTGGGGATGCAGTCTGGGGAAGCTGCGCCAGGCACGGGGCCAAGGTCCTGGGTCTCGCCTCCGGATGCATTCAGACAGGGGTGTGCAGTACCCTGAGTGGCACCAGGAGCAGGGCATTGGCAGCAGCTTCCCCGTGCGGTTTTGAAGAGCCAGGCTTGCCTATGGCCAGAGCATCACCTCTGACACCCTGGTGCAGGAGAAATCTCTGACGAAAAGGCTGCTATAATTGAGAAATGAGAGTGTAATAATAAAAAGGGCAGTTTACTCTCTACAGAAACACTTTATTAAATATTCTTTTTTTTAAACTTAATAACGGAAGAGAGGAGCTGAGCTGAGAAGCTCTGGCAGGCAGCTCAGATGGAGAGCTGGTGTCCTCTCATCTGGGGAATCTGTGTCAGTAATGAGGCTCTGATTTTATTTCTAGTGACCCCCTCACCTGTCTCACTGCTAATGAGCTTTGTAAACGAGAAAGAAAAAAAAAAGGGGGGGGGTCTTTGCTCACTAACGCAAGCAGGGACTTGTCCAGATACGTATTTTCCTAAGACACAATCTTGTACATATTTCAGCAGATGCTTGCTTGCTTCCCCTTTGAAGATGATCCTCCTCCTGTTGCGTTTGCTCTGGCTGTGCTAAGGACGGTGGCGGTGGGCAGAGGAGCTGTGCCGAGTTCTGGTGGCAGGAGGCCACGCTGTGTGGCACACTGTGCCGGGGTGATGGCAGTGGGCACGGCCATCCCATTTCATTCCAAACCGTGGCCCCTTGCATCGGGCGAGGCTGGCTCTGGTGGCCTCGTGGGGGTGGCAGCAGGCATGTGGCAGCAGGTGTCACCTTGGAGATGTCATTTAAACGGGAAAACAGCCTGTTTCTCCAAAAATCAGATAAAAATAGCACTTTCTGATTCAGCATATCCATTCCCTGTGCATACTTGGAGTCCATTTGCTGACTGCAATCACAAAAATAAAGACCTGGGTGCTCTGCCCAGCGTGGCTGGGAGGGGACGAGCCGGTGCTCGGCTGTGCTATCAGCCAAACCCTGCTGAGCTGCCAGCGGTTCCTCCTTCATAAACTGATCAGCAGCAGCAGGGTCAGGGCGTTGTAGCTGTGGGTCATGTTTAGCTTGCAGGATCTGTATTATCAGTGCTAATGCCCAAGAACACAAGAAACTAAGTTTTCTTTTCCAATCCCAAGAGCAATTTTCACGGCTGGCCATCGCTGCAGAGAAACCATTTCAGTCCTGTGTAGACAGAGTGGATTTGCAAGGCAGTGGAATTACATTTGTATGGTAACGGCTTCTCCCTGTTTTTTCAGAGCAGACCACAGGCTGGAGTCTCCTCCTACCTCCTTTTCCTCTCCATAGCAGGGATTAAGTACCAGACCCTTTTCCCAAGCTCTGAGATATTTGTGCTTGTCAGATCCATGGATGAAGGATGGTCTGGGAGTTTGAAGCAAGTTCTCAAGCAGTGCGGGTCCAACGTAGTGAACCACAAACAGCTTTTTCTTTTTAATTGCTGTCTAAGAGTTTGTAGGATCCCTTTTCCTCCCTGGATAAACGGATCCATCCTGTGTCTGCATGAGAGGTGTGCGGAGGCGGTTGGCTGGGGGCACCATGTCTCGCCAGTTTTCCTCCCATTGGCGAGGGGCGTGTTGCCCATGATCGCTCAGAGTTATTGACTGAGTTGCTTATTGATTTTCTAATAATTTTCCGACACAGCCCCCCATCCTGTGTCACTGCCAAGTCAGATCACAAATTGAACTGCAGCTGAATTGATGGTGGATTGATTAAAACTCACTGTAATTATTGGTTTTCTGCTGCCCAAGCCAGACAAATCAATGTCAGCAATAACAGATTTGGTCCTTTATAAAAGCCCAGCAAACGCAGAGTGAGCACTGGTTTTGTAAGCCCACCCGAGAGCCCAAACCAACTCTTCAGCGCAGCCCAGGGAGTCAGGATTAGCACAAGCTGGCTTTTTCCTGGGTCATTTCTGACTAATGTGGGCAAGAACATGGTTGCACCCAAATAGGCTTTAGTTTTCCCCCTGCTCTGATCTAATCTATTGGTGGGACATCCTTATTGCAAATCCTTTGCTCCAGGGTCAGGGAGATCTGTAATAAAGTTTTCTTGTGCCCAATAGTTGCTCCATCCACCTATTCATCCCTGCAAAACCCTCCGCACAGGGGGCTGGCATTGCCTCTCCAGCTCTCTGCCTGTTGGTTTTGCTGGCTGGCACGAATTGCAGAGCTCACTGCTTCCCATGGCTTGCTGTCCCTGCCATCTTTGTCCCTGACAGCCCCACCAAGCAGGGACACGTCCCGCGTTTGTGCGTTGGTTATCAAAGCTTTCTGTCCCTGGAGAGCTTCTTGCTGCAATGCTACAGCTGGCTGGAGATCTGGCTCCGTGTCGAGTCAGGGACGGATGCGGAGGGGAGGGGGTGCTTTCTTTTGCAAATTTTGGGCTGAGCTACTTGTCTACCATAATTAATGTGGGCTAGGATGCATAATTACAAACAGCAAGGAAACGTGTTTCGTAGTGATTAAAAGGCAAAACTGGAGGAATATCCCAAGGGTGGCCTCAAGCAAAGTGGGGTTAAGGGAGGGACAGCTTTGGTGACCTGCTCACCCAGTCCAGGGGAAAGAGCCATCATCTTCCTCTGCGGGCTAGGGAAGATGCTGAGCTCAGCACACGGATCAGTGCCAGAGCAAGAGTCCCAAGTGACAGCTCAGAAAAGCTGTGACTGATCCCCTGGCTGTGATCCTGTAGCTCCTGCTGACTTAAGGTCCCATCCAGTTGCCTTCAGCACCCTGGAAGGTCCCTCGGGAGCTCCAGAGGGACTTGGGCAGAGTCCCAGACTTCCCCATCCCTGTCGGCATTGGGAGAGCATCAGAGATGCGGTGCTGTGGAGCGGAAGATGCTGTTTGCAGTCAGCCCTCCATGTCCTCCAGGGAGATGCATTTCTGCCAGTTTGCACAGCTCTTGTTCTTACAGTGGGGCCGGCAGACGTGGAGGAGACCGCAGGAGATAAGTGTTGTATCTGCAGATTCACAAACACACTTATCCTGATCCTGTTTCCCAGGCAGCTCGGTGGCAAAAAGCACAGATTGTTCTAAGTGTCCTCTCCTCCTTCATGTTTATTGTGTATATGCAGCTAGAAAGCTTCCTGCTCCAATGTCTTCTGCTGCTTCATGCCTAGGCAGGGCTAGTGTTTCCCAAGCTTCCTCTCTGGGGCCCTGCCTGTGTCCTGCCTGTGCCCTGCCTGCTCTGCAGAGATGGGCAGCATCCTATTCCACAGCCCTTTGCTGCCAACATCCTTTGGCTAGAAAAGCCTTGTGCCTCTCAGCCTTCCTTTGCCCTCCCCTTCTCACCTTATCCGGTGCCTGCAAGGAAGGTGCTGAGGTTTTCAAGGTCCACCCGAACTTCAGAGCTGAGACCATGGGAGCCAGCGAGACATCAGAGGGACGTCAGGCACGGGGATGCTGGAGACTTCGCGGTTGCTGCAGGTGGGGCAGAAGCAGCTTTGATGTTGCTGCTGTAGGGAAAGGGCACAGGGTTTCTAGGAGGTAGAGAGAAACTTCTCATCGCTCAGATGGAGTGGGCCAGGACTCCCTAAAGCATCTTTCTGATGTCCCCTGTGGACAGTTTGCTTCTTGAGTAGCCAAGAGTGAGTGAGGCTCAGCAGCCCATCTCCTGTTGGAACCCTGCTGGTGTCAGTGAGCATGGGGTCCGGGGTCTCCTGAACTTTTATTAATATGTACAGCATTTTCCTCACAAGGAAAATTGATTTTCTTTTTTAAGCACAAAGTATAGTGGTTTTATAACCTTTCTTCTGCTTGACAGAGGCCATTTATAACCTGCCTTCATCACTACCTGTACAAGCTCCAGTCTAACTCATCTTCAAGAAATTCCATAATGCATTTTTAATTGCAAGCTGCTCCTAGGCAAGATTTATTTATTTTTTCAAGGACTGGCCTTTTTGTTGTTGTTTTGTATGCGTGTGTGTTTGGCGAAAAGGGATGAATAGCGCAAGTGGAATAGAAGAGCGCTTTAATCTGGGTGACAATTTATTGATGGCATTTGCCGCCTGCTGGCTTTTATCTTTTGGGACAGGGAAAGCCAGCTGGGGAACTGGAATTAAAACCCAGAGCCAGATCCCCAGCTTGTGTGAATCAGCATTGTTCGCTCAGCTGTAGAAGACTGTTCTGATGAGCCTGGGCTGTGATCCTGTCATTACGTGCACACCCCCCGCCCACTCCCCCCAGTTTCTA
>JANZLQ010000055.1:11574442-11584725 GCA_026212715.1 Elanus axillaris | reverse complement strand
GAGAAGGCTGGAGGAGCACAAGAAGTTGGGAGGGAACACAGCCAGGGCAGCTGACCCAAACTGGCCAACGAGGTATTTCAGACCATGGGACGTCACATTCAGGAAATAATTGGGTGCTTTGGGGGTGGGGATCGCCGCTCGGGGACTAACTGGGTGTCGGTCAGCGGGTGGTGAGCAATTGCACTGTGCATCATTTGTACATTCCAATCCTTTTATTATTACTGTTGTCATTTTATTGGTGTCACCATTATCATTATTAGTTTCTTCTTTTCTGTTCTATTCAACCGTTCTTATCTCAACCCACGAGTTTTACTTCTTTTTCCCAATTTTCTCCCCCCATCCCACTGGCTGGGGGGGAGTGAGTGAGCAGCTCCGTGGTGCTTAGTTGCTGGCTGGGGTTAAACCCTGACACCGGGTCACACTGGACATGTCTGCATCTCAGAGGAAAAGGTAACAAATGCAGAGGGTTTCTCCAGCATGTTACAGAGCGGGTTGTCACGCTTCACCCCATGCTGGCTTGAGGCTTCATCGCTGTGTGATTTTGCTGCCTCAAGGATTTCACCCTCCTCTGGGGAGAGAATGGCGAATGAGGCTTTCGCATCAGACTGGGCCCTTGATCCCTGTGGTCCTTGCCCCTTCCCCAAAGGCTGTGTGAGGTGATGCAAGGCCCATGGGGCTGCCCCATCCATCACTCAGGACAAATGCATTTCCTTTCGATGTAGGCAGAGTTCAGCAGCACTGGCTCTTGGGTGGGCTGTGCCCTGGGAGATCACCCACCAGGCTGTGGCTCCAGGATAGAGGAGGACCCATGGGTGACCTTACCACGTCCCATCTCTTGCTGCAGTGCCCTGAGGACCTCCGACCCATGAAGGATGGCACTGGTTGCTATGACTACTCCAAAGGGATCGACTGCTCCGATGGCTTCAATGGTGGCTGTGAGCAGCTCTGTCTCCAGCAGACCCTCCCTCTGCCCCACGACCCCTCGTCCAGCACCATCTTCATGTTCTGCGGGTGAGTCCCCTCCAATGCTCCTACATCTCCTGCTAGCAGATAAAGAACCTGTGCCCTTTTCCATCCCTGCCAGCCCTCCTGTACCATCCATCCGCAAACCAGCATGCCCAGTGAGGAAGCTGGGTGCCCAAGAAAAGGCTGTTTATGGAACCGACTTCCAGCAAGGAATAGAGGCACCTGGTTTGCCTGCAGGCAAAAGCGTACGGGATTGCAGGGAGCAATGTGAGCAGATGCACCTTCCTCCTCTTCCCCACTGTGTGACAGTACAGTTTGATCTGTGACTCACTGTGAAGGGACCCAAAAATTGTACATTGCATGTTGGAGGGGGAAGGTGAAGGTGTTGTTTAAAAAATACTACTTTAAAAATTTTTTTTTGCCTCCCCTGTGCCTCTCTTAAAATAGAGTTTCATCCCTGATTTTGGCCAGGATCCTATAATCCTACACAATTTAGCATTTTCTCTCGGGAAAATCTCCCTGGCTGCAGTATGTTCTAAAAGGAGCTCAGTGATTATCTGGCTTTATGCTGCACAGCTGCAGCCAGCCAGCCATCACCCCATCGCCTGCCCCAGTGCTGGGGCTCTGCAGATTGTATCCCTTGGCTGACTCACGCTCTCAGACACACAAGGAGCTTACTTTACATCTCTGTGGGAACGATCAGAGTGAGGGAGAGGAAAAGGAGCCCTTTTGGGAAGGAAATACCCACAAGTGAGAGGGAGAGCAAATTCCTAACAGTAACTCCGAGGAGCATCCGTCGAGTCCTGATGCTGGAGGTGTAGCAGAGACTTCATGCAGCCCTGGCTGCTGGCTGCTCCCCGGCGAAAAGCAGCCCAGGGAGCTCTGCCCACATCAGCTTCTCTCTTTTTTAATCCCTTTTTGCTGGTTTGTTGGTCCCCCCGCCTTCTTTTTTTATTATTGTTTAGCAGTACAGAGCTGTTGAGTCACTAAGAGAGAGCATGTTGCCTCCGCTGTGCCTGCAAAAGGGGTTGGAAATACATATAGGCACCAGCAACCTTTCTGGGGGGGGGTGTCTAGAAAATCTTGGGACATTATGTCGTCTCCATCTGCACCCACGCAGGGGATCTGCATTTCAATCTTCCATGCCCAAGGACAGAGACTGTTTCCATTTTTTTTTTCATAATCCCTTTTCAAGGCAGAGCTGCACTTCGAGAACAGGCAAGGAAAAGTGTGACAGACGGGTGGGAGTTTTGCTTGCAGCAGTAAAACGCAGTAGAGGAATGAGAGAGGGGAGCAAGCCCAGATTTAGCAGTGTCCTGTGTCTATGGGGAGGAAGGGGCAGGCAGGGAACTGAGGTTTCTTTGTCAGTTGGGAGCTGCAATGCTGGGGGAAATGCTGGAGGAAGGAGAAGAGAAGGACAGGAGGCAGGAAGAGCACATGCAAAAGATGCCACTGATATCTCCCCTGTCATTAAATTGCAACCCTTCTCCCTGCCTCAGTTCCCTTAGTGTCTGCTGAAGATGAGCATGTGCATCTTACCCACAACAAGCTTGAGAGCGGGCCCAAGGAGCAAAGGAGCAGCCACACTGGAGCTGCTTCCTTGCATGGGGGCACTGCTGGGTGGAAAACAGGAGCAGGAGCCTGATTTTGCTTTGCTCTTGCCTGGGGAATGTTTGTGCCTGCACCGTAGCAGTGTCAGAGGGCACCAGGCAGGCAGGGGCTGTCGGTGATGGTCGAGCAGAGGATGCGCAGAGGGCTCAGCTCCGCTCCCCGGAGGCAGCCTGCAGGCAGGAGAGCGTGGCTGCAGGTGGACAGGGTCGTGCTGCTGCAGGGAGGATGGCTGCTGGGAGCCGAGTGCTCATTTGCTGGTCGCCCAACCGAGCTGCTGCAGAGCATATGGTCTCTGCAACCTCTACGCCTTCCCAGGCAGCCGCCTCAGGTGTTCACGATGCTTGAGTGGGCTCACCAGAGACTTGTCCTGTGGCAGGGCTCGTGGGGTGGCGTGCTCTGCTCCTGGCCCATCTGACATAGCTTGTGGTGCTTTACAGGTGCGTGGAGGAGTACAAGCTGGCCCCGGATGGGAAGTCCTGCCTGATGCTGTCGGACATCTGCGAGGGCCCCAAGTGCCTGAAGTCGGATGCCAAGTTCAACGACACCCTCTTCGGGGAGATGCTTCACGGCTATAACAACAGGAGCCAGCACGTCAACCAAGGGCAGGTGTTCCAGATGACTTTCAGGTATGGCCCGGTTCTGCTCCTAGTTTTGGGAACATCAGGATGGTGAGATGGGACCAAGGTCCGTTGGTGCAGAGCCAGCATTTCTGACACGTTCACTAGGGGAAGAGAACAAGAAGACAATAAGCATCCATGCTTTTCCTACTTGCTCATCCTTCCGGCAGGCAGCAGCATGGCACCCTCCTGGGCCAGTGTGTGTCTCATCAGATGAGTGTTCAATTGCCTTCGACAGGCTCTTCTCAGTAGTGTTGCCTCATCTCTTTCTGAACACTTACGTCTTTCATCTCTGTGACACCTGCGACAATGAGTTCCGCCTTTTAATTGCGTGTAGTAGGAAAGAGCGTTTCCTTTGGCGTGTTTTTGACCTATGCGAGCTGGTTTTATTCAGTGCTCCCAGCTGTAGTCCTGGGAGGAGCCGTGGATGTAACATGAAGGTAAATACCCCACCAGAGTGCTAGTAGCAGATAGCAGGGGGGGTGCTTGCAAGCTGCCTGCCAGGTATATTGGGAGTGCCAAGGGTCAGATGCAGGTGGGGAGAGCAGGGTTTGAACAGCCCAGATCTTCACCTTGCAGTGTTCATGGAGGAGAGCTTGCTGATAGCTGCTGAATTCGGGGCTCAAAAATCAGTTGATTTATTTATTTTTCTTTGTTTCACTGAATGCAGCTGCATTTGGATTGGGTGTGAACCAAGGTGGGTGTATGAGTTTCAAAGCAGCAGCGCTGAGTACTGTCAGGAGAGGATCCAGCCCACATCCCGCCCAGACACAACTCTTCCTTGCCCAGAATCTGCCACTGCACTGAGGGTTTCTTTCCTATTAAGGCACTGAGACCTTATTGCTGCCTCCAGTTCTAGCTGCCGTTGTGGGTGCTCATCACTGCTGGCCATGATGTTTTTCTGGGTGCTTTTTCCCCAGCTAAGTGCAAAACCTTCCTAGCTGTGAATTCATGTGGAACCCTGGCCTGTTGTGGTCTTGATGGCAGATGAATTACGAGCTCCACCAGCAAAAAGGTGCTCAGAAAGCCACAGCAAGTGGAGTGCTTGGAGCCAGCAGAGTCGCAGCCTTTGCTGGAAGTGAGAATTGACAGTACATGAATGCAATTTTCCCAGTGGGGTCCTCTTTGCTTTCTCTCCCTCCCACATTACAAGTGTCAGTGGGTCTGTGAGAGCAGAGCCAGGGCTGCAGAGCTGAAATTTTCCATGAGCTGACAGGTTGAGCAGGTCTGGGGCCTTCAAAAACTCCCCAAGCCCATCTCCTGGAAATGCCAGACCTGGATGGCGCCCCCCACAATGAGGTCCAGCCCCAGCTTGTGCTGTCAGTCTCTGTGCACCAAACCTCCTTTTGCAGAGGCTTTAGTTTCCTCTTCAGCTCATCTGCAGCCTGCCCCTTGCTTGCACTGCAAAGCAATAGGGTTGGAAAGTCATCCTTCCCCTGCCTCAGCCAGGCCTGGAGTCTAAGGGCTTCCTTGTGGCTGTCGAGAAGCAAACACATCTCCTGTCCTCAGGGCTAAATTCAAGCCAGAAAGCATGCAAGGTTGTCTGCAGGTCTGGTTTATCCTGGGAGATGTGGCTTCTCCAAGTCACACCATCTGAGGGCATCCTGGGGATGGTGGGTTTGGGCAGTCCCAGGCTGGACCAGGAGTGGTTTCTGACAGGGCTGCCCTCAGCCTCTTTGCTTTCAGGATTGCATCTTCCAGGGGTCGGAGCCCAAAGTGCACTCCCTAGGGCTGTGGCTGACAGGTTTTCAGGCTAAAAAAAAAAGAAGGGGCTGTTAGTGATCTGTTGTCCTTCCCATGGCTGGCACTGCTCCTGCTGCACTGCGTGGGTGATGGCCAGGATGCATGCAGCGAAGGGAAGCCTTTCCCAATGGGTTCTGTGCAGTGTGAACCTGGTCCTCTGCACGACCTTGCCATCACAGACAGGGTTTCCAGTGCCTGATGTCAGCTGTGGGACTAGTGCTGCATCTAACAGCTGTGAGGGGCAGGAGAAAGCAGGTCTGGAATGGGAGCAACCTGCAAAGACTGCCCGCATGTTTTGCAGGCTGTAGCATGCAATGCACTGGCTCGGCAGAGCTCGGAGCCTGGCAGGAGGCAGCACGTCTTGCTCCAGAAATGCTTTTGGCAGCCTGGAAGGTCAGCACAGCCACCCTTTCCCATTTGAATGTTGGCTCCAAAAGCACCAGGCAGTGATGAGGAGGGCTCACTTCCCTGTGCGCAGCGTCCTTCCCCACGGCCAGGCTGCCCGGTGTGTTGGAGGGTTACACCGTAGAAGCACCATTACATCATCTCCTAACGAGGGAAGAGAAGGAGGTTAATGGAGAAGAAATTATTAACTAAAAGATGTAATTTGCCTCTGATTTTCATAGATATTCAAGAACCTCTCTGAGCATTAAGACACCAGCTGTTAAAGAAGCCCTTAATTTGGTGCATTTGAAACATAGCAGGAAGCTGCCTAATACCAGGGATTAAAAGCCTGTTTCTGCAAAGTAGGAGCAGGAACCTGCTATCAGAACAAGGGGCTGAGTATTTTAGAGGGATTTATAACTGCTGGGATCCTTTAGCTATGCAGATGTGACAGTCCTTTGAATGGTGTCTGCTTCCCATGTCGCCGCATCTTCAGTGTCTTTAATAAATAGGATATTCTCAATCCGCCAGGCATGTCAGCGTGGTGTTGGGAGGAAGCCTTTGTGCTAGGAAAAGCCATCTCACACACCCTGGCCTGGGCAACACCTATCAGTTACAGCGGCATTCCCATCCATTTGGGGCTGGGGTGGTCTCTTTGCCACCTAACTGTGTGCAGCACTGATTAGTCTCTGCCTTTCTGATGGCTGTGGGGTCGCGTCCTCCCTGCCGCAGCGTGGCACGGCACTGGGATGGAGTTGCTGTGGCACCGATGGCTTAATTGTGTCTGGCCAGTTCAAGAGGATGGGGATGTGCAGTGGGTACCTTTATGATGCAGAGTATGGGTGGTGTTTGATATGAGTGTGCAGCACACCAGGCTGGTAACAAAATGGGAGAGCTGCA
Organism: Elanus axillaris; assembly: GCA_026212715.1. NCBI lineage: Eukaryota > Metazoa > Chordata > Aves > Accipitriformes > Accipitridae > Elanus > Elanus axillaris. The sequence goes on along the minus strand of JANZLQ010000055.1, from coordinate 11,578,504 downwards.
CAGCTTGGAGGTCCCAGACCTGAGACCAGCATGTGGTTCTAGTCAGTGCTGCTTCAGGTTTTGGTTTTTGCCTTTAACCCTCATCGTTTTATCTGACTGAGGAGATGGTAACACCCAAGGGAAGGGTGGAGGAAGCAGATGCTGGCTGCTGTGACCAAGGTACCTGCAACAGGGAGGGGCAGCAGCCAGAACAGTTCATACTGGTGTGCACTATAGGTGCTCCACATATACACCAACACTGGTGTAACACCTCGTTGTGCTGCATAGAGCCTCTCCCTGCTCCCACGTCCCTTCCCGCTGGTGCCAAGGACCCTTTCCCCATCCATCCGGGACAGTGGAGCCGCAGCCCAGCAGGATGTGAGCACCACAGCATCCCTGCAGCTCAGCTCAAGCCGTCATGAGTTAGGAGCTCTGTGGACAGCTCTTTCAATATCCAGGTGGCTTAATAACTGCCAATTATTGCTGTGGTGGCTGGGGTGCTCGACTGACCTGTTAGACAAGCCAGCGTCAAGTTTCCTGCTCGGAGGAGTGCACCACATCATTGCTGCTGCTGCTGTTGCAAGGATTTAAATCAATGCGCTCCTCCGGTGATGCTTCTCCTTTGCGGTCCCTTGCAGGCACATTGGTGGGGGGCATAGGAGAGATCTTTCATCACACACCAGAACCCCCCCACTTCGATCCTTCCACTGTTGAGCCGAAAGCACATTTAGAGCTGCTGCCTTCTGGGCATCCCTCTCTTTTTTTAAAAAAACGTTCTTCTTTTTGGCAAAATGCTGTGTGGTGTTAATAAATAGATGGGATTGGAGCTGATCTATTCCAGTCACACTTCTCGGTCTAGCCGGGAGGCTCAGCGGTGGATCCAGCTTGCTAAAGACTAGATTAGAGCGATTTTCCCCCCGTTGCCTCATGGTGGGGCAGAGCCCAAACTCCACACCGTCCCCAAATCACTGGGGGATTATTTTCCAAATGGGTTGTTTGTTCATTCCTTATCTGTTTTCTGCTGTCTCTTTGCCACGAGGGAATAGAGATTTTTGTTTAAGAGCTGTTTGCAGTTTCAGACTGTTGCTTTTATGCCATTAATATGGAGAAAACCCAAATTACTACCCGTGGAGCCAGCTTTACTTGCTGGATTATTACTGCATGCAAACAGGATGTCAGAGCACGTGCGGCAGAATGCTCCCTGGGGAGCAGCTGGCTGCCCTAACTGGGGTCCCTTCCCATCCCTACCTCTGGCTCTGCCCCTCATCCTGTCTTTTGCTCCGGCTTGGCATAGCCCCAAGACATGGGGAGCACCTCACTCATGCACACAGCCCCCATTTGATTCCTCCCCAAAGCAGAGGTGCAGCAAGTCCCAGGAGTTTCTGGGTGTTGGGGGCAGATGAGCAGCCAAAATGGTTCGGTGGCTGGAGGGAGGAGAGGATTTGTATCGGCACTCCCTCACTGCAAAGAACCTGCTAAGCACTGAGTGTTTTCTCCCTCTATAACCAGGGAGATGCCATGCCGAGCACCTTCCCACAAATTGGAAGCCCCCTTCCCTCTGCCAGTCGGTCCTTGGAGGATGCTGCTCCTCGCATCCCCATCTGTAAAACAGGGCTGCTGCTTTTTTACAGCCTTGGGGAAGGGAAAGGGCAGGTTGGAGGTGGTGCTGAGCACCGGCCAGTGCTGCCAAGCACAGCACCGAGGAGGCTGGGGTGCCACGGGAGGGACGGCACCCGCTCACCCCAAGTGCCGCCAGCCCAGCAGCCGGCTCTGCCTCCACACCGCCACGTTAATGCTGTCAGGCGGCGTGCCGGGTCGCTGAACCGATGCGGGAAATTGTCATAATATTGATGGGGAGTTTGGCAAGTTAATTTTAAATCTGTCACTCCTTCCCCTCACTGCTTCTCAGCCCTTAATAAACCAGCGCGGCGACGGCGGGGCCAGCTGATGGCTCGGCACCATCCCTGCTGGGGCGCTGCTTTGGGGAGCGTCCCCACCCCATCGCCCCATCGCTGCACCCCGTGCCCCCCAGCTGCAGGTGCCGCCAGGGCCCAGGACGGGTGCTCGGCCGGGTCGGCAGCATCGCACCAGGGTGCGGGAGGCCGGGGGGGGGCTTCACTGGTGCCACCCGGCTCGGAGCTCGCAGGCCAGCCCCGATGAGGACGTCCCACCTCCCCCACGGCATCACAAATGTAACGTCTGTAACTACCTAAATTAACGCTATTGATTTTTTCATATTTTTTCCCCTCTCTTTGAAACCTGGAAGCACAGAAGTTATAATTGTGCTGTTTATTATTCCTGTGCTGGTGAGCTCAGCACCAGCCGGTACCCCAACGCCTTGTTTACCTATTACCCTTCAGGCTGGGATAACGGATGAATCTCTTTTCCAGTGGCTGCCTTCCATTTCATTCCTCTTTTTATTATTTGTTGCTGCAATTCTATTACCTGTTCACAACTCTGAAGCCTCAGACATGCTAGTTGGAAGCAATGAAGTCTTTCCAAGCCAGGCTAATGCCTCAGGCCTTGGTCCTCAGTAGCAGGCAAGGGGGTTGTTAGCAGTTTAGCAGCTCTGTGGAGCTGTTGTGGGATGTGCTGGTCCACGCTCTGCCCTGCGCTCTGCCCCGCTCCCAGTACGTGCCAGGCAGGAGCACTCTCCCAGCCAGGGATGCTGCCTGCAGAGCAGAGATGTCCTGGTGCCCGCTTGTTGCCATGCCCCACGCAATGGCGTTGCAGTCCCCAAAGGGCCCCCATCTGAGCTGTTTTTTCTCATTTCCATTTTTCCACCTCTCAGCCTAGCCTCGGGGACATCCTGGCTGCTTTCTTGAGTCCATCCAGCCCTTTTCAGAGCCACAACAGGTTGCACTTACTGTGTATTTTGAGCACATTTTCACTGGCCAGGCTAAGCATTGAGATTTTATCAATCCAGGTTATAAATGACTAATGCAATTAGCACAGCACTCCATCAGTTAGGTTACTATTACATCCTGCATGCATCAGCCCTGCTCCGTTTCAAAGTTAGCATCCCACCGAGAAGGAGAACAGATTGTGTGGCTTTGAGCTGGTATTTCCAACAGTCTGCAGCCGCATGCTTTTGCTCTGGATTGGTAGCATTTTTTTCTTCTTCTAGCAAAACAAAAGCAAGTCCAGTGCCAGCGATATCCTAAAGGCAATGCAGGGGTCCAGGGCAGAAGAGATGTTTTTTAAAATACACTGATTGAGGTGTTAGTAATAGAGGTATTTTAAGTACAAGAGGTTTTCAGACTCGGTCTGCGCCTGGTGTGGGTGGGATTTAAGGAGTGGGCCAGCACATCCTTGGTGAGTGTGGGTACGGCTGTTGCAGCTGCCTCCTGCCCTGTCCCTGCTCTAGCTGCACCCCTGAGCTGCTCTATTTCATTCCAGTCTGTGCAGGTGGCAGGATAACCTCGCACAGGGTCGGTCTCTGCTGTTTGGCCATTGCCTGCAAAAGCCCCACTGCTCCCAGTGTATGCCTGAGCCGTGGGGAGGAGGGGGGACGGCCAGGGTGGAGGCTGCACCTGGAGCCCAAAGCCGATTGCACATCCATGATTTGGGGCTTGGGTTCCTTCCCTAGCCCCTGCTGAGCCCCAGCAGTGCCAGGCGGTGTGTGAAGATGTGCCAGTACAAAAAAATAGGTGGATGTTAAAAAAAACAACCAAACTTCTCACTTTTACCATGAGGCTGAGGAAAAGCCAAGCAGCTTTCACCTCAGTCTGTGCCCCGAAAGCAGGCTTTTTAGACATGCAAAGTGGTGAGTTGATGCTTCAAAGTGGAGCTCAGGCCCCAGAGATGGGCAGTGAGGGGGCAGAGCTCTCACGGTGCCCTGGGAGATGCGGGTACCACGGGTGAGTACCCCAAACCCGCTCTTCCTGACACAGGCACAGTCCAGAGCCAAGGAGCTATGTTGGAGATGGTAACAGCACCCACCAAAGCTGATGGAGTGTCAGCCACGGGCTTTTGCTGGGCTCAGGGACCAGCTGATGGTGGCAGAGCTTTCCTTTCCCCTGGCAGCGGAGCTGCTGCCCCCGCAGCGAGGGATGCCGGGGAGCTTCTCCCCCACCCTGCACC
>JANZLQ010000055.1:11561011-11574342 GCA_026212715.1 Elanus axillaris | reverse complement strand
CCCACCCTGCACCCCTGCTCCCCGCTTCCCCCCAGCCCTGGCAGCGCGTTTGTGTCTGCTCAGATGTTTGTATTCTCTGCAGCTGATGAAAATATTCATTATCTTGTTAGCTGCTGTGGCGGAGGAAGTTCAGATTTGCATTTCCACAGCTAATCACGCAGCGCAAACAGAGCCTGTCACCCAGCAGTGCTAATTGGGCAAAGCAGCGCTGTGCCCAGGCAGGGAGCCCTCCCTCCTGCCCTTCCCACCTCCAGCGCTGCCGTGCCAGCAGGGATAGCAGGGGAGAAGGTGCCTGGGCTGTCAGGGCACACAGTGAAGGCGAGGAGTATTGGTGGGGTTTCTGGGAGCAGGAGGTGGAGGAAAGCAGCGGGCAGTGGGGCTTGGGCTGCCTGTGTTAGCTGGGTTGGTCCCTGGGCAGGATGGGAGCAGGCAATGGGATCCCAGTCCGAGAACGCTGCTGGAACGCTCTGTGTGTGTGGGGGGGGAAGGTCGGGTCTCCTAGCCCTGGGGCCGGGAGCTGCTCGTGGGACAGGAGGTGAAGGGTCTGGGGGAATGCTTGTCCCTTGGGGAGATGGGATGGGACACGGGCTCCTCCTGCGAGGAGCCTGCCCTGCTGTTATCAGCCTGTGGCCCTCAGGGGACACCCATGTTCCCCCCATGCAGCTGTCAGAGGGCTCAGTGAGATCTTCAGGGTCCACCCTGTGAAAAGCTAATGGTGACACCCTTGTCTCAAGTCCTGAGCATGAGGAAAGGAGAAAGGCTTCAGAGAGGGGACATGGACCTGCACGAGAGAGAAGAGACCAGAGGTTGGCGTCAGGCACTTACAGAACGACAGTGGGGCTCTGTTCTCCTCCTGGGTTTGGCAGAGGTGCTGTGATTCATGTCCCATCCCCTCCTTGTGGCCGTTCCTTTCGTGGTACCCAGTACTGCCAAGTCTGCCTTGGCTTTTCTGAGCTCCCAAGCATGCAGGAGGTTTCCTCCTTCCCCCATGCTGTGGGGAGCAGTCCACAGGATGGACTTACTGACCTGCTAGCCTTTCCCATCTCTGACTTTTATGATACTAATTATAGCTGGTGTTATTGCATAGTTAATCTGCATTATTAAGAGATGTGGTGAAGATTGGTTTTATAATAATAATAGCTCAGATTTATAGAGTACCTTTCATCCCAGGGGGTCCTTATTGGCTTTATAGCCTTGCAGTGGTGTACAGGCTTGCAGAGAGGAATTGCTTCTCCTTTCCTCAAATGACATGGGGTGCCTGGGGCACACAGGCTCTGCACCCACTCAAGACACATGAAAATAAGAGTTATGTTCAGCTGAAAAGAAAGAAGAGATTGAGGTGGGAGGGTCTGAGGCAGTAAATTGTAGTCACCCAACTTGAAGCTGTGATAGCAGGGTTTTTCCATCATGCTATGGGCACTTCTTTGGAGGCCACCATTAGCACAGGCCATGGGTTTGTGATGCTTGCACCACAAACACTGCTCCAGTGGCGCCTCCGGGGACAAGGCTGACACTTGCAAGCCCATCGCTGCTCTTCCTTGCTAGTGCCAGCATTGATCAATGGAGATTCCCCATCCAAGGACTAAATTGTCTTGACATTGACTTAGCAATGTGAATCCTTGCTCCAGGCAATGCAGTCGTGAGCAGGCACCAGCATGGGGATATCTGAGCACTCCGCAGCTATGCCAGCTGTCGAGCCATACCTGCTTCCGAGTTAGCAGCAGGGCTTGGATGCAGTCCTCGGTGCAGCAGAAAATCTTGTCTTGCTCTTTCCCATCACATGATCTCTCCAGAGATGGAGGATTTGCCCTTCTGCGTGTTGTAGTGTAACTTGTGACTGTGTAAACCTGAAGGCAAGAGCTAGGTTTGGGCTTGGGCCACATCAGTTGAACCTGCTGTCCACCAAAGGTGGTGGACAAGCTGTGCAGGGAATCCTCCCATCCCCTGCCACATCCTACCCATAGGGTACATGGGATGACCCAGGAGATCTCCTAAATCTTCCACCATACCCGGTTCCTGGGCAGTGTGACCTGGCTTGGATGCTGGAGCCATGGGTCAGTGCAGAGGAATGCAGGAGCAGGCAGTGGGGACCGACCCAGCATCACTCGCCATCCTTCCCGTCCCCCAGCGATGCTCCTTTGCTGTCATGCTCTCACCCTGCGCAGATTACAGCTGGGTGAGAAGGACTCTCCCATGGGCTGTTGACTTCAATAACCATTTTCTTGAGATGAAAGCTCAGGATGTTTGTGCCAGTTCATTTCTTCCCCAGCACAGGCTGAAGGAGCCTGGTGCAGGCAGAGCAGACTGCATGCCTGTGCCCTGGCTTTCCATGGGACGGTGCAACTCACCAGCTGTGCCCATACCCATGGGCAGCAGACAAACATCTGGAAGGTGTGATGGCACTGCCACTTGTCATCAGGCAGCCGTGCAGCCTGGGTGTGATGGCCCATGAGCAGGGAGGAGGGAAGAAAAGTGGAGAGTGGTCCAAGGTACCTTCCTGAGCCGTGGAGCAGGGCTTGGCTCATAGCATCTGCCTTTCCCTGGGAGGATGGCAAGGGGTGAGTTTGCTGCAGGTGCCCCAGCTCACCGTGCACATCGTTTCTTTGTTTCCATAATTAACTTTGCACACACAAATGCAACTTTGCAGATGCAGTCGCAAATCCCAGCTAATTCACCATATGCTCTGGCTGCCTGACAACACCAGGGAGCCTGCTGCTTATGGATGCATCCCCAAGCTCTGCCCTGCCTGTGTGCTGCCTTCGCCTTCCCTGCCTGTCCCTGGCCCCTGGGGGACACGAGGCTCTGCACAGCATCTTGCTGCAGAGTGGCTGCGACGGTCCATGCTGGTGGATTTGCTGCTGGGCAGAGCCGAGGGCTGGCCAAGTGTCCTGCATGGGCACCTTGGGCAGGCACCGGGCACCACTGAGGTCACCCCAGGCTCGGTTGGTCCTGGCACAGGGACACTGGTGCAGCCGGAACCCATGCTGGCGTACAGCAGGCCTTGTGTGGAGGGGAAGCGGGAGCATTAACTGCATTGAAATGACTTTGTCGGAGTGCCAGCATATGAAATGTGTGGTGATATTGCAGCCCTGCCACTGCCGGTGGCTGTTTTTCCTCTGCTTCTAATGACTAATAGAGAGAAGACAAAACAATTTCTATTAGTTTCTCCCACGCTGCAGTGGGTTTCTTATTTTCCAAACCTCATTAGAGTTTGTAATACCATGGTGGTAGTCAAGAGCAGTCCGAATCACCCTGGGGGGAAAGAAGAACCGAAGAGATATGATGTGCAGCCCAGTATTAACACTGCTCCTGGCTCATTTCCAAGGTCCCTCCTGATTCCTTTCCAAACTCTTATGCCTTATCTTCATCTTAAAGGTTAACGATGAAGCTTAGGAGAGAAAAAAAAATGCTTAAGATCCCAAATTGTTAAAGAGAACAGGTATGTGTGCTGAGCAGAGAGCTGGGTCTGTATTTATGATAGAAAGGCAAATATTATCTAAAAGGCAGTGCTTGTGCTTTCTAGGGCATTGCAGCTGGGGGGTGGGTTTTCCTGGAAGAGCTGCTGGTGCAAGGGGCTGCTGGTGTACAGAGAGGCCACTGCCTTCAGGTCACCATGCCCAAATCCCGTAGGAACTGGATGCAAGTCAGGCACCAGCCTCATGCTAGTTCCTTGGGAAGTCCCAGCATGTAGTCCTGGCTCCTCTGCAGCCAGTGGGAGTTTTGCATTTGTTGCCTTGTCAAAAATAATAATAATGAAAGCGTCAGGCACGGAGCTGCTTGAGCAACGCTAGGGAAATGATTGCAAATAGCACCCAAACAACCCGTGCAAGAGGACCCACAGCCTTGGCTCAACTCATCACCGAAATAATCGTTCAGAGGAGGTGTCCAGCCTGGCTCTGGGTTGCTCAGGCTCAGAAAAACTGTCCCCATAGAGAAACCATCCCTAGATCATCTTGCAGTGGCCACAACCTGGTGGGCAGAAGCTCTGTAAGCTGCTCCAGGAGGTCTGTCTGTCTTCTCCATCCAAATTGTTAAAAGGCTGAAAGTTGCTGAGCTTATGGAAGCTGACAAGGTCAGACCCTTCGGTTGTCAGTGATGGCAAAGCTAATGGAGGGAGACATATTGAAGAGCAGATACATGGAGCAAGACACGGATCCCCCTGGCAGACACCAAGCAGTGCCAGCCCTTTGCAAACAGACAGATTTCTCATCAGCCGCATCAGCTGTTGGGCATTGCCCAGACCTTCCAGTCCAGGAGGGATGGCACATGGCTCAGATGTGTCCTCCTGGCCCTGCCACAGGGTTGCAGGCTCAGGACAAGGCTGTTGAGGCCAAAACCCAGGCAGATGTGGGCAGTGGTGGCACCACTGCCTATCTTGCTGGTGAGATCAGCCGAACATTTTGCAGAGCCATGAAGGGAGAAAGGCCTTGGTTACTTGCTCATTTGCTTTGCCCCTGCAGAAGGAAGAGAGGAGCAGAGGCGTGTGTGGAAGGGCTTGTTCTGGGTGATGATGCACCTGTGATATGATGCACCTAAGTGATGTGATGTACCTGGGTGACATGACTCGATCAGGACAGTAGGAAGGAGATAGCAACTTAAAGATGCAAAGTGTTGGGTCAGACATATGCTGGATTGTATTTCATTGGCTTCCTTGCTGCTTTTCCAGGCAAACAGTCCACCAAATGAGGAGGTCTCCAGCAGTAAATGCAAAGAGCTTGGAGTCTGCTCCATCAGAGGGAGGAGACTGTCGGTGGGCTATTTTGGGTTCTGGTCCTGATGCAGCTAGGAGATCTTCACCAGGTTTGAATGTTAATGATGGCAGCCTCTGCACCGTGTCTCCCAGCTCATATGCACTGGCCTCCCTGGGGTTTCACTCTCTGCAAGTGTAGGCTTCCAGGAGCAACTTGTGCTAGAGTTACAGGCAAACAAGAGACAGGTTGCCATTCTTTTCTCTTTTATCCCCCCACGGGCATGTCCACTTTTTTTTTCTTCACTCTTTCACTCAAACATGGGGGTTTTTTGAGTTTTCTTAAAACTTCTTGCAGAAAGTCACATTTAAGCTTAGCTTAAGCATGGGAAATTTCAAGCCCAAAGGGAATAATCCATATATTTGCAAAGTTCTGTAAGGGGCTGAAAACTAGAGCTTCGCATGGGATTCCTCTTGCAGCCCCGACTCCGTAATTAAGGCATAAATCCAGCTCTGCGTGCCTGCGCTCTGCCTGCTGCACAGGCGCCAGGCGTTGCTGTGGGAACCGTAACTTTCCAAATTTGTTTTTACTTGGCACTCCGTTTCAGCCTGTTCCCAACAGGCACTCCGGAGGAAGAAAGATCCACAGCCTACCGCAGGATTTCACCCACTGGAGACATGCTTTACTGGAACAAATAAATAGCTGTATAATGGGGAGCGGGATGGGAGGGACAATAAAGGGTGATAAATGGACACTGAAGATGTCACCAGGACCTGGCATCTTGAGAGCCAGCAGCTGGGAGAGGCCAGGGAGCCTCTTGGGGTCCCTCCACATGGCCACAGGCACTCCACCTGAGCTGTGTTGCTTTTGCTGGCCAAAGCCACGTGCCGGTGGTGGACCTCCTCCAGCAGCATGTCCCCCCGCCAGCCGCCTGCTCTGTGGCTCACTGGGTGCAGGAGGGAGATCTCTGTTCCTATCCTTCACAGCTTCTCCATCTCCCTGTCTCAAAGCAGATTCCTGTGTGCTTCCTTTAGAAATGGCTGCAGGAGAGGATGCACTTTTTCTCTGTGATGGTGAATATCATGTTCACCATCAGTGCCATGGCGGTGGGCACCACTAGCTGCGTTGCCTGAGTGCTTGATGCCATCACTGGGGCTGTGTGGACCAGAGGAGGACTTTAGTGTGTGGGGGATGTTTGGACATGATCTGCAGGAAAATCAGGTTGTAATGGTCCACCATTGGCAGAGCATGATGCTGATGGACACAGGCACGTGACTCCCAGGGTGCTGGAAGGGGGGTCCTGCTCCTGACTTGGGCTCAGGCATGAGCAGTGTGGAGAGTTGAGTTATTGGTTCAACAGCTGAAGTAGAACACCAGCAGCGGCATGCTTTGGATTACTGTGAAATGAGTTTGATGTTCTGGTGTGCTAATGGAGAATGGAAAAGCAGTTGCGGTCTGCGTTGAGACTTGCCTTTAGCTACCAGGGAGACGCAGGACCCCCCACAGGAGGCATGGAGGTAGTGGAAGTGCGGTGGTAGCAACTATTCATCTTCCTCCATCTATTCTGTACTTAAAAGAAACAACTACCTAAAAAATCTCCACTCAGATTTGGGAACAGATTCAAGCGGAGATGACAAATACCTTTGGGTCACCTGAATTACTGTTTCACGGTGAATAAACTATTCACTGGGAAGGAATCCCCTTCCCTGCCTCTGCTGGCTCCAGGCAGCAGCGCTGCTCCCACTGCCTGTGTCCTTCTGTCTGGCTGTCACTGCTGTCCCAGGTCTTAAAGTCCCATGTCCAGATGTCATTTTCTGGCTGTCACCATCATCATGCCACGGCTGCGGTCCCTGCACGGCACCACGCACCGGTGGCACAGGCACAAGTGGGGTTTGCAGCTCCTGCTCCCACCCACAGTCCCTGATGATAGCCACCACCCTTCACCCGGTCCCACGGCTCTCATTGTCCCCTCCCACGCTTTGGTGCCCCCAAATAGAGCACGACGACGGAAGAGGAGCCCCGGTGATGCCACCAAGGGCCTCCCGCAGCAGTGCCGGCGAGGTGCCGCGATTAGTATTCCAGTGCAGGGATGAAAGAGACGCCGAGATGGAGCCCATGGCGTTTTGCCGGCGTTGGCTGAGCCCTTTTCAACACCTCCCTGTTACAGAGTGGGTGACTTCACCGCCACGCAGCCCCAGCCCCGCGGGAGAAGTGGAGCAGGGAGCGTGGGAAGGGGGTCCCAGTCGCTCCCAGCCCTACTGAGGGTTCTGGGGCTCAGTCTGAGGGTGCGTGGAGGGGATGGTGCTGAGCACCACGCACATAGGCACATTGGGCCATCCCCGAGGAGTACCGTGCGTGCCCGCAGGCACTGCTGCCCCAGGGCTGGCATGATTTACCTCCCCGAAACACCTCAATTTAAATGCTAATTCTCCCTGAACGGAGGGTGTAAAGCAGCTATTGAATATTGTCAGGCTGTTTATTGCTGGCACTGAAGTGGGGTACACTGGGGATACGGCGGGGAGGGACGAGCATCGGGCGGTGGGGGGACAGGCAGCATCAGGGCCGATGGAGGGATGGGGGTGATGGCTGTGGCCGCGCCAGAGGGATTTGGGGGACACGGGCAGCTCCGGGTTGGTGCTGTCCTCTCTCCCTGCAGCCCAGTCCAGCCGCGCATCATTGCAAACCGTAGTTAGGGCTGAAAGCTGGGGGGCTGGAGGGGGCTCCAGGGCCTGGCAAAACCTGACCGGTCTCTCCTTTTTATCCTGCCTCATTATACAGAAGTGGGGCCTCACTAAAATTAATGACCAGTAAATTTGGAGTAAGTAACAGCTACTTCAGAGGGTTTTCATTAAGCCTTTATAATTCACCGGTGCCTGAGGTCAGGGAGACACGTGGGGGGAGATTTACGGCATGCTTACCTTCTCCAAAGTGGCTGTGGAAACAGGACACCCTCTTTTCTGTCTCCCAGTGACTCTAGATCAATTTTTTTGTTTGTGATGACAAGCTAAAAAGAAGCTATTTCTGAATGTCCCCATGCCAGATGCAGGCTGGGCTCTTGTGAGCTTGCAGCCACCGCAGCAGGAAAGCTCCTCCGAAGAAAGGTTGGGTCAAAAGCTGGCACTAAATAACCTCAAATCCATCTTGTTCTCTCCCAAGCCATTGCAGGGCAGAAAGAAGTAAGATTAATAAATTATTCTTGCCAGAGAAGGCGTTCTTTCAGACTTGCATAGCAGAAAGAGCAGTCCTCATAGTCACTTTGCTGAACATAAGCACGCTGGATGATAATGTGATTAACATTTGTAGCTGTGCCGGCTCAGATAAGGGTAATTAAATCTCACGCTTCAGGGCATCAGCTAATCACTTGTGGGGTCATTTTATATTTTATTTTTTTTTTACCCCTTCATGAATATATTTGCCCAGTTGCTGCGAAGCAGGGTGTGCATCCGCTGTCAGTGGTGGATGGAGACAGGAAGCCCCATGCCAGTTGATGCTTGGATTTGCAGTGGGAGTTGTCCAGTAGCAAGGAGGGTCTCTGAACGGGTCAGTGACCAGCATCCAGCCTCAAGGCTGTGTCCTTGGGGAGCGAAGTGCAAAGGAAGGAAGCCACAGCCAGCTGAGCCAAGGAGGAGAAGCTGCTCCTTCACCCAGCAGTGTTGCTAACAGAAAAATGAAATGAAAGTGAGTCACCAGCTGATCTTTCACTACTGTGGGCCAAAATCCCACTGTGAGCTTGGCCCTAGCTTTCAGTACCTTGACAAGGGGACCAGGTGACCTAGAGCTCAGCAGAATCATGCCATGGACCAGGACGTGGCGGCTGTGGCCCCATCTGGGCGGACCACAGCACTCCAGCTGCTCCCCAGTGCCTGCACCGGGCTCTCCTGCTCCCCCCAAAACCCCCATTCGCTCAGGGCTGCTGTGGGATTCTGGACCTTTTGGATGCTTCCCGTCAGCTGTGTGAGATGATACCAGCACTGCAGAGCACAGCAATGCAGCCCTATGCTGCACTGTGCCATGGATATATTGCATGACCTTGGGTGTATTATTTAAGGTCAGATTCCCCAAAAACACCTAGTTTGTGTGCCAAGTTTCAGAAGGACAGGAGGACGGTGGCACAGCGGGCTCTCACTGCCTGAGCCCTCCTCCCAGTACCTGAGCCGCCGCTAATTGCCCTTGCCCCACCAGCACCCTGAGACGGAAGGAGCTCCTGTCTGTCACTGGAGGCAATGGGTACATTTTATGACTTGGCCATGGTTAAACAGTGTCCATCAAAGCCAGGATTTTCAACTCAGTTCAATCCAGTCGACTCCCTTCCTCCTCAGCCTGCCCTGCTGGTAGGAGAGCTCAGTAAAGCCTTTGGCCATTTGACCTTTCCCAGCATCAAGACTTGTTTGTCTGGAAGTCAGCTCCCTCCCAAGGCAGGGACGTACTCTGGGTCAGATGCTACTGAGGACTGGGGCTGTGAGGGAGAAACAGCATTTCCTTGTATAATGACTCAGTATCTGCAAAATGCACTGAGAGATGTGTAGCTCCCATCCAGGAGAGCACAGCAAGTCGGTGAGTGGATTCAGTGTCTGTCATGCTGGAGAGCGGCATGGTCGCTGCTCCTGCAAGTATTGGGCATCTGCTCCGTGAGCCTGGGGAGATGCTGGGGGGCGGAACAAGAGATGTTGTGGGGCTAGCAGGTGCTGGGGACAGGTGGGTTTGCTGGGCTCTCTCCTGATCCCATTGGAATAAACCTGGCTCCATGGCTGGTAGGAACCACAAGGTCATGAGAGCACTGCTGTGTCTCTTGCAAACAGCATGGCCCCCAGGTGTGATCCCGTGCGGAGGTGCTGGTGGCTCGGCTGTGCGGCAGATGGAGGCACATGTGGCTGCACATGCACAGGGATGCTGTCACATCCCTCCCCTCCTCTGTGTCCCTACCCCTCATACAGAACCCGACGGCTTTGATCAGAGCTTCCAGAGAGCACAATAGCCTAGCAAAAACTCTTTTTTGTGCCTCTACAGTGAGCAGGGCTGTGAGCAGCAGGGTTATTAATAAGGCGCAGTGGAAGAGGAGCTGCAGCCCTCTGCCGGCTATGGCTCCGCAGCACACTGCCCGCCGGGCACGCTGCGGGCAGCAGCCACCCAGCACAAGCCAGGTTTGGGTGTCCCCATCGTCCGCCCTCCTGGTTTGCCTTCCTGTGCCTGCAGACGCAGCGAGGGCTTGGCATGGTGGCGGCTGGCAGGACTCTGCAAGGGGGTTGTGCCATGCCTGGACCCTGCACCCAGTGGGTGCTTCCTCCTGCATGGCTTTGGCTCATCCCTGCTTTGGGGTGGCAGGGAGCAGGGGGCTGGAGGTGAGGAGGGAGGGAGGAGATGCAGGAAGAGTTTGGTAGCAAAAATCTATCATCAAAGTGCTCCTGAAGTCCTGCCTTGTACTGCTGCTGCCTCCCATTACGGGAGCACGTTGTGGACACATGCCGGTGTGTACGTCCATGCCTTGACTCGCGCTTGCCCCTTGTTTTTCCTCAACCTTTTGACTGTGGAGCAGTTAAAGCAAACGGCATTTACAGCAAGCAGCACCGCAGAGCATGGCTTTTCAGTAAATAACTTTTCATAGAGGTGTCAGCTCTGAGCAGCAGCTGCTGCATGCGGGTTCCCCTTGCACTGCTGTGCGTCTCCGCCAGCTTCTCCCTCCTTAGCTGCCCATGCATGGAGCACCAGCCCCCAGGGGCTGTCCTGGCACCCGTGTGAGCTGGGCTCATGCCCAGGGACAGACAGTCTGTGGGCTCATGGCACAGGCAGGCATTGGTGAGTTGGTCTCGGTGGGTTTGCACAGGGAGAAGAGGGGATGCTGCTTCTTTGCTTCTCAGCCCCCTGCTCTGGTGCAGGGTGCTGAGTTAGCACAGTCTTCTGGTGTCTGCCGAGCCACGTGTTTCTGTCCCCTGGGGTTGAGTTTTTCTGGCACCTCTAGGTCTGTCCCCTCATGCAAGCCAGTGGGTGCCACCAGCCAGTGTCATTGTCCTCCTGGGCATCCCCTCTTGGTCCTCTCGGAGGTGGGATGTGGGGCTGGGCAGGTCTCTGGCATGACCCACTTGTCCCTTGAGCTCACCCCAGGGTGCAGGGTGCGGGGCTGACCCATTGCGGGGGGACAGTCCTCGTACTCTGGGGTGGCAGGCAGGCTCAGCGCAGCTGTATCCCGTGTTCCCGGTGCGGCATTGTGCTTCTCTGGGGCTTTGGGATTTGGTAGTGCTGATGCTTTTCTCCCTTTTCTGCTGAAGTAGAGCAGCAGAGGCATCGACACGCTCCTTCCGGTGTTCCCTACCGACTTGACTCATTTTGCAGCCCCTGCTTCCCACCACCCACACAGCTCTGGGCTCCAGCAGTAATTGCAGTTCCCCATTTGCATCACTAAGACCACAAACAGTCAGAACAGCAAAGCACTGCTCTGCCACAGGGATCCCATGCCCAGCGTGATCAATAGGAGATTTGTGAGCACATGTGTGAGCGAGAGGCTTTTCCCCTCAGACAAATAAATCACTTTTTTGCCAGCAGTGCCTAAAGTGAAGCTCCTGAGATGCAATCAGGTGCCGTTGGGTTTGAGAAAGGGGTGCGGCGTGAAGGCAGCCTGCTGCCTGGTGGCAGGGCTGCCTGCGCAGCCATGCTTGGCTCCACTCGTGTGTCCCTCCTGCAGCTGCTCGTCTCACTACTCCTCACCCGCCTCGGGCCGGCAGCATCCCCAGGCTGGTTGCGCGGGTCTATGGCTTCCTGCTAGCTGCTGGGACAGGTTGTACTGGCCATATCCTGGCCCTGGCACAGGAGGAGGGCCCCAGGGAATTGCTCCACCACCTGGCATCTTCACCACAGAGGGACCCTTGGAGGTGGCCAAGGTGTCCCCACTTGCTAGATGATCATGGGATGATGGAGCATCCCCTGCAAGGGACGGGCTACAGGGGTAAAACTGCAGGAGTAAAAGAGGTGAAAGAGGAGTGAAACCAGCAGCTGTTTAAAGGAAAATCTATTCAGAAAAATGCAGCTGGAGCAGGCGGTGCCATCCTGCGCTCCCCCCCCCCCCCCAGCTTGTGGGGCTGACCTGATTTTGCAGGAACATCCCTTTTTTTTGGCTCCGCTGCCCTTTTGTCTCTGCACCACAAGGACGCAGAGCCTCCTGGCCTATATTTTGGCTCTGAGATCAATATTTAAAATCCCCCCTCCTGTTTCCTTTGCGCAGGCGCGAGGCGTTTTGCTTGCTGGGGGAGGCTTGTCTCCCAGAGACCTGTCTGTTCACCATTTCAAATAATTTCCCTGGTATCGTTGTTCTAGAAACAATTCATTAGGGGCCTATTATACAATGTTATACCTGCCAAGGTTAGAAAAGATCCTGCATGTGTGGTAAAATTGCACCGTGAGCTGCACGCGCCAGCTTTTTTTTGGTGTCTGTCTATGAATGTACTTTTTCCTCCTTTCAGAGAGTCAGTCATCTGGGGGCAAAGCCGTGGAGGTGATGATGCTGCCTGGGATGGGGAGCCCCAGCAGGGTTTGGTCTGGTGATTGGTCATGGTCCCATACTGGGAAGATGCTGCAGGTGGTGGAAAGGGGCAGCTTTGGGGTG
This sequence comes from Elanus axillaris, assembly GCA_026212715.1. NCBI lineage: Eukaryota > Metazoa > Chordata > Aves > Accipitriformes > Accipitridae > Elanus > Elanus axillaris. Next base: position 11,562,060 of record JANZLQ010000055.1, on the reverse strand, counting down.
TAGCAGCCATTTCTCTCTTCTTGCATCTGTCAGCCCCCTCTCCAGTGGCACGCTTTGAAAATCTGGGCCAAAACCAGTGGCTGCATCCCCAGGTTGAAAGCAGTCCCAGGTTCCTGGAGAGCTAACGGAGCCGCAGTGCCTGGGGAGCTCGTTAAGCATTGCCTCGGAGGGCTGCACAGCCAGGGGTAGCTGGTGGGGGGGCTGCAAACCCCATCCCGTTAGGTCTTCTGCTTGGAGGAGATGCCTCTCACCCTTCTGAGCCATCCATCCCCGTGTCGCTGGGGCAGCTCAGCCCCCCTGCCCGGCTGTGGCCTGCATCGTTGCTTTGCAGTTGTCTTCTTCTCTCTGCAGGGAGAATAACTTCATCAAGGACTTCCCCCAGCTGGCTGATGGCCTCATGGTGATCCCACTGCCCGTGGAGGAGCAGTGCCGTGGCGTCCTCTCGGAGCCCCTTCCTGACCTCCAGCTTCTCACCGGTACGAGCTGCCCCCGGGCTCAGCCCCTGCTGGGGTGAGCACAGGAGCAAGAACCCCTTTTCCCACCCTGGATCCCAGCATGGTCCTTGAGGGCCATCAGCACCCCTGGCACCTCGGGGTCCTTTGTGGCATCTCTCCTGGGGCAGAAATAGCCTATGGGCTGTGGAAGTCCACCCCAGCATGGCAAGCCAGCGTCTCCATCCCTGCGAGCTCCAGGCAGCCGCAGCCTTTGCAGTGCTGGTACTGCCAGCAGCCTGGGGACCCCACGGCATGACCACCAGAGGAGGTTACCATCCCTGCTACCGTCACGTTTCTTGCCCCTGCAGCACATAGCAAAGCAATTAATTGCTCAGTGTGAGCATTAAGCATTTCCCGGAGCGAGGCCGCCAGGTCGGCAGGGGCTGAGCGTTGGCTCTTCCTTTGCAGGGGACATCAAGTACGATGAGGCGATGGGCTACCCCATGGTGCAGCACTGGCGGGTCAGGAGCAACCTCTACAGGGTGAAGCTCAGCTCCATCACCCTCTCTGCAGGTGAGGGTTTCTAGCGGCAGGGAAGTGTGTATCTGGGTGGGT
>JANZLQ010000055.1:11545802-11560911 GCA_026212715.1 Elanus axillaris | reverse complement strand
GGGTGGGTGGTGGTTTTCTGCCCCAAGGCAGTCTTGCCAAGCATCTCACCAGCATTTCCCACCTCCAGGCTCTGCTCAGGCAGTAACTCGAGCTCCCAGTGCTGCTGCAGAGTCAGGCAGAGAGATTTTCTTCCTTTTTACAGGGGGGGAAACTGAGGCAGGGAGTTTGTGCAGCTCAGTCGCACAAACCAAGAGCTGGAGTCAGAGCCAGGGTCAAGCTAATACTCAACACTGCGAGGAAGATTCATGTGGGGGTGGCTGTGTATACGTGTATATATGAAAAACAGTAAGTTCTTGTAAAAACGTGGTTTCAAAAGGACCTAAAGCATTTGTAAATGCGGGTCATATAAAGCAGGGAGTCGCAGATGAAGAGGGGGTGGGCGGGAGGATCCTGCAAACGTCAAAACATTTCACTTCCACGTTCTTATAGCTACACATTTTGTTTCAGAAGTGCTGAAACATTTTGTTGCGACCTGAAATGTTTTGCCTTTTCATTTCAAAACAGCTTTTTTTAATTTAAAAATCAACCTGTTTTTAAATGGAGAAAGGCAAAAAAAATTTAGTGCAGACAGGCTGCACAGCCCCAGAACGAAGTAAAACGTGTTTGGAGCTGAACAAAATATTTGGGTTCAGCTCAGAATGAGTTCTTCTAATTTTTTTTTATTAAACCAACCTTCTCCTTCAATAAACCAACCAACCAACCAGCCAGATAACCTCATTTTGGTGAGAGTGATGATGTATTTTCTTGCAGTGTGTTTTCAGTTCCACTACTGAACCAAAGCGATATCAGCCAGCTCTAAATGATGCCAAGGTGCTGTGTAGTCACCGATGCCTCCACAATATTTCATCTCCATAGAGCAGTGAGGGTCCATGTCCTTGTCCCTTGCCAGCAGTCCCTGCTGTCTGCACGGGTGCTGCAGGGTGTTGCTCAAGAAATGCCCTGACCCTTGCACACCCACAGAGCTTCCAACAGCCCAGTCCCACGTGTCCCTCTGGGCTATCTCCACCTTTCCTAAAAGCAGTTGTCAGTTCTGCAGGTTATTTACACTGGGGATGGTCTGCAGTGCAATCTGTAATAAATCCATCCTTACACCAGGAGAATATCTCTGGTTATGGTTACTACAAAGCAAAGGCCAAGCACATCCTCTGGGGAGAGCGTTGATGATGTGCCAGCAGCCTGAAATATGGGCTGGAGCTGGCGGGAGGGTGTTTGTGCGTTTGTGTTTGTGTGTGTGTGTGTGTGTGTGCGCACACGCATTCATGTGCACATCCCTGTAAGATGATTTGAGAAATCTTGTAGGGAGAGGAATCATAGGATGCCAGAGCCACAGCCCAGGGTAAATGGCAGGTTGTGGATTCCAAAGTATCATGTAGACCATAGAGGCAAGAGAGGAGAAACTGTGCTTTGCACCCATATGGGGAACTTGTATGTCTCAAGCAGAGGATCTTCTGTGCCTCCTTCCCCCTGGGCTGTGGCTGGCAGCCCTGCCTGGCCAACCTGCCGATCCCCTGCCTCCCTCCCACAGGCTTTGCAAACATCCTGAAGATCCTGAACAAGGACAGCAGCCGGGAGGAGCTGCTCTCCTTCATCCAGCAGTTTGGCTCTCACTACATCGCGGAGGCACTGTATGGCTCTGAGTTCAGCTGCACCATCCACTTCCCCAGCAAGAAGGTCCAGCAGCAGCTCTGGCTCCAGTACCAGAAAGGTGAGGAGGGCAGCGGGAACGGGCAGGGGCACAAATGCCAGTTTTCACTTATGCTGTTTTCCACCCGTCAGCCCCTCTCCCCTGTGCATACACTGTCATTGTGCTGATTAGTGGGCTCAGACAGGAGACTGTTACCAAACTGAGTACCCAGAGGCAGGAGACATTGGTACGTGTCCTTGGGCAGCATCCCTGAGCCAGGTGAACCCATCCTTCCTGTTCCCACCCTTCAGCAACCACACTCCGGCTCCATCCTTCCTTGGGGTGACCTGCTTCACTACCTGTCCCCAGTCCCACCGCGGTGGTCCCCACACATCAGGGGTGCTTGGGGTCGGGTGATGGAGATGTGACATAATTGAGCTGTCTCAGAATGGCTTCATTTTATTGCTTGTGACAATGACAGTCTTTAAGGAAGTGTATTAAATCAATAGCAGACTCATTGTGCTACACCATAAATAACGAGACACATCATTAAACAGGGCAATAAACTTCAGGACTTTGAAGTAATACAATTAGGTTATGTTTATAAAAACTCCCTTATCGCTGTAGCCTTCCATATGCCAATTCATCTCTTTCCTCCAGGGAGCTAGGGATATTCTCTGGGTCTGATATTTTTCTGTTGAAAAAAATCTGTAATGTTTCATAGGGCCCGTGTAGGGCTGATGGTAATGGATGTCATCAAGGTGCTTGCATCCTGCCCTGTGGGCGCTGCTGAGAGTGGCCTGGTTTCGTGGAAGCCAGCGGATGGAGGTGTGCTCCCGCCCGCCACCTCCGTTGCTTTCTGCTCGTTTTTTTCTCTGTCTTCCCAGCGCAGCTTGTCCTGTAAGTGTATTTATAACACCCTGTACTCGTTTGTTTGAGTTTTAAATAGTGACAAATGAAGTTTGCCATAGCAATGCCCCTGTTTAGCAGGAGAAAGCATCATGGAGGTGTGTTGTTTACATACTTGCGATCTTACTAATCATTTGGGCACGTTCCCTGCAATCGCCAGGCAAACATGTCATTGGGGGGCAGACCCAGAGTGGCTCCATGGTCCCAGCACTGTCACCACAGATACAGGGTTTCTCCAGAGATGCCGGGTGGGAATGAGGGGCGGCTGCTGCAGCCTGAGCCCAGCATGAGCATCGCCACTGTTTCATGGTGCTGGGGCCAGAGGGGAGATGAATGGTGGCAACACTTGATCCAGTGGTGAAATATCTCCTGTTTCTGAGCCCCCACCTTCCCCCCAACCAGGGACAGAGGTAGTCTCCAGGGCTCAACTGCAAAACCCCATGGTGGCACAGGGCCTGAAGGCAAACAGTGCCTCACTGACAGAATAATTTCCTTTTTAGTCCATGGTATGCAGCTGGCTGAGGCGGGCTTCCTCACTCCCCACCCAGGTCCCGCCTGCGCCCCAGGAGCCGTGCCTGCCCTGTGCTGCTTGCAGGGCTGCCCTGGCACGCTGGAGGCATCCAGAGCATCCTTCCCCACCGCCCGCAAAGCACCAAAGCGCTGGTGGGACCCCAGGGATCTCCCAGGGGTTTTGCATGTAATGCCTGGACATAAGCATTTAATTTCTGACCGTGCAGCATTTGGGCACGAGGTGCTGGCTCTGACCTTGTTCTTTGTGCGTGGCTCCGTCTGGGGCTTCAGTAGCTGGTGGGGTTGGTGAGGTTGAACTTTGTGTCTGTCGGTACTGCAGAGGGGACTAATGTTGTACTTAGGTCTTTGATGGCCAGAAAATGCTCTTGGAAGGACCTCAGGGATGTGCTGGGCTTTTGCCAGTAACAGGGGAGATCGGCTCTTGTGGACAGACAAGGTGTCACAGGAAACCCAGGGCTCTCTCCTGGAGAAACCCCCAGTTAGCTAAGAGAAAGAGCTTGCTGTTTATGGAAGATGGATTTTACTCCCAGCTTCTCCACTGATTTACCCTCATTTTGCCAGTGACATAAGGAGGATCTGAATAAACAGCTCTAGCTAGACAGTTCTGGATGCCTTCTCCGCTCAGAAACAGCTCTGGCCCGCCGGGCTCCCTGCTGCTAGCCAGCCCGTTTCCGAACTGCTCAGAGAGCACACATATGCATCATCTCTAATAAATACAAAAGTAAGGCCAGAATAACTGTAATTTGTTAGCGAACAAAACAGGTCAGAAGAGGAGGGGGAGAGGAGAGTCTCGAGCTAATTGGAACAGCACCAAATATGATAAAAATGCACATTGTGGCATGTTTGCAGCATCACACAAAATTATTTTAATATTTTAATCAACTTCATAAATCAATCGGCAGGCCTCAGGAGGAGGCCTCCACCAATAAAGCACACAATCTGCGTGTCGAGCCCTAATTGAAAACATGGTCTCGAAGAGGAGACCGCGCTGCTGGCAGCCAGACTCCTTGTAAAGCGCCAGGCCAGGAGCTGGCTCTCTGCCGAGGCTGGAGCAGCCCAAATGCCGCGCTCGGCCTGTGACGTGGGTCGGTGTCTGTGGAGCACTTTCTCCAGCCAAACAGAGGAGAAAGTGATCTGGCTTTCACCAGGGACAGAACAAAGTTGGTGCCTTCTCGCTGCCTGGACATACCAGCCTGCCAGGATGGGTGGGCTGCAGGCACCGTTGGCGTTTGCAGGCAGCTTTGCCTGTAGAAATGCAAAATGTTGCCCTTCCTCTTGCAAGATGAAAAGGTGTGTGCTGGGGGGAGGCGAGGGAGCTTCCCACCCTTGTTCCTAAGGATTTGAAGGAGTGAATCCTGCAAACAAGCGGCAGAGAGGCACTAGTGCCTGCCCACATGGCTGTGGCACCACACTTCTTCCAGGGCAGATGTGGAAACATCCCCCAGGCTCCCTCCCAGGAACTGCATTAGCTCGTGAGCAAAGCAAACACCAATTTTACTTCATGCACAGTGATTAAAAGCCCGTTTTTTGGGCTGCTTGCTCTGGGTCTGTGCAGCCAAGCAATGCTTTAACTCATCAGGGTGGCCTCCAAGCAGGGCCTTGAGATTGATCCGGCCATTGATCTGTGTCATAGGAGCCCACATCAGTTTTCTCCCCCATCTCAGCCAGCATTTAATGCTGACGGCACCTCATTAAGTTTGTACCAATTGTGTGAGCATCTTCATTTGGCAGCTGAGGCAAATGCAACACCCCTGGCCACCTCCTGTTGTGTGTGAGAATGTGCAGGGTCTGGCAGGATGGAGTGCACTGGTTTGTCACAGCCCCTGTGGTGCTGCACTTCGGATTTATGGCTAAACCAGTGTTGATAAACCCCCAGCACGTTGGCTGCTGCTGAGCAGTGCTTACACAGCATCTGGGCTTCTTCTCTTTCCCACTATGTCCCCACAGCAAGTAGGCTGGGGTGGGCAAGGTTTTGGGAGGGGACACGGCCAGGACTGCTGACCCAAATAGGGCTATTCCACACTGTATAATGCCATGCTCAGCAATAAACCTGGAGGTAGAGGCTGGGAGTCAAACGCACCACAAAGACACTCACAAAATGTACAGGAGGAAAGAGAGTGATCCCTCCATCCAGCAAATCCACCTGCCAAGGACCGCTTCAGTTGCTGGTAAAGGTTTATCAGAGCCCTGTTTGCTCTGTGGCCCTTTGGTCTGGCTGGACAAGGAGGAGGAGAGATTGGCAGGGAAAGGGAAGACCTGCTCTGATAGCAAAATCTGACAGCCCTGGTGGGATTTCCCCAAGAACTGTTCTACCTTGATCATTCCCACAGCAGTACACAAGATGCAGAACAAATGTCTGCAAGTGCCAGAGCACTTACAGAAAATGGAGCCGTTACCAGCAGTAATGCGGAGGGTCTCATCTTGTCAAGCATTTGAGTGACAACTCTTTTCCTTCACATGGTGCAGACTAGCTGAGCCTCAGTGTGGGAGACTTCTGTTCTCCAGCTGGGAAAGTTGGAAGAAGAAATATTGTGTCGGTGGTGTGCTGCCGCGGAGGAGCACACAGGCTTGCAGGAGCTCCTCTCCCTTGCCACCGAGGACCTGGGAGATGCACAGCTGGGGGAGCGGCAAGGGTGCGATGTACAAGGGTGGAGATTCAGAGGGTTTCACTACCCAGTTGTTAGGTTGCAATAGTGCTTTATGTCGGCAGTGAGTGAAATGTTTGTTTTTCTAGCATTTCCTATGATCTCTAGATAAGAGTTTCCTTGGCTGAGGTTACCTGGCCATGTTGGGCACTCAGCAAGCTGAACTTTGAAAGTGGCTGCTACAGATGTGAAAGATGTTTCCTCTCAGTAATAGATTATTTGTTAAAATAGTCCGGGGGGTGCTGTGCCCTGACACGTCCTATCACACTCCCTAAGGCTTTCTGCCCACCAGCCTCCCCAATACTTGCTTCTCTTCTCTTGGACCATACATCATTGGTTGCATTTATATTTAAGAGGTTTCAGTCTTCATCCTTTCTTGTAAACTCAGCAGTTTAGACAAAAGATCTTAATAAGATACAAGCTATATTATGGATACAGTCTCAAGCTCTGCTAAAATAGTAGTCCATATTCTTCTGAGTAGGGTCTGCAGATCCCTTCTGTCCTCTCAAGGTCTCATTCATCTCCCTTCAGGTCTGAAACTGCTGTAACACAAGTAAGATTGAACTAGTCCACAGGAACTTTTAGTTTTCCTTTCCTAGACACCATCAGGTGCATTAAGAAACATGTAAGGCAAGCTTTGCATCTATTAAAGGAGATAATGGCTTTCCCTTATACCTGCTTGGTCAGAATTAAAGCATATAGAATTTCCCTGTCCTTGAGATCTGTTCCTATAAACCACCACTCTATTACCTTTGTAACAGTCTTACTTGCTTGCAGTTTATGTCATTATATTTCTTTCAAAACCTCAGATTTTGACATTTTGTTTGGAGGAGGAAAAAACAATCTAGCTCGTTGCCATGAAATTTCATTTAGACTAAAATATGTGGTGTGACTCAGTCTGCTAAATGACCTTATGCACTACTCATTGCAAACCAAAATTGCCAGGCAAGTAGAGTAATTAGTTGTGCAAAATGAAATAACTTTAAATCCTCGCATTGAGTAATGACCCAGAAAAATCACTTAAGCTATACAATAGAAAAGACTTGAAGCATCTGGCTTTATTTTTATTTTTGTAGCTCTGCCCCCTTTGATTAAGAAACAGGCTCTCCCCGTTATCCCTTTAGAAACCCTGGCTGTCGGTTGCTGCCCAGAACAAATGTTCACGGCTTAGTTGCCGCTACCCTAAGACATCATAACTTCTCATAAAATAGCAGGGTAAGTCTAACAAACAGCACCGGCACGGCAGTTGTTCTGCAAGGATCGTATACGTTTGATAAACCAGCAACTCATATCTGTTTAAAGAGCTGCTTCATATCACCTGAGATGAGCCCAAGTGATAAAAACCTTTACCCTGATCAGCAAACCCAGCTGGGTAGCAGGACCAGGGGAAGACCTGCACATGCTGCTGACGTACCGATGCCTTTGAATGCTGTGGCGAATTGCTTAGCTCTCCTTTGGCTCCACCTAAATACACTTTTTCTAATACGATTTTCTACAGCATTTATCAAAATTATCCAGAATAATAGGTGAACCCTCACAGCAGCCCTCCTACCGGCCTCAGAAAATGTGTCACCTCTACAGCAGGGCAGAGCTGAGCTAGAAAGCCCCTCAATGAGCCAGGGACATGGGTGATGAAGCCTTCAGCCAGGCTTCTACATCCCATTACTGAGTACTCAGTGCCAGTGAATTTGGACCAGACCTTTAAAACATCAGGTATTGGCTACACTGAAAAGTAAGATATGGCCCTCGTGGGAGTATCGGTGTGAATTAAGGTACGAAACTCTTGTATTTTTTTATGAGGTGGGTAGGGAATTGTCAGATAAAGTTATATGAGACCTGCCAAGGAGATCAGATTTACCCTCTGCAACCTGACAGCATATAAGGGGTCTCGTGGCCATTGCGTTCCAAAGTCTAATTCTCACTGGCTGTAAAAACTAATCTGCCACCAAAGGGAGGAGATGAAGTGTTTTTAATAAGAAAATGAGCCATTTGAAATGCACTTTTAATTGGATCAATTTTTCCTTTATTACACAATCTTTAAAAACCAAACACATACGTATAACCAGACAAGCTCTTTCTCCAGGTAGAGAGCAGAAGCCAAACTATTTCATCACAATCCTTAATTACTCCATTTCATCTCATTTGGCAGATGATCACAACACTGTGTGGGGGCACCATGGCAAGAAATACAGCTCTGCAAAATCATCTCGCAGTCACTGTTAAGTTTTGTCAGGGGCCACACGCACCCTGGGCGAGGGACAGCAGGTTTTCTTTTTCCCTTTTTTGCCTGAAACCCAAGACTAGAAGAAGAGCTGCAGGCGACACACACCCCCAGGCGCCGATTGCAGTGTCCTGGCCCACCAGTGCATCGCAGGGTAGTGTTATTTTTCTTGAATCTCTGAGTGAGAAACAGATGACAGACGCTTTGTTTGAACTGTGTAACCAGGAACAGGCTGGGGTAACCAACTGCTCAGTTTACTGGACCAGCTTTTACATCCCTTCAAGCACTCCAGGAAATGTTATTGCTAGTAGTGTGATGTTTATTGCAAAAAAAATAAATCCATTGGAACAGAAAATGACAGAGGTACATATTATCATAGATAATATTGCTTCAATTATTCAGGTCCACAGTAGCTTCCTGCTTGGAGCAGTTCTTAGAAACAGGAAAAATGTTTAAAAGAGATCAGTAGGAGAGGAACTGTTATTACCATAATACTGGAAAAAATGCCTTGAGTTACAATGTAATTAACTGCAGAAGGGCCCAGTAATAGTCATCATCTCCCAAGAACATACGTGCAAGATGAGATCGGTTCCCCAAATTGCTGTTACATACTTTAGGTGACTACCCCCTCCCACCCCAAAAAGAGAAGCAGAGGATGCAAATAATTATGTGCAGGTTGGTAGTCTTGGCAAACACACAGAGCAGCTCAGGAGGGAAAGGGGGTTCAATCCCCTTGGGCTCCCTCAGCACCATCTACCGTGCTAGTGCCTCTAGTTCCCGCTGCCTTCTCTGCAAGCTTCTTCCAGCAAATTATAGCAAAAGAAATAGGAAGTTGCCCTGATGGAGGGGCACCTCCATCACACAGCTGGATGTTTGTTGTGCTGGCCCTCTTCATTGCTTTGGCTGAGCAGAACAGGGAGAGAAAAAAACCCCAAAATCCCACCAAAATCTGCTTCCTGCACTTCTTCTGCAAACCCTGTAACTGCCAAACAACTGGCTACAGCAGCAGTGGCTCTGAAGCCTATTTTACTCTGCTGTTTCACTAGGGGAAAGTATATGGGAACTTAAAAAAAAAATCACCTGTTGCATACATGTTGTAGCACAAGTAGCAAGCAATTTGCTGTAGCATGGCAGCCACCATAAAATCAGCTTTTATATTGTCTGTCGTGCCCCCAAATTTGCAACTACGTTGTAGATACCAACAAATAAATGAACTGCAGTATAACTATTATCTGTGGCAGATTAACATGCTACCACTGTGCCCTATTTAAATGCATCTTTCCTTCAATAAACTATTCTAGGCGAGCAGCACCACACTGAGGTACACATTTATCAGCCAGGAGAGTAGCACTGTGGGGGCTTTGGTTCACACAGCTGCAGTTTTGTGCTTCATTTGGCCCAAAGCCGTGATGAACATGAACTTGGGTGCCTGCTGGTGCCATAAAAAAAAATATCTGGAATATGCTGTTTTGCTGTGCAAGGGAAAAAAGACAATGCACCGATGGATGTGCTTCCAAGTATTGAAAAAATAAAAGCAAAACAGTCCGTCCCCATCCCCCCCCATCTCAGCAGTGAGTAGCTTGCACATACAAAGTGCAGATGAGTGGAAACCTATTGCTAAATGCAATGGTCTGGAATGCAGAATAGTGAAGTGCAGGTGAACATACAATATGTTGCATTTAATCTCATTTACTACAATCTCCCAGTCTTACTCCCCCAGCCCTTCCCTCCTCCCCATGAAGCTTTAGATACCAGATATACCTTCCAAAGACAGTTTCCAGGTTACATTTAATAATAAACCAACAGTAAATATCAACCACAGGTTTCCCCTCTTTTTTTTTTCCTCCGGCCCCTCCCTTTTTACCCCCTTCTACCTAGCAGAACTCTTAGTAGTAATAAAAACCCTGCTGCCATCAGAGGGCAGTTTTCTGGCTCAGCTCAGTCTCCCATGATTGCACAGTACTCACTTCACATTGAACAGACACGGTTCACAAATGGCACAACAGGGGCGATCTCCTGAATACCAGAAAAATGGAGAGAGAAAACCCTCCCTCTTCAGTTTGAAAGTAAAGCTCCATCTCTGCACAGTTTAAGAGGGCTGTTTCATTTTATGCAGTGCTGCAATCAGAAACTGCTTTCTCCAGTAGTTGCCCAGACAACTGCTACCCAGTTCCTTGCGAGTACCACAGCGAGAATAGGATTGCCTCTCTAGTCCTCTAAGGGAAGGTGATTTAGAACAGTCAGTCAGTGTTTATGGCACAAAGAAAGATACAATGGTTGAAGCTGGAAGCGTAGGAGATGTGGCGAAAGGAGGTGAAAAGGTTTATGGAGTGACCAGTGACCATTTAGCAAGGAACCAATGCTCCAGAAGGATGGATTCTTTCCCTCACACTTGTTCTTTTTTATTGTATGGATTTTATATAAAAAAGAAGAAAAAGCAGACCACCACCACCACGAAAGCTATTTTGTTTCTAAACACAAAACATGACGGCCTTCTGTGCCAACCCCCCTTCAGTTACGGCGTAATCTCCTTGAATGCTTGACACCGGTTCCCATCAGATTGCAATGAGGCTGGACGGATCTCTGCTGCCAAAAGGGGCTTTACCTAGAGACGTGCTTCTAAGGGGTGGAATATCTTCTCAGATGGTAACTGTAGATCTTAATGCAATGATCCCAACAGTCCAGCACCAGCAGCTGCCCTTTGGGAGTAATGGCAATACCGACAGGACAGGTGAGTCCTTCCCGGATTAAGATATTATAGCCACCTCCTTTAGGAAAATGCAGGATTTCTTTACGGCTGCTGTCAGCAACAATGAGGTCTCCCCTGGCATCGACACACATCCCAGCAATGCACCTGAAATCCTCATTCTCAGAGAAGAAGTGGCTAATCTGGCGTCCCAGCTGCCCATCTGGGCCGACGGAGCCAATTGAAAAGCCGCCTTCTAAGTGGTGTTCGTACTGCCGGTTTTCCAGGTTAAGCCCCAGCCCTTGAGTAAAGTATATGGTCCCTTCAGCATCACAGGTGACAAACTTTGGGCGGACTGCGCTACATAAGCAACTATACTTCACCACCCCCATGCCACGGTCCACTGTGAAACACCAGAGTTTCCCTCCTTCCACGTCAGTCACTACAAACTGCCCAGAAGGCAGGGCAGTGATGCCCCAGGGTTTGCTTAGCTGGCTCCGGTGACATGCCACGCAATGGCCATCCATGGTGTAGACCTTGACAGAGTTATCGTAGCTGTCAGTCACACCTATCAGGCCATGGCAGTTCATGGTGACAGAAAGAGGAGTCAAATTGGGTAAGTCTGCTCCAAGGAAACTCAATACGAAACTATCAATTCCGCTGGGGCTCCGGCGAATCTCCTTCAGAAAGCCCTTGCGGGTAAAAACCTGGATTCGGAAATTGCCTCGGTCTGCCACAAGCACCTCGCCTTGCAGGGTGACATGTAGGCTGACGGGGAGATTAAACATCCCTGGCAGGCTGCCCTTGGAGCCCATCTTCTTGATGAAGTGACACTGCTGGATGCTTGTGGCTGCTTCAGGCATCCTTGGCTTAGCTGGTGAGGAATTCGGTGTGCAGCTAGCCTCTTCTTGCACCAACTCGGGCTCCCTAAATGATGCTGAAGAAGATATTGCAGTTTCCACGAGCAATTCCTCCATGTTAACGGTCCGGGGTTTTTTCACCACTTGCCCAATCTGCAGTGGTCCCACGTGGCTCACCTTAAGGAGTTCAACCTCTTGAAGAGTCAACTCCCTTGGGAGACTATTTGTCAGTTCTGGTTCTTCCTCATCTGCTGCCTCCTCCAAGAGAGCTATATCTCCCTGCTTTATTTTGGCAAGGAAATAGTCACAGCGAGACATTATCTGCACTTCTGCTAAGTTCAGCAGATAAGCTTGCTCCTCCATTACCTGATTATTTACCTTCTCCACATCAGACAAAGAGGTGGTGAAAAACTTGCGTGACCTGGCCAGTTCTTCCTGGATCTTGCGCTCTTCTTTGCTGTAGTCTTGCAGAACTGCTTTGTATCTAGATTGCAAGTCTCTCGAAACACCCTCCAGAGATGCTTTTCTTTTCTGCAGATCACCCATAAGCTCCCGAAGTCTGGCAAGCCTTGTCCCAAATTCTCTCCTACGCTCTTCAGCAGCCTCTTTGATAGCAATGACTCTATGCCCTTGGGGTATGTGTGAGGTCTCCTTGCATGCCTCACATAAAACCAAGCTACAGCTCTTGCAGAAGTGTCTTGGTAACCTTCTCCCACAGACCTTGCACATGAGAAGACCCACCACTTCCCCCAGTCCAGCGGTGTCTATGATCTTCAGCACAGTAAGATTATCAGTCAGCTGAGCTAAGCTTGTGATCCGCGTGATTTTGCTGCAAAAGGGGCACCGTATCCCATTAATGCTGTTTGCTAGGAGTTTCTCTAAGCACTGTTTGCAGGTGGTGTGCCCGCAGTGTAAGAGCTTGGGTCTCAGGTGCTCCTCAGTGAAGGACTCCATGCAAATGGGGCACTCCAGGACCTCTCGGAGTGCATCTGAGTTGAGATGAGGGGCAGCAGCCATGGCTTTCCCAAGGCAGTTTTAGCTGGTGCAAAGTCTTGTACTCGCATCTATTCCAAGGTGCTCTGATTCTGTCCAGAAAGAAAAAAAGAAATGTGATTTATGTCATCACCAGCAGTTACATATACATGCAATTTATTTCTGATTTATCACCCAACCCTGGAAAAAAGAAGCCCAGTTAGATTTTCCACATTTGGAAAGGATGGATTAGTCATAGCTAATCTCAGAGTGGGCAAATTCCAAAACTAACTTGCAGCTCCTAGTGCGATGAATTATTCACTTGCAAAATTTATAAGTAGAACTGAAAGAAGTGTAATGGCAGCAATAAGGAAGCCCAATAGATATTGATGACTGAATCATCTCATCGTGGTGCCCATCTCCCGCTGCCAAGCCTCTGAGTTTACATAATTTACTGAAATCCAGGGAGATTAAAGCAAGCATTCAAAATGTTGCACATCAAAAGAGGAACCAGATGGTGCAACGCTTTAGGACATTAATATATCACCTCTGGAGACCTGCATTCAGATGTGACATCAGATAAGAATGAAATAAATGTGGTTGGTTTACTCTGCTTTTCTAGATAGCCAAAATAAATTTTCAAGGTTTCATACGTTTGCCAGAAAGTGAAACTAGAAGGAATGATTTGTCAGCTTCCACTCGTGCTGAGAATGGCTGTACATACTGAAAACACACAGTGAAGATTTTATGCCAGTGTATTTCATTAAACTCTGCCATGCTGCATCATGCTTCAGCATGCAAATTAAACACAGCTCGACACAGCAGCATTCTAGCAGGTATTAGCAATAATGGAGTTAGCAGACAACTCCAAACATTCGTTAATATATGCTACCAGTGTTCACTATTAGTTCCTGAATTTAGCTTAATTGCATATAATTTCTCCTTATTTTACAGTCTCACAGTGTTGACCTCATTCTTGTATTCTGGTTCAGTTTTATACCACTGGTTGCCATTCAGCTTCAATCCAGGTTTCTCCATCCTCGCATCCCTCACAGCAGGGAACAGATCCCAGCAGCTCTTTTGCTAAAGCAGCCATCCATTCAAAAGGAACAGAACAGGGTTCACATCATTAAGTTATTATTCAGTAGACTGGGTTTCAATATCTCTGCTATTGCATTGCTTAGCCATTAAAAGAAATGGGGAAGAAAACATTTCTTCTAGGGGGAGAGGAGGAGAAGGAAGTAGTTAGTCTTTAAAATGAAGAGACAGTCACAGAGGGATGGGAACAGACAGCTTTTTCTGAATAATGGCTGCAGGCATGCAGCACTTTTGCTTCCCTGCTGGGTTTGCCTGCTTCATCCTTGGAAGCATTTCAGACAGAAAGGTTCAGTGTATTTCAGTTTACCACTTGCTCAAGCGGAAGAAGACAACTCCCATGAAGAAAAGTTCTTTATGTTCATCCAGAGAAGAAAAAAATATCATTTTAATTCATCAGCTGCAGTTCACAGTCCTTTAAAGCCCACACTTCAGGAAGGGATTCAGTGGCATAGCAGAATCTCCCAAGTACCAAGCTGGGATCTTGGCTTGAGCATGGCACGATGAGGATCGTACCCCCAGCACCCTGGGAGCAGGGGGACTCCAGGCACTTGCTGCCTCTAGCACTGAATACACTTCCCTTTCATTCTTAGTGTGTATCTCAGCTGGGGAAGCAGAAGCCTGGGCACTGCCATGTAGATCAGGAGTCTTCCTCTGAGGAATGAAAAATCTGTATTTTAAAACTATTTTAAAAAATGGAACGCAGGATACCAGATGCATCATTCTTATTTTCCTTGGAAATACGTCAAAATGTTTGGTTAGGAAAGGCAGGGGGAGCAGCAGAGACACCAGATACACCAGAGAGTTACATAAAAAGCCACTTTTAAAACAAGTATTTTCGTTAAAGAACAAGTGGCGGAGAGGGTTTTGTTTAGTTTTAAAGCGGAGAGGGTTTTGTTTAGTTTTAAGTTAGGCTTGGTTTTTAGAAAGATGATTTGTCTGACATTCTTTTCATCTATGATCCCCTTTTATCAGAGTGCCAGCATGCGCCTTAGAAACGTGAAATTATTTTTACTGCTGCGCTTTTATCTTTATCTTGCACTTGGCTGTGCCTTCATGAAGTTTCCTTAACAGCAAGTTGTTCTTGTGTATCAGTCCCTCCCATGCCAGTTTCTCTGGCGCAGAGCAGGGCATTAGAGAAAGCCTCAGCTGAGGATGAAGCTATACAATTCTGTAAATGATGTGAGTTTGGTTTCCTTATATTAAAAAAATTTTCCTGCCATAGTTTCTCTTACCACTCTGTTGTTTTTAGTTAGGATGTGCGTCAGGACAACTAGTTTCGCTTGTAATTCATAGCTTGTCTCATTAACAAGTTAAAATACTAGGGTAAACCTGGCAAAAGGTGCCTTGTGACCCCCTCCTCCAGCGTTCGTGATGGTGTTTCAGCGCAGATTAAAAAGCCGCCGCCACCACGCGCGGGTGGGGGGGGGGTTGTTGCCGAGCGCCCCTGCCTGCACCGCATCTGGCAGCGGCTACCGCGCACCGCGGTGCTTCGGGGCTGTTCGGGGAACCGGGGCCGGGGGGACCGGCGGCTTTACCGGGCGGTCAGGCCGCTCGGTTCGGTA
>JANZLQ010000055.1:11451465-11545346 GCA_026212715.1 Elanus axillaris | reverse complement strand
CATGCCCCGCGCCACCGCCGCGCCGGCGTCACGCGTGCGCCGGGGCGCGGAGCATGCCGGGAGATGGAGTCCCGGGAGGCGGCTGGGGGCGTCTCCGGCGGGGCCGGGCGGGGAGGAGAGGCTGCGGGGGACGGGCAGAGGGACGGGTCGCATCCGCCGGGCAGGAAGGTCGGTAGGGGCAGGCGGCGGGCCCGCAGGCCGGTCCCGGGCCTGCCGCAGCCGGGCGCTGGAGCAGGGACCTGCCCGCGCAGGGAGCTCGCAGGCCGGTCGGGCGCCCTCCTCCGCAGTCGTGCTGCTGCTCTTTCTGTCCAGTAAAGTTAAAAGAAAAAAAGGAAACAGAAACATGTTCTCTTTCTCTCTCTCCCCCCCCTCCCCCCTTCATTACATGTGGTTTTGTCACACGCGGGTCGGCCCCTGCCCCGGCCCGCATCAGCCGCTCCTGGGCCGGAGCAGCCCCGTCCCCTCCCTGCCCTCCCCTCAGACGGTCCTGCGTCTGTGTCGGGGTTTGCGTCACCTATCAAAAATTTCTTCCGTAAACTGCATTGGAGCAGCCTGTGGACTCCCAGGACAAAAAGGACTATTTTTAGGTAGAGCATAGCAAATGTAATCAGTTGATTGGGTGATGCGCATAAATATTGTCAGTGAATAGACAGGCAGCTGCAGTTGCTATGCAAGGACTTGATCAGGGCACGTCCTGGTTGACATTAATGCCCTTCTCACAGTGGCCTCTGTTCTGGCGCTGGTGGCCAGCGGTCAGTCGGTGCAGCTGCCGTGGCGCAGCTGGAAAATCATTGGTTCATGGGGAGTCGAGCAGTTACGGGGTTTGCCCCGGATCAGAGGAGAGCTTGCATTGCCCAGTCACTCAACTCGTCTGCTCATGCCTGGGAGGTAGTAAAGGATGGCATCTCTGTTACACCCACGCAGGGCTAATGACCAGAGTCATTAATCGTAGAATCAGTCATTTCCCTCCTGCCTCTTCCCTCCTCCTCCTCCTTGTCCCTCCAGCCTTCATTTCTGACCTCTCTGCCCATCAGGCTCTCACGCTGCCTGCAGGCTGGCAGCGGTAGCCAGAGGCAGGGGTTTAGCCACTGGACCGTGGTTGTGCTCTGCCCTTGTGTTTCTTGGTGTTGGGCTGGTGTGAGGGCCATCAGTGACGTGGGTCCCGTTCCAGCCTGGCTTTCGCTCAGCCATCATGAGACTGCTTTAGAGATGGCAGAGGGACCAGTTTTACCGTGTCTCCATGGGGCTACACAGCAGATCAGGAAGCGTCTGGGCTTGGGGCTTCGTCTGTGGGAGCAGGTAGAAGCCCAGGCCTGGACAGGCAGGTCCAGGGGAACCTTGTCCTTCATACGCCAGCAGTGCCGCGGCTCCAGTGCTGCCAGCAGCAATGCAGGTCCCAGCGGCATTCAGGCAGCATCCCAGGGTGGTCTGGCAGATGTTGTGAGGGCACCCACTCACTGAAAGTGAATAGTGTGAGGAAAAAATAATGATAGGAATATGGAAATAAGCTTTTAATGGAGCCTGAGGAGAAAATAAAGGACTCTCTGAATTTGATTAGAGGTGATAACGATGAGCTGATAATGTTACCCAGCACGTTGGAGTACGGGGACCTTGCGCCATGATAAGGACAGATGGGGAGGCTGTTTAGCCTGGGACCCCAGTCACCCTGACCCCCTGGCAGGGTGGCATGTGCCAAGGGGCTGCCCCCACGCTGGTAGCCAGCCATGCAGCTGGCAGGGCTTGGGAGATCTCCGACATCCCATAGGAAATGGGGATGTGGTTGAATTGGAGCAGGGAGGGAGACAGCTGCTGATATGGGTCTTACACAGCAGCCCATGGGGGGCGGCAGCAGCGATTTAGGGGGTCATGGAACTGTCCTTGCGGGGTCATAGTGGCTCGGAGGCAGGGGGGCGAGCACTGAGATGCTGCCAGGAGCCGAATGAGCAGGGCAGGGCTTTCGTGGCCCTTCCTGGGGGCCAGTGCAAGCAGCAGGGTGGCAGTGGGGACCGTGCAGGGCTCTGAACAGTTAGTTCCTTTGATAAAGCCAGCTCACTGGTGATGCCTGCACCGTCCCCTTTTATAGAGGTTTATCAGTGGTCTATAAAAGCTCTCTTGGCTTTTTTTTCTTAATACCACAGGCTCGTAAGTCTGTACATATCTCATCTGAAGCTGATGTTATCGCAGAGTCTGCCTGTCCAACCTGTGGACAGAGACGGTCTGCCTCCAGATTCTCCCTGCCAGTCCCTTTGGGATCAGCCTGAGGGCAGAGGGGCTCCGCAGCCAGGCAGGGGTCAATCGTGCCGCTGAGCCACAGGCGCCGCGGTGCGGCACTCCGGCCGCTTCTCGCAGCTGGGCGTCAGGGCACCGAGAATCCGCAGGGTTCTGTGTTTAATTGAGTTAGGTTAATCGGCTGGGAGCAGCAGTCAGGGCATCAGCAGGGAGAGAGGGGGGTTTGCAGAGGGAGGCTGCCGGGGGGAGGGGGGGGAAGCAGAGGCAGGCAGGTAGCTGGCAGTGCGAGGCTCTCTGGGCAGAGTGAGGGGAGAAAAGGGGTCACGGACCATTCCGTTCAGGAGATCATCGTGTGCTGGCCCTCAGGGATGTTACGCATTTGGGTTGCCAGACTCGTCTTTCCGAGGCGTGGGGCCCCCCCAGAGGACGAGCCCCGGAGGTCCCGGCGGAGGGGCTGTGGGGTGACAGCGACAGAGCGAGCGGTGGCAGGATCTCCAGCCCGAGAGCCATCCTCCCGCGATGCCACGAGAGGGCAGCAGGTCCTCACGGACCGCGGTGGCCACAACTGCCCCACAGCCACGCCGCGGCAGGGCCCCACGCTGCCCCTCCAGCTGCTCCGGGAGGCTCGGCAGACGTGTCCCACGGGGCGCGCCTGCGGTTGCTTGCAAGCCCCAGCGTGCACGCTTCCCTCCGGACAGGCTGTAGCCGTGCCTTCACCCTGGCTTCCCACACGGAATGCCGTGCCCCGGGATGGCTGCATTCCTCAAAAGACAGGTGGCGGTTCCTAGGTGAGCCCTACCTTGCCCCGGCCCACGTGTGAGCCCCAGGGATGTGGGCGTTTGCTGGCTGCTTGGTGGTTTGGTACAGCCGGCCCGAGCCGCCGCTGGCACGGCATTTCCTGGGCAGCAGCAGGGGCTGGCACCGTGCTTCTTGCACACTTGAATGCATGTGACAGAGGAGCACGTCTGGCTCCTGTGGACATTGCGCCTACGCCTTCCTCGCAGCCCAAGCAGTGTTTGTACATCACTAACAGTGGGCAGCATTAAATCTGTTCAGGCTCTTCGTAGACCTGGTGGTTACTGCACTGGCAATATCTCACTGCAAGAGAAATTCTCAGGCAAACACACCTATTGATTTTCTTTCTAACTCCCTTTCAGTGGATTTGCCAACAAAAGGGGTGTTATTCCACCAGGTAATAAACGGGCAGCCTGTGCCAGCAGATGTGTATTGGCCGTAAATCCTCACTGCCCTGCCCATGGTGGCACTAGGTCTGTCCAGCTGGCGTGTGGTTTAAAGGGGAGGTGGACCAGAATTACCTCTTCCTTGCATGAAATCAAAACTCAGGTCCAAAATCAGGCCTAGCTGAGCAGCCCGTCAGCGTTGGTGGGGTTAACTTGCTGAGGCTGGAGGAATCCCTACCTGAGTCTGTTCCTCACATTCCCTCTACGGCTTCAGCTGGAGAGCCTTCTCCTCTCCTTGTTCCAAGCATTTCTGCTGTTGAAGAGCTACCACATCCTACCCCTGATGTGCTGCGTTCTTGTGGTAAATGGAGTGATTCCCAGTTTTGGAACGACTTGAGATCTTTTGGAAGAGGTACTGTACAAAATTCTGGACCACTAGCAAACCCATCATCTCCCGGGAGCTCTCAAGACAAAACAGCACTCCAATACAAAAGAATTAGGTATTATGCTTTTGTTATTGTTAGAGTTGTGGTGTTATCATGCTTCCCTCTTGTCCAAGCACTAGGAGGTGCTGCTGGTAGTGCTGGAAGCATTCCCCCACATCTGCAACTGCTTCATCCCGAGCAGGGACCCCTGCGCACTGTGCAGGCAGTCACCTCGTGCTGTGGGGTTATTAAATCCTGGTGGAGCACAGAGACAGAGCCAGGCACCCTGACAGGCGAGCGGTACCTCTGCACACTCTGTGCTGCTCATCCTCCCTTTCTTACGCAAGGCTTGACACTTGGCGGAAGGCTGTTATTTTATTTGTTTTGTTATGTTGTTGGGTTTTTTAAAAATACATATTTCAGACAAACAAACAAACTAATAACTCCCACAAGTTGCCGTGATGCGTCAACCACATCCGCGGCACTATGCTTCCAAACAGATGTTGCCAGGATTCAACTGAATCGCCAACAGCGTTAGCGAAAGCATGTTCAGATGCAAGGGCTGATAAGGAATCCCTCTATCGCTGCTGCTGTGCTGCAGCCCCTGCAGCCAAGCCTCATCCTCCTGCCAGAATGGGACCTTTGGAGCACCCCAGCAGCAGGCACCTGCAAAGCCCTTCCCTAAGAGTGAAGCAGAGGCTTTGCAAGAACAATCTGAGTGCCCTGGGAGATTCTCCAGTTCTGCATGGGAGTCGTGCAATGTGGACCTGAATGCTGTATCTGGGTTTACTTGCTCTGGACTGGACCCACCTTGCAGTGAAGACAACAGGAGCATTTCTGTCGGCTTCACTGGCAGCTAGAGATGGCATTGCAATGGTACATTGCAGGGTCTGGTTCTGATTCTCTCCAATCCAATGGCAAAAGCTTCCTTTGAACTTCATCAGGAATAGGGTTGGGCCGCCCATATTTTTGCTTAAGAAGAAGCCAGTCAGCTGGGCCTCAGCTCTGACGAACGCTGTACAGCAACTAGGTAATAAAAGCCAGACTGAGCCTCCAGGAATATGCAGGGTTTCTCAAGTTCACTGTCGGGTTTGCTGTGGGGAGAGCAGGCTGGCCCCCGACCCTTCTTGCATGCAGGCAGCTGAGCAGATAACCAAAACTCATCTCAGAGGTAGGAGACAGGGAGGGAAACAGAGGGACCTTGATTCCTTCTCCCTGTGCTACAGCTGCAGTGGCAGGTCCAGGAACAAAGGATTATGTTTTGGGGGAAAATAGCTCCCAGATCTGAATAACTCTTCCGTGAGATGCCGTGAGTTGTGGATGAGAAGAGAAAGGAGCACAGTCTCCATCAAGGCAGTCGCCAGCTTTCTAGGGATGAAGCACCTGGAGCTGATGCTTCCCACCCCCTGAGCAAGCAGATGAGGAGCAGCAGTTCCTCCTCGCTGCCTCTCCCCGGCTCTGGAGGAGCTGGCTCACAAGCAGGGTGTGCAGCTGGCACTCTCAGGTTTTAATAGCAGAAACGGGGTGATTATTTTGTTAGGGCTGTACTTAAGCCCCCAAAGCTTGTTCCACAAAAGCTACTAGGAATTGCTATCCAGTGCTGATGACTTCCAAGTGCTTGTCTGGATGAGAGCTGGCAATTTGGCAGTGAAGCCCGTCTCCCTCTGCTGAGCCACGTCCTATTTCATTTTCCTTCTTTGGAGTTGTACCCAGAGTCTTTTCAGTACAAGGGAACACCGTGGATCCTTTGCCAGCACGCTGAACCAGTAAGCTCGGCTAGAGTAACCCCTTACATCCCCAGGAAGTCAGTCTGCAAAGCAATCCTTTTCCCCAAAGTGACTGGGGCTTCAACTGTTATAAAGAGGATTAAATGCAGACAGCCGTTTCCACCTTACCTATGAAGTCTGCTCTGCTGGCAAGTCTACCATGAGTCACTGGGCTCTGTGGTTAATCTGTTGCTGAGTGCATGGCTGCTATGGAAGTGGAGCTGCACTACTCACACAGTTTTCTATCTTACTTTATTTGCAGACCTCTACGCTTTCCCCTGTGCGGCTCCATTTGATGATTGCTGCTCCTGAAATGGCTTTGCTCCATCTGGGTTTCCTTCAGGAGAAAGGGGGAACCCTCACTTTTATTCCAGTCCCTTTGGAGAGCTCTTGAAACCACCACTCCCAGCTGCAGTGCCCTTTCCTGGGAGCAATGGGCAAAGAACATGGCTGGTGGTACATGATATGTTGGACAAGCTTGTGTTCATTTTCCTTACTTGTGAAAGGGGCTGTGTTGTCAGGCTGAATGCTGAAGGACAGCTCTCCATGTCTAACCCACCATTTTCAGGGAATCCTTCCCCATGGTGACATGTCTGGTGGAGCACCACTGCACAGAGCTTCATCTGTATTCCCGTACAGGGCAGCTAATGCAAACACTTGAATCTAAGCTCTTACAGCTGCATCAGTCAGGGTGTGTCCCTCATCACAGGGCAATGCAGGGAGACTGGACAGTCTCCTGCAGTGGGGAATTGTTGCTCAGAGATTTATTTTTCTCCTTACTTGTCTCGGCTTGCTCCTTGCAAACACAGACTGTAACTGAGGAGGACCAAGGAAGGTTGTTCTTCCTGCTTATTCATCCTGCTCCTTACCATTTGTTTGTACTTGAAGAACAACTGGGCACTGTATGCACATGCATCGTGCACCCTGTGCTTGAACACATGGGATGGGTGACATGGCAGAAGAAGCACAGAGCAGATAGCTTGGAACAGAGCCTCCAACGAGGCATTCCCAGAGCAGTGCTCTAGCAGCTGGACCACACTGCCCACCCAGCCTGGACTGTCTCCAGGTCTTCTTGCAGGTGTTGGTGGAAGCCTATATGTGCGATTTGAACAATGATTTTTCAGAAAGCTTTTTAGAAAGTTTTGAAACTGCGCTACATCTCCAGACAAACCTTAGCTAAGCTTAGGCTAAGCTATAAGCCTGTGTTAAGGACACATCCAGACACTCAGTGCTAGTGATCTATAATTCTTAGCTATAAAGCAAATAATTCAGGAAGGGAGGTTTGATATCCTATTGCCAATCATGAGGTAACTGATCCACTTTCTTTTCAGCTCTACGTTCATGTTCTCCCTTAAAGCATGGCTCCAAAACTTCCTTCCCTGTGGAGGATCTCTGAGATCACTGCTTCAGCTCTGGTGAAGAAGCTTTGCAGCTCAGAAGTGTCATTGTCATCTTCTTTCTCTTCTACATGTACTTTAGCAGCAATGTTAAAAAAAAAAGAAGTTACTCTTAACCAGAAGTGAGAAGAGGCTCATAGTATCGCCTTGTAGCTTCCCTGTTTCTGAGCCATCCAGTTTATCATGGCTTTCTCTTACGAGGCTTGAAATTGCCTGGAGCTGCTCTTCTAGAAAATAATCTCTCCAAGAACCAGCTCCAACTCTCATTTTCCATGTCTGTGTACACCAGCGTCTCACTAGATATTGAGACATCTCCTTGCAGCCTTGTTTTAATTTATCTTAGCAACTGACGCCCTTTTATTCTACTGAAAGACGGGTTGGTTGGAATTTGCTCGTTCTTTCCGTGACAGCTTTGATCCTGTGCACAGAAGTGTTCCCTGACAGCCAGACAGCAGGGAAGGGCTGTCCCTAGCCTGGAGGGCTTCGGGAGTCATGAATGAATACTGTGTTTACTTGTATTTCTAATTGACTAGTGCCTTGCCAGATCAACTTCGTGTCACTGCAAGCCGAGGGCATTGAGACAATCCTTGTTCCTCTACAGCTCCTTCTTGGGACTGGGAAGTTGTTGCTGGAGGCAACAGCCATCCAGCTCACAGTCTTGGGAGCCTCATTTGGGCACAGGATGGAGAAAGGGTTTCTTCTGTTGGTCTATCACCAGGTTATGAAGTTGGGCTTGCCTTCTTGGATCAACCCAAGACAAGTGTCTATAGATAAAGAATTTAAATAGGAGCATCCAGGACAAGATGGGGATCCTGTCTCCTTTGCTCAGGGTATCACCAGGTGCAATACTTCACTTATCCTTAGCGAGCGTTTGGCCAAGGCAGAAGAAAGTAAGGCTTTCCAGGTCTATCACCATGTGGTTAAGACTACCAGGAAGTTTCACAATGGGTTTCAAAGGCCTGAATATTTCCTGAAAGCAGAGTGTTGACAGTTTGGGTTTGGTAACACCTCCGTCTATTCCTTGCGCAGTGAGTTTGTTCTGGTACCCACTTACCCCCACTGCCAAGGGGCTTCATCCCACAATGTAGTCTTTTTTGCAGCCTCCTTTGGGTCTGTTTCAGTGCCCTGGGTAATGTGTCACCCAAAACAGAGAGCTAAGGACTACAGGGACTAGAGAGGGCTGGCACCAGGGCAGGGGTGAGGCCACCCAGCTCTTAGACCTGGTCCCTTTGGAGAGGTTTCTGTTTGGCAGGGAAAGTATACTTGGGAGTTTTTGTTTCATTTTGAAATGCAGAAAGTGAATAGACAAGTTACAAAAAAGGAAGGAGGAGAACACTGTCAGTTCTGTCACTCTAGAAGTGCTTGTCTGGAAATGCTCACACTTTCTGCCCAGTCCCAAGCAATGACCTGCAAGTCCTGTTTTAATCCTTCTCTCCTTGACCTTTCTGGTTTCTGCTCCCATCTGGCCTTCACCTTCAGCAGCTGCATTTATCCTGGCTGCAGCAA
The DNA here is from genome assembly GCA_026212715.1 of Elanus axillaris. NCBI lineage: Eukaryota > Metazoa > Chordata > Aves > Accipitriformes > Accipitridae > Elanus > Elanus axillaris. The sequence goes on along the minus strand of JANZLQ010000055.1, from coordinate 11,536,842 downwards.
AGTTTGGGTTTGGGAAGATGGCTGTGCTGAGATTTATTTAATGTTGTTTGGTTTCTTCCCTCTCCCTAAACCAGAAACAACTGAGCTTGGGAACAAGAAGGAGTTGAAATCTATGCCCTTCATCACCTATCTCTCAGGCCTGCTGACAGCACAGATGCTGTCTGATGACCACCTCATCTCAGGTGTGGAGATTCACTGCGAGGAGAAAGGGCGCTGCCCATCCACTTGCCATTTGTGCCGACGCCCTGGCAAGGAGCAGCTCAGCCCTACGCCAGTTCTGCTGGAGATCAACCGAGTGGTGCCTCTGTATGCTCTGATCCAGGACAACGATACCAGGGAGGTGAGTGAGTCGGTGACGGACCAGCTCCACCACTGTGATCCTTCCTTAGTCACCTCCCAAGTCTGCCTCCCTCAGTCTCTGCATAAATGTTGGGTTCCCTGGAGCGAGGCAGTGTTTTTGTGTGTGTGGTTGGTGGGGAACGCTTCAGGATGGTGTTAGCAATGGAGCTGGCAGATCATGGTGCCCACCACCTATGGCCCTCACAGACCTGTGTCTCCCTGCCTTCTGTACAGTGAAGGCAATGCTGTAAGCAGCCAGGGCCACAGCTATTCCTGGTTTCCACCCCCAACAGACTCCGGTGTGCAGGATGCATCCTGCATAGGGGTCTTAGGAGCCAGGCGTCAGATGAGTCTGACGCTCCTGGCCCTGAGATCTCAGCCGTAGGTGTGCAAGGGATGGCCAAAGCCTTGCAGGACTCCAGCGAGGCTCTGCAAAGTGCTGGTGAAGAGGGAGGGAATAATCAGCCCCTTGGGACAATCCCACAGCCACAGGAGGTCACTCTTACTCCAGGAGGGACCAGCCAAGCTGGAGGTCACCCTTACTTGGGGCTGGGCTCCTCTGCCTCCAGCAAAAATTTCAGTGTTAATCCTATGGAGTTTGATTTCCCACTTTCTTGGTTCGCTGCTGCCCTCCACCCCCCTCTTCAGCCCTCTAACCCCAGTCGCAAGTCCAAAAATGACAGACCTGCTTAAAGTCACTTATTAGCACTGAGCCTGCACTTGATTAAGATGCCTGGAGTGAGCCAGCGTGCAGCAGCTGTGGGTGGAATGCACAGGCTGCAGGTCAGGAAGCAATCCTAGCACATGGAGGTGTGACCACCAGGAATGATGCTTCATCCCCTTCCCAGATCCATGGGCAAAAGAGCCTCCGTGCTTCTCCTGGCACCCAAGTCCTTTATGGGGATTGTCCCTCCTTGCCTATTTCTTGATCTTGTTCCCGCTTTCCTGTCTATCAACCCTCTTTTTTCTTCCATGCAGCTGTGCCTGACTTCCATACCTCAGTTCCTCTCTTTCCAGCTCTTTTCCCAAACTCCCTTTCTGCCACTATTTGCTCATCCTGCATCCTTTCTCCACCCATGCCTGTTCTTTCCATTGGGCAATTCTTGTGTAGACATTGACCTGCCGTTTTCAGCATGTCCAAGGCAGTGCTGGGATGAGGCATTACCGGTACAGGGAAAGTTGGTTTCCTTCAGACAAGAAAGGTGTGCTTCCCACCAGCAATCTGCAAGAATACAATTCCTCTTGGGGCACAGAGGTAGGTTAGCCAGTGGGAAAGTGGTAACTGTGAAAGCAGGCAGAGCCCAGCAGGATCTGGGGGATCTCCATGGACCCTGCTCACCACCAGCTCCCCTTTCAAGCCCTGTGCCCAGATGGCAATGCCACCCTGCCTCTCTGGCCCTGGCTGCAAGGTCCCCTCCTCCTCCTCGCCTGTCCCTCCAGCCCTGCCAACACTGCCTGCCGTGCCAGGCTTGCTTGGGGTGCCTCCTTGTCCTGGGGAGCTGGAGCCTGTGTTTCACCAGCAGCAGCCTCCTTCCCTCCCTCCCCTGGCTCATGCAGAGGGCTGGCCCCATCAGCTGCAGCTGGAGGACAGCCCGCATTGTGCTTTCTGCTGAGGCGCTGGGAAAACCAGCAAACAAACATGCAAACAAACAAAAACCCAATGAAGCAATGAAACAAGAGAAGCCTCAGCCATATTCCAGAGGGCTGTGTTCGATGCATCTCTCCTCCACCTCCTTCTCTTTCCACCTGCTCACCCAGAGGTGGAGGGGCAATCCCGGGGAGTCTGTCTGTGCAAGGGTGCTGTGTGTGAGTCTGCTCCCCTTACACCCCAGGCTGCTCTCGATCAGTGGTGCCGGGGTTAGAGGTGGCAGGGCAAGAGATTTGGGTGGCTGCAGGACAGAGGATGCTGCTGGACCAGGTGCTAAGGGGACACTGGGAGCTGGCAGTGAGCAGCGTGTGCCAGGACAGGTCACCTTGTGCCGTCCAGAGCAGAGGGTCCTGGGGTGGGGAGCAGGTTGGTGTACACTGTCCTCTCTGACCAACCCCCCAATCTGCTGGACTGGGTCTCGTTGTTTTGGCTGTGGGCTTCTCTTGATGGCAGGCCCTCTTATCCCCCATGTCCCTGCAGCCCACCCAAGGCCACCTCCACCCTTGCTGCAGCAGGACACAGGGAGTGCTTTTTGCCTTCCCTGTCCCTCCTCTTTCCAGGCTGTTCCCATTCCCTCAGCCTGAATCCCTTGTCTTGCATCAGCTCCAGCACTTCCCTTTCCCCTTCTTGCTCACTTCTTAAACCTTCATCTAATCTGCTGTCCTGCTCCCTCCATCCTTTCCTCCCTAACTTGCTTCTCACCCTTCTCTCCATCAGCCTCTCTCCTGCAGGATATTTCTCTCCCTCTTCTCTCCCTGCTGCCCCTCAGCTCCGCAGGCAGGGATGAGTCCCAGTGCCTGGGGGCTGTAATCCACTGCTGCCAGAGGGGCTCACTGCCACCACAGCACAAATTTCAGCTCTTGGCACTGGGCCTGGGCTGGGCAAAGCTGTACCTGCCTCTCTGGAGGAGATGGAGCTGATGGTGGCCATACCCATGCCCTAGAGAGGACAGTTTGGTGTGGGGTTAGCGCTACCTGTGTGAGAACATGCCCCCATACCTCTCGTGGTGGTGTGAGCTTGGGGACCAGGAATGCCTGCAGGGGCATGGTCTGCCCCCATGAGTGGGAAGGGAGGGTGACTGCAAAAGGGAAAGGGGTCTAGGGGCGGTGGGAAGCTGCCACCACCACAGAAGCGTTACCTTGTCACCGAGACCCAGCGGTGTGCCCTGGTCCACTGCGAGCGTGCCGGAAAGCTGCTGGTTTAAACTGCTACCTTGCTCTGCACACTAGGCTAGGCTCCCAAAGGGCAGGTGCTGTCAGGAGCATCTCATGTACAGTCTGAAGGATGAAATGTCCTTTTTCAGCATCAGGTAGAAGGCTGGGGAGGGTCCCAGGCACTAGCAGAGTGGCATTTGCCTGTGGCATAAACGAGATTTGCAGACGCCTGGGCTGAGGCAAGTCCTGTACCTCTGAGTACAGCATCCACAGCTAAGCATTCCCCTGCCTGCTTTCCCCCATTCAGGTGGATAGTACTCAATTGATACAGCAAATGCTGACCTTACGGAAAATGCAAGCAGATCCCAATTTCCCCATAGTATTAAAAAACCAATAATTGTAAACAGTGAAGATCTTTCTCTTTGCATATATGTCCACATAGATAATTATATATCTATATGAAGAGAAAGCAGGGTCATTAATAAGGTGGATACTAACTTGTATAAAGTTTCCTGAAAGTTTTCCTATATAAGCCTAGCAGCAGACATGGGGCAAGACACAGGTAAAGACATTTTGCTCATTTCAGTATGTGTCGTTTTTTAAGTAGGTTTGTCTTTTCATCTGCCTCAGCACAGTGAGTTACACACTTTTAAAAATTTAAAACTACTGCACGGTACAAGGCCATGTTCTCGGTTGCTGATGACCTTGCCAGACTCTTAAGTGCTGGGGGGCTTAAGTTTCCATGCTGGGTGTCCGCCTTGGGCTGATCTGCAATTTTTCTATGCGTACATGTTTGATTTCAGCTAAAACTGACCATTTCCAAGAGGGAGATTAGGTGAAAATCTATTGTTTTGCCCATGTTAAATAAGCTGGACAACTCTTTTATTTCCATGTCATTGGGATCTGCTGTTTCCTTCTTGCTTTGTAGCAAGGGCTTGAAATTTAGGACTCCAGGAGTCAGGTTTTGCCTTTTGCTGCCCAGGGAGCATTTGTCCAGAGACATTTGTGCAGTGAGCTTAAGGAAACTCTCAGCTGTGTGTGATCAGCAGGGGTTTGGTCAGTCTCCCCAGTTGTGCTCAAGCATCACTCCTGCTCCCAGCAGCAGGGAGGAACAGTGTTATCAGGGCACTGCCAGTTATTGATGGCCCCTCTTCCTTCTACATGCAATCAAAACTACATATTGAGCCCCTTCTAGGAGGTGTTTCTGTTTCCCCCTGTGGTTTAACGGTGTTGGTCAGGGAACTTGTGTGGTCGCTGATAGCTGCAGCCTGGCTGGAGACTTTGGCAGTGCTGGGCAAGGAGCTTCTCAGGGTCAAGAAAATGTGTTTGAAAGCCCAAGCACCTTTTGAAGGGCTTTGTTGAATGGCTTTTGCCTAGCCATCATGGCTGATGTGGCTGTGCCTGGAAGATTTCACAGAGGAAGGGCTTTGCTGGAACAGAGGCAATGTTGGAGTCCTCTTTCCACTGGTCTTGGTCAGCTGGTGGGATTAGACTAGTCCAAGTAGGTTTATATCACCATTGCTGTTATAGCTCCATTGCTCTTCAGTCTAAATGTTCACAACGTGAGTTCAAAACATGTAAAGAGACAGAGAAGCTGTGACCTTGCAAGTGACTTCTCTGGTTGTCTCTAGAACCTGCATCATGTTTTGATTGATGCCGTCTGCCCACATCTCTTTTCTCCTTCGCTTGTGCTCTGCAGCAGTGCAGACACCAGAGTGGTCCCTCCATTGCCATGTCCAGATGAAGCTGGAAGAGATTCTCCACCACAGGACTGTGGAAGAAACCTCCACCAGTGTCAGTGGCTGGCCAGACCCAACAGCGAAGAGCTTCTATCTGTTGTGGGGCTTTCTGCTGACAAAATCCCCTGGACACCTCAAGGGCATGATGCTGTTGAGTGTGCATGTGATGGGAGAGGAGAGACGTGGTGACCCTGGCTGGTTTCCCTCTAGTGAACATCCTGGAGCCAAAGGAGGAGAGAGCCACATGTCACCCCAGCAAGAGTGCCAGGCTGTGGTGGCCTTCCTCCTCCACTGTCAACATATTCCTGCCTGACCTTACTCCATGGAAAGGGCAACAGAGTTCTTACTGCCCAGCATAGCCCTGGAGCCCAAGAGGCATGAGCCTTTTGAGAGAGCAAGACCCCAGGTTTCCATATTCTGTAAACCTTCATGTCCCCCGGCTGGGCTGCAGGAAGGCAAGCCAGGCAGCTAACCCTGAGAGGCACTGGGAAGAGCAGGGATTCCCTGCTGCCCCCATCCCTCCCACTGCCAGCACTGGCCCAGGGAGTGGCACCGAGACCTGGAAGATTCGGTGCTCCCAGGAGAACTTTTGATGGGGATGCACATCTGTGTGGCCGGAGCGATAGGGCAGCCATGGCCAGCAGTGGGGAGGAAAGGGGCAGGCATGTTCAGCAGCATGGTCCCTCCTGTTTGTGGTCTGTTCCTTTCCCCCCCAAAAACCCGAAATAAACACAAAGCTGCTCCCACGGAGCAGCTCGGTCAGCTGCAGAAGTGCTTAGGGGGTGGTGTGGCAAGGGGTACTCAGGGAAGGGGGACAGGAGAGATCAGTCTTGCTTCTAGTGGGAAATGGACTCAAACCACTGTTGTTTGTATTTAAGGAGACAAATAGATGTGGAGCCTGGATTTTTAAAAGACCCCTAGGATCTTGATTTAATTTGAAAATCAAGTAATCTCAGCATTTGCCTGCAGCCACGGCCTTCTTGCAGCACGCGCGACCCAGCCTGCAGTGTGGAGGTTTGCTGGGGGGCACATCCCCGCGCTGCCGGCCCTGTCGGCCTCAGCTGGAGCCTGGCATGTGGCTGGGACCCTGGCAGGGCTTTCGTCGAGAGCTGCTTCACTGCCTGTGCATGGAGCACAGTTGTGGTTGTGCCAGCAGTGCCTGCATGCTGGGGGTCTGCAGAGCCCCTGTGGGGTCACTGGTTGGGACAGCAGCTCTTGAGGTTGGAGCAAAATTTGCCGTCGCTCCTTCCCACCCCTTGCCTTGAGCACCCACGGGCCCCAAGGAGCCATCTCTTGCTGAGCAGAGCATGGCTGCTGCTCACCACTTCGGTGTGCCTAGGGTGGCCTTGGCTGGGGAGTGAGGACCAGGGAAGCTGCAGGCAGCAAGCGTGACCAGCCTGTGCTTGTGTCCCCGGGGAGTACTGTACTAGCTCCAGCGACTGCCTGAGCCCAGCCAGACAGGCAGCTGAGTTACCACGGACCAGAAGGCAAGCTGGGGCAAAGAGAGGGAAAGCACCTCTTGCATCCATCCCATCCTTTAAACTAAGTACTCTCAGCTCACTCTGAGGGTGCACTGATGATGATGGGGTATGTGCCCTTCCTCCCCCTGGAGCAGGCTACCTGCTCACACAGGCGATGGTAAAGGGGGAGGTTCAGAGGGAGCTGTACAAACTGGTGTTGCTTTTCCTCCTGGGTCCAGCTGATCTCTGTGCCCTTGCTGCTCATGTACTCCGATAGCTGTATTCCAGCAGAAACGCAAAGTGTAGCTGGTTTTGATGTCTTCTGTTGGTGGTTCTTGGTCAGGTCTCGGGATCAAGGTTGTCTTGCACTCACTTGTTGTAAGGCACAGTGTGATAGAGCCGTGCCCTGGCTGTGTACTTGGAGCCCTTCTATGCATTTACGCCAACCCTGAATTACCAGGATGCATGGTCTAAAGGGCTTGTAATGGGGTGAAACACATCCATTGTACCTCCATCGCCGCCTGTCCATCAGGGCGGAGGGGAGTCCGCCCTTGTTTGTGCAGACTGGGCTCTCCGTTGTGGCTTTCCACCCCCTGGGCAAGGAGCTGGGGTATCCAAGTGTATCACTGCTGCTGTGACACCCCGCATACACACACTTTGGTGTTGACATTGCACTCAAAGCACAGAGCAGATGAAAAAGAGCATACTTGAGAAATCCAGTACCCTGGGAGCCAGGTGCTGTTGCCCCAAGACCCCATGTTCCCGCAGCAGGAGATTGCCTTGTTGGACATCATCAGGCTCTGCTGCTGGCTTTGAAATTACAACTGTGCTTTGGAGAGGAGACGTTGACTCTGTTGGGTAAACATTGTCTGTGCGGCCATTCCGGCTCAGACCATAGGGTAGCAGGCCTCTGTAAGTGGAGACCAGAGACGCGCCTGGAGGAGATCAGTTCTAGGTTTGAGCAGGACAAAGAGAAACATGAGCCTGAAGGAGGAGGGACAGAGGAATTGAGGCAGAGGCTGGAGGAGTCAAACTGGGACTCATTTCTCAGGGAAGAGTTTGGCTCTACCCCTTGAATCCCATTCAGGAGGGCAGGTACCTGGGCCCTTCCCATTGCCCTGTATCTCAGGGCTGGTTCTCCTCATATCTTCTGCCCATCTGGGCCGGGCAGGAGGGTGAGGTTTTGCAGGATGCTGTGGGGACAGGGTGAGAGACATCCCCGGGGCCATGGGCTCACTTTGGGCCCCATATAGCACTCAATGGCAGAGCTGCTGGAGTATAATGATCCTCCCTGCACATACACAGCTTCCCTGAAGCAGCCCCTGAAGGTGTGGAGAGCCAGTGCCAGGGTTGGTTTTTTTCCACCACCAAAGCAGAAAGGGAGCCAGGGTGAGTGGGGACAGCATTTGTATTGTTGAGGGAATTTTTTTTTTAATCTAGTTTTTTTTATTTGTTTGTGCTTTGTTTTAATATCTGCTAATTGGCCCTTGTCTTCCTCCTCATACACTTGAGTATCCTGCTGCAGCTCTAGCCCACATCCGACTGGCGTTACCGGGGAAGAATAGCTGCATTGTAACCGCCCCGATAGTGCTATAATGGGGAGCTTTGTAACCGAGGTGTGAAAGCGGAGCCGGCTCCCCAGGACAGGACTCTCACTGCAGTGCAAAGGCTTTTATTTCCCCTGCTGCCAGGTTTTACAGTGTCCTCTGCTGCTCCCTCAGATCCCATAAATAACAGAAACCAGGATGCTGCCCACCCTGGGTCCCTTCCAGCACCCTGACCTTTCCAGCAAGCCGCTGATGTGCCTTCCCAGGATGAAGTGCTGGTGATCCTGCTCCCTGGGGACAGGCAGCCGGAGGCAGGGAGGGTGTGAGCAGCACAAGATGAGATCACCTGCCAACAGCAGTAGGGAAACTTCATCCTCTTTTGCTGTGAACCTGGAGCAGACATTCAGACGCGAACTGCGTGAGCCTGGAAAGAGTCTCTGGCCTGGGAAATCCTTAGTTTTTCTCCTTTTTTTTCTTTTTTTTTTCCCCCTTCCAGAGATGTCTAGACTAAGGAGCAGTGGTTTATCTCCTGTGAACAGCATTGAGCATTACTGTCAGGGTATGGAAAGCTTTTCTTCCAGCCACCCCATCATCATGGTAGCATCCCATTCAGGCTGTGAAAACCTTGGTTGAGCCTGCATCTCATAGTTTTCTTTCCCTTGACAAACAGTCAGTATCTCTATTGCTATCTACAGACTGCCTGAAGCATGGCAGGGTCCGGGAGCTCTGGTCAGTGGCCCGGCTGTGTCAGGCACTGTATGAAGCGGCATCACTGGACAATCGGATTTGCTGGTAGGCGGGACAGGGCTACACCTTGCCAGGCAGCCCTCTGCCTCCTCCGGTGGCACCTGCCTGCACACGAGGGAAGGCGGTGGTGGTGTGTGGGCACCATCTCCATCCTGCAAACAGGAAGGCACAAAATGTCTCTGTTGGTTGCTGTGTCCCTGGACATAGGGCTGAGCCTGTCTGCTGACACAACCCAGCCTGCTTCTACTCTTTTTCCTTGCCATCTACATTGAGAAGAAGAACAAGCAAACAAAGACCAGGAATACCAGTGCAAAACCCAAAATGTATGAAATTTCCAGCTTCTAGATCATCTCCATTATCTCCAGCACATCTCTGTCCAGCCTACATGCTCATTTGTGGTGTTTTTTTTATCTTCTTGTATTTCCTTTTTAATTTTTCCAGAAACTGAGGTGTGCACACCAACCACATAAAAACCTAGACTCAAAGAAACAACTGAGCCAGATTTTTATATCCTGTCAGCCATAGAGAAGACCACATATTCACAGATATGCACCCAACACATGCCCTTCCCAATATCCCATCTGAAAACACCAGCCCCTGTGGTCAATGCTGAGTCCTGCAAATGCTGATCTGAAAGGTTCCTTCATGTCCTATAATTTACATCTCCAGGGATGTCAACAGAAAACCCACGGTCAGAAATAACTTAATGCTGCTCCTTCCATGAGCCAGGTCTAATAGAGGACAAAGGAAATGTTCTTCTGTATTCTGTTGCAGAGTGTCTAAGCTATAAAATGGGGCCAAATGGCCTCCCCCGAGCACAAATAACAACAGGAGAAAGATCCATATGCAATCGAGTGTAGGATAAATGTGCTTAGCTGATCATTTGTTTCCCTAATATTTTTTTTATGAATAGGCTTAACTTATGGTAAAGATAGGACTTTATGGTCCTGTAAGTCTTGCTTGTGTCAAAACAAATGAACTAGCCATCCTATGGGGGAACTATCAATCCAATATATGTGTGTGTATGGGTGTGGGGAGTCAGACCTATTATACCTTTAAGAGCAAATTAGATGCTGTTCCTATGATTCATAATGCTATATATCTAATGGCATGACTCGTCATCTAGAAAATAAACGTTTCGAGCCAGTTTCTCATCTCATAAATTTCCCCTCTGGCACTGAAGGACATAAACTAAATGGGCTGACTCACAGGGAAACAATACAATTTGGATACTTTTAAATGAAAGATAAAATTGCCTAAGGGCACAGAGGGGTGTTGAGATCCTGGGGAGTGGTTGGCAAGCACAGGATCGTGCCTGAGGGCCAGTCTGCCCTCCCCAGCAGGCAGGGCTGCTCTTGGGAAGCCCTTCACACTTGTAGAGCCTTTTGAGTTTTCCCAGCTCAGTAGCTTGGTGTGACCACCATGGTGAAGCATCCGATGTGGAGATGGTCATGGTGGAGATGGTCTTCTTGTATGTGCTTGTCTCCTGGCAGGGAGGAGAGCGTTTGCTGCATGTTTCCAAGCATGGCAGCAGGGAAGGACAGAAGATGTGGAGGTGCCCACTCCAAGGCGGGAGGGGAGGTCCTCAGCTACCGCAGACCAGGGAGGTCCCTGTGCATTCCCACCTGGAGCTCTCCCAAAGGCTGCAGCTGCCCATGGGATGGGTCTCAGGACCTTCACTGCATCCTTTGCCCGTTGCTCTTGGTCGTCCTGTGCCGTTGGGCTCCTGAGTTGGGTGGCAGCTGCCATTACCCTGGGGTTGTGTGAGCAGTGCCATACCTCCTGGGTATACTGTCAGAAGGAGAAAGCTAAGGAAAGGTTTTCATGTGGTTGCTACCTGTGGGGGAGCACATGCCTGCAGGGTGCCTTTGGGGCTGGGCTGGTGAAAGCTATTGCCTTTGCAGGGGAAGGCACCTTCAAGTGCTGATCTCTGCCAGGGTCTGAGAGCAGCCTCTGTCACTGCAACCAGAACCTGGAGCAGGCTGGGGGAGCCGAGGGAAGGAAGGGTAGGCTGTGTGTGAGCTATAGCAAAAGCTATATCTGGCTTCAAGTCTAAGAGGACCACAGAGTCCTTAAAGCTCACAGAGACCTTCCATGTGTCCTGAAGTTTCTGCGGAGCAACTGCGTGTTTCCACAGAGCAGGCTGGTGTCCCCATAGAGGGTGTAGAGCCTCCTAAAGCGATGGTGAACATCTTCGTGCAGGGAACTTCATCCTTTCTTTCTGCACGATCTTAATCGTTTCCCCCATCAGTTTGCTCTTGCCACTTCCCCGCCCTTCGTCACGCAGTCCCCGGCACTAATGGGAAAATCTTGGAAACCACTGGCTTGGAATCCCATTGGAAAGTGAGAGAAGGTGAGTCCTGGCTTCCTGGCCAGCCCAGCCTGGCCCTGACATCAGCCAGCTGCTGAAAATCAGAGGGAGGCAGCACCCAGCACTGGGGGCTAGCCACGTTCCGAGTAACCCGGTTAGTGCACGTAGGTGTGCTCGCCTTAATGAGTGCAATTGAAGGACGCATCGATTAGCTAACCTCGTTTGTGTGAAGGTTGACACAAGGCAGATGACGGCTGGGTACCCGCAGGATCTAATTAAAATGTATGTGAGGCTGGGCAGGCAGAGCAGTGGGGATTGCTCATCCAGCCTTGCACTTACCAGCAGAAAAAAAGAAAATAGAAGGAAGGAATTGACTATTGGATTTGGCTAAAGGGCATGGATGGGGCGGGGGAGAGATTTCTTCCCTGGGTTGTGGATGTGCAGGGAGGAGCTGGGTTAGGGGCCAAGGAGGGAGCATGCAGAGCGGCAGGGCTCGGGACTGGGTATGCAGTGACAGCAGAGCGGTGCCATTGATGTGACAGTGCAGCTCTTGCAAAATCTGCCTTTGCCCGCATGTCTGTGCATGCATGCACCCACAACATATGTATTTGTCCTGCTTCCTAGGGAGAGCACACACTTCCCCATCCATCGACATGCATCATTTTCTGTTCCTATCCTGCGCAGATGCGCCGCCCTCTACAGAATTGTATGTGCACCCATTTATTCCATGTGTCAGATAAACTCCTGTCTTCCCTGCTCTCCAATTACTTTGCGATGCCGTTTCCAGCCTAGTGCTTCAATTACATTCTAAAGAACAAAGTAAAATGACATCACATTTTCTCTCTTTCACATGTTTTTTCCTTCCTTTTTTTCCTTTTTTTCTTTTTTTCTTTCTGGAACAGTCCCATTTTATAAATGCCTGGAAGCAGAAAATGTTTCAGACGCGAGAGCCTCGAGGCGCCTCGTTAAAGGCGCTCGAGGTGTTTGGGGAGAGCGACAAAACCCCGGACAATGGGAGCCCTGACGTCAGGCTCTATTTATACCTCCTCTTTTCAGAAACCTCGCCGGGATGGCGCTTTTCCTAGAGTTTTCTGCTAAATGCCGCAGCCGCTGGAGCTGTACCTGTCCTCCTCAAAGGGCACGTTTTTATCTTTAAGGCGTAACCTGGCAGCGCGGGCGATATCGCCAGGGCCAGGCATCCGCAGGCGGCTTTGAATGGGCAGAATAGTGCTGCTGTGGGCTGGGCTGCGCGGAGGCTGGCAGCGAAGCTGCTGTATGTGGATGAGGACCTGTGAAGGCGTTTCAACCCAAGAATGTGCCTTTTAAAAGGTCAAAAGCATTACAAAGAGGTTTGTTTTAGTGGATGAAGTTTTGGTCTTACAATTATTCTAGCAGGGCGTTGTGGCTTCACAGGGTTGGGTTGAGTGTTGGCCATGTGTGTGTGCAGGGAGAGACGCTGTTTAATTAGGCACGACAGACAAAGGGTAGCAGAAGAAACCACCATAAATTCACACAGTCTGAACTACAGCAGAGTACAGTGCAAGGGATGCCCCATCCTGCAGCGTGTGGACCGACACCGAGCACCCTTAGCTGCGGGATGAGCACAGGGAAGACACCATGGGGTTAGACCCGGACGGCTTTGGGAATTCAGTCAAAAGTATTTCAGCCTCAGATCCCAGCAGATATACAGCTGTTATTCTGGGGATTCATTGGCATCATTAGGAGCAGTCAGGAGGGCTCATGGTCAGGCTAAGGACAGCCTGCAGGGGGGAGACTGCCCGGCTGCAGAATGCCCTGCAAGTATTTTACAGGATTTTATTTTTTTCTTCCAGATACTGCTGTTTTGCTTGTGTTCCTCATGCAAGTGAATAAAGGAGCAATATGCTTGCAGGAGGGCAGCTTTTGTGAATAACAAACCTATGAGAAGGATGGAAGTGGTCTCTGTTGTTGGGGATGTAGGAATTACTTTATTCTTTGTGGGGACAAACACAGCAACAGGATGGGCACGTGGAAGAGTTTCATTGTGCACAGCAGCAGTGTAAGGGTACCCCACGTAGGATGTCCAGTGTCCCAAATGGGCTTACGTTTGTGTTTCTTCAGGCAGCTCAGTCCTCCCTCCTGGGAGATCCCCTCTGTATGATCGTGCAGACACTCCCCATCCCCACACCAAAAGCAGCACCCAGGGATGAACCAGCATTGCTCAATACACAGCAGCTAAAGCACAGGAAGGTGAAGGGACTTGCTCAGGGCCATGCAGAGAGTCTGTGGCAGAGCTGCGGAGGACACCCCCACTTCATATTTCCTGGCTCCGGGGCTCTGCACACACCCTCCCTGATGCTCAGCACCCTGTGGCCAAGCCGCTGGCTGGATTTCACTGAGTCTTTAGCACACATGTTCACGCTTTTTGTTCTCACATCAGGCTTTCAAGGGAGCCCTGATGAGCTCATACTGGTGCTCGGGGAAAGGCGATGTTATCGAAGACTGGTGCAGGTGTGACCTCAACGCCTTCGATGAGAATGGACTCCCGAACTGCAGCCCTCTCCCTCCGCCTGTGTATGTATCGGTGCGAGCCCCTCCCGCGGGTCACAGCCCCCAGCACCAGCCCCTTTCCCACAGGCTCAGCCCATGGGCACCTCCTTCCTCTCGCCTTCGAGCCCCAGGGCTGCAGTCCAGCACTCTTCACTGTGTGACTGATGCCTTTAGGATATCCTGGCTCCGGCTGTGGCCCTGGAAGGTCTCCTTATAGATTTTCATCACCTGATTAGCAGGGCTTGTAGAATGGGATTTCAAATGCTGAAAGAAATGGAATTACGGTGCAATTCATTGTGGCTTGTCAGAGCAAGAGTGAATCGGGAGCAAACTGATGGGGAATTAGCTGAGAAAGCAGGAAGACTGGCTCCAGTGAGCCACAAGGAGCAGAACACCTTCTTAGTGAGCCAATATCCTCAGAGGGGATTCATTTCCCATCCTGAGTTCCACAAACACACTCAAACCTTTGGAGCCGGACTCTCCATAGTCCTGTACTTTGTGCTGTCATTTACCCTGGTGCAAACAGAGCAGACACCTTTCACTAGCGCAGCCAGGAGCACAAAGCTGCTCTGCCTTCACCCCTACTCACATGGTCTCTGATCCAGGCAGGAGCTCCTACACAGCTGCCCTGCTTTGGCTTTTGCTCACACCCATCAGAGGCTTGCTTATTTGCAGCTGGGTAAATTCAGAGCTACACCTGCCCCTTCTCTCCCTCCTGCCCTTCCTTGCTTTTGCTTGCTGGTGATGCAGACTGATCCTCCCATTCTCTTTTGCTCCTGGGCAGCTGGTCCTTGGTTCCCCATTGGGCTGCTAAAGTTCAGCAGTTCTTGCAGGAGATGACTCCTTTAGACAGGATATTTGGGGTTGCACAGTTGCAGTTCCATGACCTAGGCTTTTCCAGGAGCTGGGGGAGGTAAGGACACATGTTGCAGTAGGCTGGACCCAACTGGTCTTCAACTGGAAGTTCTTCTGTGCTCACCTAACTGCTCTCCCCTTGTGCCCCCTGTCCTTGTGGGTCTGTGTGCACGTTCCTGTGTACGAGTATGAGCCCTGCCTGGGGTTGTGCTGCTTGTAGAGGTGGATTCCTCCCCAGAAAGGGAGCTGATGTCTTATTTGGTTTCTTTCCTGTCTCCTGCACAGCCTGAGGCTCTCCCCCAACGTGGAGCCCTCCAGCACCGTGGTGTCTCTGGAGTGGCTGGATGTGCAGCCTGCCATTGGGACGAAGGTGTCTGACTACGTCCTGCAGCACAAGAAGGTGGATGAATACACGGACACAGACCTCTACACAGGTGGGTGCGGCTGCTGAGAGCAAGCTCCTCTTGGCACAGAGAGTGCGTGGTGACGTGTCCTGTGCCCCACCTGGCTGGGAGCTGCTGCTTTTGTGGGGAACGGTGCATAGAGCCAGGGTGTTATATGAGGTATCAAAACCTCCATTCAGGAGAGGTTTCTGAAGGCTTCTGCAGGCATGGGTATTTGAGGGGAAGGGGAAGTACAAAAATGCAGCATGGCAGAAGGAAATTATTTTCTCTTTTTGGGTAGGAGAGCTGTGAGTTGGAGTTTCTGGCTGAAGCATCTGTTTGATCTGATCAGTCTGAAATGCTGCATCATGGTGGGTGTGGGAGGAAGGTCAGCCCTCAACAACTCTAGGGCTTTACTAGTCTGTTCCAGTGAGTACTGCATTGCATGCTGGGCTTCGAAAGGACACTTTTAACTTGCGTCGCATACCTATTGAAGTAACTCAAAGCCTGCAATATGTAGGGAGGTCATTTAAGCAGCATGAAACTTTTCCAGGGGAACCTAAAACTTCCCTGGGTTGGACTTTGGTTCCCAGCTCAGGCTTGGACTGAGTGCTCTGTGCCTTGCAAAGGCTTTGGCAGCAATTCAAGCTGTGCTCCAGAAGCTGCTGGGCAAGGTGGAGGGTCGCGAAGGATGGGGTTTGATCTGGATGAATCGATAACGTATTTCAGAAAATAGCACTCGAGACCTTGAGTGATGCTACTGCTGCATGGAAAGCCAGGCAAAACCTCCTATGGCTTTTTGCTCGAGGATTTTGGATGTAGTTTGTTGAAGAAGCTTGTGTGACATATCCAGGGCAGCCAGTGTTGTTGACTGAAGCGGAGATTTACCTTTGGGTGAAGGCTCCTTCCCCCAGCTGCTGGCAGTGCCTAACTTCAGCCCCTGCTAGGTAAGGGAACATAGGAAAAATGTTTCCACCTGTCATTGGAGCAAGGCTCTGCAACAGGTCCTCCTTTGGGTGATTAAAAACCTCATTTGTTTTAAAGTGGAGTCTGGTCAGCCTATGCAAGACATGCATGTCTGGTGCTGCCTGCAAGGATGAGAAACTAGAATGAAGATGGGGACAGGGCTAGCACCAGAGGGGGAAACTTCACTGCACTCATGCAGTCTTGCAGGGGCTCCCTGAACATCCTGGCAAGGTGTTTGTCTGTATTTCCATGTTGGGAAGGCAATCTCAGGAAGATCATTCAGAGCAAGATCAGGAGTTGCACACAGGCAGTCCTTGGGTCTTGGTCGGAAGCTTTCTCAGCTTGTGGTGGCGGCTTTTTTCTTCTCCTCACTAATTTGGTAAGACCCTCTGCTGCTGTGAGCTGCCACAGAGCAAACTGCTCCAGCTCACAGACACAGGGAAATTTTCACCCTCTCTGTTCATCTCGGGCCCATCTATTCTGCTTCTGCAGCCTCTCTTACTACCATATCCAAAATTTTTGTGCTACAAGAGCCAGACTTTCCTGCTGGAAGACAGCCAGAGTCCCACGTCCTGAGGGACCCTGGCTGTTGGTGGAGACCCCTGCAAGGAGCACTGGTTCCTGGCTCATACACCAGCCCTGTCCCGCAGGAACTTTCTCCTACACCTTGCCAGCATCCACTTCCAGAGCTCCCCGATGTGGCCGTGGCCCCTGGGTTATGTTTCTAGTTTCCTGGTGTGGAAGAAGACTTGTTCTTTATCTTGGAGGGGCACCCTCCAGTAATGGAGAAAGAAAACAAGCCACCAAAGGAGGGGCTTTGTTTTGAATGGGGATTCCAGATTGCTAACACATCGGTCAGGTGAGGCCAGACTGGGGAAACGTGGTTTTTTTCCTTTGAAGTGGCTGGATCTTTGCCTGGCAGCCAGAGTAGCAAATACAGATTATTATTATTATTTTCCTTTTATGACTGCCATGTGTTTGACAGGCGATTGAATTCATTGTGGGGAGCTGCCCTCCCCTCTCCCTGTTCTGGGGGACTGCTTGGGACAGAATGACCCCATTAACAATTAAAGAGAAAAGCCAATCCTATATATCTCCTTTCTTGCTATGTTGTTTATAACCAAACAACATTCCTGCCTACATTCCTTTCTTACCCTACAGGCCCCTCATGCCAGATGACTTCTTGCAAATACCTTGCATAGGTTTGCAGAGATGCTGACTGCTACAGCTCTCAAGGGCTTCACTTGGTACCGTGCTTCACACAGCCAAAAATCCTACCATGAGTATCCCCTCACCACCATCACCCACTCATCATGCTGCACCACATCTCCATTACATCTGAGCAGCACCCACAAAAACAAGTCAACCCCAGAAGCAGGGGAGAGGGATGTGGGATATGAAATTTGGATGGCTTTTGATGGATATTGGCAGATGTTTCTTCCCATCCGTCTCCTGGCAGGTAGGAGCAGGTTGCTTCCGTTGCTGGGAGGTGCACCACAGGTATTTGCAGAGCATGGCAACGCTGGGCTGGGAGGATGCTGCAAGGTTTGAGGGCTCTTGACGCTGCTGCCATTCATCCCTTGGATCTCTTGAGTTTAAATGTGTGGGTTATTTGTGCTTGTATAGGAGTTTTGTTTGGTTTATTGCAGTTGTAGCCATTTCTTATTGGGATTCCTGGCATTAGTTGGGGTTAGGGCTGTGCCAACCGGCTGTTCGGCTCCATGGCAAGCTAGATGGTACCTGGCTCCTGCCTAAGCTGCCTCCTGCCTTCCTCCTGCCCACCAAAAGCCTCCAGTCTCTTACCCTTGCAAAACTCCTTGGCCTCCCCCTTGCTTTGCAACTGGAAGATGTAACCTTTCCCTTGAGCCAGAAATATTTTCTCCTCTTCTTCTTGGAGCAGAGTCAGGAGGGTGTTTTGAGGCTGGTCTAACATGCATCCCCTCTGTTCCCTGCTGGGCTCTGTGCAGGGTGGCAATGCTGCGGGACAGGGCGGAAGGAGCCGGGAACTCGCATGGGTTGTCTGCCCCTGGCTGTACATGCTTTTAAAAGAGGCTTATTACTGGTGCTTAGAAAAACACAGCTCTTGGACCATCTGAGGCTAATAGGAGGTGAACTTGTGTGTGAAACAAACCACGCTTTCAACACCAGTGCGTGGGGAGCAAGCGGCTCTCCGCTCAGGAGCCAGCAGAGAAGACGGAGAGCAATTACATCCCAAACTGTTTATTAAAACTTGTGGAAATTACTTGTAATTCCATGTGTGCGACGGCTTTGTAGTTGAGTGATGCTCTTTGTTTGAACATGGGGCTCTCGAAGAGGGCGCGAGCGTGTGTGTGTGTGTACGCGGCCGAGCCCGCCAGCGCATTATGTCATGGACGAAGCAGGCGCTGCACTTGAGAGGGAGAGGGAGAAATGTGTTTTACAGGGTGAGGTACAAACTGAAATGGCTGTGAACATCTGGAACCGATATTAGGCTTGGAAAATGTTTTCTGTCACTCCAACACTCCTCTGGAGGAAGGTTTCTGAAGTTAAGAAGCTCCGAAGGGGATGAGGGGGAGGGACGAGGGGATAACATGACCATGGCGTAAAGTGCTTTTTATGTCTGTTCTGGTTGCCGTGGCCAGGCCATGTCCCTGCCTGTGCCAGGTGGGGGACCTGGGGAATTGCTGTTGCTTGTTGCGGTGGCCCTGGCTTAGAAGGTCCCCTGGATGAGCTGAGCCCCACTGCCTGAGACAGTCCTGCGTGGGGAGCACTGCATCCTCCAGCCAGCGATGGGTAGAAGGACAGGAGGATCCTTACCCTGGTGTTAGGGTTGGGAGCTGAGGAGGAAGGCCTCATCTTAAAAGATGATGGGTGAAATCCTCAGGTGGGGACAGGCAGACCTGTGCCTGGTTTACCACCTCAGCTATCCCTGGGGGTCCACCTGGGGGCCGGTGCAGATTGGGGTGGCTGTGGGGAGCAGGCAAAATGCAATGTTTAAAAATAAAACGGTGCTTTGAATGTGTTTGTAGCACACACAGCAGGCCTGGGGATGGCTGGGGGCCGGAGGACGGGCTGGGTGTTCATTGTGTGATGGACTGGGGTCTGTGGGTTTGGCTGGGGGCCGCATCACTCCTGGGGTGGTAGCCATGTTGCTGCTGTGATGCTTTGTAGCTCTGGGAGCTCCTCGGTCTGTTTCTTGATGTTTTGCTCCCTGGTGCAGTTTTCTTTTGCTCCTGACCATGGCTCTGCTGCTGGGTCTCTGAACACACATCTGTGGGAGGCCTGGGGGTGGCTGCCAGGTGCCTGCACAGGGGGTGGTGAGGAGGCCTGGGGATGTGGTGGTTTGAGTGTGTGAGCTGTGAGAGTATCTCAGAGTACTTTGCTGGTGCTAAGTCAAGCCTTGCACTCTGAGGTACGAATGGGCTTTCCCTTCCTGTGTAAATGGAGGGGAAAAAAACCAAGACAGATAAAATGCCTTCCCTGAGGTCACAAGAGCTGGGTAGTGAATTAACCTCAGCACAAGACTCTCAGCATTGAATGGTACTGGCTTCTGAGGGCAGAGAGGAGTGCAGGTACTGGATCCCCCCAGCTCTGTGCCCTGCCCTGCACTCACTCCTCTGTCAGGACCCACAAGCTGACCACTGAACTACACTGCTCCTCCCAGTCATTCCCCACCACCAAGGTAGTCAGCCCTGTACCCATGCAAAGCACATGCCATAGCTGTGCTATTTGAACATCAAGCCACCTCCTCCTGCTTGTGCTTCAGTATCAAAGTGGGTAGAACTGGGAAGATGGAGAGAAATGAAGCTTCACTTGCTGTCACTATGGTTGAGGGTGATAGTGAATGCAATGTTGCCACAATGTGCTGCTTGCTCTGTGTTACTGCTAGCAGATCATGAAAGGATTGTGAGACTCTACCTCTCTCCCAGCCCATCATCTTCTGTTCTATTCTGCATAGGCTCTTACACTGTGGTTTCCTCCCTTCTCTGTGGTACCAGTTCTACAGTTCAGTGTATCGACAGCTGGGTCAATGTAGTTGGGGATATTGTGGGCTATCAGCTGAATAAAGTATGTAATGAAAAAGTACACTGCTCATTTGCTTTTATACAGCAGTGTTCCTGTTGGTCATGAGATGCCATGTCTCAGAAGGACAGGTGAGGTCTAAGCAGAGACTCCCAAGCTTTATTATTTCTCATGATACCAAGGAATCCTGGCTGCTCCTGGGTTTCTCTCTCGATGAGCAGTGATCACATTCATAAGAAGAGGTAGCCCTCTTCCAGAACAGCTTGTAATCCTTGAAGGGGAACAGAAACACAGTCTGCTGAAGGAGTTTGTTGGAAATCATGTAGACCTCAGAGCAGGAGAACAGAAATTCTGGCAGCTTGGTCAGAGTCCTCTAGTATACTAGAACCCTCTATATACAGGACTGTGGTGTGGCAAAGAGGTAGCAGGTAAGCTGGGGAGGGTGTCTGGAGAGTAGACTGGGTAGAATCATGTACAGAAATAGAGAGTATGGTTATATAAAACCTGTGCATGTTATCACGCCAGCATTGCAGGCTTCTCTGGAGCAATGATGTTCTGCAGAGTCTTTGAATACGCATCATGTCTATAAAAGAAAGTGAAAGAGGTCAAGCTAGAAGGCTTAGTGTTTTGTACACTTGCAAGTTGTGCTCCGAATTGAGGCTTCAGAGTATCTTATTTATAACTTAACTCTGTTCTGTAGAGCATCATTCTGATGTGTCTGGGTGGCCGGGGTTCTATAGATATAGCTATGATAACCATCACTTCCAGTACACCCTCTTGTGTGCAAGCTGTGCTGCTACTGTCATGTGAAAAACAGTGATAGTCTGGGAAAAGAAGAGAAAAAACTGTCTGGCCAGAACAAATACTGTGCCTGTCAGTAAGGAGTCAGAGCAATCTCAGTACAAGCAGGTTGCATTCCTATTACATGCCTTAAAATCATCTTTAGAGTCCTGACTTCCAAACAGGCTGGCCACCAGAGAGACTGGTAAGAGTTGACACTCCCGCTAGAAAGCTGTAGGAGCTTGAGGTCCAGCCAGGAGCTCGGTAAATATGTGAACATCCAGAGTTTTAATTCATGCCAATGAAATGTGGAGGATGTTAAAGCATGAGTGTTTAAAACAGTTGTTAATGATGCTAATGTTCCTGAGTGTGGGTGATGGTATTGACTACGTCTGTAAAGCTCTGTGGAGGCAAAGCGCTCTCTGTAGAGAGAGTTATGGCACTTGTCATCAACAGAAGTGGCACCTGTATTAATACTTTTGATTTGTAAGTTGGCCCAGGGGATGCAGGCTCTGCAGCTGGTGGATCACAAACTGAGATTTGGAAAAGAGACCACAGTCTCCACTGGTTTCAGGAGAGCTGTTCTTCTGCTATGATACCAGACCACTACCCTCAGGACAGTGATGCTGGTGGTCAAGAAGGTTAGTGCTCAGCCTGGGAGTGATAGACAGCTCTGGCAGGGGGCATCTGGGTGTTTGACTCCTGTTCAAAAGAGGTCCTTGAATATCACCAAAGTAGAGAAGGGCCTGATAGAGGTCAGGAGCTGGTGACCCACCATTGCCAGTCTTACACTCACTGCTTGGTTGTCTACCTGCTTGTTTCTTGGTGATCTGCCTGGTGGATCTCAGCTGGTTTCTCAGTGGGCAGGTGTTTGGCTGATCACAAACACCACTCAGTGAGGACTAGCTCGCTTGTGTGCTGAGGATGGAAATGCAACAGAGCTTCATCTGCGAATGCCTGTGTGTGGGGAGCCTGGCCAGGGCAGGGCTGCTGCATGGAAACTGCCATTGCTGCTTCCTCTCCTGTAACTAGCACATGGGTAAAGATGTTTTCAACACCCAGAATACCCTTCTTAGGTGCTGAATCCACTTCACTTGTTAGCAAAAGGAAAGATGATTTGAAAAGAAGCCTTTGAAGAGAAGGTCAAGTTTTTGGAAGCTGCTTCCTGGGTTGGGTTGTGTAATAGCACCAAGCAAGTGCTTAATTTTGGCCATTACACTTGCAGTGAAGCACTGATTTCTCTCCCACTGGGACAGCTGTAGTTATTTCCACCTACCAGTGTTGGTTTTGTATCCTGGAAAGCAGAAAGGAGGTGGAGGGTTCTCGGCTCTCAATTAGGATTGAGTCAGTTGCTGAAGTATTTCATTAATTCACATTTCCATATGGTTGTTCCAGGTTTTTTATTTTTATCTGCCCAGACACCTTTTGGACAGAACTGGGCATTATCTTTGCTTTCTCCCAAATCACTTCATAGGTGGAGAGCTGAGACTGTCTGCCTGTTCCCTGCTGACCATGGAGGATGGAGCAGTCTGGATGGTGCCATGAGTATGTCATGCACTTTAAGAGCACAGTGTTTGCCAAGGGCTTTGTGCTGGCTGTTCAGAGCTACCTCTCCCTCAAGGCAAAGGACAGCTGTAGTTGCTCCTTTCTAGCTAAGAAAGCTCTGAACTTCTTACATGGCAGTTAATGAGGCCAGTCATGGAGATTTTTCACTTGTCTGTAATTTTATCCTCTAGGATTAAGTTTCTCCTGATCTGGAAAAGTCAAGGCCACAAATCCATCATGTCAGAAAGCATCAAAAGTGAAGGCTGCTAACACAGGCAGATGGATCATGGCATGTGAGCGCAGTTCAGTGGAACTTTTTCATGGGAGCCTTTATTGACTAGACAGGCTTTTCTAATCAATAAATTGTGGCTGGAATTTGGAGGGAAGTTCAGTTTGTGTTTTGCAAAGCTGGTGCTTGGCAATGCAGCCCTGAGCTGTTTGGAAAATTTAGGCTGTGGGGCATCTGTGGATGCAACACAACCCTGCTGTGGGAGGAAACTTGGGCATGCTTGCTGAGCAAAATACATGGGTCTTCCCTTTGGATGGGCTCTGAATGCTGAATGACGCCTAGACTGGGATTCCTTGCCAGGTTAGAATCTTCCTGGAGATTTTGCATGTTCCTCACATTCTAGCCAAAGCCTGAGATGAGATCCTGAACAGGATGGGGAATCTGCTTTCCAGTCCTCTGGCTGCTGTTGAGATTTCCCATGCATTCAGCTCAGGTGGCTGAAATACAATCCAAAAAGTTAGACAGCGTCCCTCCATGCTTCTCTGGAAGGAAATAAGGACAGGAAAGGGATCCAAAGAGGGACAAAGGCTGCCTTGGGACAGTCCTGTTTGAAGCCTCTCAACCCCAGTGCAGGAGGTACTCCAGGGATGTTGCAGGTGTTCTGTGCTATGATCCTGCCCCTTGCCTACTTTGCCCTGACAGCATCAAGGCTGCTTTAAACCACACCTTTCCTCAGGTGCGTATGTGTTAGGTGGCACATGGTGGTACCAGCCCTGCATCCCTGCATCTCCCAAGCTGGGCTGTGTACACTGTCCAGAGGACCATCGTCCCTGCCTCCCTGTTCGCCAAGACGGTGGGGGGTCCTCTTGTTGAGCAGTGGCTCAAGATGGGGCATGTCATCTATTGCCCATGTTGCTTTGGTGTGAGGGAAGCTAAGTAAAAATGGAGAGGGATTAAACCTTGAGTCAGGGGATTTGCGAATTAAAATAGCTGCTCTTCCTGCAGGTTTCATGTGATACAAGAACAGGGAGAGACCCTCCCTGTCTCCCCTGTGACCCCTTCCCAGTTAGTTCAGCTTGCTAGGGATTGAGATCTGGCTCTTAGGAGTGAGGGGGCAGCTGGGTCTAGGTTACATTTCATGCTGTTTAGATAGGATAAACTTTTCCTCCCTGTAATTGGGTGATTGGACTTGTGAGCTTTCTCAGATACTAATCTGGAGACCCCAGAGGGGGTCAGATTAGGTTATGGAGACATAATAGGAAATACTGCTGTGGCTAGTTTGGGTTATGGGGGATAGAGTGGATATTCTGCAGTGTTCCCCTGCTGGGTTCCCGCTGATCAGGCCTGCGTGGTGGGGTCAAGGAGCGGTCTTATCTCAGCATCGAGTTGACTTGGTGTTTGCTGGGAGCGACTGTCTCTGATCTCTTTCCACCCCTGTAATGCTGCTCTTCCAGAGAACAGGACAATGACCTCTCCTTTGCTGGAGGGAGGGGTGGGTGATGCTGACCTGCTGCTGGAGCTTGTTCGCAGAGGAGATAACTTTTTTTTTCAAATGGGCATCATGTCTTCAGGAACCCTGGGATAGAAAAAGCTTTGTATTCTGAACTGGTGGTGTTTGGACCAAGTAAGATCTTCCTCCTTGTTAGCCCATGTCATGCTGATTGTGGGGAAACTGTTGGCGCATCCCAGAGGGGATCATTTAGAGCAGTGAGCATTTAAGTGCATGCTTTCATCTGTCCCATGTGAGAGATGTATTTGAGGAAGGATGTCATGTTGGTCCAGTCAGAGCCAGTGAGATGAGCTTGTCCCTGTGGCCAAATGAGTGTTTCAGAGCTGTACTGATTAGGAATGCTGCACTGAAGCAGCATCCTGAGGGGTATTGGAGAAGGGAGACCCACCACATTTATGCCACAGACCTGTTTGGCATCTGGGTTAATATCTCCCCCTGTGCCTGCGTGCTGTGTCCTGGAGCAGCTCTGCAGTGTTGCTGGACATGAGTTCTGCTGATACAAGCCTGGCTCCAGCACCGGTCTGCAGTGCTCTTTCCAGCCCTCGTTTCTTTTTATTAAGTGAGATGACAGATAGAGGATGTTCATTAATTTAATAAAAAGTTCTGATCACAACTACAGAAGCAAGGTCCTGAGGTTTTTTGTGGTGGTCTTGATGACTCACCCTAATGAAATAGAGTGACACTGGGATAGGAAATACCTCACTGGAACTCAGAGAACAGCAATGGTCTTCCTACATAGCAGCCAGGCTCCTACAGTCATTCTGACATCCTTGGCTGGGCTGTCCTTGGGACTGGACTCACCAATATTAGCATTACGCCCACTGAGAAGACCTCAGTTTCAACTCCAGACGGACCCGTGGTCCTATGCAGCTAGGTTAATTTGCTGGCTTTAATGAGGCTCACTCTTTGTGTCCCCGGTGCTGGCGCTGAACACCTGCCTGGGGTGACAGTGGAGTCGGGAGTGTTGAGGTACGGCTGAGGGACCCCACTCTCCATCTCCCCCTTTGTGGCACACTCACATGTGTGCACACTTGTGAGGACTGAGGGCAGGAGCACAGGTGCTAGCAGCATGGCTGTGCTGTTAGAGGAGAACTTGTACTTGATCACAGATAATACTTGGCTTTCCTTTATCCTGCACTGTCATCTGCAGAAATCGATAAATCTCACCAACTTCATTGTGCAGCCTGAGAGCACTCAGCAGTAACGGCCAAAAATTGTGCATGGACTCTAAATCCAGAAAAGTCAGTTAAGAGCAAGGGGTCTAAATTCATGTGCAGTTAATATTTACTGTGTTTGCTGCTCTCAAGCCTCAAAAGTTCACACTTGGCTGCAGATTGTTTTCAGATTTTAATTTTCAGTTCCTCAAGAAAACCTTGATGTTGTCTTGGTAGATAGTGTCAAACCCAGGTGAATGTGCCTGTCCTGCTAGGGACCAAGGTGAGCAAGAGCGAGAGCTACCCCCAGGCATCAAAGAAGCCAATGATCTGCCCCATCCTGGTGCACAGCTCTCCTGGATGGGGAGATAGCCATTCCATCTGGGTGCCCTGGGCTGTGTCAGACCCTGTGGGGGTGATGTGCAGTGGTCATGGGGACTATTCCCCCTCGGCATCTTGACTTCACTGGGGGTCCTCCCTGCAGCTGATGGAACTTCCTGTGCCAGACACCCCCAGGATGGTGTGATGGTGTCCAGCAGCGCAGCCCAATCTCGGCACTCTGCTTTCTGAGGATGAAGGTAGGAGACCATTATCTCATTATTTAAGCTAAGGAGCTTGCTTTGAAAGCTCCCAGACCTTTTCCAGTCGTCAAGGATGAGCCCAGAGAAGCACCAATAGCTGCTTAAAATTGGGCACTGGGGCCCCTAGACGTAGAGAGAAGCTGCACGTTCCCCTCCCGGGGGGGGCTGAGAGGACTTCTGGTGCCTGTTCTGCCTGGCCCCAGCTCCCAGCCTCCCTGCTCTCTCTTGTCCCAAAAGTGGGCAGCTGCAGAGAGGCATGCCAGGGCTTGTTGGGAACGGGGCTGGAGAAGGGAGCGTGTGAGCCAGAGAGATGGCCCATGACGGAGGGGGTGGGACGTGGAAAACCCACCCAGTTTATCTGGACAAGGCTGGGATAGCGCAGGAGGTGGGTAGCTGGACAGGCGCTTCTTGCTCACCCCAGCTGTGCACCGCAAGGGTCAGCTGCTCGGCATCTGCCTTCGTCCTCCAGCCGCAAACAGCTGGCGTGTTCCATTGGGAACACGCCGAGCTGCACAGGGACCGACCCTGCTTCGGCACAGCCGGGTCAGCCAGCTCCCTTCAGCTGTCAGCCGTGGGCTGATCCTACACCCTGGTGCTGCAGTGCCTGCGGAGAGGGTCCTCTCCCCTTGGGGTACCCCCTAAACAGGATGCTGGCGCGAACCTCTGCCCTCCTCTCTGCATGCACAGTGGTGGGTGCACAGTGCGGTGGACACCAAAGCC
This sequence comes from Elanus axillaris, assembly GCA_026212715.1. Classification (NCBI taxonomy): domain Eukaryota; kingdom Metazoa; phylum Chordata; class Aves; order Accipitriformes; family Accipitridae; genus Elanus; species Elanus axillaris. Next base: position 11,510,643 of record JANZLQ010000055.1, on the reverse strand, counting down.
GGGCAGCGGGGTTGGGGGTGGGAAATGACTTCCTCCCTGCCCCTCCCCTTCTCGTCAGCCAACCATCCTGAGCACGTGATGGATTCCCTTTATCTGCTAATATTGGTCATAAAACAATCCAGATCTGTCCATAATCCTGTTAGAGCCTTTGACTCTTGCTCCTGTGACTCCCGGCAGCCCTAATTACAGACACTCATGCTGGTGATTAATGACTTGATTCATCTTCAGTGGCACCAGTTTTACATGTGAAGCCCGCTTTCCCCCCACAATGATTTGTGCAAAGGGGAAATAATCCCTGTTAAAACCCAACAGCACAGAAATGTGGCATTGGTGTTTTGCCTTCATTTGGCCCTTCTGCATCCTGTCGATCCTTTCACTCATCTCCCCCCGGCCTTTCATCTCTGAGAGAATGACCCTAATTGCTGTGTGCTCTAATTTTGCTGCACTGTAACCCATAAATCACTCCGACACATGGAGCATTTTCATGCTCCTTAACAAAAGGAGCGGGATTTTCTCCTCTGCTGCGTGTTTTACAAGTGACTAATTGCATCAAGGCACCTTTGAAGCAATGACTTCATCAATTGCTCATCCTGCAGACGCACTGCTGGTTATGTATGCCTGATCAGAATCCTACATTTATTAGGATTAATTTATTCTCCAATCATTTTTCTTCCACCACAAGGACAGGAAAGTTGAGTGATGTTACTTGCTCAGCTACGTAAGCACGATTTCTTGCCTCATTACTGAGCCTGAAATATTTTTGTTACATGCTGAAACTTCTCCAAATGAAAATGAGTAATGTTACGTCTCGGACAGAAGTGCTCCCAGGACACTAGAGAAAGCAAGCTATTTCAGGGTGCCTACAAATTGGCTTTAGATCTTCATCATCTTCCTTTCTAATTTTGCCCCCTCCATTTGTCATGGGGCACATGTCTGTGTGAGTGATAGCATGTCTTGAGGCTTCATGCAAAGGGGGCCAGGAGTGGGTAAGAGCATATGTTTCTCCCAACTAGAGACCATCTTGCTCTAGGTTAGCAAGTCCTTATGAGGCTGCTGGGTGTATGTTTGAGAGGGAGGGGTGTGGAAGGGCTGGCTGTATTAAAAAAGCGTATAGTGAACACAGGCTGAGCATCTCCAAAGAGGAGGCACTGTAGCTGGTGAGGACAGAAAGCAGTAAACACAAGGCAAATTCACACATTTTCTTAAAAGCTGTGGTCAAACTGTTTTGTAGGACTAGTGGCTGATAACTGCCAGAAGCCCTTGACTCAGGTGCTAACCTCCCACCCCCAGAAAGACTTCTCTTTTGGGAAGGATGGAGCTTGTTTGCATCCAGGCAGGAATTTTGCCTTGGCTACTTCAGTCTTGTGTTCATCTGCCCTTAATTCACTGCTGGCCCCAGCAAGTGCCTGGGAGGTGGAGGATTTTGCAGCATATCTAATGGACCAAATGGGGTTATTTTGAACCAGAGCTGGGTTTCAGTCTGTGGTTTGGGGGAGCTGTGGCAGTGCTGGAGAGCCTCACCTGGGTGATTGTGCAGTGCTGGGATGAGGAGGTGCAGGAGAGAGGATGGAGAAGGAGCACTGGAGGTGGGTGGTTTCCTTCTGTGGCACTGTGAAGGAGTGCACCATGGCCACCGTAACACAGGCTGGGAAAGTGCTCACACAGCACTGGGGAGCTTGGGTTTGGCAAGAGACCAGAGAAAAATAGGTAACTGCTTTGGCCAGATTGGAGAGAGGGCAGCTCTGGACCTAGGAGACGTACCGAAGCCCAGAGGTGTGCTTGTTTTATTTTGCCAACAGCAAGCTGGCAAGACACCAGCTGTTTTGATGGCCAATCCTGCTGTCCTGCTGGATGTCCAGCCTCGGTTCATGTGGCATGTAACAGGGCCAGCTATTAACGAGCAGTGGAGCAGAGACCCGATCCCTGGCTGGCACGGACCCCCGCTACCCCGCTGTCCCTGCGGCCCCAGGGCGGGGGCTTGGGTTGGGGTGGATGAAGAGTAGGGTGTTGCCAATAAAACATGTCAACAAGTAGGGGGTGCTGGTAAATGTGGGGTTTTGCCTACAGAGGGGGCTCCTGCACTGCCCAAGGCTGTCCGGGCTGGAAAGGCAGAAGAGATGCAGCGGCTGCCAGCTGACCTTTCTCAAACAGTTCATGGGTTTCCAGAGCAGCCGAGGTGTCAGCGGTGTAGAGCAGTCACAGCTTCCCAGTCGCTGGAGGAGGAAGGCAGGGGGCACTCGAAAGGGGAGGAAAAGGCTCCGTCCTGGAAGGGTGGAAACCTTGCAACCTATTAACCGTTTCTCGGCAGAGAGAGGTGGAAAGCAAACAAGGGGCTGCTTTTCTCCTGTGCCATGCTCGCCTGCTCCCATCCTGTCTGCCCTTCTCTCTTCTAACTCTGCCTACCTTTCCCTCCTGGCTCCTGCAAAGGCAGGACCTAGGACATTGAGGATTTACGTGAAAAATCAGCTCTGCCCCACCAAGCTGAGCAGACCTAAACAGAGCAGCATGCTGGAAAGCAAAGCGTGTCTCCGCACCCAGAGCCCCGGCGGTCCCTGTGGTTGTGTCTCCATGCAAAGCACTCTGCTTTGTCGAAGTCTACGCAATCAGACTTAATTAGTAGGCAGGGACCCACGGAAAAACCTCTTCCAGGCCTTTTTTGAACCAGCATGTAGCGGGGTGCCCCCAGTTGTCAGATACCTTGCTGAAAGCACATTTGTCTCAAGCAAGGGAAGGGGCTGAGTTGCTCCGTGACAGCCTAAAACTAAGACACTTTTGCTCACAGATGACAAAGCTTGGGAGTAGTAAATTAGCAGGCAGAGTCTGTGAAAGGAAATGTTTCCTTAAACGTTTCCATAAAAACTAATTGGCCTATAAGAGCAGCGTACCTGTGGGTGCGCTGCCTCCTGGGGTTCAGGGCTCAGGTAACCTATTTCTGGCTTAACTAATACTTTTCAGTGTGACTTTGAGCAGGTCATTTCAGTTCTTTGTGCCTTGGTTTCCCTCTCTCTGAAGTGAGAATAATACTGCCTTCCAGAACACTGATAAGGTTTAAGTACTAAAATTTTATTACTTAGTTGAAGATCCTTGGCAAAGGGATATTATGCAGATAGAAGGTTAATGATGATCATAGGGAGAAAATAAAAAAAGAAATTGCTGTTTTATTTTTATTTTGTTCTTTAAATGATGTTTAATAGCTAGTTTTCAATTCAGGAATAAAACCCAGTCCTCTGTGACCACCAAATTATCTCACAAATGCTGTTTTGCATGCTCTTAAAGCTTGCAGAAAAAGCGAGGAGCATACCCCTTCTCTCTGCTCGTAGGAGCAATCAGCAAAACATGTCTCGAGCAGCTGATCTCCAGCGAGAGTTTTTCTTTTCCCAATTAGGAAGCTTGTCTTGATTTGTAAATAATTAAGAGAGCACTTCCCGAGATCCTCCACTCAGTGTTGTGGGTCTGTTAGGGGCTGATGGTCCCTGCTGGAATGACAGCCCTGTTGTACCAGGCATGGTGTGTGTTGGGGCAGCTCCTTGCCCATGGTCTGAGCAGATGGAGGGACCTGCCTGAGGTCGGGTGGGAAGTCAAGCAGACCAGGCAAACAGGACTTCAGCTCTGCCACAGGGAATTAAAGGCTGAACTGAGCCATTACCCCCACAAATTAACATCATGCCTTTCCAGAAGAATCTCTAGACCAGTACATCCCACCACTGTGATGACTTGGAAAGCAAAGGTGCCCCTTCCAGGAAAAGAGCCTGTTTGCAGCGATGCTGTGGCCGGGGAGGTGTGCCTGCAGGGTGGGTGCCCACCCAACCCCTCGCTGGCCCTGCAGCCCTGCCCACGGTGCCCTGCCCAGCTGCCCCGACAGCACCGCAGGCCACCCCAGTTTGTCATCCTCACCACAGCCACCGCAGGCTGTAAATGTCAACCACAGCGAAACTGAGCGCAGTCTGCGGCCGGGTGTTTGCTTATTTATTTCTTTTTTCATTTGTTTTTTTCACAAACATTAGCTACGTCAAGAATGCCATGTTTGTCACCCTCAAACTATTACAAAAGTTAAGGTCAAATTCATGGAATAGTTTTGGCTGGGGAAAAGAACAATATAGACAAGTTGGTTCCCAGTAGGTGAGGCGTGGGGGCTGGAAGATGCTTCTTCTCTCTTTCTGCTGGTTGTGGATGAAGGTTTCCTGTCCCGGTGGCAGTGTCCAGCCATGGGGTGGAGGCTGTGTTTGTGAGGATGCACTCACAGTGCTTGTGCTCTCTTTTTCCTGCTGAATTCTACTTTGGGGAAATACTTAGCAAGATGTGGTTTGTTAGGGGAGGTAATATCTCTTGTTAGGCCAACTGATACACCTGGAGAAGGAAACAAGGTAAAAAAGACCAGCTTTTGGACACACAGTCCTCCATTAGTCACCAGCTAATCCCAATCACCATTTTCCTACCCTCCTCTGGTCCAATGGCTCATTTGAGAGGTAGGAGACATCTGCCTATTTTGCTCACCTGCTCATGCACTATCATACCCTTCTGGGGTATGGGCTTCTGGGCTTCCCACACAACCTTCCTTTGATCCATCCTCCTATATGTCCCCATCATCTCCCACCAAGTTTTTCATCCTGTTTTCTTTCTGCACAAATTTCCACTTTTAAGATTCTTTTCCCCCATTTGCATCTTTGTGTCTCTCACAGTGAGCTCCTCCCACCTTGTCTCACCTGCACGGTGGCAGCCTCACATCTTCTCTGGGATCCCCCACTGCAATGCTGGGCACGAATAGCTCCAGCCAGGAGCCTGCAAGCCTTCCATGGGTGACAGTGCAAAATATACTTGGGGCATTGCTTTTTTGTTCCCCGTGAAGTTGCACTTGATTGCAGACAGTTTCTCCCCCTTCTTGTCTTTGCTGTCTCTCTGCTTGGGAGGCTGGGTAACACAACTGCAGCATTTGTCTGTTTTTTGTGAAGCAGCTCATCCCTAGAGCAGACAGCAGTTTTTAGCCATGGCAGCCTAGGAGAGTGTTTCTCCACTCCAGTGTTGGCACTGAGCACAAGCCCTGCAGGTAGCTGTGTTACAAAATGTCATGCTGGTTTCTGCTGGCTGGCCAAAGCGTCCGGCAGAGAGCGGCCAGAGTCTTGAGCCAGGTCTGAAGACCTTAGTGGCCCTTATTGGAAAATGATCTTCAGTTATTAGAAAATAATTTTCTATGGCCCTTATTGGAAATTAATCTTCAATGGATCTAAGCATTTCCCCGATGAGGCAGTTCAAGCTCTTTGTTTGCGCTGGCAAGGAAAGCAACACTGAAATTGCCACAGCCGCACCAGCAAGATGTTGGTGATTCATGACGCCTTAATCCAACTTGATGGCCACGTGTCAGCACAATGGGAAAATCACTGTAGGAAGATGAAGGAAGAAACCAAATTGTCTGTCTTTATCCTCTTTTTGAGCCCTGTGATGTGGGGCTATCGTGGCATACGTCTCCCCATGGAGGCTCTCACTGGCAGAGTTTGGGTGCCTGTTCTCTCTCTGCCCATGCCAGGAGCTGAGGACTTGAGAACAGGAGGGCTTGGGCCTTTGTACTGGCTCCTTTCTGGGGGAGGAATCCCACCCCAGAGGCTGTATTCAACTCTGAAGTGTTGGTCCATCACTTTTTCCCTTTGCTGTTGACCTCTTGAATATCTCTGAGTTTCTTCCCAGAACTTTAAATTTTTTCACCTATGTAACAGGCTTCTAAACAAGAATGCTGCCACTGTCCCCATCCCCTCATCATGTTCGCTCAAAGCTCTTCTCAAAGCTTTCCCAAAAAGCTGCTGTATGTATAGATAGATGGTTTTCTCCTCAACCCTGCGCCCCTCTCCCTCATTCCTCTATCTCCATCTGGATTCTCCTGGCCATGTCTGGGAGGGATTCAGCTCTAGGTGCAGGGTGCAGTGTCTACGGTGGGGAAGGGAAGGGGCTGTGCTCCCATTAACCTTCCCACCTCGATAAATATGGTCATGATGAATTTGTTGAAGACATGGGTTGATTTGGGAGGGGGGTTTGCCATCTGTGTCTGTACAGAGCCCATGTGGGACTATGACAGTGACAGTATTTCATAGAACATAGAATATCTTGAGTTGGAAAGGAATCATAAGGATCATTGAGTCCAGCTCCCTGAAGCAGGAGTTGTCTGCTCACACGTATGTGTAGAAAACCTCTCCCAACAAGACCTTCATCTTTCTTGGGACCTCAAGGTGCTACTGCAAGATGAAACAATCAAATACCATTGCCCAGCAAAAGGTCATGTTGCATCAGTAAAGCTCATCTTTGTAAAGAAGAGAAGCTCGGTCTATCTCTCTGTTTAAGAGCCAGGCTGCAAGTTGTTGCCAGATGAGCTGTTTGGGTACTTGGTTTGCGTAATGGATGATGGGGAAGCGCTGTGAAAGGCTGGAAGAGAGATCCTGCAAGGTGTGGTTTGCCTTCTGCACCCCTGCAGCCTCCCTGCTATGCTCTGGGTCCTCTCACTCGCTCGGTGCTTATTCATACCAGGAATAAACCCAGCCCTTTTTTGACCTTAACTGATGTTTTAGGATTTCTTTTATTTGTGGACCTTGGCTTGGCCTTCTGCCGCTATTTGTCTCTCCAAAAAAAGGATTCTGCTCTTTCAATTTCTGCATCCAGTTTGGGGGGGGGGGGCGGTATTACCTATTGGGATCAGTAAATAGCTCATCTGACTTCATAATATTTAGCATTTAGATAGCGCTTTCCACTGTCAGAGCCTTCTGCAAACTCCCAGTAATCCTCCCAGCACCCCTCGAGTTAGGTAAGTATAACTAATCCCAAACAAATAGCTTCAGTGTGGAACTAATGTAGAGAATGCGTAAGAGTAATTTAAAGTTTAAAGGAAAACTAGTGGGTAATCTTGCAACAAAATTAGAAAAAAAGGGCAGAGAGAAGGGGAAAAGCCTGAGTTATTGAATGTGAAAGTTAAATCAGACTTGAACACGTTGTTAATTTGCATTTCAAGTAGCCAGTTTGGCTGCAAATATTACAACTACTTAGTGTAGGTCCTGCTGTTTGGAGGTATGAAATACATCAAAGCTTCAATAACACGTGAAATAACTGAATTGAAAATGCCCTCAAGTTTAGCCTTTTTGTGCATGTTAGACCTTACTGGTTTTTCCATACAGGGTTGTGGGTTTTTTTTAATCTTGCAAACAATGCTGAACTCCATCTTTCCTGTGTGTTTATATCTAATAACTGTATTTACTTACTGGCTTCCAAAGTTCATTGCCCTCCTGCCTCTCATCTCTGACGACTGGGAGCTCAAGGAGATTTGCACACCCTCATTAGTAGCTTCATCAAAGTGTCTTGTAATTTGTGTGTCTTGGTTCAATTTTTTCCCCAACTCCGGTCGAACAGTTGCATTTGGTCGCCAACAGAGCTCATTAATCTATGTTCCGTTTGAGATAAATTTCTGAGAGAAAAAGCTCAAAATCAGATTCCTTTTGGAAACTGAGTACCTGATCTTTATTCTAGACGATGACCTGCTGCCTTGTGCATCCTGTACCATGTGCAGACCACATCTGAGGGGCTTGTCCCCATGTGAGGAAGAAAGCTGCAGTTAGAGGCTTAGATCTCAAATTCTGATGGCCCAACAGGCCCCCTCCTGTCTGCTTTCCAGTGTCAGCTGTGGGTGCTGGACCAGACCTAGAGTTCCAGCAGACCAAGTCTCCTCTGAAAACCCATTTGCTTGTGCAAGTATTTGCCCATCCAGGAAATCTCCTTGCAGACTGAGTGACTCTGAGTTGGCAGTTTCCCTGTGCGTACCCTCTGAATGGGTCTTCTCATGCATGGACTTTAAAAGATGACCTCTGTTTAGAGGCATCTCTTAGTTCTTCTTGCACCCATGCATTGCTATCGCAGCCAATCCCTGTGTTGTGTAAAATGTTGCATCATCTATCAGGGATTTATAGAGCTGTTTAGCTGCAGATGCTGTTGCAAATTGCAAGGAGCTATAGAACATTATCAGGATTTTATGCAGCATTTTTATTGCTCCTGAGAACTGCATACAGCTCCGGGTCCCTGCCACAGAACCAGCACTCATGGCAGTGGTGCATGCCAAAGCCCCAAGTGTCCCCACTGCCCTGGCTTGGATTGGAGGGGGTTGGGCTGACCAGGTGTGACAGTGCTGATGTGTGACCCTGGATGAGCGCTGGCAAGGCTGCAGGCAGCGCAGGGCAGGACTGAGGTGTGCTGGGGGGTGGTCCTGGTGTGGGAGAGGGCTTAGACCTGTGCCTGTGGCAGGAGGTGTGACAGGGCTGGGAGTACCAACTGGAGCATCTCAGAAGTGGAGACTAAGAGTGGGACAAGCTGTGGTCCAGGCCAAGCTATGTTAGCAGAGGATGGTCTCCAGGTGCTTTTCTCCCTTACGCTCACCTAAATCCAAAATCCACTGCTTCCTGCCCTAATAATTTCTGAGCAATTACTTACTTGCCTCAGACTTCTCTTCCCCTCCATCCTCAGCCCCATGTTTTCAAAGGAGAGTAATGAAACATGCCTGAAGAGGACCAAGCGTGACCATTTATTGCAGAGATCAGGCTCAGGCTCAGGAGAGGCAGAAGAGAGCCCACCCCTCCCTTATGCCCCCCACCCTCCCTTCTGCCCGCCATACCCCTCTGCTGCAAACGTCTCAAGAAGAAAGAATAATAAAGGTTTGGCAGGTCTATTCACACAGTGTAAAATTGAATTAGTGGAGGTATGTGAGGAACATGGTTCAATTTCCATGGGGATGAAGAGATCTTTATCACCACCCCTCCAGGATTATACTGTGCAGCACAGAACTGCTTTCAGCACTGGCGGGTGGGCATCCCCTTGTGAGCCTCGTCGGGGTAAAATCAAGGTGATGTCTGAGTTGGGCTGGCCTTGCTGGGCTGGGGGCTTAGCCAGGCCGGGGAAGTGAAAGGGGAGAACCGAGCTCAGGGGGAGCTGAGATGAATGTCAGCAAAGGTGCAGGCTGGAGATCGGGTGAGCGATAGGAGCTGGAAACCCCCCAGTTGTTTTCTGTCCCCTCTCCTTTGACAAGGTTCAGCACCTTTTCCTGCCCTTTGACAAACCCATGGGGTTTGAGGAGGTCCTGAGCTATGGCCAGGCCAGGAGGGACTGCGGCAGGGGCAGGGGAAGGCAATTGGAGGAGATTGCATCCTAATCCCAAAAATAACAACACCGCTTTCCCTATCTGCTGCCAAAGAGCTCCACCTCCCCCTGTGTTCAGTGGCAGCTGAGAAAATGTCCAGGACATGACCTGTAGAGGTGTTAGCCCTGTTGCAAAGGGATTATCATCTGTCTGTCTCAGAAAGGTCCCTGCAGCCCATCCAACAGCTCATCCAGACCAGCACACCCCCATCAAACCTCAGGGAAGGGCTGAGGCTTCAGGCTGAGCGTGGGTGGCAGCACCACAGGACGGACGTGACGGTGCTAATGACGGGGGAGTGATGGGAAAGCAATCCCAGCTTTCTGGGCTGATGGGCTCCACGTTCGCTGCCCTGGACGGCAAAGTGCAAAATGGAAAGGAAAAGTGGGAGGGAAGAGCCCTGTTTGTACACACGCCCCTATGCAGGCCAGCCAAGCTCGGGGGCCAGGCGGATGGGAGCAAGTGGCCTCTTTGCTTCCTCCTTCTCCACCCTGGAGGGACGTGGCTGGGTGGAGATCTGGCCAAACCTCTCGTCTTCTTACTTGCCAGCGCAGCTGAGCTGGGGCAACTGGTATCTAGCACCAGTGTGGTGCTGGCATCCACAGCAGGGAGAAGCACTGTGCATCCCTATAGTGCAATGAGGGCCAAGGAGAAAGGGTTTAAAGCGGAGTCCCACCATGTCAAGTGGGAAGTTATCTTCTCATTGCATGGACAGCATGGGAAATGCTACAGGACCAAGGGAAAGGGGCTGCTTGGGGCAGAAGGGCACCCAGAAATGGAGAGCGGAGCCATATGGCATGCCCCAGGACAGCAAGCTTGCCCAGGGGATGAGGAGCGGTGGGGTCCTGCGTGGGCAGCCAATGGATCAGGGAGGCTGGAGAAGCTGCCCAGCCCTTTGGTTCTCCCTCCTCCATCAGCCAGATCTGCCATTCGCAGCGTCTTTTTCCCACCTCAGAGTGATTTGTCCTCTGCTTCCTGCGGGAGGGCAGCGGCCCAATTCTCATGAGCAGCCCTGCCAGATCTGCTTGCCGAGACCTGCCCATCCCAGGCTGGGAAAACCGGGCCCAAAATACCATGCGATGAGCAGATGTTCCCTTTGGGTTACTGCCCATCCCGAGTATCGCAGGCCAGGCTCCATCAGCACTGACCCAAGTGCTGCACGCTGACAAGCCTCATTTTTATAATTCGGAAAAGCCTGTTTCCTTTAGGTGTGACCCTTCACCATCTTAAAAGTTAAATTTCTTATTTTCCAGAGACTTGGCCACAATCTCTATGGCTGGGACCCTTCTTGATTGAGCCTGGCCCCTCAGGGCCTCTTTCACACCTGTGTTGTTCCCTGAAATGGCAACCAAGGGCTCTAAACACTAATGTTTTACTTTTGCAGTAAGGAGCTGCTCCCTTTCCAGCATGTGTAGCTGCTGATAATCATACGCTACTCCTATACGGCACCTGTGCGCAAGGATCATGCGAAACTTGACATCCAAGCATCCTCCAGAATAGGTGGGAGGTCTGCAAGGGGCATTTGGGGAGCAGCTGGGGACACCATGCTATGGCACTTTGCCCTTCAACCCCCTTCAGCAGGACGGGGTTACAGTAAATAGGTTTGGCACTGCATGTTTGGGTAGCGGGCGCTGGGGAAAGGCAGAGCAGCATTTCACTCTGCTCACTGGTTTGCATAGCACTGTGGGCTGCATGGGCAGCAGAGCCAGAAACAAAACTCATTGCTGCCTTTGGGTACTGCTGGTTGCTCTTGGTCCTTGTCCAAGGCAGCCTCTCCTGTATCCCACATCATTGCAGCACCCCTTTTTGATGTCAACATGGTCTCTCGGGTAGTGAAATGAGTTTCAGTTTCCAGTCTACCAAAGAGTTAAACCCAACCCTGTACATGGGCAGGGTGCTGCTGCCCAGGGGCCCTGCAGTGCTGAGTGGGCAGGATAGGGAGCACAGGGGCTGCCTGGCCACAGTGCCAGCTCAAGCCCTTGGCATTTGCCCACCACACGCCTTCCCTCATCACCAGGAAGCAGAGCCCACAGCCCTTTTGCTTGTTTGGTTTCATCCTGTAGCCAGCCTGTTTATTGTTCTGAAAAGGTTAAATTGGTCAAGGGGAAAAAAAAAAAAAAGGATAGATTTTTTTTTTCTTCTCCTTTCTAATGAGAGTCTGGGGACCTTTTCCCTGCTGACGTCAGAGTCCTATCCAATAGCCTTTGCAGTGAGGCCTGATTTGCAAAGGACACCCTGGGGAAAAGCAAAAATCTTGGTGAAACCTTTAAAAAAAAAAGCACCCTCTGAGACGATTTTCTGCTTCTTTTATGCCCTGATTTCACCTTCTAATTACTAATTCCTTATTTCTTTTTCCCGCCCCCCTAGCTGAGGGAAGGCAGGAGGGGAGGACGTTTGCAGCCCCGCGTGCACGCACATGCTCCCCGTCTTTCCCTGCGCTTGGCTCTCCCCCCCAGCTGCCATGCAAGGAGAAGCCAAGCCCCAGCAGCTGGGCTGCTCCGTCCTGCCTTGGCCGGGAAGCCGAGGGGGCCCCGTCTGGGTCGCTCCGCACTCAGGCAGCCCCAGCCCTGCCATTTGCTGTGTGCGCCCTGCCTCGCCTCGCCTCGCCTCGCCTCACCTCGCCTTGCCTCGCCTCGCCTCGCAGGCAGGACGGCACGGTGCCCGCCGGGCAGTGCAGCATTGGCTGCCTCTCACCATCCAGCAGGTCCTAAGGGGCACAGGGGGGCCATTGCCTTCACTGCCTACCAAGGCAGGCAGGCAGGAATGGGCAGCGCTGAGGTGGAGCTGTGGCTCTGCCTGCATTCTTACCCATCCAAGCTTTTAGAGCAAGAGCAGTTATCTCCTGCGCTGTTGCCCAAGCCATGCCCTGCAGCCCTCCACCACAGCCGTGCCCTGTCCCTGCAGCAGCACTGGCAAGGGTGTAGGTGGCAGGGACATAATTTTAGCTTGCCAAATGCCACGCTGGGGAAAGATGCCAGAACGTCCCAGATGGAGATGGATGTCCTGTGTTTATGGCAAGGCCGCAGGAGATGCCCACGCGCTCGCTGGGCAGTGGTGGGGGCCGGGGGGAGCTCTTGGCCAGACGTGGTGTTTCTGAGATGCTGCTCGCTGGGCTGCTGCGGGCACCGTGGCTCCGTTGGAGCTGCAGCCCATGGGCAGCTGTAGCCGTGGTCAGGAATTTGACTCAATTCTTTTAATTGTGACCCTGGCACAAATGGTGACTTGTGATCCCATGTACCCAGGCTGGCCTGAAACGTGCTCCTTGGGGGCAAAGGGCTCCTTATGCACAGCTGAGTCATTTGATACCCTGTGGGTGGAGGTTCTGTCTTAGTAGAAACATTTTACATTTACCATTAAAAGTTCAGCTGCCTCTTCCCCCTGCCCATGCTGCCCAGGGATGGAGGATCCCAGCAGCCTTGCAGCACCAAAGCTGCTCTTCAAACCTCTGTCCATCACGCCTGCATGGCAGAGGCGAGTGGGAACCCACCAGCACTTAGCACAGTGGTCAGGAGGTGGCCTGGGCATACTCATCTCCCCTCCTGCCTGAGTGAGGGAGTCTGGGATGTGTGGGTGCACCCAGGCCTCCTGGACATGTTTCTTTGGTGGTTTTCTGGGTAGCTTGTTTGCTGGTTTCAGGGGAAGATGTGTCTCATCCTTGTTATAGCAGGACTTGATGAGGTTTGCCAGGCCCAGAGGTTGCTTGTTTGGAGAATACGGAGTAATGCTGGCCACAGGGCGATGGCATTTGATTACTCTCCCATATCCTGGATATGAAGGTCATCTGCTTCCGCCGTGTGTTGAAGTGGCTGCATTTCAGATGGGCTGCAGTGCGAATGTAGGGGGTACTGCTGCCCTAGGGTCCCACCTGCGAGCAGCAGTGGGTGCTTCCTCAGGGGGCAGGGACAGCAGCATTTACAAGTCTCAACAAAAAAACTGAAATTCAAATAGTACAAATTCAATAGAAGTTTAGTTCTGCATCCAAACTTCATGGCCATTCTCTTCCTAAGGAGTTGAATCTTTTCCCGGTCTGAATACATCCAAACTTTGAGCGAGCTCAGCTTCTGCTCTGGCTCTTAAGCCAAGCTTTGCAGATTCAATCTCTCTCCTTCTTTCTCCTGCTTTGCTCTGGGCATGTTTCAGCACTAAGTAGATCTGGGTCCAACAGCCTTGTCCTCCCCAAAGCTTTTCCTGTCCAGCAGCAGTTGAACTACTCGGGTTTTGTGTGCTGAGCGCAGTTTAACTCCTTTGCTCTGGTCTGGTATGCAGGGCTCTGGGCACACCAGGCTGCAGGGCGAGGTGCCTGAGTGTCTGCAAAGACACTGGTGTAAGGGGACAATCGCACCTCAGTGATGCAATTAGCAGGATTTGATATGAACTTCTCTAGTATCTTACTGCCTACTAAGTGCAGGCCATGACCATGCACTCAATCAGCTGCAACCATCATTGGTTTGACAAACCTGCTTGTTTCTGTGCTGAGTGCTGGCAGTGGGGAAATCCTGCTGGGAAAAGGTAACTCCTGGAAAAAACAATCCCTCCATGCCCTGATATTGGGAGGCTCTGTGCGTGGGGCTCTGCCTGTGGCACTCTGGTATCATCCAGGACTCTCTCTGCACTGTAGACCTGCAATAAAACAGGTACCCATGCAGGGTGGAAAGAGGCTTCACAAGACACAGAGGCCAGAGCTTTATTATGATGAAAAAAAGCTCAGGAACTCATGTGTCTATTGTAGGGCATGGTTTCTTTCATCACTCTTTGGAGTGATTGAAATAAGCACCTGGCTGGGGGTAGGCGTGTGATGATGAAGGACCCAGAAGTGATTTCTGCATCTTTCATGCTGTGTGCAGTCCTGAGGATGCTCCTTCAGGAGGAGGTTGCTTAGCCACGACCCAAGAGCATGACCTGTGGGGAAAGGGCCGATGGGGAAAGGCAATGCGGCCCTGCAATGGCTTTGGTGCACGCCGCGCCGTGCTTTGCCACGGCAGCAGCTCGGCAGCTGGTGGCAGGTCTGGGGACAGCCCCATTTGCACAAGGGAGCAGAGGGCTGTCATGAAGCAGAGAGGTGAAGCTGTGGGACTGAGTCACAGCATCAGCCCCCCGGCACCGAACCACTCTCTGTGGCACCCGCAGCCACCGGCAGCGCAGCCTGCCCCGAACAACTGCAGCGGCTGCCTCCTCCAAGAAAAACATCCTGGCTGCCGCCGCAGTTGAGCAAGAGGCTGGAGGGGGCGAGCGCAGTGGCGTGACACAGGGTTGGTGAGGAGGTCCCGGCGACGGCTCACGCCGGGCTGCAACCCCAGCTGTCCTCTTGCTATGCTCCTCACTGGAAACCTGCTGTCCAGCCAAGTTTGTCTCAGAACAGCCACAATACGTTGGGAAAGTTGGGAGCACCCTCCGGCTGCCCCTCCTCCTTGTTTTCCCTCATCTCCCTTTTTTTCTTCCTCCTCCCCTGCCCCATCATCGCTTTCTGCTGCTTCTTCTCACTTTGGAGTTACCTTCAGCAAACACCACTGCATCCTACCCGAGCCAGGTGAAAAAGCAGCTCTGGCCCCATGGCCAAAAGTAGGCTTAGAGGTGCAGCACAGACACAGCTCCATTAAGCCAGGCTGAGCCTTACGGGAATCATTCCTGGCCCGGGCTTGAAAAACAAATATAGCACGTTGGTTTGCTTTGGCTGCGCCAGGAAGGTCACGCAGGGACACAGGTTTTCTATTCTGATGGGAGGCAAGGTCCAAAGAGCAGTGTAATAGGCTGGAAAGCTGTGGAAATGGTATGTCATTATTTACATGTCAGGGACGGAGCCAGCAAAGGCTGAGGATGGGCTTGTAGGAACGGTCCGGGTTTGTGCTTGTGCTCATCACGTGTGGGAGAGACGCAGAGAGGGCATCGCAGAGGTTGGTGGGGTCTCAGCCACATGTTCAACTGGAGCAGATCCTGCAGAGCAGGGACAAGGTGAAAGCCCAGTGCTGTCCTACAAAGAGAAGGCAGCGTCCCATCCATCTGAGCCCACACGGCTCCTCTACACCCATTTGGCTGTCTCAAAGCCTGACAGCTCTGCCCCGAGTCAAAGCATCCAAAGGTTTTGCTGGGCTTTAGCAGAGGTTTGACCATTGCGAGCCTGCCCCGGGCACTTCTGCTGCCTTGGGACCAGCAAGGAGTGTGTGTGGAGGTGCTGGCAGTGGCGGTTCAGTCCAGGAAACTTTCTGAGTTGCCTCGGGCATGGGATTTATTCTGCCCCTTGCCACACAACCTGGGCAATGAGACTTTTCTCCCAGTTTTGCTACTTCTAAACTGTTTGAATTGCCAGTTCTTTGGGATAGCAATTATTCACCCATAAAGCATCCACCATGTGTTGGTTATTATTTAGATATGTTATTATGAGTCAAGTAGGCAGGAATAATTTATGCTGGAGCTGGAGCTGACCTTTGTACACCAGGGAAACCAACCTGAAAAGGGAAAACAGTGACGACATCCACTGTGTTTACTGACATTTTGGCTTTTTACTGGCATGTTTTCAAACACCAAAAAAGTAAGTAAGTAGATTCTCTGTAAGTACACATAGATATAGTGTATAAACATGATGTATAAGCACGGGGTTTAGTTCTATATCTTTGGGGGGGGGTGTATATATAATATACACACATATCAAAATGCAGGCATCATGTTTGCAAAATTAATATCTAAATGATTTTCTGATTGCGTGCTTTCTGTTTATGAGCAAAACATGATTTCCTTTTCTTTCATAACCCAGCATTTAACTGAAAAACAAAAAAGCCATAAATCTAGATTATATATAAAAACTTTTCATATCATCTGAAGCTTACACTAGACTAAGAGAAAAAAAAAATGCCTTAAAGTTAATTTACCATTTTTTATTGCTGTGTTTGGGGCAGCGGGTGGAGAAATATGGACTAGTACCAAGATTTGGTCTTTGATTTTATTTCTTTTCTTTACACTTCCTCTTGGTAATTTCAGTGCTGGTTGCTAGCCCCATCCAGGAGGTGGGCATAGACGTGCCTAGGGGCATGCACGCGCGCACACACAATCTCTCTCCTCTCTCATGCTTACATCCAACCCAGCCCATGTAGACGGCTCTTTGACTGTTCAGTCATCACCTTATAAATAGCTTTTCCTTCACGTACTTGGCCAAGTGCATAATGCAGTGAGTGATACCCAGAGCTCCTTGGATTCTGGTTGCAGGTTTACCGCTGACCCACTGGGGGAGTTTAAGCTGTTGCTTTGCCCCTTAGATCCTAATTCATCCTTTGGTTTGCTCTTTTGGGATCAGGAATTGTCCAGGCACCACCAGGTATTAATTAAACCCGGAGAGGGCCTGAATATTCAGTCTGAAGGGAAAAGAGGTGTGTATGCATATGTACATGTATATATATATATGTATACACACACACACAAGATGCATGTATTTAATTATGGCCAAAAGGAACAGTTCCCCTTCTTTCCCTCCTATAGTCATTTGAAGTATTCCATTAAATAAAATCTCCCCCTTACAGCTGCCTACCTCCCCTCCCTGCCCCCTCATAAAACCTGCTTAGGGTTAATTTAGAGGCTTTGTTGTGCAAAAGTGAGAAGTTTTTTCTTTTCTTGACCTTTTAAAAACTTAGTATTTTTAACCATTGGTGATTGTCTTCAAAAAAGTAACTTTGAAAGCTAAAATTGCATTGTTCCATTGCAAAAATGTTGTAATGGGGCAGTTTCAACACTATCAAAGGGATTGCCTCACTTTGTTTCCCCCAACTCAAAATTTCTTTGATCTGTGGGCCTGTTTCTAAGCCTGTTGTTTTTAACCGGAAGGACTTTTTTGCTGGACAACTGGTTTTGACCTAGTATTCCTAACCAGTCCTGCTCATAACTGTAGCCTGGTCTCTTGGGAGATCCTGTAGTTCATTGGGGGTGGCCCAAGCTTTTTGCGGCAGGGACACATATACCCTTTTTGGGACCCTTAGCATTCCCCACCAAAGCTGCAGAGGTTAGCAGGGAAGGCTGTCAGGCTTGGGCATGTCCCCTGGGTGGGTCCCACCACTCACTGCCCCATGCACATGGAGCTTCCCTGCGCTGTGCTCTGCCAACATGAGGCAGAGGTGGGTCAAACACCACTGAGAGCTGGTGACCCTCCAGGCACAAACTGGGAGCCCCCCACGCTGTGCCGGCCTCAAGCACATGTGTGCAGGTACACGCTCGTAGCCTCGATTTATTATGATATGTTTTTGCAAGCCCTTAGCTTCCCCAGGTCAGCCAAGAACATGTCCTTCTCCTTCTGTACCACAGCTCCCCGTTGGCTTGGCTCACTGGAGGGTTTTCATGTTTGCCTCTGTGGTCTCTCAAGACAAAAGGGCTGGGATTTCTCCAGGCCTGGGATGTTTTTATTTTGTTCTGCTGTCTTTTGGGGTTTTTTTTTGCATGGTCCTTGCAAGGTGAGCCACTCTAGCTGACGTGACATGTCTTCAGACGTCTCCTCCTTCCCCCACCCATTCCTCATGTGCAAACCCCAACATCCCTCCCCGGGTGTCTGCAAGCCGCAGGAGCCCCTCTTGGCTGCCCTGAACCCTGTGTCATGAACGTGCTCAGAAATAGCTCCAGCAGCACCTTTCTTAAATCATGTGTATTACATGCAGCCTCGATGTTCGTTGGGAGGCCACTGGAATGGCTGGGAGGGATTTACCAGGTCCAAATTCACTTGACAGAAAAACAAAATTCCAGCATAATTTTAACCAGCTGTGGTGGGAGAGTGAAAGAGAGAGAGAAGCAAGGAGAAGGAAAGCTCGGTGTGTGGGGGCAGTGCACGGGAGGGGAGGTGGAAGAGAGGTAGTGCTGCAAATGGGCTGCTTTGAGCAGCATTTGTCAAAGAGGAGCCCTGGGAGGCCACCATGTCGTGGGCCGGTGACGATGGGGACTCGGCGTGTGCCCTTCCCTATGGTGGCTGTTGCCTCTCCGCTGTTGTAGGAGATGGTGCTGATGCCAACGAGGCAGCGCTGGGGTTGCTTCATCCTGCTGAGCCTTCATGGCAATGCTGCTGTTTGCCTGGCAGGGTGGAGGGGGTGATGCGCTTTGCCCGGCCAGACAGGACAAATCCGTGCCATATTCATATCATCTTCAGTACCTCAGTGAAGAGTGTGTACATAATGTCAAAAAGATTGCCTAAAAATTCTGTTGATGTTTAAAAAGAGAAAAAAAGTTTAAAGAGAAAAGAGCTACACGAGTTCAATGTCTAGCTTTTATTTTTATATTATTTGGTGTTAGGGAATGAGGATAGCATGTCCTTCAAAGACATATAGCAAACAAATACATTTAGTTTCAGTATGATTTTAATTTTAAATTTAATATAAATAATGTAGATATATATTTCATAGTGTAATAATTTATTTTATACATGTATATGTTGTGTGTATTTTGTAGGTATAATTGGAAGAATGCAATTTTTAATTAAATATGAGCTACTTTTAAGCCTAACTTTGTGAGAATACATGTTCATGATTTCAAAAGTTAGAGAACTTGCAAAGAGAGATTTTTTTCAATACCCTGAAATGTTTAAAGACATTTTTATTACATTTTATTATGTTTCCCATCCCCCGTTACCATTTTAGACTGCATGTACCAAGTGAATCAAACATCTGATGAATCTGGGGACTCCTGTTTGAACCCTATTGCTACGTAATAATTTTTCCACATACATAAAACATAAG
The DNA here is from genome assembly GCA_026212715.1 of Elanus axillaris. Classification (NCBI taxonomy): domain Eukaryota; kingdom Metazoa; phylum Chordata; class Aves; order Accipitriformes; family Accipitridae; genus Elanus; species Elanus axillaris. Next base: position 11,491,791 of record JANZLQ010000055.1, on the reverse strand, counting down.
GACAGCTTCAGCCTCTTCAGCAAGTTGCGAATGAATAGCTCATTGAAACCAGGGAGATCTCAGGCATACACAAAGCTGTGCCCATGTTGAGATCTTGCAGGATCAGGGGCTATGTGTTATGATGCAATATTTATATTGGTAAAAATGAGTTCTTGTAGGACATAAATAGAGGAGAACATTCACACCATTTACAAGAAAAAGCTGCAGTGTTCATGCTAGTAAAAGTACCCAAATGAATGCTGTCCTGTGCAAAGGGACATCCTGTTCAATTGAGAAGAAATTCCTTGGAGATAATTGAGCTGAGCATCCTGAGCTTCCCAGTGATAATTTCCGTGGAAGTAGAACAAGGTTTGGGGGGGAGGGGTGTTTGTTTTGGTTTACTTTTTAAAAAAGAGTAGCACAACATTGTAGCGCCATGCTTGGTTTTGCAGGGGCTTCTGTGTGCACTGGCAGGCAAGAAATATGGTGTGTTGGGGTTGGGCTGGAGCAGGAGGGCCATGCAGCATGGGAAGAAGGTTGAAGAAATCTGCTTAATCTCTGGTGCAAAAGGCTTTTGGGGGGCAGTTGTCCTAGATGTCCTACAACACATGAGGGTGGCTGAGAGTCCATGTTTCTTCTGATCTGCCCCACGGTGGTGGTCTCCTGCTCCCCCGGTGCTGATAAGGGATGTGTGGTCTGAGACAGTTGCATGTGCCCATCTGTAAGCGTGGTAGTTCTTGGCTGACATTCTTGGAGCTTCTGAAAACCCCAGAAGACACTGCTTGTCCCATTGACTGTGTTCCCATAGTCCCATTGACTATGTGTCTGCCTTACTTTCTCAAATACTTTCCACCTGGATGTTACAGTTCTGTGAAGGCAATTGCATGAGACTGGGTTTTGCATGATCTGGAGATAGACACCTCTTCCTGCACAGGTGCAGCCTGCAGATCACCTCTGTCCAAGCCATAACCCAAGCCAGTGGTAGAAACTTGACAAAAGTCAACTGTGTGAAAGAGAAACCCTGCTAAGTGGAACACAGCCAGTTAGGGTATGGTTAGGCAGCCTTCAGTGTTGGTATCACCCCCCATATGTGTATTTATATGCTGAGTGTTTTTTGAGACCCTGATTCAAGAGAGGTAAGCATTCAAAGGCATTGCGTGACTGCTCCAATGCCATCCAGGTAAAAGCGGTACCTCCTCTTCCTGGGACCCTAAAGGCTGCTCGTTCAATGTGGCTTGAGATCCCTGGAAGAAATATTTCTGCATTAAAAGATGCCAGCAGTGACAAGTGGCATTTAGCACACAGCCCAAAAGGTGTTCTCTGGGCCCTTTTCCATAATAGCTCTCCTGACCAGGTTATGTTGAGCTGCCTGTTGACTATTGCTTGTTCCCCTGGACTCCAGCGCTCTAACTTCTCTTTGTAATGCATTATGTGGTTTCTGTCAAAACAAATGGCCAAACCAGGCTTCATATGATTACTTTTTACCCCAGTTGGCATGACTGACTTTGTTTCTGTCTGCTCCTTCATGGCTGGGGAAGTTGTGAGTGAACTTGGGGGGCCTGGGGGGGGGCAGCTTTGTCATACACCAGACTGTGTTTTACTTAGAGCAACATCTATTTGACTCAATCCTGTTCAGTACCCAACAGGTTAGCGGGGAGACTGAGAAATGACAGCAAATGAGTTGGGGTGCTGACTTCCCATTGATTTCTGAGGTGCCCCTTTCCTCCGGCTGTCCTGGGGACATTGACATCACCACTTCTGGAGATGCTGCTGACTTAAGTATGATTTAGCGTGAAACGACTGAGCTTAGATGTAATGTGTCTAAAAGGATCTACCTTCCCCTGGGAGCCCAGAAGTGTTGACTCTCTCTGATCACTCAGTCCTGGGCTCTCACCCATGGATAATTACGTTCTTCCATGGATAATCCTGAAGGCCAAGTTCTGCTGGAGCGGGAGGACTTGCAGGTGGGCAGCGGTCAGCTCTTCACCTCATGCTTTGTACAGCTGTTGCTGCAGCCATTCTTCAGTTTTCTATCTAGGGAGGGTCGGAGACAGGGAAAAGAAAACCTTGACGTAACTGTCCCTCCCTTCCCTGTTCAGTAGCAGCAGTGAAGTTCATGATCCATTCCTGTTGGTGCTGAGCTACCCTTGATGGCTTTTCGCAGGAGCGCTCAGGACTTTGGCTTGGTCCAAAGGGTGATATTAAGCAAAACACTTTGTACCTCAGCCCATAGTGATCCCTGGACTTGGACCTTGGCTGCTATGGTGACAGTCTCCCTCGAGTCTCCCTTAAGAGAGGGACACATCATCTCTGGTCTCTCAACTTTTTCCCCGTTGCCCTCCCCCATCCCATCTAGCTGCATGTTCTGTGTGAGATACCTACCACTCCCAGCCGGTAATGACTTCCACATGGGGCTGGACCTTGTGGACAAATCTCCTGTAACAATAGGAAATGTTCCTTGGTCTCTCATTGTGTCTGTCTTTGGGAAGGAGGAGAAGGCGTTGACGACAAGCTGAAGAGCTCTAATATTCCTCCCGGACAGCTGATTAATTCCATCCTTTGCATCCGCTCTGGACCATCCCGCCCCGCCCCGCGCCTTCTGCTTTTTATTGTTCTCTCCACCTGGCTCCCTCTGGCAAGGAAACCGATGGGATTTCGTGCCACGTGGAGCTCCAAATGGAAAACCCTGACAGTGAGAGCCTCTGCTCCCCCCACGGTCCAGGCCCAGTGGCTCTTGCTGGAGGAGAGGCTGCACCTTCCTCGCAGCCAAGACCGAGCATTGGAACAGGGACGCAGCATTCCTCCCCAGCACGTCTGCTCCCGCCTGGGAGAGATGAGACCCTGCCTTTTCCCACTCCTTCCCCTGCCATTGGGATAGCTCCTCTCTTTGCAGATAGCTGCAGGCTCGCTCTCCCACTCGGACCTTCTTTCTACATGTATGGGCTCATTCCTGCTTAGAAATGGTCCAGGCTTCTGTGGGGATGTGCCCACCCTTGCCCTGCCCGTTGCATGCTACAAAGCCCCCCATGCTTGTTCCTTCCCCTGCTCCTGTCATCTGTTCACCAGCACACTGATGTAGCAAGTGCCTGTGACAGCTCCCACACCCAGCTGTGGTCACACGTGCACGCAGAGGCACGCAGGTTTGCACGCTCGCTCGCACGCGTCCCCTTGCTCTTTTGCCACAGTCTGGTTTTGTCTCGAGTACTTGCCATTCCCTCGCCAGGCACACGCTCCAGCCTTGCTGCTCAGCTGTGATCTGTGGAAGGGGGGCGGGGGGAGAGACAAGGGCATTTTGATTATGATTATGGAGTTGATTTATTAGAATAATTTTAAAACACAAAGCCATCTGTGTGCCTCTTCCCCATCCAAGATTTATAAAAGACGAAACCATCCATCTGACCCCCAGCTCTCCCTCCCCTCCTCTCCCCCCGCCTCATCCTCGCCTTCCATTCTCCTCTGTGGCTCTCTTGCCAAAACACTTGCCCATACTTAATTCTCTTCCCAGAGAGACAATGCTTTGCATTCTTGTATTGGAAGCCAAAAAAAAGACAATTCTATTCTGTCTCTGCTTTGCAGCTTGGTCTGCTAAGTTGCTTTCCCGAGAGTCTGTGTTTAAAACAAAAAAAGATAAAGGAAAAGACAAGTTGGTGCTGAAAGGTGCTGGAACATCACCGTGCGGGGGTAACGTTTTCATTCACTCCACATATCAAACAGCCACTGGCAGGCCATCCCCAGGCGGAGCAAATGGGACTCGAGCCTGTTCCAAAGGGCTCACCTTTAGGGCGGAAAGACACTTTTGGACTCCGTCTCCCATCCTTCCTTCCCTTGCTCCCTTTTGAGGGCTTTGGCTCAAGCCCCAGTTTTCGAGGGTTGAGGTGTGCTGACAGATTCTCTGAGCAGGACGAGCCGGTGGCTGAAGTCCAGAGCAGGAGGAGAGCTGAGGTCCCGAGTTTCCTGGAATTGCGTGGTGACAAGCAGGAAGAGGCTCAGCCCTCCTCTTCCTCGGTGCTCTGCTTGATACCCGTCCAGCCTCCCTGGGGTGCTGACATCAGAAGAGCTGTAATGATTTACACCTCTTGAGGATCTGCCTTTCCCCGCCATGGCCAAGTCTTTTCACCTCTCCATGCTTCCATTTTTTCCAGATCTGCGATGCTTTAGGCAGTTCTGTGGTCACCAGAAAAATTAAACCAACGTCACCAACTGGCAGTTAAGGATTTTGACATTATAATGCTGTCGTCCGTCTTGCAAGGTTGCAAGGTAGGGAGCAGATCTAGAGCTCTCGAGCTCCTGTCTTAGATGAAAGGAGAGCTAGAAGGAGTATTAGCATGCAGTTTGTGTGAACTAGAAGTGATCAAATTAAGGTTACACATCAGGGAAGCATTTTCCTCTGTTTCAGCAAATTAATGTGTAGCCAGTGTCCAGCATGCAAAATCACAGTGATGGTGGGAGAAGGTCACGGGTGATAGTGATTGCAGTCCTGAACAGCAGAGTTTTGACTTTCATTTTATGTGTGCTTGGGTACAAACAAAACCTTTCTGGGTTTTGTAACTGTTCTTTTGAACTTAATCTTCCCATATAAATCTTATTTTTATGTAGTTAGTTATTCCCATATGAGATCTGACATTTGTTACTTGATACTGGCAGAGGAGAATGAAACCTATTAGTGAAGGCTCATGGGTTCAACAGGATCCTAGGGAATAAGAGCAGGGCTTGTGAAAAGACCTGAGGATTTAGTGTCACTGTCATCTGCTCGAGCTCTTGAATCTCTTTACTGACCCCTTTCTATCCACAGAATTGTCTGTCTTCAGTTTCCCTGGTTCCAGGTGTATATTCATCGAAGTTGATGACTTATCCACTTTGCTGTACACTAAATCACCCAAGTGCTGAGTGTCCTTCAGGACCTCTTCACAATTCCCTTATGTCTGCTTAGAAAAGATAGGCATAACCTCATGCATTTCTTTTGGAAAGAAGGAAGAAGGAGTTTTATTTAGAACACAAAAGTGCTTTGGTTTGTGTGGCACCTCTTTGCACCGAGGTCCCTGACTTCTCTTCAGGAAAGACAAGAGGAAGGACATTACTCAGCTGGCCTAAAATCTATCAGGAATCCTAGGAAAGGGCTGGAAGCGATGGTCTTCCAGGCCTAGAGCCAAATAACCCTGCTTAAACCAGCCATGACGAGGGTCTGACCAGCAGCCTTCCCAGAGCCTCCACATCTGCACTGAAATACCTGGCCATGAGAAGGCTGTAAAGATGACCCGCCAGTTTATGTATCCCAAAGAGAGTGAGGACAGTGAACGGCCACATCTCGCAGACTCTTCTGGGATCAGAGTGCAAAGATCCCTGGTTGCTCCATGAATGCCGACTGAAGAAAGGGAATTTCCAGCCTGTATTCCCAATTCTCTCAGCTTCTCCCTTTTGATTTCTCTTGAATGCGCCGTTCATCTCCGCTTCCCGTCCAGCGCTGCTGTATCATGGTTTAAACAGCTGCCACGTCCCACCCTCGAGGCAGCTGTGTCTCGGGGCTGCCTGGGGAGCACAGGGCTCCTCGCCCCGACGCTGGTCCCACTGCACGAGCATGATGCTGCCCTGCAGCACTGAGGGCCATGGGGCACAGATCTAGCTGGAAGGATGGGGCAGGACCGTGCCAGGCCATCGCCTGGTCTTCCTTCACACTTTGCAGACTGGTGCAGACATGCCTTTTCTCCTCTTTTTTTTTTCTTTCCCTTTTTTTCCCTTTTTTTTTTTTCTTTCCATTGGTTGTTTGGATTAAGGGGCCTTAAAGGGGCCAGACATTTTTTGTGTTCTCTCATACCCTATAAATAACCGGCACCTCTCCAGTACTCCAACTCCACCCTTCAGTTGCAGATTCCACTGTCTAGCTGCCACCACTCTGCGTGGCCTTTCACACTCTTCCTTTCTATTTAATATGGAAATATTAGTAAAAAAACCTGCTGTCACCAGTTCTCCGAGAGGAGGAGCAGGGAAAGGGAGAGAGAGGTGGGAGGTGGGAGGGGAGGACACAACCAGCCAAAAAAAGTATCCAAAAGAATGTTCTTCTCCCTCCCAGGTTTACAGCAATGCCTTTCCATCCAGAGTCATCTGTTTTGTTTTCCTTCTCCCTCAGCCTGAAAGTGCTGCAGCATTATCATGTAATGTTGCTTAATGTGACCAAAGGCTTCGGCCGAGTCGCCTCACGGACCGCAAGCATAGCCCAAATTCCAAGGCAGCGATGCCTGCGGCGTCTCGTTAAAGCAGAGGACTTGAAGTCCTCTCTGTGTCCCATGAATGGTTGTTTGGGGTTTTGTTTTTTCCTTTTCTTTTTTTCTCCCTTCCCTCCCCCCCTTTTTTTTTTTCAAGTATATGCTGCCACCCAATCCGGGCAGGGATTTTGTAACTGCGCCGACATATCTGGGAGGTATGTGTGGAATCTTTCAAGTGCTTGGTCAGTCCTCTGTGGTTTCCTTTGAGCAACTGCCCACCCTGCCAGCTCCCACCACCCCTTCCCAAGCCCCCTGACATGCAACCAGTTGCGCCATTCATGCCAGAGTTTCACATGACAGTTGTCTCCTCCGGGTTTCTTTCTGTTCATTCCTCCTGGCACATTTCCTGATGCTGGTGAAGAATCAGAGGGTAGTAGCCCTGAAGACTGAAGCAGTCCTGAAGACCACAGAGCAGGCAGAGTTAAAGGACAAGCTCTTGCCTAACCAGGTCTCCCAGTCCAATTTAGGGAGTGAGATATAAGCCCCGCTTGGTGCTAGATGGTGTTAAGAATTTGAGTGAGGGAAGTGGGGTACTCTAGCTGATCAAGGTCTGACTTTTTGCTCTACCTGAGATGTTATTCCATTAGTATTTGATAAGGTCTTGTGATATTTTTTTTTTTTTTTCTCAGCCACCATTTCTGGGGCAGGGAACTCTTGTTACTCCCATTTTGGGAAAGTAGAGTTGAAGCATGCAGCCCCAGAGATAAGGGTTGGGTTGAGCATTGCTGGTTGCCTGGGCTTTCCAGCCTGGTTGGTGCCCACTGGCCAGGGTGGTGGGCTCTTAGCCTGTGGGTGCAAGCTTCTATGTACCAATGTCCACGTGGCTCTGTGGGAGATGCGCTGCTGGGTTGTGTTGGCTGCAATTTTGATCAGAGTAGTTGAGACTGTGTGGAGGGAAATGTGGACCTATGGGATGATGTCTCATGGTCCTCCTTTCTGAAGCTCAGCCTGCGTCCACATTTCAGTTGTGCTTCCTTGATGATGTGTATGGTAGAAGAGTCTGACTACGAGACTGGTTGTTTCCATGATGGTTTAGCTGCATCCTTAGGCCTGGACACATCCTCATTAACATCATCTGCCTAACCTGCATGGCCAGACCTCCTGCAGTGGTCAGTGGAGCTGCAGCGGTTTCCTCTATGGGAAAATCCCTCTCACATATCTTCATTAACATTGTCTGGGTGAGAGGAATCACCATCAGGAGATACCCTTACCTTTCTGTTGACTAAAGGAAGAACCTAACTAAAGATGCCTGATTTGGAGAGGGCTAAAGGGAGGTAAATCCCAGCCAAATGATTTATTTGGCAGCCTAAGAGCTGCCCTGCTTTCTGTTTGCATGCCACGCCAGCAGGGTTACCTGCTGAGCAAATGGCAGCGTGTGGTTATTGTTACCAATTGCAATTAAAAAAATTAATAGAAGAGAAACCCCAGTGCACTAAAACAAGCAAAGCAGTGAGGCCTGTTCACACGGAATAGGTCATAATTTGCCAAGAAGCTTCTGTATCACTTTGTTACTGGATTTTATTGTTTTCTTTTATCTGTTTTTCCTTTATAAGAGCTGAATCTTGCCCCACAGAAGTCACTGATGTTCCCCAGTGCATTTCTGCAGAAGATGAGTGAAGCCCTTTAATTCAGGCCCTTCTCCATGCAGTGAGATCTGTCTGTGCATTCACCTGTGGTGGTCTTGCAGAGCCTCCTTCAAGCACAACATCATCTGCAGCCCCTGCACGGCCCTTTGCCCTCTCTGCATTACTATTGCATTAGTGCTTAATGCCTCTCTCCTGGGCTGCAGCAGGCACCAGGCAGTTGGGAAGTGTTAAGCAACGTTTTTCAGTCCCTGAATAAGTAGTGATGAAGCTATGGGCTGCCTTTTGGCTGGGGCACGCTCAGCCACCATTTGGGAGGGATGTGTACACAGTATGGTCCAGTGCAGGAGCTGTGAGGGGCTGAAGCATCTTGGGGAAATCAGGAGAAGCCAAACGACCTCTCTGTGGAGTGTGTGCAAACCAAGTACTGCTGGCCTTGCGATGCTGCCAATTTGAATGAAATTTCTACAGGGGCAACAAAGCCTTGCCGTTAACGCGGTGACCACTCTGTCTGCCAAATGCCAAGTCCCTGCTCTGAACACTGGGGCTTCACAACAGAAGTTGTAAGTTGATTTTGGTTTTTTGACTTTTTTTTTGTTTAACATGAATAAAACTATTTTTTTTTTCCGAGCTCCCTTCTTGGAATTGGCTGGACTTATTTTATCTGAAACTTTCCAGAAAAAATTCAGCCTGAGGCAGATACCCAGTGTGGAAAATTTCAACACAAACAGTTAAAGTTTGGCAGTGTTGTAGGAGCTGAGTGTACAGAAAGTGCTAGGCCAGCGTGCTGAGACCATGCTACCTGCTCTGCTTGGGGAGTGTTTTCATGGGTGTTCTCTTCTTGGGTAGCTGAGCACAGATCTCGTCTCGTGCAGAGATGCAGTAAGGGATAGAAACATCTATATTGGGTTATGGGAGTCTGCATGCTAAGCATAAAATCACTGTTTGTGGTGGGAGCCTGCCTGGTCACCTTCATAGAGACGCTGTGGTGAGATGAGCCAGGGAGCTGGATCGCACCTGGCTGCCATCGGCCAGGGCTCCTGTGGTTGGGATGGTCTGCGGGAAGGATGGGTAACTTGAATGAGGGGAGGAATCTTCCCTGCCCGTGGTCCCGCTTAGCAAACCGAAGGTGACACCAGCTGCTGGCTGGTGGTATTAACCCTTTCAAGCTTGCATCCGAAATGTGTGCTTATATCTCAGTTGCACCAGTACATATCTGCTGTGCTGGCAAGAGGCTTCCAGCATGGACACCAGCCCACCCAAAAGGTGAGCAGTTGCTTTGTGTTCCCTCCACAGGGGAGGGAACATGCTCCAGCATCAGCATCAAGCAGAGATGTATTTTTGGCCTGGTGCCTGAGCTGGGTGGGCACTGGGGGGATGTGCTGGGGAGCCCTGCTTCTGTGTGACCTGCTTCCTGAGACCCTGTGACTTTCCACCTCTGCAAGCCCCAGGACTCCTCTTGCTGTTGGGTTCAGAAAGGAGTTTGTGAGCCGAGGGTTGGGTTTTTTTATTGTTGTGTTTTTAATGAAGCCTGCAGCCTTTTTGAGAAAGTAGCTAATCACGTAAGAGGCTGTTTGGATTTCTCAGTGGGGCAGCATGCATTGGGCATTTATTTCCCCCAGGCTGCCTGCGGTGGGGCAGGAAGAGGGGCTCTGCCTCCCCTCTCAACACCCCTGTCTCAAAAAACCCAAACGTAGCCTAGAACCATGTGCCAAGCCAAGCCTTCAGCTTTCCTTTTCCCTGCCCACCCACATCCGCATCCTTGCATAGATGCACGCTGTCTCCGTCACCTCCCTGGTGGCCACCAGGCATCATGTCACCCGCCCCTGCCAGCTGCGTGAGGACGGCCACACGCACGGGATAATGTGCTACTGCCAGACAACCTGAGTGATGACTTTTCTTAATTAATCTGGCTTTCCTTCCCCCTCATTCTTTTTTATTTCCATTCCTGAAGTGTGGCAGAAAACATCAGACACTGTCAGATGTGTTGCGCAGGCAGGGTGACATCAGCTCCTTTCCTTTGGGATGGTGTTTTACAGTCCGGCTGAAATTTTTAGGGCCGGTTTTCATTAAAAGTGGCTTTTGAAACTGGGTAAGTAATAATTTGCTAAATCAGGCCCTGAACTGCTAGTTTAACAAATTATTACTTTTTTTTTTTTTTTTTTAAAGAATATGTGTAAAGGGAAGTCCAGTTTAATGAAAAATGGCCAGGTTGGATCAGGCTGGATGTTAATTCCAGTTTGGTGTCACCACCATCTTCATGGTTTAGTCATGTCCTTTACATGTTAATTAAACTTATGTGTCAGTAAGTGTTATAAGTACAAACTTGGGTAGTGTTTGTTTTTTTTGCTTTTGCACTGTTGCTTTTGCAACATTTGTTTAGTTTTCATTCAATGCATAAAATATGAAGGGAACAAAAAAACTCATGCACATTGTATCATGTAATTAGACGAGTAACCAGATGTTAATTAATATATGAATATCGTTTTTATTTCCAATCGTCTGGCTGTGGTTTGAGCAAACCTATGTCCCCCAGCTGTTGCTACACGAGACACAGTCAGAGCAAAAACAGAGCTAGAGTTCAGCTGCTCTATTCCCAGAGCACAGACTCATTACCCCAGCTGAAAGAGGAGATGCTTCTAGGATGTGCTGTCCCCAGACATGACACAGCAGTGTGACATTCTCCTTCTATCCAGTGGAGGGCAACAGGGGACACGCTCACAGCCATGTACCTCCCCACCAGTTTGGGGAGCCAGCAGTGCTGGGGCTTTGAAGCCCTGCAGAAATGCATCCAGGTCCTTCCTCCTGGACACCGCAGTCCAGTGGGATTTCTGCTACCTAGCAGTGATTATTTGTACACCAGCTGTGCGGCTCCTGGAGGAGTTCCTGGAGATTTTCAGAATTCAACTGGATAAACCCCCGGGGAACCATGCCCTGGCTTTGCCCTTGGCCCTGCTTTGAAGACGTTGGACTGGAGACTTTCTGTGATTCTCTGATAGCGAGGCTGGTAGTGGGCCACCACATTCAGCCTTTTGCTATTGAAGGATTTGATTCTTCTTTATTTCAACTGGAAGACCCTTTCTAAGCTGATCAAGAATTTCTTTTCCTTTTCTCCAGCTCTCATCCAGTGGCAACATGTGGTTGTGCTGTGACCAGCCAGTGCATGCAGGCATTTGTCCTCCTCCTCCTTTGTTCTTGCTAACAAAAGAACTATTTTAATGTCCATCTTTAAGTTAATTTGCATTTTTAAATATAAAAACTTGTTCCACTTTTATTACTATAGCCCTCAAGAGCTTTTAATTTCTTTTGACTGATCCTCTGATCTCCTGTGCACTAATAATGCATTTAACTTCATTGGTGCTAATATCATTGCTGTATTTCCAGTGAGAAATAAGATTGATTACAAGCGTGATTATTGAGCAACTCTGCTAGTTATAACTCAGTTCCCATCACTCTCTTTTCAGCACAGCCTGTTTTCCTTTGTCCATTACTTGGTTCCTTACTTGCTGTATAATTCTTCTGCTAATTCCTATCTTTTCAAGCTTACCTAATAATTACCCATGTCGTGCCATGGTGCCTCTGGATACCCAGATAAATTGGATTGTACCATGCTTCTTGTATCTAGGGAATGAACTGTCTCATTGAAGAAATACATCAGGTTCGTCTCACACAATTTACTAAACCTGGGGTTGCAGTTTATTCTCCTTGTCTCTGTGTCATTAATGATTCCTTCCTTTGAAAGAAAAGAAAAAGAAAAAAAAGAGGGCTCTATAATGAGAGAATTTCCTCTCTCAAAGCTGCACCTGTGCCTTGAATATCAGCAAGGAAGGCCAAGCTATTCAACCTCTTTGACCCATCACATGGTCCATAGGTGCATTGACTTTCTCAAGGCAGCCCATCTTCTGCTAAGTCAAGACGAAAGCCCGTGACTTTCTCTAAATTGCTTGTGAGCTCCCTGACACTCTCTCTTTGTCTCTGTTTTTCCTTCTCTCCTCCCTCCCCGCCAGTAGCTGGCATGAGGAGAATAACAGTGGAATCTCCCACATTGCTGTGGTCTGAGCAGGTTTCCCTCACATTATGTCTAAATAAATATTAATAAGAAAAATGGAATAAGAGCTCATTGACAAATTCGGCAAATATTTGCCTCTGCCTTCCCTTTCCAGCCACCTGGCTCCCGGAGGAAAGTTTTGCCCTTTCTCAGACCAGAGCATTCAGGAAATAAACACTCGGTTTATTTTCTTGGAGGAGGAAAATGAAAATAGCATTATGGGGCCCGAAGCCCACATCTCACATTTTGTGTGGCTGGAAGTAACTTCAAACAACTAGCTTTAGCAATGGCTTTTGTCTGTGCCTTGAGGTGACCAGTTATCACAGAACTGGCCAGGATGGGCTTGAATGATGCTTATGGTTTCACCTTGATAACCTGGAGTGCTTTTCCACACCCTTAGAGGGACTGTGTATCAAAAAAGCTTCCAGAAAAGAGACTGAGTCTTCAAGCCAGTCTTTGCACTTGAAAAATTGAAACCTTGGTTTTAACAACAGCAACAGGCAGAAGGAATAAAGAGAGAGAAAAGCAGGGATGGTAACAGTGCTAGTTCCCCTGGGGACGTGGTTCAGGCCCCCGTAGCCATGGTTGCTAGCTGAGACCCGGAGCGTGGTCTTTGGAGACAAGCTCCTATTTGGGAAGTGGCTTTTGTGCAAGGTTGCTCAAGGACTTAAAGGATACAGGGGCACCCTGACTTAAAAAAATTACTTCAAAAGTCAACTCATTTTTGCTTGCTGGGATTTGGCTTACTGACAGCTTGAGCAGAGGCTGTGTTGGAGGGCAAAAAGACGAAGTTGAGGAGATTAAGACCAGGCAGTTGTGTTGTAACAGTGCAGGTTTCCAGTTGACCCTGCCTTTTGGTGGGGGTTATATTTGTTCCTGCTTTTTCTGTGGTTTCTGAATAGAAGGGGAGGGGGGGCTGGGGTAAATAAGCAGGCATGAGGAAAAACAAGATGATGGGAGGCATGACAGTGAATCAGGAAATGAAAATAAGTTAATTGTCACTCTGATTTCTCTGCTGTTTAATTAGATGCCCTCTGGGAGAGGAAAGACCATCAGGGGAGTACATGGGGTTCAGGGCAGCAGTTCCCATAAATCAAACAAATGCTGCAAAAAGGCTTTTCTGGAGAACCACAAAATCCAGTGTCTGGGACATTTTCTGGGTGTTTCTGTTGTCGTCTTCTCTTCCTACTCAGAGGAGCTGCACCACACCAAGCACGATTTAGAGCCAGACTCTCAGCTGGCACGAATTGCTCCATTCCCACTCATGGCAGCAGAGCAGCTGTGGCTTGTATCAGCAGAGGCTTCAGCTGTGTCACTGACACAGTTCTCTGTGTCTCTGTTTCTCTTTCCTCTGAGGAAATGATCTCTTGGCGTGGTCTTGTAGAGGTATAGCAGAAACAATACTTTAATCACTTACAGTTATTCTCTATGACAGAAGTATGGGACTGTACGAGACGCTCGGTTTAATTTAATAGCAAGCTGCTGGGGGAAACAAGCAGGAAAACCCGAAACACAAAAGCTCAAGAGAAGCCACCTTCTTCAGAGCAATGGTAGAGGTAATTCCTTAGTCAATAGTCATAAAGATCTACCTTCAAGTTACAGCCAAGTTCAAAGCCACTGGCAGACAGCTCAAAATGTTTATAAGGTTCCTCCTGTGCAGAGTTTGGGAGTGTTGTTGCTGAGTTTTTGGTCTTATGTGCACAGCTATTCACCCACGGGATGCTTGGGAGTGCCAGACCTGCGCAGACACCCATCAGAAATGGTCAAGTAGACCTCCTTGTGGGCTGTTGGGGTTTGCTGTTGTTCACAAGGTCTCTGTGTGTCAGGCAGTGTATTTTTCCTGGGTGGAATTAGCTGAAATTGTTAACTACCAGTAAAGAGGACTCCATCTCCCCTGCCCACACTGGGTTAAAAGGCTGAAGAAGCAGAGGGACCTGAAGCAGAGCCCAGGTCTAACTGGGTGAATCAGTCAGGTCTGCCTCTGGGGAGGTAAAGGCAGGAGGTGGTGGCTGGTTCCCAAACACCTGGAGTAGGAGATTGAGGTTCAGGTAGCTCTTTGGCCTTAATGCCATCCACAACTCATTGTGACTGGCCTCCATTGTCTCAAGCAAAGGTGACAGACACAGTTGCGCTGCAGAAGAGGAACTTACCTCTCCAGCAGCTCAGTGCAGAGGCTGGCACAGGGCAAGACATTTGCAACGCCCCACTGGGGCTGACCCTAACCCACAGCTATACAGGGGACTTCAGTGTGAGGGCTGCCTACTTCCTCCAGAGCAACAACTGGCGATGTTCACACCATAGGCCATCTTCTGAATGAGTGCCCACCTTCAGGTTTTCTCTAATCTCTGCCAGCGGAGAGCTGCCTTTCAGACAGATGCATCCTTGCCTGGTGCCTGACCATAGCTGAGCTCCCCACAGCTCCTCCAGCCCAGCCTCAACTGCCTCTCTGCTATGGGGCTTTGCTCCAGGTGCTTGCTGGGCAGAAAGTGTTCCTGAGATACCATGTGGTGGCATTCCTTAGTCCTCCAAGGATGGAGCGGTGGATCCCGCCGTTCCCTTAACGAGACTGACTAATTATTTATTACAAAGGAGGTTGCAGGAATCTGGAGCGGAAACTACACCCCAGGCCAGCTAACTCACACCTAAGCACGCCAGGCTGATTTCGCAGCAGAGCACATGCCGGAGCAATCAGACCTGCTGCTGTGAGGCTCAGAGGAGTGGGACCAAGGCTACTTTATGCATATGTGTGAGTGTGTGTGTGTGTGTGTGTGTGTGTATATGTATAAAAAGTGTGCGTGTGTGTGTGTATATTTTACTATGTTAAGCTATAAACTGTATGGGTTAGGTATGAATTAGAACCTTATAAAATGTGTTTACTCATTCTGTGTAACTCAAAGCGGGGATTAAACAGTAGGAAAAACTGACCGGGAGAATTTTCCAAGCAGAAAAAGTTTTACAGCTCTCATTGTGAACTTGAGAGGGAGGATTTCTTTTTTTATATATTTAGGTTTTTTTCAGAGCAAGTTTTTTGTGTTTGAATTTTTATGGTTGTTAAATAAAAGTTGGGGGGGCACAGCTGAGGAGGAAAGATGAATGGAGGAGTAGCAGGAGATTTCTCCCCTGGCACCTGAGCCCCATCCTCATCTCCATTTCTTGTGACAATGTGCTTTCTGTGCCAGTGGCATCCAAGAGGGCCTCCCCATGGCATGCCATGTTCCTAAGGAGGCCCTGGTTTTCTCATCTCCTTGAAGGCATCTTTTATGTGGAAAACAGAGTCCCATAACACTGCTGCAATTAAAGGGAATGGGTGCAGGAAAGGAGCGGTGGAAACAGAGGCAGCAGGGAGGTGAGGGTCCACTGAGCATCTTGGGCAGGGGAAGAAGAGAAGCAAGAGCAGGGGATAGGGATGGGTTGAGGTCTTACAGCCTGTTTGCCCTCCTTCTTATACAGAAAGGCTGGACAAAGCACCAAGGGTATGATCTCACCACTATCAAGTTGAGTCATCCTGGGTCAGTTCCAGTTGATAAAGAGCAAGGTGTATGCAACCCAGAACCATTTCATTTCTTATTTCCTTGTCTTCTTGGATACAGCTTTCTTTCCGCACCCTCTTTTCAGTCTCTTCTACCTTCTAGTTCGTGCTGCCTTGGTGAATCATCTCCGCCTTCAGGACTGGTGACCTGTGCACAGTTAGCTGAGCCTGACTCACTCTTCTCCTCTACATGTTCTTTCCACAGCCTTAGGAAGGTTGGGGTTTGGTTGTTGGGGTTTGGGTTGTGTTTTTTTTCCACTTCACTTTATGAACATTTTCCAGGGGACCAGGGGAAGGGAAGGGAGAAGAGAGACCTGAGAGGGTTCATTGTTTGCGTAATTTTCCCTATTGCTAAATGTCAACATCCTATGCTTGATGCTTAGGATAGGGAGTAGTGGGGCTTCTATTTCAGGCTTTGCAAGGGATGGGAGAGACTCGCCTTATCTCTCTAACATGGCCCAAGCAATGTTTGGGTTCTATTTACGGATTTGAAGAAAAGAGGGAAGAGATAACCTCACCATACGAGCTCCGGGTTGGCTACCTGGCACTAGCTTCCCTCATCAGCACAGATCCTTAAACAGCCCTGGAGTCCATTTACTACTTGGCTTAATCCTGCTCTGCTCATTCTGGGAATCTGTCTTTTGTCCTCTGAGTGGTAAGATGTTGCACAGTTGCTAGCGATGACGTGTCTCCAACTAATCATGCTAGAGTGATCAGTGATCCTGGGGGTGGGAAGCATGCCCAGATACCTTGCTTTGCCAAGGACATTTCGGAGTCAAACAACTGTTCCCACCATAGAGGGCCTTTGGTGAGATGGATTCGCAGGGGACATTGTCCATCAGAGCTGTCCTGGTTACTAACAACTCCCCTTTCCTGTGCATGCCAGGATTGATTTGTCTTGGTTTCTGGGAAATGTGACTTAAAATTCAGAGCAGAAGGCATTCTTTCCACGTCGCATCCTCCTGTGTGCTATGGCAGGTACCCTCAAGTGCCTGGAGTTTGCTGACTTGTAAAAAAGGGTTAAAAGTCTTTCTGAGATGAAAGCCAGCTATTAGTGGTTAGAGATCTGGACTGGGGCTCTGGGTTATAGCCTCAAATTTGCCTTTTGCCTGCTATCTCAAAAAAGTAATTTCCTTTCTTTGCGTCCCTGCTCCTTTGCCTGCCACCTCTCCTGGAGCTGCAGCCTTCTGTGACGCAGGTGTGTATCAAACGGAGCTCACGTCTTGGCTGAGGGATGTAAGTGCTGCCACATTGTCGGAGGTATTAATGGTCTTTGTGAAGTGCATTGAAGTCTCTGGGTGTCAGGTGCCTTGTTGACACATGTTTTGTCCTCAGGGAAACAAAATCATCTCAATTTAAGAAATCAGAGATTGTATTCTGTCCTTGTGAGCAGTGGGACTGTGCAGTGGTGCGGTAGATCCTGTCTCACCCTGTAGTCTTAGTGGAAAAGATTGAGTGATTGCTGATACAATAATGGATGCTGAATTAGTCTCCTCACAGCCACAAGATTCCCAGCTTTTTCTCCTCTTCACTGACTTACGTCTTCTAATGAATCAAAACTGTGAAGAAAAATGTTAACTTCATTATGGGGAAATCAATAAGTGAATAATTTCATTAGCTGTGTTAAGAAAGCTGTTGTGAATATATTCTAGTAACCCAGCTAATTCTTTGTTCAAGAATTGATGTCAACTTTTGCATGCATTAGTCCTGACTGAGTGGGTGTTTTCTAGCTTCTGAGTTTGGTCAGATAATTGCTTCTTTTCTCAGTTTTATCCTGATACTGCATTTGGCTTCTCTTGTGATACCTGCTTGGATAAATGGACAGTTATGAAAAGAGGCACAGTCAAATGACATGCTTTTGAGTCTGAATCTGAGGTAACAACATATCTACAAAAGTATTTAGAACTCGCTGTGTTTGCACAAGTTTTAACCTTGGTCCTGCAAGCATGTACATTAGTTTATCTGGCACACGAGTGTAATGGAACAACTCACATGAATAAAGCTAAACATGTGTAAATGTTTGCAAGATATGGGTCAATAAATCTTTGGAAATCATAGCAAACCAACTCTCTGTTTTCTTATGCAGTGGTATTCTCCTATCCATCCTAGACAAGAGATCTGAAATATCTGTAATAATCATTATGGTGTAGTTGTTCCAAATAGCTCACAGCCAGGATGCAGAAACTCAGCTAGTGTAAATTGTTATTGTTCCATTGACTTCAAGGGAGCTACAGGAGATTTTATGAACTGAGGATCTGCCCCCACAGTCTCAAATGTCCAAAACTGCATATTAGGGCCAAATAAGAGGTCTGCTTCCATGCAGGTCTGTCCATCAGGACCAATTTTTGTAAGTGTTTGTTGGCTAACAGGCTGCAGATCTGGCTGCAGTTGTGTGTGCTTTGGAATATACTGGTCCAAAGTCTTATCACCAACTCATCAGCATCTATGCATATTACCTCTGTTTAGAATAAATGGGACTAAACAAAGAATATTTTCTTTAAATTGGTTGCCACTACAGGTAGTGGTTTGGCCCACTTCCCAGCACTGAGTCATGAAGTGTAAGAAGGGACCAGGAGCAGGGTCAGGCAACAGTGGCAATATAGAAGAAATTGACTGATCTAAGAAGTCCAAAAATTTCACTTTCCCAATAAGTGCAAGGAGAAGTGAAGCACAGACCAGCTGATGGCTTTTCAGCATAGGTTTGCATTAATTTGATTTGACAAATCAGCTGAGATAATTATGTTTTTAGCAATTAATTGCGCACTGAGTTTCTTTCTAGGAAATGTTCTTTCCCCCTGCTGTTAATCTGGTATTTGCATATGTGTGTAAGGCTTGATCTCCAGTGAGTGCAAGTCAGCCAGTTGGGGTTCTGTGGGGCATTAAACTACTGGAGCATTTGGTCATAAAGAGCTGAAAATAAAGGTAAGAGACTGCTCTGTAGAGCTGGAAATGAAGGACTTGACTATGCTGTTTGACAGGTCTCCCCTGCTTTCTTCATAGACCATCATGTACTAGGCAGGTTAGGAAGTTTGTGTACTAGGCAAGTTTGTATGTATGTCAGGCACATTGTAGGTGTATCACCAGGGCCCGCTTGGACTAGCCCGAATAACCTTGTCATTGACCTTTCTTTAGGAAGGGTCCCAGGATTTGTTTTCTGACATGTTGCATGGTGAAAGCTGCTCCCCTTCAATCCCAGTAGAAGATGCAACCTCCCAGTGCTCTGGACTGGTGGAGCCCAGGTCCTTGGTGCTATCTTTGCATCCAAAATTTGGGAGTTATTTTCAGACAGTAGCTCGTTCCCCTAGGAACCGCAAGAGTGCAGTAGCTTTGTGCACTTAAGAAGAAAGCAGTTATCATACAGGTTTTGTTGCCATCTCTGAAGTATCTGACACATAGGTTTATGCTGTAGAAGAGTGGCTCTGGGGCTGTAGCAGGGCTGGTGGGATTCCTGGGGAACACAAGGCTCCGTCAGTCCCCGGATCTCTGGATCTGCTACAGACTGCTGACTATGGGCCTTGGGGACCACCAAGTGGTCTGGACCACTGGTCCATTGTTTAGAAAACTGTAATTTAAAAGACACTAAAAATGAAAGGAAAGGAAGAACAAGGCTGGGAACTAGATCTGTGGTGATGGGCAAAATCTTCTGCCAGACAAGAAGTATCTGAGGACAAAGCTCATGTCTTTGCTTTGTGTCTGCACAACTCCCAGCACAAATGGGTTCCCACTTTGCCTTGAAATCAAGTAACTATTTTAACATGCTGCAGAGCCCAAAACAAACTCCAAGGGAATAGATAAATTCACTTGGACTCTTCACTATGCTAATGTGAATACGTGGCTTTCAGATTGGAACTGGCTCATGCCTGGATGGCTCCAAGCATAGCAGAGTCAGCTTGTGTCTGGCTGTGGTTGACCCTTAGCAACCCAATGAACCTTGAGAAATACTGGAGGGCTCACAGCACAGAATGAAATGCATTAATTCTCACTCTCCTCCAGCAGCATGCTGCCTTGGGGGAGATGGAGGAAGTGATGCATTTTTTACATGAGTTGAAGCAGTTTTTCTGAGGTCTTAGATATTGACTGTGAAAGAACTGTGATAAGCAGTCTGTGGAGAGCTCAGGTGAAGGAGCAGTGAGTCCTACTGATGACCCTAAAAGAAGAATACACTCATGATTAGCCTTGTGCATCATGTTTTTAGAACATTGCTTCTCATCCAAATTAAGACCATTTCCTTCTGTTCGACTGGTTGCTCTTGATAAGAACAAGCCCATCCTTCATGTTGTAGCCCTGGAGAGCACCAGTGAAGCCAGTGGAGGGACTTTTGTGCACTGGAATGCAACTTTTGCTCTTAGCTCAGCTAAAGCATTGCTCCTTAAATTTGGTCATCTACAAATGCAGTCTTCCATCAGTAGAGGAACTGGGAAGCTTAGGACCTTTTCATCATTATTAATGTGTCTAGTAGCATATAGACAAAGGAAGCAAATTCCCCCAAAATTCATAACTTAGGCAAGGTCAAGTCATTCAGAGAAGTACTGCAATTTACACCTTTATGCAAGTTGGCAAGTGAGGCACAAACTGCGCCCAAAGTTGCACAGCATAATCAGTGGCTTTTCTGTTTCAGCCTAGACAACCTGTGCCCAGCCAGAGGGATTCCTGATGGAATCTTTGAGAAAAGTTATGACAAAGAAATTATTTCAGAGGCTGGAGGCTTTTTGGGTGTGGGGCTTAGGCTCCCATCTAACATGAGAGGCTGGCATGCATGGATGCTCCCAGAATGTGGGCAGATTTTTTAGTAATGACTAGGCCTTTTTATTTCTTTTATAAACTGGCAAGCCATGTAGGGAAGGAGGTTTTGACATCCTTCCACCAGATCAGTAGGGACGGTTTGCTTTAAATGATCTAGGCAGTGAGACAGACCATCTGCTGATGTAAATCGGAACAGCTCTGTCGCCTAAAGTTATGTTACACTAATTTAAATCAGCCCGTCATCTCCAAGACGAACCACCTTTCTCAGCCTTCCCCCACCAAGCGCCAGATCTGAAGCACATTAAACCCAGCTACAACCTTGTTGTGGAAGACCCACCCTGCAAGCCTGTGCTCCCCATCTACCCATCCAAAAACCTGATCCAAGCCTTCTGCTCACAGCCATCCTCTGAACCTCCCCTCCTCAGAGGCAGAACCCCAGAGGAAGAGGAGGGTAGGACAAGGACCCCCAAAAGGTGACAAACTTGGAGGGCTGAGCATGCCATTTGTTTCCTCATTTCAGGAACCCAAACCTGGCAAGAGCAAAGTAGAGTAAGGCCTCTTTTTCCATCTGCTTCACTGGCATTGCTCCGGAGTTCACTGCCGGGGACGGAGGTCCTCGCTGGGCCCCATCTGCCTTCCCCGGGCTCCCTCATTTATGCCCACTTGGGCCTCTGACATTCTACTCTGTTTTTCTTTCCTTGAAAATGGATCGGGAATTGGGAGCCGCTGCGCAGGAACGCGCCTGTTCCCCATTACAGCTCCACCGGGGCTGTAACACGATCATGCCTGCTCCATACCCACACAGATATTTATTTATCCATACAGGCTTTCTCCTTGTTTTCATTAAGCTAGGCAGAAAAGGTTAATCTTTCTTCTGCTAAAGCTTCAAAACCAACCAAGCTAAAAAAAATATGATTTCTTTCATTTCTTTTTTAAAGGACACTCTCTCTCTCTTTTTTAAAATTTTTTTCTCCCCGTTAAGTACCAGAATGAGGTCACAGTCAAAGATGCCACAAGAGTAAATTGAAAACAGGTTGAAAAAAAGCAAAAGGGAGAAAGACAGAAAGAGAAAACCACAATCAGAAGAAAGTGACTGGTAATGTTGCAGGGTTGGTTTCATCCAGTCTAGTAAAGAAACCATCAAGACAGAGACATTGGTACCTTCCTACTTTCCCCTTTGTGCTCTTTCTAGGAATCTCAGAGGTAAATTACAGCAGTGAGGTCTCCTCTCGTCTTTATTTCCACTTTGATTTGCTCCTCCTGGGTTTTGTCCATGCTGCTCTCGGCACAGGGACGTGGGCTGAATGTGTGGGAACACCTCTGAGGGTCCCAGAACTTCCTTTTGCTCCTCTAACCTCCTGGAGGCTCCTGGCTTTGCTCTCTTGTTTAGTCTGGTTGAACTCAACACCGTAACTCTCGTTGTCTTCGGTGGGATGGTTGATAGGTGATTCATCCTGCCTGCTGTCCTCAACTGCTGGGCGCTGGCACAGGTCGCAGTGGAAGGACTGAGGCAGACTAAGACTGTTAGATGCTACAAGCGAGCGGTTTGAGCCTGGTCCTATCCATTTTCATTCCTCAGTCCCCGCTCCTGCCCATCGGAGCCTCCTGCCACGAGAAATGTGCTCGCTTGAGAACAGATTGCCAGCTCATCCTTGCAGACAGGCAGCTGAGTCGGGGGTGTCCTCCTCCTCCAGACCAGACATCAAGTTGAGTTCCCAGGTGGCTATCCCAGAGCCATCACCTGTCGGTTGGCCTATATGCCTTGATGTGGCCAGACCCAGTGTGGCCAGGAGAAGTTTGCAAAGCTTCACAAAACGGGGCTAACCCCCCTGCAAGCTCCAAGCATGCTGTTATTTTCCTCTGTTTCAGGGAGAGCTCTGACTCACCACAACACCAGAGTCGGTATAAGATACATGTTTAAAAAGCCAAAAGGAGGAGGTTTGCCAAACTCCACGGCCATGTCTGCAGAAGAGGACGAGGCAGTAACGAGGGGCTGCACTGGAGAGAGAAGGAAAATGCCACTTCAAGCGAGCTGCTTCTTCCTGACAGTCATTAGTAAAACAGAGATTGATTTTCAAAAGCTGCCTGGGGAATTGGATGGTTTGGGGCAGACCAGTCCTGGGAAGGCAGTGGCATGGAAATGAGGGGGAAGAGAGTCTTGCAAGATTTGGTGTACAGATAGGAGTATCAGCATCCCATTGCTGAGCACAGTTGCTCCATTACCTGTAATCAGTGTGCAGCAAGTAGCATCTTTTGCTCTGTGCACAGTGATGTTGAGCTCTGGTCTGGATTTTTTACTGCTGAGAAGTGAACACAGGTGAGGCATCCTCACAGGAGCTGGTCATTTGTCCTTGATATCTGTAACAGCTTATTGCTTTATTTAGTGTGACATCAATTATTTATTACTATTAATGAAGGACACAGATGGCTGTCTGGTCAATAAAATATCTCCTACTCCACAGAGATGATCTACTTAGCTATCATTTACTCTGCAGAGAACCTTTGGATTCTTTCTGAAATTTAATAATGCGAGCAAAGATACTACAGCAATCTAGGAGGTTTGTGCTTCAGTGCTGCTTTGGGAGGCTGAAATCCTTCTTTATATTTGCTGGCAGGGTGTGCGAGAGCACAAGTCCAGATGGGAAAGAGAAGCCCCTTTGCTTTCCATCACAAGCTACTTATCCATATAATCCCTTTTATAAAGTGATCAAACTTCTTCTTAAAAGATAGTTAGGTTATTTGCCCTTCTCAGGAGTAGACCGTTTATTCATATCCAATTTACTTTCTCTTGCCATTACTGCCCATTAACCTAAGTAATCCTTTTCCATCTGAGTGCCTCCCCTGTTGATGTATTCACAGAACCATGTATCTCTACTTGGCCTTTTTATGTCTCTGCTTGCATGGTAAACTTGTGCTTTTTGTTGGTTCCCTGTGAAGCCTCCTCTTCTGCTTTCCCTGTGCCTTGTTCATAAGCAGACATGAGCAATAGTATGCACTGAGTTCTCACTGGGTTCTTGTGCTGTTAGGTCGGTATTCCTGTGTTGCTACAACATCCCAAGACCACTTTTCCTTGGTAGGGCAATGTTAGTGGTCCATCATCCTCTTGCAATGCCAGCAAATGCACCTGTTGCCTTAGTTGCATTCTGCTGACAAGGTCCTAGTCTAAATCTAGGGAATAACTTGTTTTCTGGTCCTAGGGAAGACTTAGGAAATTTCATTTCAGCTGCTCTCAGAACACCGTGGACTGAACAAAGAGAGACTTCTCTTGTACAAGATGAATGAATAAAGTTGCTGTGTGTTCTGCTTCACACAGGGGAGAGCACAGAAAAGCAGTCCCCTGCGTTCCCTGTGGATTGACGCCTCTGGGTAGTCGGTTTGTCCCTGAGGCACCCCTTACTCCACCCCGTCTTTGCTCCGTGGTCGGTGCAGTCTGGCACCACCAGCGATCTCACTGCTGCTTATGCAGGTGCAGAAAGACTCCCAGCCTTGGGGTTGAGGTTTCAGCACCTTTGCTAGCATCTGTTTTGCTATTTTCATAACAAACTCTTTGCTTTTGTTTGATTGTACCAGGGCCAACAAGAGGGGAAAGTTCCCCAGAGGCTCGGGTTTGAACACAAAACACCTTCTTGCTGTAGGGATCTTATTGCAAGGGTTTTGGCTTAGCCCAAGTTGACACTGCGTTGGCAGACTCTGACAGCTTCATTTCCTCCTGTACAGGGGGACAGGAACACACTCACAACTTAGGCAGGTCTGATCAGACTCTGTGGCAAACCAGACCATTGTATGACACAGCCACCGCTGTGTTTTAAGGCATTGCTCACTGCCAGCCTGCTCTGCTCCCCCCTCAGCTACACAGAAAGACTATGAATGACACTGCAAAGATAAGCACTTGGAAGTCAGTGGGTACCTTAAGGAGAGATACCTGTGCAATTTTAATATACACTTTAATTCAGTGGTTGCACCTGACACTTTTCATCCCATTTCCAGTCTCCTGCAAGTCTGGTTCTGCCCTCTGCACTCCCTGTCTCAGCCCTGTGTTTTATCTCCCATCGATCTCTTGTGCTCCCTGGCACAGGTGCCCTGACTGATGATGCTCCTTGTATGCTCCTTGATGCTCCTACCAGTCCAAATCTCTCCTTCACCTTGCCCAGTTGCTCATCACAGTCTCTCTGCCCAGCTGTTTCTTTGCTACCCCTCATTGGCTGTCTGTCAACCCTGAGTGCTCTGGAGGAAGGAGGGAGATCCCACAGCAGCACCCATGGGATGATCTCTCCCCCTGTGAAGTTTCTTCCTGGTCAGAAGGGAGGTTGCTTGAGATCTGAAGAGGCTTAAAAGCTCTTGCTCTAGTTCAGCAACACAATCTGGTTCCGCGTTTTTGTTATGTGTTTGTGATTCATCTGGTTTGTAAGTCTCAGCAGTGTTTGTTCACAATGACTTCTAGTGACAGGGAGTTCCCCAATCCATCCTGACGTCATATGAAAAGAGACAAAAATCAAAGTTGGAAATGAGCAATAGGGGGTTTTGTTTGTTTAAATTATAAACCCAGAGCTAAGGGGCTTGCTCAAGGCTATTCAGCGCTCGTGACTTCCAAGCAGTGATTTTACCACTGCCAACCCAACCTGCCCATTGAGTTGACCTGGGGTTTGGTATGGACCTGGGGCTGGGAACTGGGCTAAACTGCAGAGACCGGTGACAGAGCTGCCTGAAAAAAAGTTTGGAAAGAACAAGTCATGCTGGGAGCATTAAAATGAATAATTAAGGCTTGGATTCCTTTAGGGAGGAAAAGAATTTATTGCTGCTCTTTTCTCTAGCCAAGAGGGACATTTGTTACTGAGTTGTGTATTTTGAGACAAGATGCAAATGTGGTTTGGGGGGGCCGGGGAGGAGGGTTTTTTTCTTCTACCTGGGCAATACAGCTGCACAGTAAGATGTTCTGGGCTGGTTATACCACTGGTTATTTCTTAGGATCTGTACCAAGAACTAAGACTTTTGCTTCATTTCAGTAGTCCTCAGTCACATTTGCCTTTAGAAAAATAAAGAAAAGTGCTGAGAAGGGATTTCTCCTCCTCCCTCTGCTGCGGTGTCTTGACATTTACACATGCACAAGGTACCCAGCACTGCAATCTGGGTCCAGGTTTGCTTATACCAGCATAACTCTATCAGCTGCAGCAGCCCTTTCTCTCATTCCCATCAGTGAGAATGGGGGCATGACCAGGGCAGCTGCTCTGGTTTTTTTACTCCTCAGTACCCTGGGCTTTCAGTTACACTGAGGTAAAATGGGAATTGAATGCAATGAGCTCTAACTGATAGACAGCCTGCCCACTGCAAGGAGACAGGTTGCACGGCAGTGGATAATCAGGCCCAAAAAGCTTAATAAATTGAGTGTTTTCAGTTTCAGCTGGGTCACGATCTAAGTGTTTAATAAGCTTCATAAACCAGAAGACAAAAAAAAAAATCCCATTTTTTTCAGCATTTTTAATTAGTATTTTTTTCCTTTGAATGCTTGTCATGTAAAAACACTCACAGGGTGAGTGTTCTTCAGCACAGCTGAAGGAGCTCCAGTCAGAGTTTCAGGAGGCAGCAGAGTGCACATGAAAAGGAATGCAAGGCTACTGATTTTCACTGAATAATAATAAAAATTAAAAAAAAAAAAAAAGCAAAAAAACCCCAGAACATCGAGAGCAATTCCATCCAAGCTCTAAAAATGTCTCCTTTCTGGATAATCTAACATAGCAGAAACACTTTTCTCTGTGATAGGTGATTTTTGAAAAAGACCATGTCCGCTTTAAGACCTGAATGTGCAATTAGGGCAGGAGAGTCCCATTTAGCCAGGCTTCCAGCTCTTCTGGAGGACCTGGAGCCTGTCCTTGGATGGTTGTCCTGCATGTGGTGGTTGCAGTAAGTCCACTCCTCCACTGTCCAAGTGATGATTTAGCACTGGCCCTGGTTTCTGCAGTGGGTCCCTATTAAAGCTGATGTCCCAGGTGTGTTTTCTACTTGCTTTGTCCATAGGTGATATTCTCCAGATAGACTCAGGGCCATTCCTACCAGCCACAGCCAGTGAGACTTTGTTGATTGCCTGTGTTATGTAGGTGCATTCCTGCAGCGTTTTTTAAATGGTCAGCAATAATTTTGCACCTGTATTGATGTTTCAGTCTTGCTCATCTCTTTGCTCTCCAGGAGAATCCTTGAGCTTTGCGGATGATTTGCTTTCTGGCCTTGCAACATCCTGTGTGGCAGCAGGTAGGAGCCACGGAGATGTCCCTGAAACCAGCCTCTACTCAGTCATTTTCAAGTGCCTGGAACCAGATGGTCTGTACAAGTAAGGAGAGGCGTGTGGGGAGGTGCCGGGGGCAAGGAGGGGTCTCCAATGCTATTCATTGTTAACTCCAATTGTTATTTATTGGTTATTTTTGGTTAGCACTGTGTTACACCAGACACTGGGCAAATGATGAGACTCTTTCCGTTGCTTTGGGTGTTAGGCTCAGCCAGTGAAATGGAAAACCTGTATCTGCCAGTACAGCACTGGAGGCACTGGGAGTCTGTGGGAGACTCCACTGGAATAACTCACATTTTCAGTATTTTGGGCTTCCAGGTCCATGCCTGGTAGATAGGGTTGTCTCTCGTGGGTGAATTGAGCTAATGTCAGATTGAAGCAAGTTGCTGAATGCCTGGTGGATTGAAATAGCCCGATGTCAAAAGTGTGATAGGTGTTGTTTATATATGTTGCTGCTTATATTAGTAGGACACATATACCAGATCAGAGAGACATGAAATCCATCTGCCCACCACCCAGTTACTTCTGCAGGGATGGCTGGCCATGGCTGTGCTGATGTTCTTGTTCACTTGACACTTCTGAGATATTCTTTGAGCACATGGGATTGGATTATCTGTTTGAATCCTGTGGATTTATTGGTGTCCAATGCAAAGGGATAATTTCAGGATCTGAATATTAACTTCTCCTTCAGTATCGTTTGGAGGGGTCTGGGCTTTTCAACCTGACTCGTTAACCAGGGCATACTCTATCTTGAGGGGAATATCAGGAATCAGGACAGTAAGAGAGAAAAAAACAGGAGATGGAGAAGAGTCAGAGTAAGCAAGAGAGAAACACCCAGGGCTTAATGTCAGAGCAACTGTAGTAATTAAAACACATTTTGTAGTGAGTAATGAAACTTTTTATGGGACCACAAAAGCACTTAAAGTGAGAGCTGGCAAATGGTCTGTCAGCGAGAACTTTTTAAGATCCTGATTAATACTTTCCCTTTGCCTCCCCTTCTACCGCCCCCAGTTAAGTATGTTGACAGCCTCCAAAGAAGGAGAAGCCTTTATTGCGCATCTCTTGAGTAGGGCTGTGTCCAGGAGCAGGCTCCAAGTGATACCTCTTGCCATTTAATACCTTTAAATGTTTTCTTGTTAAATATATCTAATGCATAAATATAATTATTAATGTCTCTGGGAACTGGGCTGCTCTGAAAAGGTGCCAGGGAGAGGCTGGAGCAACCGCAGAGTTTGCTAATAACCCGCCGCCCATAAAATCAGCCAGTTGTGAGCTCTCAGCCGTTCAGCTTATGGCTGCCAGAGGCACTGGGTGAGGAAGAGCCATGGGGTTTGATGGGGAGGCTGCTGCTGAGGTGAACACACGGAGCTGGAAGCCAGAAGGTCTGGCTCTTGGGCAGCCTGCGCTGCCAAATCATCTTCCCCATCTGCTGGGCAGGGATAATTGCACTCACCTGTCGCTTTAGGGGCTCTGTGATCTAATTCCTGATGTCTGCAAAGGGCTGGAAGAGCCTTGGGTGAAAGGTGGAAGGCTTTGTCCAGGGTTTTGTCATGCTTTTGGTCAAAGCCAGGCTTGTGCTTCACCAGCATGAGGCACATTGCCGTGGAGGGGATAAGCAGAGTCGGTGATGCCCCGTGTCCTGGGGGTGGGGGTGGGCAGCTCCTGCTCTCTGTGGGTGCCCCTGGGTGAGGTACAGTAGGTTTTTGTGGGGAGCCGTGGCTGCAGGCAGCCAGCAAGCAGCAGTTCCCTGTCATCAATGAGCTCTGGACCTCATCCTTCAGCGGGGACAGGCCCTGGGGTGACGTACAGTGTTGGCTCCATCCCGCAGCTAATGCTCAGCAGGGCTTGGCATGCCATTCCCAGGGCTGTGCATGCTTAAGTGCACATGTATGGACACATGTTCACATTGGCACCTGTGGGGCATGGACCCACGCTCCTGGGCATCAAAAAAAAAAATGTACATGCACACACACTACAGCTCACCCTCTTTGGCATCTGCTGCTGCATGCCCCAGCACACCTGCATGGACCGATACACCTACAGCTCAATGTGTTTGCATGCACTGCCGTGGATGAATGCATGTCCAGCAGACACGCACACGTTGGCTCCAACCTGGGGAGCACGTGTTTACTTAGCATCTGTGCATTCTCAGATACGTAGGCACACACATTAAATATTCCTCTGTTCAGATGTCCACACAGTTGCAACACAGCATGAAGAAAGCCAGAACAGTGAAATGTGAGGCTAACACTCTGTTCTGAGCCCACACAGACGTAACAACAACAGAAACACGGGCACAGGGTCATTTCTTAAATTGAATTTCTTCTGCTTGTTTCGTTTGTTTCTGTGGAAAAATAGCTATCTTGGAAGGCTCTGGCCTGGGTATAATCCTGATTATAGCTACACGGCAGGGACCTGTGCTTTTCTCTAGGCTGTTAGGTGAGCACACAGAGTCTGCAGCATCAGAGCTCTTCAAAAGCAAATGTTTTTGCTTGTTCAGTAGTCTGAGGGTATCACGTAAACCTAGAGAGGGGGCTGTGAGAACATGGAAGTCTCTTCTGCTCTGTAAATGTGTCAGCCGTCCTGTCCCTTTCCTTCTGTAATACCTGTGGCAATTATGCCCTGCTGTTGACCATTCATTTGGAGTATTACCAGCCTGAGATCAAAGCCGGGCTTGAGTATGAAAAACAAACCCAAAAACTGCTCTGCAAGCAAACAAATAAAGTGATTGATTCCTCTACTTTTGAGACTTCTGTAATTTCAAAACATAAACTAAAAAAAGGAGGACTTATTTCTTTGTGCTTTGCAGTTTCAGTCTGATGAAAATATGTTGCCTGTCAGCCCTTTTCTTCACCTTGCCTGTAGTACATTGAGATGTTAGTCCTTGCACAGAGAGTTTTCAGAGGGAAAGTAGTTCTTATCAACAAAGATGCATGTGCTCCATAGGTTCATGTACACATGTGGACACTCCTGCTGGTCTGTCAGACATGGGTGCCCATGTGTGGGGATCCATGCTGTAGTCATGTGAATGCACTCATTTGCATGCACAAAGGGACACTGATGATGGTCCTTGAAGACTGTCAAGTTTAGTTTAAGCTCTTAAAAAACAAAGGGCTTATAATTCTTGCAAAATGCAACACAGGGGAGGAGATTGCCCTCCCCAGAGGTCAGCTAGACCAGAGCAGTCTGCCAAGCTTCCTCCCAGGTGGATTCGGAAGAGGATGGGGTGAGGAATGCAGGGGGAGAGATGTCTACATGTCTGTTAAGTGCTCATCTTGTATGGAACAGCCAACTGGGACAGTAGTTAACACCAATCAGACTGATGGTTTGAGAGCTTGGGAGCACCATGCTGTGACAGGCAACTTGTGATACACCAAGCACCAAAAATCAGTCAAGAGAAAGAGCTCTGGCTTGTCTCAGAGGTCAAACTAAGCCTGGAGGACTGAGCTTACATTGCTCATGGTCGTTACATAGCTTAGCACCCTACAGACCCAACCGATCTCTTCACTGTGGAGGCAGGAGCTCCCCTTGTGCATTCCACAGCCTCTTTGAACCTTCAGCCCAGCTAATCCATATCAGCTTCTCACCCCGTTGTTCCTTGAGTGCCTGGGGATGCCTCTTCGCTGAGCTGTACCTGATCGGCTGCCGGAAAGCAGCTTTGCCAGCCCAGCATGTTCGTTTCAGATACTTGGGGAGACACCAAGTATCCCTCAGCCAAAAATGGAGATTTTGGAAAGGGAAACAAAAACCCCCTCCAGCTCCTCAATGGATTTGCAGTGCAAACACACCAACTTCTTCCCTGCACCACAGATACTATAATTATAGATTAGATTAAATCCCAATGTTTCACTTTATTTACATTCCTGACCTAGCCTATTCATTTCCGGTGTTTGTGCCAAGAATCAGCACAAAATTTACTGGAAATAATATGGAAGTCATCAGGACCCCTTCCAGAGCCTTTCTTTGGAGTGTGTTCATGTGCTGAGAAGGAGCCTCGAGCCTGTATTCCCTTTGCTGGCTCAGATAGGGTTTCCCCAGGGTGATCCTGAACCAGCTCAAAGGCTCTGGGAGAGGACATTTCAGGAGTGTTTGTCCTAGGGGATGAAGATTGGGCACTGCCATCAGATGGAAGGGGATTCAGTTAGACCTCAGAATGACAACACAAGGCTCCCATCCACAGCCAAGACCCACCAAGACCTGCCCGGCCAGCATTGTCCCCTATAGGGTCTGGAGGCCACCGCCAGCATGGCCAGGCTTAGCCTTTGTCATCATATGCAGGCTAAGAGTGAACATCCTTTTTTTTGGTGAGCTTAAGGAAAGAGGCAACGGTGTTGAGTAGGGGAACCCCATCATAGCACCGAGAGACAGCAACTGCAATTCAGCAAGCTGAATGTGCTAAAGGAGCTGGCCCAGAGCAAAGCCTGATTAATGTTGACTGACCTCTGCATTGTGCATAGCTGGGATGAAAAGTGGAATGGAAACCCTTGGTGCTTAAAAGTGTGCTAATGCTGGCAGCAGTCCGCTGCTCCTTATATGACACTAGTTGTTATTGTTGGTCTTCCGTCAGGAAGACACGTGAATGAGCACTGAAGCAATCAGAGACAGATCCCAAATAGCTCAGTGGCATGGGTTAAAACACATCTGTTACAGGCCTTGGCTGAGTCCCCTGTGTGCACAGGAGCTGTGCTGCTTCATTGAATCCACCTCTTCTATTCTGCATGCTCTCCAGCTTCCAGAAGCCGAGTGATGTATGGCTGTAGTTTCTTCTCAGGCATCCCTGGCTTGTGGAAGCTCAAACAAGGCAAGTCAGGAGTTGAACAAGTGTTTGCTAAATCCCAGTCCTGTGCTCTAAATGCAGGCTTGTCCCTCCTCAGCAGTTTAGGGTTGCTTCAGAAACAGACTGCCCAAATGCTGGCTCAGATGTGTGGTTGGTTTTGCTGAAGTAAGTCGAGCACCGACCTGTCAGGGCCCACCTGGGCTATGTGCAGATCACTGCAGCAGAGGTGGATTGGCCCCATGAAAGATGGTCTGTACAGAGAGGTCAAGGGCTCAGCAGAAGGACATAATCTGTCTTTCCACTGATATTAATGAAGTCCTATGCATGGAGGAAGGTAGGGCTCCTGTTGAAGTTTCAAACATTAGCAGGGTACACATATAAAAGCCATAGAGAAGACATTCATGCTTTCTTCCTGGCCAGTCAGGGTGCTGGAGGCTCTTCTCAACTTTGCCATTTGCTCTACTGAGCAATTTATGCAGATCACTTTGTCTTGCTTTCATCTTCATCTTTTTGCCTGTCCCCTTTGTAAGCTCAGGTTTTAAGCTTTCTCTTGCTATCTCTGCGTACAGCACCTCCTGGGCGGATCAGAACAGGGCCTCCAGGTGCTGCTGCAATGTTGCTATACCAAACGTTTGCCATTGCCCTTCTATAAGTTGGGATTCTGCCTGAATCCTCCTTCTGATCTGTCTCTGCTACCAGTATTCAGCCACCTGGGACAGATCTGGAGTCAGGACGTGCCTTTCCACTGACCTCAGTGGAATCTTCTTCCCTAGTATCTGCCAAGCATATGAGCATCTCCCTCCTTTTCGCTGGAAAGACCAGGTTATCCTCCCCGAATTCTCTGCTTCTGCTCATACCTCATGCCACAAAGAGAAACAGAACAGCCTTTGTTGCCTCCCACGGCTGGCTCCTCCCCACGCCTTCCTCAGGACATCCAGATTGAAATAATATTCTTGTTTTTGTCCTAAAAACACTCAGCATTCAAATCCCAAACCTGGCTGGGTCCAGGCCCATTCACATTGCTCCTCTGGGGTGGCTGGAGGAAGGCTGGCAGTGGGGGAACGAGGAGGAGGCATGGACAGATCATTGTGTCAGGTATTGCAGCTGGGGAGTATGTGAATGTAGGATTCTTCCTGGAAATGGTAATGGGGTGGAGAGGAGGATTTTGGCCTCTTCGTCTATTGGTAGACAAATGGACCTTTGCCATTCCACCTTTTCCCTACCACCAGTCCCCGATCACCAACCCTTTACAGCTATGGACTTGGAGAGTATTCTTATTTCTGAGCATGTAGAAAATGAATGCCACTAACATAGATCAGTCCAAGTATTATCTCATTGACTAATGAGAGAGTGAGTACAAGAGATGCTATATAAATATCAACACAGGCGTTGCTGGCTTCAATTTACCTCTAAGCCAGCAAAAGCTGCATTGTGCTACTGCGTTGGAGTCTTTGTTTTGTTCATCAGTTCTCCATGGTACAGAGCAACTTTTTCCTGAAGGCTGGAAACCTGAGGGCCATGTTGATTTGATTCTTACAGCAGGGTTTGAACCCTCTCCTCTTCCAGGACACAAGGAATTCACTGCTTGGCATGGATATTTCTTTTATCTTGTAGGGAAGAAATGGGTCAGGATAAGGGCAAATGTTTTTGTTCTTGTTGGCCATGTCCTAGCTAGGGAAACTGAGCCAGGGAGAGGTGATGTGACATGCCTGAAACTCTTCAGTGGGCTGGAGATGAGCAGAGTCAAGGGATGCCCTTGCTCACACTTTGCATAAGCCCCACTTCAGGAGAGCACTTGGAGAATTGCTTTTTCTGGTCAGGGGATTAAGCGATGCCACCTTGCACAAAAATAGTCTCCTCTTCCTAATTTCCTCATGCAGTCTGGGACCCAGGTACCTGAGAGTGCACGTCAAGGAACCCGAGGCACGCCCTCGAAAATGCTGTTGGCTGTCTTGGTGTCTCACACTTTCCCCTCTCTCTTGTTCTTGTTCTCGGTGTGTTGGTGTATTTTTCCCAGCAAAGCCAATCTGGCAGCAAAATGACTTTTTTGCACGGTACTAGAGACAGCAGGCAATGCCACTTTGCCAGCTGGAGTTTCCTCTCTGTTGCCAGAGCACAGATGAAGCTCCTGCTGCCGCACCTCCATCCTGGGCGCTGAGCAGGAGTGATCCTCACTTGCCTTGTGGTGGGTAGCACCAGGGATTTGACACCAAGAGGCAGTGTTACATCACGTCTGTAGCTCCGGGTCCTGCTTGCAGTCTTGCTGGGGTGCACACAGCCCGAAACAAGCTTTGCCCATGGTGATCCTGTAATTTAAATTACAGGCAAGTGTGATGCAGAGGGATCCAAGCAGGCTGTATGCAAGCCAGCCCAAGCCAGACACAACACGGCCACACTCGCTTAGCAGTCCCATGGCTTTACACTTGCTCTGCCAAGCCAAGAGGTGAGCAAGGGGGTATCAGACAGGGTGCAAGCCTGGGCTGGCAGGGCTGGTCTACAGCAGGACTGGAGCTGGTGTCTTACATAGTACAGTGCTGGTGATGTTTTCTTGCTCACGTCTCTGTTAGGATGATTGTCCCTTCACTGTGAGTTGTTTTGTGGCCAGATAGCTCTTGTACACCCCAGGCAGACATTGTCTCTGTAAAATGATAGTCGGATTTACCACATAGGGGTTCATGCATCACTAGCCACTACTGATGTTTGGGTGGGAAGTTTCTGCCTCCTCCTTTGACTGCTTCCCTGTGCCCAGTAGCAGCTCAACCTGACATCTGCAGACAACTCAAATTTTTAATAGGATAATTCTAGCCTTAAGGAGTGGCCAAAAGCAGCTCAGCTGTATCCATAATATGCCCCAGGAAGGATGTGACAAGCTGCTTTGGTGCCCAGGTGTTCAGATACTACTGCACCCACAGGTCTTATCTGAACCTAGAGCCATACCCATGGCCCATTATGTAGATCAGCTCAGATAGGCTCTGGATGGGACCCCAGTCCCAAAAGCTGGAGATATTTAGCCCAAAAGGTGATGCTTATCCAAATAAAAAGATAAATCACAAGCTAATCCTACCTGCCCATTTTTTCGTCCACAATCTAGAGGCAAAATTTGGATGCCATTACCTACAAGATCTGTCCCAGCTCAGACCAGCAATGTGCATACATCTCATATATGGCCTGCAAGTCCATAAAACCAGTTAAACATTTTTTTTTGTTTCATTTTTCCAAAGGACACCTGCAGCACATCCCACCCCATCCTTTTATTGTAACAACAGCACAGACAGTCCCTCACTGGCCTTGCCTCCCAGAGAGGACTTTGTTATCTTCTTTTTCCTTTTCTTTTTTTTTTTTTCTGTGTATTTAAAAAAACCAACTTTTTAAATCTTTGACTTGCACAGAACATTATATGTGTAAGTACCCACCTCCTGGTCATGCCACCCTGGGGTTTATCAGCACACAGTGACCCATCCAGGTCTGCCACCCATTCTCCTCCTCAAGGTCATGGGACAAGGCTGTTTCCCAGCTGCAAGGAATTTGTCATGGGGGAGCTGTGCAGGTGATAGAGCCCTTGCACAGGCAGTTGCTGAACTCAGCTACTTTCCAGTAGATCTTGAGTGACCTTTAACTTATTTCTTGGGTTTTGGGATTGTTCCCCCCACTGCAAAAGAAGTTTGCTTGTATTTTCCTAGTTTGAGGACATTGAGTGCATCTAGGCTTTTCTGTGCTGGTCCTGTCTTCGATTGTGTGGTCTGGCCCAGACCCCGTTGCAGTTGATGGGAGTTGTTATTCCCCTAGACCTCAGGCAGCCTTGGGTTCTGATGATGGAGCAGGAGTGTGGTAGGGCATGGCCACTGCAACTGCTGCTGCTTAACTCTTTTGCTTAAAAGTGGACTTGTCAGGAGTGCCCACATTTTGGGACCTTTTTCAGTTGTATGTGCTGAGACTAGAAATCCCTCATCTTCACAGGTTCACAGCTCTCATTGCCTGTCTCAAGTTCTGTTAGTGCTTAGATAGCCAAGACCCTGTTGCAGAACCCGTGTTTGCAAAAGTAGCCAATGAATTCAGCCATCTCCATTTTGGGAGCATCATCTTCAAGGCTTCACTGGCAGAGCCACAGCTCCCACTGGCTTCAGCTGAATTTGCACCAGCGTAGGTCAGTGTAAAATGGAGACAAGGTTAGCAAATAACCTCAGAGTAGCTGCTTCTTCCTGAGTTTTCCCACCTATAAAACAGACATGTTAAAACTGAGCTACACCCTTTGCTAGGTTTCCTATACAGTGAGGAGAACAGCATAATAAAATGGGAGAGAAAGCTGAGAAGTAGCTGCTTGATTGCAGAGGTGGCATCTACATGGTGAGGTGGGACTTGCCGTGAGTGGTGCTCCCTCCTGGAGCTATGGCCCACTTTGGTCTCCGCTTGGTCTCCTCAATCAGATGCCATCTTGTACTGCCAAGGATATTTGCCTTGAGTACCTTTAGAGTGATTGCTCCCAGCACACATGCCCTCATTGCTCCTGGTCACCTCACATACATACTCACTTCCCTCATCAGGAACAAGATAAATTGGATTATACAGCAATATGGTTTCTGTTTTGAAAAGGGGAAAGAAAATACCCTGTCTTTCACTGAAAACCCTTGGAGTCAAAGCTTATGTCATAATTTAAATGCTTCTAAAAAAAGAAGTAGGGTCTGAAGGTTGCTTCTTGTTCAGGGGATGGTGGATGGAGGGGGAGGCAGGGCAAGGTCCTGTCTTCACTAGATGAGCTGATGAAGCTGGGTGTGGAGACTTGCTGCCCTGGCAGGAAGAAGTGTGAAGGAAGCTCTGATTCAGGGAGCTCGGTGCCGGATCACTGGGAGATGTTTGCCCAAACACCTGGGGCCACTGGCTGGGCAGCCAGGCAGCTCAGTGAGGTGGGCATGGGTGCTTACCTTGATTCAGCGCTGGGCTGTCATGCCCCTGAATCAGGGTCTGTTGCTTTTCTTCCATCTTTTTTCCTCTTGATTTCTGCTGGGGAAGCCGCAGGGCAGCGCATCACAGCAGCAACCCGAGCTACGTCTGGAGCCTGCCAGCCCCTGGCATCATTTTCACCTTCCTTCTGAGCATCTCCCACCACCCTGTGGTTATGGAAATAGCCTCAGCTCTTAATCTCATGGCACAACCCCAAACAGAAGGGCTTGCCTCAGGGCTGGGATACTTTCATATTTTCTTTCCATCTGGTTTACCTCGTTGCAACATCTCAGTCTTCCAGCCTTTCTGTGATGGTGCAGGGGAGTACGTATCCTGCACACAGGAGGCTCTACACGCACCAGCGCCAGTTTCTCGCGTGGGGCAGAGGATGCTGGGGTGTGCCGCTTGGTCTCTGAGAGACCCACCCCAGGCTGCTAGGGTACCTCTCAGAAGAAGCACCCCAAACCAAAATGCTTCTTCAGTGCCCTTTGACATGTCACCACTGATGTAAGGGAAAGAATTTCAAACCATTCCAGCTGCCACACATTGTACTCTTGGCCCTGTATTGCACCTCCCTTCTTGCAGGAGCATCCGTCCTGCATGGGTGAGAATTGATGCATGTCCCTGGCTTGGGCAGCCTGTTCTCCAGTGGAAGCTGCTGTCTTAATAATAGCATCTTCTTGCTTAATTTTGAGCTCAGTTGTCCCAGAGCAAGTCTGGGATAATGCCCAAGAGTCTCATCAATGCGGCTCTCCCTACTTCATGCCCATAAAGTAGACCAAGACAGAAACAAGGACTCTGTCTCATGCCCACCCTCTGTCTTGCCTGCCCAGCTGGCCTCATCCCCATCAAGGCAGTATGTAGGGGACTGGTGGGGACCTGAAGCTGCTGCCCAGGGTAATCCTATAAATCCAAACTTTGCAACACTGCCACAGGCTGTGATGTATTTACCCAACTGACAGGCTGCCTCTGGGGAGCATCAGTACTACCAGCGTCACCCTCTCTGTCCTCTCTCCCTCTTGTGCTTCTCCCCTCTGGGTTTGGGGGGTTCTTAGGTTTGTGTACATTTTGTGGTGCTGCGTGCCCGTGGGTGGTGCCCTTTGTCACCGCCAGACCTGAGTGCATGGAGAAGTATGGGTGAGGACCAGTGTGCATTTCTGTCCATACTTTTTATGGATTTGGATCTGGGGAGCAGGGACACCTCACTTTGCTGGGAGTCTTTCCCATACCAGCAGCAGGAGCAGGTACCTTAGTGCTACCCAATAGCCCCATAACCCACCATCCCCTAACCCTTATCCCACAGCCCATCTGAGGTGAAATCATGGCCAGATCCTGTTCTAAATAACCTCTGGGTATGCAGGTGGTTTTTGAGATGTTTGGTGAGGACACCTGCAGCTCTGCATGCATGGAGCAGCATGTCATCATGTAGCTGGTCAGCCCCCAGCTCTGGTGGGTGAAGCAAACCCTTTACACACGGCTTTCCATGTCATTGCAACCTAAAGCACTGCAGAGAACAGAATATCCTAAATACTGCTGAAGCCCAGCAAAGTGCCGCACTTCAAGTTCCCCTTGGCAATGTGCCTGGTACCACGCTCCCCAGGCAGCAGATTGCAGTGACATCCCTGTGGCTCTTCCATTGCCTATCCAAACCCACCTGATCACTGCTCCAGCAGAGCTGCCCCAGTGCAGCCCAGCCCATGGTGTGAAGCCCACCCCATGGCATGCAGCCCACCTGTGTCACCCCACGCAGCTCCTGAGCTCTTGCAGGCCACCTCCAGCTCTTGGCTCTGTCCCTAGCTTGTACCTGCTGCACTACCACACACTGAATTGTTTTCCAAGTGGAAACACGAGTTGAAGTATCAACTCCACAAGGGCCTTTCTGTGCAGTGCGCCGGGATTAAATATTTATGTTGGCAAAAAGCATGTAATAGGCAGCTCAAGATCAGAGATAATGAAATTGAGGTGTGTGGAGAAAGGAGGGGGAGGCAGGGGGCTTGCAGGAGCAGAAGGGAGAGGGACCCAAGTGAGTTGTAGTATGTATGCATGGATGATTGCTTTTGGTTTTATTAATACCCCACCTGTGTGCGGGGGGACCCTAGCCCCATCACTGGAAGCTCTGCAGCACACGAAGGAGTGCAGAGATCAGCCACTGCCATTCCTTGCATGCACACCAGTGTCAGGCAGGAGCTAATTGTCACCGGGGTGACTTTAACTTAGAGCCATCTGAAGTGAGGTGAGGCAGGTACTGTCCTGGAGAAGATGGCTGGGCAGGGAGTAGCAAAGGCTGAGACCCTCTCTGTGTCGTCTGCAAATGATGTACAGTCCTAAATCATTAATAGCAGTGATACAGGATCCCTCTCTCTTCCAGACCGCTGCAGTCAAGGTTATTTACCGGTGACCGTATCCGATCAGGCAGCAATGTGTTTTGGATTATACGGGGAGGGTTCCCAATCAGGTCAGTAGGATGCTTATCGCAGTGACTGCAGCACATTGAGCAGGGAAGGCCCATGCAAGCCTCTATGGTGGGTGTTAATGAAGAGCCCCGCAAGGATGGACAGCAGGGGTGCAGGAGGGGAGCAGGCAGAGGTGAGGTGCATGGCAGGGAGGGTGCTGGGGAATGCAGAATAGGCAACCCACTCCGCTGCCACGGGAGGAAAACAAGGAGCACATACAACAGCAAATGATGCTGCTCTTTCTCGATTCATTATCTTTATGAAACAACATCTCTCTCTTTCCACCCAACAACAAATATCATGGCGGGGGGGGGAGTAAGTCCTGCGCCGTGCTGTGGGACTGCGGCCAGTCGTGGAGCCTCCGGGGAGGTATGAAGCAAGGCATGAATGGAGTGTTAGGAGAGAATGGAAACTCTCCACTGGCTCCCAGGCCGGCTCTCTTGCGGGGGGTCCCTTGCTCACGATGACAGCGCTGCCTCTCATAAACACACATTTCCTCATCGCCGTTTGTTTCTCTCTCTTGTGCAATCTCTTGTACCAGACAGGGATGGGAGTGAGTCCCAATGGTACATGAATGTGTTACAAAAAAAACTTCCCACCCTGCCACCAACGAAGTACTGAGAAATAACAACAGGGTTTAAAAGAAAAAAAAAGAGAAAGAAAAGAAAGATGGGGGAGCCAGATGGATTTGCTACTGGCCGTGAGTTATTATTCTGGGTGTACACTCAAGGGTATGGCTATGCTGGTAGTTTGCAGCATCAATCAGCACTCAGGAGCCCTCACTGCTCTCGGTGCTGTGCATCCCTCTGGGAAAAGGAAGTTCCTTCCCCAAATGACTTTCCTGGGTGAAAGCATGGGACAAAAATAGTGGCAAAGTAACTTCACTGCAATCACAAAGTGCTCAAACCAAAAGATAGTCCCAACTCCAACCTCCCTGCCCCCTCACCGTCCTCTGTGCTGGGTTGTTTTGCCTGGGGTACATCAGGAGTGTGGTTGCCACCCTGCTGCCAGCCTCTGCTGTCCATGTGGATCAGCCACGCTGCCCTTCTTGAACAACACTGCTAGGATGGAGCACAACCAGGGTGAGGTGTGATGCTAAGGTGCAGGAGCAAGGGAAAGATCCATCGTGAGACACAGTAAGTCTCCTGGACCAGCAGTAAAGGGAAGAAGGTCTCCTGGACCTGGGCTGGGGGAGCAGGGATGGAGGATCTGTGTGTAAGCTCTAGCTGCAGAGGAAGAAAAACTGCTGGGAGTTGCAGTCCTTCCACACAGAGGGAAAAGCAAGGGAACCTGCAGGGAGCGATGCCTCCGGAGCAGCATTTGCGGGAGAACAGGGCTCTGGCTTTGCACCTCCGGACGCTTGCAAGCATGGCCACCGCAGGGACAGGGCGCTCTCCCGGAATGCAGGGCAGCGGGTCTCCCGTCCCGGCGGAGGCCTGCTGGGGGTAGCAGGGCTCTCGCTCTGGGCTGGTTGGCTGTATAGCCATCACTTCAATAAAGAAATGATTAAAAGGGGGCAGGAAGGGGGGGGTTGGGGAGAAAAACCCAAAACATCTGTTTTACTTCAAATCAGGGAAGATTCCTTTGCTTGCAAGGAATGTGTAAATCACGCCGGGCTGGGAGATGTACATAACCCTGCCTGAAAGCTCCTCTGTACTTCAAACGAATTCTAACGTGCTTACTGGGATTTTGTTTTTATTATTTGTTTCGGCCCCCCCCCCCATCCTACCCTCCACCCT
>JANZLQ010000055.1:11397269-11440126 GCA_026212715.1 Elanus axillaris | reverse complement strand
CGTTCAAGAAGATAAAGGGGGGGGGGTGGTGGGTGGGGTGGCTGGTGGTGCTCGTGTTGGGGGTGAGGAAAAGGGAGGCATTGCTTCTGCCTCTATTAAGGATGCTAAGGAGTTAGGACCATTCCTTAAGTAAACATATCTCAGGGTCTCAATCCCATTTAAGCTTCAGCTGCTTTTATGGTACTTATTGCGCTCACTTGCGAGAGCTCCTTGGTTTTACCTTAGGATAAGGAGTGGGGCTGTGTTATTTCTCGTGAGCTGGGTACCCCGCCACCAGGCATCTCGGACCTCTGAGCAGTTCAAGCCAGCTCCTGCTCTTTGTCAAAGCCAGCTCGAGTCTCCGTGCCTGGCTCAGAGTGAATAAATATGACCTGATGCCTTTTGGGAGAGTGGACGAGAGATTGTTGCCCCTGCTGTGAAGAAGCATTCTCATTTTGGAGCTTTGATACTCTGACCAGGACTCTGAGCTCAGTATCCCGGGACGTCCCATGCAGCCGCAGCCTGTTTATTCAATGCTTCATCCGGCACAAAAGTCATATTTTACTGTCAGATGCTCTCCATTAGCTTCAAGTGTGAAATTACCATTCCCACCCTTTTACCAACCCCACCCTGGTGAGGAAATGAGGGAGAAAACAACCTCAAGGGCCATTCACAGGATGTGTACGAGCTGTCACTTGTCAGCACACAGAGCCCGCTTATGGCAGGAATTACTGCTCTGCTCTCAGGAGGGCCGGAGAGGAGCCCGGCTTGCAAACGCCACAGCATTACAATATTTGCACCAGCACATGGCAGAGCAACCCCAGAGACGTTTGCATCCTTTCGCAGTCAGGTGGCTGCAGGGTGCAGCCCTGCGGGGCTTCCAGGGATGGTGGGGAAAGAGGAAACGCAGCTCCCCAGGTGCTGCGTGGGGACGTGGTGGCCTGTCCCCCTGGCCCTGGCTCCTTTCCCTGTTTGCTTTCCTTTTCTAAGCCCGAGATCGTCTCACATCTCCCTGAGATGCCAAAACTGACGGAGAGGAGCCTGGACCACGTTTTTTCTTTCTCTTGTGAAGGCCGGTTCCCATAACAACCTGGTGGTGTGGGACTGAGGGATAAAGACATGATTTTCATTTTCCTCCTGCCTTCCAGATTTACCCTCTATGCGGTGGATACACGAGGAAGACACTCGGAGCTGAGCACGGTCACCCTGAGGACAGCCTGCCCGCTGGTAGACGACAGCAAGGCAGAAGGTCAGTGTTCAGGCACCTCATTTTCCATGACAGAAGACATTTCCTGCTAATTTTGCTTTTCCTCTATTCACTGAACTCCTGCAAGCCCCTCTAGTCCCTCCTCTCCCAGTGTGAAGGCTCCTGTAAATTCACCCACAGGCACAGGGACGTTAATCTGGGGAGGGGTGACAAACTGCAAGAGTGTCCAGTAGCAAAGTCCTGTCGGCTGGGCAGCTGGTGGGTCGCATGGTCCTGTGCCAGGCAGTGCCACGGCATCCTTCCCCACGCATGGCCACGGGAGCCAATCATGTGTGTTTGACATACATGTTCTGGAAAAAGAGCGATGTCGTCTTCCAAAAGTGAGAGAGGCAGCCCTTGCTGGGCCGGGGCAGTGAGCAGTGCAGGACACTGTTGGCTCGGGGTGTTTAAGAGGATGCTGGTGGCAGCTGGTTCGGTTCTGGAACAGAAACACTGACAAAAGCCCAGCCACTTTTGCACATTTGCATTTTCCAGTGTTGAAACCAATCCCATTTGTTCATATGCCCAGAGTGCTTGGCTGCTTTCAAATTTTAAAAGATTGCTCTAAGTGAAAGGTGGATTACCCATCTTCTTGCTTGCTTGCTTTCTGTTTTGAAAAGCACACAAAAGAAAGTTTTGTTTAATGCTTTGTTCCATGCTATTGATAAGCATTCCCAGGAAAAATGAGAAAACGGGAGACTAAAGAAAAGGCTGGAAATGGAATTTTGTGCATTTTTCATTTCCAAAAAGAGATTATTTTCTACAGCAGAGAGTACACCCTCTTGTTTAATACATCTGAGTTGCTCTGGTAGATACCCACAATGATGATGTGCTGTATTTCCGGCTGAAGTGCTATCTTGTTATCAACACTATTGTATTCTTCCTGCCCTTTAGCTTCATAGCTGTACAATTACCTTTGGTTTGGTGAATGAGGGAAGAGCTTGCCTGCCTTACCTGGGAGGATAAGGTTGCAGCTGCCTGTTCTCCCCTTCTCTTTCTCTCCTTCCCTCATTCCTTCATGGAATATTGCTGGAGTCTTTGGGGCTGCTTTGCTCACACAGGGCACTCACTGCAGGATTAGCCTGAGGAATTGCTAAATGCTCCCCGGGTCGCTAAACCCTGCCACAGGCAGCCCTGAGGGACTGGCAGCCATCCCAGATGCCAGCCTCTCCTGCCAGCCCTGCCAAGGTCTTCGCTCTTCCTCCTCCTCCTGTGTTAGCAGCTTCTGGCTGTTCATTAATCTCACCCCCCTGATCCTTTCCAGAGATAGCTGACAAAATCTACAACCTCTACAATGGCTACACCAGTGGGAAGGAGCAGCAGACAGCCTATAACACGCTAATGGAGGTCTCCGCTTCGATGCTCTTCCGAGTCCAGCACCATTACAACTCCCACTACGAGAAGTTTGGAGACTTCGTCTGGCGCAGCGAGGACGAGCTGGGGCCCAGGTACCTGTCCCTTCCCTGCATCCTCCCCTGCCCTGCCACCTGGCACCCCTCTGCTTGGCCACTCTGGATGTGACCCTCATTGCCTTCTCCTCATAGCTGAGAGAAGTAGCCTTTTGGTGTTCACCAAGCTCTCCTGTCATCCCCTTGGACCACCAGGTCCCGCTCAGTCTTTGGATGAATGCTTATGGGGCACCTAGCAGCTGGGTAGTCTTTGGATGAATGTTTGTGGAACATCTAGCAACCAGCCTGAACCAGGCGGGTGATACTGTAGATGAGCTGGGTGCATTGGAAAAGCTGGCGGGGGGAAGTGGTATAAATTAGGCCTGGGACAGAGTGTAAACTGGGACCAATTCAGATCCTCTTCAGTTGTAGAGCCATGGTACATGAGACCATGGTTGCCCTAGGATTCAAAGATGCCCTGATTAATTGCAGGGTGGATAGCTAGAGAGGGTGACTGGGGGAATGAAGCAAAAATGCAGCAGGTACATATGCATTGAGTGGTGTGTACAGTGACAAGCATTAGGTATCAAGAGCTGCAGTACAGAGGCAGCTGTATACCTTGGAGCTGTTTGAGGAATACAGGGCAAGTCCATCACTGTATTGTAGGATTTGTGAATGTCAAATAGCCAGGTAATGAGGAGAAGCAGAATCCCTCCTGGGCATTTTTTGGTGGAGCCCACTGGTGTCAAGGAACATGATGTGACCTCCAGAACTGCCTCCTCCCCCAGTAGGATGGATTCTGCACCCAGGACAGATCCATTCTGCCATCCAGCATTCAGATTAGCTTCCTCCACACCTAGAGAATATTCCCTGTGGACAGTCAAGGAGAGGACTGCTTGCCCCAGGTGTGGCTTTGGACACCTGCTACCATATCATGTAGTTGGGGACATGTGTGGCAATGCAGGCACACTGCTGCAGGAGGATTATTCATACGCAAAAATGGTTTTGAGCCCCTGGAAGGTCAGAGCTGAGGTGCTGGCAAACAGATTATTGCTTTTGTCTGTAGATTGACTATTTGATCCCATCAGAGGGGTCAATGGTTGAGCAATCTATGTGTGGTAAACTTGGCTCTTCTAAATGGTACATTTCGTGGACATTTCCTTCTATTTATTTCTCTATCTATCTCACTTGACACACATTTATTCTCACA
Organism: Elanus axillaris; assembly: GCA_026212715.1. Classification (NCBI taxonomy): domain Eukaryota; kingdom Metazoa; phylum Chordata; class Aves; order Accipitriformes; family Accipitridae; genus Elanus; species Elanus axillaris. The sequence continues at coordinate 11,436,303 of JANZLQ010000055.1, read as the reverse complement.
GTGGTATATGGTTGCCATACAAACTGTAAATATTTCCAAAATTCCCTTTTCTACCTTCCCTCTCACCCAAAAGAATAATTCAGCTTGTTGATGCAGGCACTAGAAAGGTCCTCCTAAATTTTAGCTGTGGTGCCCCTGACACCATGCAAGGATGCCAGCAAGCACATGGCAACTCATCTGTTACCTGTATACAGCTTTATGCTAGAAATATTTTCTCTTTACTATACATTTCATGCTCTGAGGAGGGCTGGGAGAGGATTGTTTCCAGGAGTATAAAGAGCAACCTTTCCAGAGAGACTGCATCTGCAAACCCCCAGTGTACAATGAAAGTGGTAAGACTCTTAAGAGATCACAGGTACATGAACTCCATTGCGTCCAGGGGGCTGGCAGTGTCCTGGCAGTGTCCCAGAAAAAGCCAGGCTGCCACCCAGCCCCTTTGGAAACACTCAGCAAGAAATGATCAGAAGTAGCCATATCCCTCTGTACATCTTGAGGTCTCTTAAAGGATTCAAATAGCCTTGACCTCCTTTGAAGCTTTTAGAGATGTGGTTCATCCAGCATCATCATCTAACATGTTGTTCTCTGAGAAGCTGGAGCAGAGGAAGATGGAGGAATGGGGTCCTGCAGTCCATGAATAACTGGAAAAGATTTTCCTTCTCTCTCCCCTGCTCCTATCTGCATGTTGGATGCAACTGAGGATCTGTCCATACCAGGATGACAGCTCCTCACAACAGTTTACACCCCTCCTGGACATGAATCCAAGCTGTCCTCGGTCTTGCCCTCTTCCAGAAATGACCTCGGTCATAGTTTCTTCAGTAGTTCATTAGTCTCTGTCACAGAGCCATTCTCATCCTTCCCACTGCTTTCTTCCTTCTTTGATGACAGGGCAGACTTGTTTGTCCTTTTCACTTGTTCCTCTCTCTCTAAATCCCTGGGAACCATCAGCCTCTTCTTGTGTAAGAAGTATTTTTTTCTGTTACTTGAGATCCAACACACTTACTGAAGGATGCTATCTAACCTGATACCTGCATTAAGCCATGGGATTTTCAAGGTGACATTTAAATTGCCTGTATTGCCTGACTCTATACTAAGCTACATCTGGAGTCAGTGGTCAATTCAGCTGCTGTCTGTCTTCCTCACTGAGCCAGGTGAGCTGCTAGCAGCGCTTGTATGCCCCTGTTGTGTACTTGAGAAATATGTGACTTGCAGCCAAGGGGAAGCATCTATAAACGCCACGGTAGCGGTGCCAGGCTCTTGACAAGAGCAAAGCTCTGCCGTCCAGCCTTGCTTCTCAGGGAGATTGGACAGAAACGGAGGCACTGACGTAGCGGGAAGCGAGTGAGGATTTGCCAAGGGAGGCCATCTCATAACACGATTTTAATTGACAGACTGTTCTCCTTCCCAGAGGGACATTCATTTTCGTACCTTGAAATGTTTATCAGATGAGCCTCAGCTTCACACTAAATGTTCGCTCGTAAAACTGAGCGACAAGAGGGAAGCTGATTGCCTCTGTGTAATAAATACATCACACTGGAGTCCTCGTGAGCCCAGTTTCCATGAAAGCCACAGGTTACTGCAAACAGCTGCTTGCGAGAAGACACACTGACAGCCAGATGTCCCAACCAGACCGTTTACATTAAGGAGACATTAAAAACTTAGCTCATAGGTGGCCCTAAACGAGGACTTACTGTGGTCAGCAGCATCTTGGCACCTGGCTGGCCTCATCCTGCTAGTCTCCTTTAGCAACAACCACCTCTTTCCTGCTCCCCCCGTTACTCTTACAGACACCAAGCAAGTCTCAGAGTTAATTTGTTCCAGCAAAACAGAAGAATCTGTCGAAAACAGTGAAGGTTTAATGCTACTGTGCCTTCAGACCTTTGGATCCGTGCAGCCAGAGAGTTTCCCTGACTCAGCGACAGGGAGATTCCTCTATTATTTTCTCTTACTGTGTTTTCAGGACAGTTCTTATGACCACTGCAAACAGGGCCTGGCTTTAGGAGGAGGCAGGACAAATAATAAAGTTAAAATCTTTCTTCCATGCCCCTGCTTGTGGCTAGCAGCAACAGCAGGGTCAGGATGTGGCATCAGCCCAGGGCTCATAGCCTCTCCTTTGCTTAAACAAGTCCCCCAGGCAGGCAGCCGGGACAGCCGCAGGAGACGAAGTGCATCTCCAGAGCAGCTGCCTTCTGGTACCGAGGGGGAATGCAATGTACTGATGGGAGGCCGTGATAAAAGGCCATCGAGTCCCGGACTCAGAGTCCTCCCACATGAGGGTCTGACAGACCCAGGTCAGTTCTTAGTAGAGTGGAAAAATCTGAATTTATGATAAAATCGCCCAATATGGGAACACAGCAGCCAGGCAGCCACCCTCTCCCCACAGCAGTCCCAGGAATCTCATCCTTCCCTCCAGCCCAGGTATCATTTCTTCTTTGCTTCTTCATGCTGGTTCGTTCTCTTTTAGTACCTTCCTCCTGGGTGAGATAGGCAGGATTTTTCTGGCTCTGGATACGTTTTCATCCCACACCAGCCATCAAAGTGAGTGATTGCTATCCCCTGTGCAGCTGGGGGACAAATGTCCCTGCAGGACCACCCCCGGGGCTGGGCAGAGCAGGAGGTAACGTGTCTTGTACTCTTGGGCACGTCCTTGCAGAGCTGGGGCTGGCAACCAGGGACCTCAGTGCCCTGTCCCCTGTGCAATCATTGCACCCGCACTGCCTTGCAGAGGGGCACTGGTTCATGCATAAGCCCTTGGAAAGTGCCCTGGCAGCAGTCACCCGTCCCCCTCCCCTTTCCTCTCCCCCACCACGCCATGAGGTGCTGTAGAGGGAAGCAACCACACAGAGCCATCACTATTTTTAAATCCCCTTCTTCATCATTTATGACGGCGGCTGTGACCTCCTAAATCCATCACATAAGTGGAGACCAAATCAGACCTGAGCTGGCACCCACGTAAAACAACAGCCCCTGTGGCAGGCACGTGGAAGGTAGGAGGGCACTGCTGGCTCACGGCAATGTGGGGCATCCCCTGTCTGGGCTATGGGGTGAGGGTGAAGGGAGCTACTTCATCCCTTTGGGGGCTGAGAGCTCGGGGTCTGGCCACAGGCTGCCATGAGAGTGACTCCCCCCTTGGTCGCTCCCCTGCCGTCCTCTCCCAATTCCTGCCCTTTAATAAGGCAATAAATTACGTTTCTGGCAGGGATGAGGTTGGTCAGCATTTAGGAAGATTTCATTTCCAGTATTTGAAAAGGTGGTCGTTCTGACCCGACAGCCCTCCGCAGGGAGCACTTGGGTAAGACCCAGGGCTTGATTTATGGTGTTAAATTGGCAGCCCAAGAACTGCTCCTGTAATTTATTACCCAGCCTTCACCAGAAAGCCTCTCTCTCTTTCTCACCCCTCCCCTCTCCCGCTCTGTCTCTCTTTCTCCTTATTTTTTTTAAGAGGGAACAGCTGACAGCCGAAAGCTAAATCTAACATTTACACATGACTTCATTACCCCACTAAAATAAATGACTCAAAGCGGTGAAACCCATCAAAACTGGGGCTTTGGCACTGGACATCAAAAGCAACGGGCCTGATTGCCTCCCTCCCCATCACCCTGTCTCCTCCTTGACCACAGTGCAGTGCGTTTTCAGCATCCTTGTAGGGCCAACCTATCGTGTGTGCTGCATCCCACCCTTAAACATTGGTTCTTTCCCGGGACTGAGTGCGCTGAGCACAACTGCAGGTGCAGCAGGTGTACGGAGACCAGCTCCACGAGGAGCAGTGTCTGGCAAATGAGACTTCAGCAGATCTGGACGGTTTGGCCCCTGGACTTCTTGCCAACCTTGAGCTGCTCCTCACACGCAGGAGTGTTTGCCTGGATAAGAGACCTGAGTATGTATCAGGAAGCAAGAAGAACATGGTGATTTTTAGCAAAATCCAGAAGATCATGGAAGCAAATGGAGCAAGTAATGAAAATGGGAAGGTAGAGAAGGCCGAGGAAAATGGAGGCAAAGGCAGGTTGTGTTTGAGAGAAGTGAGACGTGGGTGAAGAATGCTATGGGTAGGAGGAAGGTGAAGTGGTGAGAAGGGAAGTGAGGAAGAGAAGAGCTTGGCCAGCAAATATGTGTAGGTGCATGCTGGGGAGTCTACTCATGGTTACCCACCACTGGGGGTTGTCTCAAGGGCTGTTCATGGCCACTCATTGTCACTCCCTTCTTGCTGTAGCTGGGAAAGCCTTGTGGCGAGCTGGAGTGGGAGCCAGTCTAGGGGAAAATCCATGGTCTGCTTGGTTGGCCTTCAGATGGACAACTTCCCCATGTTGGCACAAAGTTCAGGTCCACAGACACCTGCACAAGCACAAGCAAATGGGCTGGGGAAGGGCCAGTACCCCCTTTTGGCAGTAGAGATGATTTACAATAAATAAGGGTGACCATGGAGCTATGGCCTTAGAGAGATAATAGTTATCCTTTTTGAGGAGGAGGGTATTCTGGCTAAATGCTGTCTTCCCGAGCACTGTCAACTCACATAAAAGTCCATCCTATGAGCTGACCATGGGCCCTGTGCTTGCTCAGCCTTCCTTGATGAAAAAGGGAGAATCAGCACAGGTGGCAAGAAAAAAATTCTCAGCATTAGGTGAGCACTGGAAGGATCGCCAGCTCTTGACTCTTAAGAACAGGTTAGACAGATATTCATCAAGGCAGATTAATCCTAGCAAGGAAATAGCACAGATGATGCCTTTTAGTCTCTTCCAGCACCAGTGACTGTGATTTCCTGAGGTTTGTTAAGTGTAGTGACAGTCACTTGCAGACTTTGATTTGCTGCTGAGCTTAGCTTTAATCAATCAGTCTTTACTGAAAGCACCTAATGCCATCATAGAATTTCATAACTTCTTAGCGGCAGGCATCCAGCAGTGAAGGACCTGTTCTTGGCAGTGTGTCAGGTCTTGACACGCAGTGGGAGCACTGGATGCTGTAGAAGGTCAGGTGGCTGCTGTGGAGAGTCGCATGAGTAGAGGTATTCTGTCAGAGCTGGGCACAGCTCAGCCCATGATGTCATTATTATATATGTGTGTGTATAGCTAATGAGGCTCAAATTGCCTAGTCAGGCTTGTCTTTATAGATTACATTGATGCATGGATACCATGTAGTGTTGTCCAAGAAGGGTCAACTCCCTTTGCTCTCCCCTTCCCCTGGAAAGCCGACCCCGAGCCCATCACCCCCGGGGAGAAGTGGGGAAGTTTTCCCTGTGCAGCCCTGAAGGAGCAGAGCTTTCCTACAGCTTTCATCCAGTCTTCCCGCTCTGGAGGGAGAGGTCTGTAGCCAGCTGGGGATGCCCTCTTGCCTCCTGCCACCGTCTCTGCCCTCTGCTCTGGTGCTGGGATGACTCTAGCCAGCCCTTCCCCGTTGTCCCCTCCCCGGGTGCCTGTGGGTGTGTGGCCACATCAGGCTCCCAGCGCTCCCTGCCCCCGCCCCCCCTGCAGCTGGGAGCTCACAGCCCTGGCTGAAACATCACTCAGCTTTCATAATCAAATAATCCCCATGTTTATGCCTCACTGACTGACAGCGCTGCCCCTGACATATCATTATCGGGAATTTACATTCCTGCAGGAACTGCGAAATCCCCTATCCCCAAATCCAGAGCTTTCCTGTGGCACCAGAGGGAGAGGAAATAATCTGTGATCTTGAGACTTTCAGACCACTGAAGTAAACCCTCTTCCCCTCCCTTTGTTTGATTTAGCACTTTGCAGACTCCCACAAGGGGATTCTTGGTTTCTTATGGGTTTATTTTGTTTTGTCTTAATGTGTTGTGCTTTTTTGCCTCACTCTTCTAGTGTCAGTCCTTTTGGGCCACTTGCCTCCTGGAGACTTGGGAAAACAGGAAAGGGAGGGTTAGGCTCATCAGACAGGAGCAGTAAGGTGCAGGGGGTCTCACCAGGGTGCCTGGGGGCCAGCACATGTGCTGGAGCCTGCCAGGAGCACATGGTGGTGGTGGTGACAACCCAGCCGTGGGCAGACAGTGTCCCCGGGGCACCCAAGCTGTTCTAGTGGGTCAGACCTGAGGTCCCTCCAGCCCTGTTGCCCTGGTGCTGTGAAATAGTAGCTATACCCACAACTTTAGGGCAAAATGGTGCTTCTCTCCACTGGAAACAGGGAAGACAATGTCTTAGGCAATGGGTCTTGTCCATTCTTGTCCCAAGACAGAGCTGGTGATGGAACCTAGAAGTCCTGGCTCCTGGTCTCCTCTTTGCATTGCCCACCCTGCTCTGTCTCCATCTCTGTCCCCTCCAGGAAAGCACACCTGATCCTGAGGAGGCTGGAGAAGGTCAGCAGTCACTGCTCAACCCTGCTACGCAGTGCCTACATCCAGAGCCGCACCGAGACTATGCCCTACTTGTTCTGCCGCAGCGAAGAAGTCCGGCCGCCTGGCATGGTCTGGTACAGCATCCTAAAGGACACCAAAGTAACGTGCGAGGAGAAGATGGTCTCCATGCTGCGCAACATGTACGGGGAGTCCAAGGGGCGGTGAGGGAAGGTGCGGGCCTGGAGCTGTGGGAGGCAAAGGGACTCTGAGGAGTCGAGGACTCGTGATGTGCTGAGTGGCTGGTGGGGTTCAGGGTCGGGTGGCGTTCGGAGGGGGTGGAAGGGGACAGCGAGGCCAAACAGGACTTTCTCATGCGGACGGCAGAGAAACAAGAAATCAGCAAGTTGGACTTTAATTTCTTTTCCTTTTTTTTTTAATTTTTCAAGAGAAAAAAAAAAACGAAATTACCTAATTTGACTCAGCATAAAAGGCTCTCCTTTTTAATCTTTTCTTACTGAATTTCCTGGACTACACGCTCCAAAACCCTGGGAAGAGGAGATACCCACTCGAGGCCAGGGCCAGGCAGAGGGGAGCTGCTGGGCACAGGGTGACCCCCTCCCTGCCTGCCCTGCCTGCTCTGCCGCTGGGCAGGAGCTGTGGGGCGAGGGCCCCGGTGCTGTGGTGGCCGAGGACGCCAGGAGGAGGTGGCGCCGGTGGCCGGTGGCCGGTGACACCGCGCTGCCAGCGAAGGTCCCGGAGGAGGATGCCAGGCAGGTGCCAGGACGCTGCAGGCAAGCTGGGCTTTTGTACCACTCTGAGTCGATGGACTGGCTCCGTGCGCAGCCTTCATTCGCAAGGCTCCCGGCGGCTTGTTCTGTGCATTAAAGATTCATATTAAGTCCATCTTTGCTGCCTCCTTGGTTGTTTCTTCCTGACACCGTCTCACCACCACTTGGGCATTGGTAGGGTTTCAGGGCCGGAGGGGACATCTCCAACAGCTGTCCCTGTGCCGGGATGTGGCTGAGATGAGGGGCCGTATCTGGAAACCGGCACTGACCCCAAGAGCTGTACGTGAAGGGAGGAGGGGAAAGTGCAGCCTCTTTGTGTAGGGCCCTCTCCCTCCCCAACACCCAGCTCGGACACCGGCCCCGGTGCGAGCTGGAGGCGTGTGGGAAAGCCCAAGAAGGAAGCCAGGGGCTAAAAAGACATGGAGAATCTGGTTTCTTTTACTGTCAGATGTGGGTTAGACTGGACTGAGATCCCTGTGGGTAATGGATTTCTCAGCCTGGTAGCCAAACCAGAAAGGGTGGGAGGGTGAGAGGGGGAAAAAAACCAAATAGCTCAAAGCTATTGCTTTTTCTTTTTAAAGCAAAATAACAAACCTGGAGGGGCAGAAGGGAACAGTGTGGGTTGAATGAATTGGTTTAGTCAGTCCAAAGAAAATAGTTTTGTTTAGTTTTTCAGGTTATTTAACCCTTTAATGTAAAAGCAAACAAGCAGGAGGTGAGTTTGAAAATGAAAATGTTTTGAAACCAAACAAAGGTGCAGAATTTGATGTGGAAGAAGTTCAGCCAGAGACCTTTTTCTTCTTGAGCTAAACCTATTTTCCTGATTTGCACCCACTTAAATATTTCTGATTGTTTCTCCCAAACTGCTCTTTTCCATCCCCTCACCCTCCCCAGCTTTGGTTATGTCTCTTCATTTGTCTTGAGCCATGTTGATGTTACACATTGGGAAGTACCTGGTCAAAGTCCCACTGGAGTTCATAGAAAACTTTGCCTTGACGTAGCAGCCTGTGGCCCAAGCGCCAAAGCATTGCAGGTTGCCTGAGGTCTCAATTTCTAAGCTAAATCCCTTCTTGTGACAGAGAGGGAGAGGACAGTGCCACTGAGGGATCTGGGCTATGGCCACTGTGTTGCTGTGGCTTGCACAGCAACAAGCACGAGGGCCATAGAGGGACCACGATGCCACATGTTAAAACCTCTCAGCCCCCAGCACTGCTGCTGCCCGTTAACCATCCTTTGCCCTCCGGAGGTGGCTGTTGAGTTTGGCTGTGGGGATGATGGAGATGACCGTAACTTGCTGCAGATGAACGTAGACTTTGCATTTGCTTGGCTGGAGCTGCCGAGCCCCGGCATGGCTCTCGGCACCCATCCAGCACCCTGTGCACCAGCCAGGCCTGCAGCAGGTCTGTGAGCTGCAGAGAGACCAGAGCTTGCACCTCCTGAAATGGGAGACACTGGTGTGGGAGGAGGTGAGGCAATATTTGTTCAGCTTTGCTATTGTGTAAAACAAAACACAGCAAAACCCTTGAAGTGCAAATGTGCAGGCGTCCCAGCCGGTGCCCGGACTGGTGTTTCTGGCGCCACAGTGTCACACCGAGCTGCTCATTTCATGTGCTGCCATGACATGGTATATGGACTGGTGGGGTGGGCAGGGAACCCCAAACCTGTCTTCAGAGCCACTGGCGCAGCGTGATGCTGCAGAGCGGGCAGTGGTTCCCTTGCCCCACAGGACGGGCCCCTCTGGACACTCAGCAGGACACGGCAGGCACCGAGCTGGACTGGTCCCGGCCCGACAGCATGCTGCTGCTGGCGCTGGGTGCACCTCCAGGTTCTTTGAAGCTGTCTTGTTTTCTCAAGGCTCTGGCCCACAGCCATGCCTTTCCCTGTATTTTACAAACATGGTGCTTTATTTTGTTTTTGTTTGTTTTTGCTTGGAGATGATTCATTTCTCTTGAAAGCCTCGTGCAGTGTGTGCTGCGATGGGGAGCAGCTCTGCGGTTTCACTGCAGGCAGGAGCCGGTGTTGACTGACCTGATGGACAAATTGCTTGTGTTTTCTGTAACGCTGATGGGACTGGAGCCAGTCCTAGGTGTGATGGGGCTAATGCTACTCGTGGGATTCCTGACCATCATGAGTGTGGTGCTAGGTGTCAGGAATAGGAGGTGCCAGCCAAAATACAGGGCTGGATGGATGCCCTTCAGCACGTTTTTCTCCACCCTGATACAGTGAGCTCCCCCACAGTGGTATTTTTTACACCTGGGATACCCATCCCAGAAGCCTTTCTCAGCGGAGCTCGGCGGGAAGGGGCAAAGCCCGCAGCATGGGGCTGTTTTGCTGCAGGTGGCGTTGGAAAGGAGACCTTCAACTGTGGTAGCCCTAACTTCTGCTGGGAGCAAATCATGAGCAGCACAAGGTCAGGCTGGCTGTCCCCCTGGCTCCATGCTGCTTTGTGTCCACTGCAGAGACCAGGGGCTTAATTCTTGCTGCTTACCTTGGAAGGCTGCTGAAGAGCTTTGCTTCGCATCCTTGGTGAGGCTGGCTGTTGCATATGGGAACATATACAGAGCGAGTTGTGTGTAAGCCTGTGTTAATATGTACACAGCAGGTGGAAGAGTCTAGACTCCCAGGCAGGAAGGCTGCGGAGTTTGAAGGCTATTAACCTGTCGAGAAGCGCACCTTAGCTCCCAGATCAAAGCCAGAAGAGCCTCTGGCCGGCGATGCTACCCGGCACAGCGTACCCAAGCCAAACAAAACCGAGGAATTCATCGAGGTTACACATCCTCCAGCGCGCAGCTGAAAGGAAGGGTCTGTATTTTCTCCCTGGAAACTTCGGAGAATGTAACCCTTCGGCTTTCAAGATAAACAGTTGTAGTCACAGCCTAGCAATGCTGGCAGATGGACCAGTGCCCTGTAGTGTGCACACACACGCACACACACACAAACATACACACACCACCCCATTCCTCTGGCTCCCTTAGGGAAAAGGGGTCCTTGCTCCAAAGCAAGTCACTGCTGCCCCAGGAACTGGTTCCTCTTGCCAACTTGTACCCCAACTGCTATGCCACTGACTGGGCTTTGGCAGACCTGGGCCAATGCTGTCCTGGGTGGGGACAGCACCAAAGGGTGGATGAAACATGAGAAGTGAGTGAGGAGACAGGCAAAAAGATGCCATCATCCAGGTTTAATAGATTAAGTCTCCACGTCCATTTGCAAAGCTGAAATTATTTGCCTGCTGGCATGAAGCAGGGAAGGGTAACCTGGCATCAATGGCCCCTGGATGGAGTCACAAGCTTTAGCATGAGTTCAGGTCACAGAGAAACCTCCTCTCTGTGCCTTTGCATTGAGTGCACGTGCAGGTAACGGCATTGACAGGGCAGTCATGGGTGCGTGCAGGGCATCCACTGCTCCCTGCGCAGCCTGGCCCTACTCCCACCACCCCCATACCCCCCCTCAGCACCCCATAAACTCCAGCTCAGCACCAGGAGGTGGTTTCTCTGCAGAGGCTGCTCACTCCTCACCATAGGTGTGTTCATACTCTTCCTCTTAACAAACTTAGTCACTGCCAATTTCAGCAGCCCTTGAAACGTCCCAGTGGGCACACACCCTTCTTAAGGGCACCCCAAATCTGCCACTTGTTTGGCAGCTCGGAGCTGGTGACAGCCACAGGTCCCCTCCCAGGGCTGCGTGGGGCTGTCCCCTCCCGAGGAGCAGAGCAGCCCTGAACAATCCCCATTGTCCCCACGACCATTGTTCCCCACTGCCCTCATCCCCGGCCAAGCTGCAGCTGGCATGGTGCACAGAGGGGCTGATTGTTTGGGTTGCTGTGCCGCTGATGACACACCACTTTGGGACAGCTTCTTCCCACGGCAAAGGCCTCTGGAGTCAAGTGCTGTATTTGCTCCTTTATTTATTTGTTTGGTTTCTGCTTTTCCTCTTTTTTTTTTCCTTGTTAACTTTTTGCTTGGTTGGATGAGGCAGGCTTTGCTGAGGGAGTGCCAGAGGCTGTTCAGCATGGGCAGCCCAGGTCTTCTCCATCATGGGGGGTGTCTGGGATGGGTGAAGCCTTGCAATAACACTAACGCTTAGCCATGACAATGCCCTGTGATGTGATGGCTGCCTCAGTGGCCTGCAAACTCAACATCTTGTAGTGCTGGGAGGATGTAAACTGCACGTTGTATCTGCTGGGCCAGAGCCAGGATTAGCTGAACATCACCAACATGAATCAGTTTGTGCACTGCAAGACACAAAGGAAAGGATTTCTGTTTTGTTTGTTTTTTTCCTAAGCACACTTGCCCTGTCTGCCTCCCCCAGTGTTGCTGGCCATGACGTCAAGCCAGGATGGACTGCCACAGTTCATAGTCCCACCATGGTGGAGGCACATGCCCTGGGCAGCTCTGGCCTTGCAAGTGCCCTTCACAGGTCTGGGCTGAGGCTGTGCCCAGAGGGAGCACCAGGAGCTGCACAGGCCTAGAGAATGGTTTGAGTCAGTATGGCGTGCTTCAGCTTTGGCATTTCATATGGTGCTGCAGGGGTCAGGAGGCTTTAAATGCTTGGGTGGAAAGTTTGAGCATTGCAGTATTAATAAAAAGTGTGCAACAAAAAGGATTCCCTTTCCCTTCCCTGCTCATGCCCACCCTCCCATCTCTCCAAGCCCATTCAGCAGCCTCTGTGGCATTGCAGCCTTCACTTAAAGAAACACAGCAGTGTCAGGGCTCAGGAAAGACTATGTGATTAGGATGACATTTTGAAAAGCACCTGCTTATTTTGAGCAGGTCTGTGCTACAAGGTGAGTGCCCAAAGACAGAGCTGGGCTATGAAGTTCAGCCAGAATCATTCCAGTATTTCAACTCTTTCATCAAAAGTGCCAGTGAACCTGAAGCAGAAGTTGGTTCATCCCCATGGGCTGGATGATGATAAAGGGGAGCAGCAGCAAGCTTAGATATGGGGCTCTTAGGCCTCTTTAAAAAAACATATGAGTGGGGAAGCAGTTTATAAACATATAAACTGGCAGATAAGATCTCAAGAGCAGGGTGGCGGGTTGGCTAGAAGTGACCATCTTGCTGTTTGGACTAGTTCTTCATTTGTCATAAGTAATGTGATCAAAATTTGTGAATAACTTTTTAATCTGCAAAAAAATACTAATTTTTGTGAAAGCTGTTTTTAACCACTAACAATCGTCCCCAGGCCCGAGAGTAGTCAACCAAAAGATTCTCAAGACCTTTAAAACTATTTTGACACAGTATTGCCTCATTTGTACTGAAAAAAATCTAAGACACTGGCCCTTTGGCTGCATTTTATCAGAGAACTTTTAAGCCAGTTGTTGACTTGAATGATGTAGGCAGCTAGTATTCCAATTCAGGGCAGAGGGAAAATGCGGGGCCATCATCCTGTTGCAGTAGTTGATGAGCAGCAAAAAAGGAGAATTCTGGCCTGGGAGCGGCTCACTTTTCTTCACCTCCCAGGTATGTGTCAGAAACTGAAAAACTGCGTAAGTAGGATGGAAAAGCCCAGGAAAAGATAGTGCTGGACCATGTGAGCAGTTTCCTTTATATTCCAGTCTTTCTACACAGACTTTTTTTTTTTTTTAAGCCTCTGTGTCCTTTTGTCCAAATTGTTCAAAGTTGCTAAAACATCTTCATTTTCCCATTACCACAATTACCAATGCTGTACTTGTTTGAGAAGCTGTGGCTTTCAGCTGGGAGAGGACTTTGCCATATGACTTCAGAGCAATTTCCCCAGCTTTCATATATAATTAATGCAGTCATCTCCTTTTGATTTAATGTGGCCAACAGGAAACACATCTGGTGTCACAAGTGCCTCACAGTCACTTCAGCACATGGGCTTCTCAGAGAGGCTGGTGGCCCAGCCTGGGTGACTTTGAGTGCACCATGAGACTTCCTGGGCTGGCTATCGCACAGCAAGGTGACTGGCATTACTGCTATGCAGCTGAGATATAAAAGCTGCCTTCCTTGCTAGGTCTCAGACAGATTTAACATTTGCTGGTGGCCACAAGTCCTGTTGCCATCTCTCAGGATGGTGGCTTAAGCCCTTGCTCAATGCATGTATTGATTTTTTTTTTCTTTTCCTCTCCCTCTCTTTAGTGATTGATTTCCAGACACATAAACTGGACATAGAAACTGTTGTTTTGACTGTGCATTTCAATTGATCATGCTCGGGTGATTGTGCACATGCAAGAGGAACAGAGCTGAACATGGCTCAGCAACTGCAGCCCAGCCCAGCAGGAGCTGTTTGCCGTTACTCTGGCTTTATGGGTTGCTCCCATCTTAAGGTCCTTATTAATGGTTAATAGATAGTTCAATGCACAGCCAACTGATTTGTATATAGGTATAGAATCACAGAATGTTTTGGGTGGGAAGGCACCCTTAAAGGCCATCTAGTCCAAGCCTCCTGCAATGAGCAGGGACATCTTCAACTCGATCAGGTTGCTCAGAGCCCCGTCTAATATAGACACAACCCATTTAATACCTTGTTTATGGACCTTTTTAATCTACAGTATGTTCTATTGATAGGGCTGTCTGTGATGTGCTTAATACCCTATTAATAATGCATTGACCACAGACAAGGATGGCATAGACAGCATGATGCGCTCTTTCTGTCTCTCTCCCTGCTCAATATGTGGCAGTGGATCTTTAACAGTCAAAATGCAAAACATTTTTTTACTGACTCACTTATGCCAGTGTAAAAAAAAAAAATTATTCTCATCTTTCAGTCTATTGCTCCCAAACAGCCCATGGATTGTGTGGTGTGGAATTAATTATTGTTCAATCCACAGGATGCTTACACACTATGGTATTACTGCCACACTTTTAAAGGGGGCACCAGCCAGCACCGTAACTATGTCAGGATGGCAAATGGAGCTAGCTGGCATTATAGCCTGCCTAATGCTGACTAAAGCAGATGCAAAGGGAAATGTGTAACAGGGAAAGCATAGCTGGATTTAACGCTCCTGCCCCCATGCACTCCCTCCCTGTCCCCTGCCCAGCTGCCACGTCTTACCAGGCTTTCCTGGGGACTTAAAACATTTGTGAGTTTAGGAGTTAACTGGGTTAAAAATGACTCTCTTTCTTTAGGATTGGGGTCAATAACTGTCAGGGTTAAATGGCACCTATACTGACTGCATGCGCATCCTCAAGGTCTGTAGATGTCGATGCTGAATCAATTCACATTTGGAAGCTGGATCAATACAGATTTCTCAGTATAACCGCATAAAGTCCCTTTCCTTGCCTGCCACAGCAGGAGGCAGGCTGGGTCCTGTTCAGCGGCCCCAGCTGCGGTGTGGGGATCCCACTGGAGCGGTAATGGTGCAGGGGTGGCATCGGCAAAGTGAGGCAATGTGGCAGGACCCAGGACCGGCGTGGCTGGGACCAAGGGGAGGCAAAGCCTCAGGGGGAGGAAAATCTGCAAAGATGGTGGGCCAGAACAGGGCCAAAGGACTTTGCCATTAATGATCAACCTAATTGCCCAGGGAAACCATGCCCGGCTGGGGCAGTTGGGCTGCACAAGCTGTGCAGGGCTGAGCCCTGGGCTGCTGCAGGCTTTGCTGGAGCTGCAGCTCCTCCAGCCACCCTTCTTTCCACAAACACCTGCTGTGGCAACAAAAAGCCATACTTTCGGTGTTGAAGGACCAAGTTTCTTAATCCAGTTCAGGTTCTTTCACATTAGCAAGAACCGACAGCCTCGTGGTTTGAGTCCACCCCGTTTCCTTTTGGACCTGTGCATGCCTGTAGGCATGCAACTGAGAGGTGTCCACCGCCGCACCGACCCAAATGATGTTACTGGGTTGCACAGCCTCATTCTCCAGGAGGAGAAAGACATGCATCTTCATTGCAGGTGAGCCAACTTGGGGCAGGGAGTCAGGACCAGCACAGGCTGCAACACTGCATGTGTGTGTACGTATGTGCGTCTGAGCATGTGTGTGTTTATACTGGGCACAGGGCTGTATCCTCACCAGACATGTGTGCGCTCACTGTGCATACCTTACAAGGCCTTGGTCTGGCATGGGGGGGACTGCAAGCCCAGCTATCTCTTGAGCACTGGAGACTGCCTTATCTTTAGCCGTATGTTTTCTTGTGTGTCCAAAGGCTTTGTACATTGGGACATTCAGCTCTGGCTGCACGGAGTTATCTTTCAGCCTTCCTTCCCTCCTTGGTAACACCCCTGAGGCAAGGCAGATTCCCATTGGGACTCATTTTCTTGGTGACCATGTTTTGCATGTGATGGAGAGGGTGAGCAGAGACCATGGACAACTTTAAAATCAGAAGCATCCAACCTTCAAATTCTCAAGCATTTCTCACACCAAAACCTACACCAGGCACCAGCCTGCCCCGAGTGAAGCCGGACCTGACCCACCTTGACAGAACCAAACCCCCTGGTGGTGAAATGGGCTCTTGGGCTGGTGTGTGGCTCTGGTCGGTGCTGCCTCCCTCCACCTGCTGCAGCCCTCTCCTGCTAGTGCTCTGTCAAAACACTGTGATTTTCAAAACTCCTGCCCAAAACCAAAGCGCTGGAGCTCAAGCAGGAGCATGTGGACAGGGTGGCCTGTGCAGCTCTGCAGCCAGATGTGGGACTCCACAGCCACACTCACCACCTGCCCGGGTACCCAGTGATGCTTGGGTCCGGCTCGACCGACAGCAAAGGAGACGTGGCAAGAGCAAGTGGTCCAGTTCAGAACTCTTTAATACAAGCTTATATTGTTTGTGTTTCTGATTCTCTGTTCTCCCAACATCTGGAGACATTAACCCTCATATGTGTGTGAGCATGTGTATGAAGATATATACAAAATCACACAGTTAAATATTTAAGCATACAAGGTATTATATATTTATATAATATAGAACTTTAGGGTATAGGAATCAACAATGGCAAAATATTTCTGATTAATTTGACATAACTTTTTTGAGAGAGAAACATGACCTGTTTTTGAAAGACCAGAGGAAGTTGTTGCTTATTAAAAGAAAGAAAAACCTGTATAAAGAAATTCTGTGCAAATGATTTAAAAAAACATCATGAACCAAAAAAGGACAACTGTTAAAAACTGTATTGAAAAAAAAAATAAATTAGATGAACAATTGTGTAAATATAAATTAAAAAAGATGACAATCTTAATAAATAAGCTTTACTATTTACATCTTTATATATTGCTTGGAGACTTAAATTAGATCCGTTAAAAACAAACGAACGCAAAATAAAACCCAAAATTGGAGCAGCAAACGTACAGGCGTGAGGTACAGAATTAAGGGTTGAACTGTATTTTGCTTGTTTCTTTTTTTTTTTTCTTTTCTCTTTTATACAGTAGACCAGTAGAATTCTTGTGAAAATAGATCCTCAGCACTTCATTGGAGTATTGGTTGACGTGGCTTCCAAAAGGTGCCAAGAAAGATTCCATAATAATAATAATAATAACAACCATAATAATCATAATAATTATAACAATAATAAAAAGATACAATATGATACATAAATATGGAAGAGCAGTTGGTAATATGAATACATTTTTCTCTAGACGAGATCACAGTTTTATTTGTAAATATTACACTGATATATATATATAATATTACACATATAATATTATATATATATCATATATATATTTATATATATATTTATATATATAGTATGGCTCAATCCTGCTCCCAGTGAAGTCAACAACAACAAAAACCCCTGTTGACTTGATGGGAGCAAAATTCAGCCTATCATCTGCAGACAGGTAAGTAATTACAGAGGCCGTACAATGCAAACTCCACAATGGTTCCAATTCCCTCTTTAATTGCTGGTGAAATGTTTTGTTAAAGCCCTGGTTCTTTGCACTCAGAAGATGGAAACTGGTGGCTAAACTGTGGCCTCACCAAATGAAGGGAAAAAACAAAAAGACCAAACCAAACCAGAATGGGAACCAAAGACAGCTTGGACTCATTAGCTCCACATCTTGACCTAACAGGACTAACACCACCAACAAGTAGCACCAAGACTCCTCATTGAACACCTGAAGCCAATCCAAGCTCTTGTTTCTGGCCTCAGAGGGAGCAGTTATTATTCTTGATGAATCTTGGATATATAGATCAGACAAAAAGGGGAAAATTCAGTTTGCCAAACTAAGACGGAAACAAAAGCCCCACTTCGCTCTCACTAAAACGCTGGGGGTTTGAACACCGGTTCCCTGGGTGGCAGGAACAGCCCAACACCAAACCCCTATTGCCCAAATTGACCGTAGCTCCAAGGAAATACATCTTGGGCCAGCTGGACCTGCTCCTGCTGATGTTTCAGTCATGCTCCCACTGAACTCAGTGGTCAAGGTCCTCCAATGGAAAGGGAACTGTCCCCAGGGCTCCAGTGTGCCCAACACATGAGGTCAGCTGGAGACAGGCGTGCTTCCACATCCCCAGCAGGGAGATGGCTTTCCCCAGAGGACGGGATGATGTGGAAGAAACACAAAGCAAATCAGCTCAGTTGCAACCACTGAGACCAAAATGGGCCCCACAACCATGAAGATTTCAAGAGCGTATCTAAGCCGGGCATACAGACCTCTCCCAGTGATACAAACACGCCCATCACCTCTCACTGGGGCATCCAGGGATTGGGCAGGGGAGGGCAAGATGCTGCCCAAAGGCTGGGAACTTCCATGGCATCCAAAAAAGCATCCCAGCCTTAGCTGACTTAACCCCATCCCCTCCTGTCTTGTAGCTTGGCCTCAAATGGAAATGACGGGCTGGAAAGCAGGAAGGGGACGGTTGGCACCCCGCTTCCCACTCATGGGAATCACCTGTCTGCTCATGTAGCAGCTTTCTCCTTCACCCCCCCACCCCCAGTCTCTCGCAGCTCTTCGGGATTCAGACTGTGCAGTGCTTCTGAGTGCAGTAATTAGAGCACAGTGAAATACTGGTTAAATGTGTATGTACAGTTGGATAATGTAAAAATAAGCACAAATACACACTTTAAAAAATAATCTGAAAAAAAAAAAAACCTCCACCCCCCTCCCCCCAGAAACAACAATATACCAGGGGAAAAAATACCTTAGCCTTAGTTCCTGGACTTATCACAAAGCACAAGGAAAACAAAACCAGACAATGTTATAAAACCTCACGGTACTTCTAGGGAAATCTACACTTAAGTATCTAGCTCTCTACTCAGCTGGCAGAATCAGTGTTTTCCTTTCAAACACACGAAAATAGGCTTTGCTCTTCTTGGATTTGGATTATGTGGGTTTTCGTTTCTCCTTTTTTGTGGCTTTTTTTTCTTTTCTTTTCTTCCTCTCTGTAAAGCCTCACTTGTTATTTTTTTCCCCCACCTGAATCACTTGCAGCAAGAAACTTTTGTTGGCTATTGGGTTTTCTTTTTTTTTCTCTCTTTTGTTTTTTTCCTTTTTTTTTTTTTTTTCTTAAACACAGGTAAAACCTAGAACAAACCGACAGTTACAACCAAGTGACACCGAAACCAGAAGGGAGGTAGCTGGAACCCGACTCCAAGAGTCCTCTGGTGCCATCCTCCTTTCTCAGCCTGGGGGGGACAGCGGAAGATGCAAGAAAAGCAAGAGGACACCAGCTCAGCCCATCTGCAAGAGGGTGGGGAGGGAGAGGGGTAGCAGCTGATAGGAGTTTCCCACCCCACCATGCGCCATTCACCACTTTCTGCTCCAGCTTTCCCTCCCACTGGCCATGGACACCACCTGTAGCGAGGAAGCTGGCTGGTGGCCCCAGGTAGGGTGCAGCCTTGGCTCACTATCTGTGACAGAGAAGATCTTGGCACTAATGTGACCTGGACTTTATGAGCAGCTAAACTTCATCAGCATTAGCACCCTCTCTTGTTCCCCCAAACTTCCTGTTTGATGTTGTCCTACACCACTGGCTTGGTGGGTGGAGGTGGTGGGTAACATCCCTCTCAAGTCCCATCCAATGGCCATCACAGTCATGGAGGGTCTTTCCTAGGGGCTCCACTGGGCATTCAAGGCCCTTACAGTGGTAGATGCTGCAAGGCCATCCAGCTGACCTTGCCCCAGGGTGGGAGCACAGGGGACAAGAGCTGAACAAGTACCCATGCCTCATGGCTCCCTTCTCCTTGTCCTACCCGGGTGCATGGTACAGCACCTGAAATGCAGAGGACAAGCTTTGCCCAAATGCAATCTTTTCTCAATGGGACAAAAAAAGCGCCATTGGGTTTAATATGACTCAGGGCAGAACTTCTTCTGCTCCCAGTTCTGTCAGCCCCATTGGAGGAGATGGACAGTGCCAACATGGCAGTTAGAAAAAAAATCAAATAGCAGCATGGAAAGCCTGCCCATGGGAAAGGGAGTTGGGTCAACCCCGGACTGCAGGAGTGAAGCTGAGGTGTGAGGCTGTGCTGGCAAGAGGCCACCATCTCCCTTGAGCTGAGAAGGACGCCAACTCATTGAGCAGAGGCTGGCCCTGGCTGGGCAGAGATGCTCAGCAGTCCCTGAGCTCCTGGGAGCCCACAGCAGCAAGTGACAATAATGCTTATACAGACCTGTTTTTCCTGGGCAATGTCCTAGGTGAGAAAAGCAGATGGAAAATGTCCACACTGAGCTGTATAACTGAGAAGTGGATTTTGCAAACTGAGCTGCCATCAGGATGCACACAGGATGTGAAGTGAGGCTCCCTGCTAGGGTGAAACCCAGGTGAGGTGGAGGAGGGAGATCATGCCAAGATGCTGCAGGCATTGAGGACATGATACAGTGGCAATCCGAACGGCTTTTGAGGTTGTGAGCTCCTCTGATGGGCTGGATGGCACATGAACAAACTGCCAACACAAAATGGGAGGACAAAGGGACCAGAAGGAAGCAACCTTTTCAGAGTTATTTCCTTCCATTGTTAATTAGATGGCAAGAGGCAAAAGTGGAAGTTTTGCCCAGGCCCAGTTTTTGCCACTGGTCTCTACACTGGAGGACATTCAGCCTAACTCCACAGAAGGAGCCCTGATCCCACTGTGCCTCTCTTTCTTGTACACCCCTGCACGGTGGGGGCAGAGCCATCCACACAGCTCCCACGGCCAGGTCTTCTCTGGCAATTACTAGGAGCTTCACAACAGAGAACTCCTCACATTCTTAAGACAATCGCCTCTCCAGGCCTCTACATTTTAGTTCTTGAGATTCACCTCTGCTTTATTCTGACAGAAACAACACCAAGAGTGGGTGACAAGAGCCTGGCTCCTTGCACCTACAACTCTGTCAGTTTTCCATTTGTAGTTCTCCTACCTATTTTTACATTCATCTCCACGATCCCACACCTTACCCTTCTGCCTTGCTAGAGTGCCTAAATGTTCAAGGCAGGAATAGGAAAAAATCTTTCCAACTTGTCTTTACCCAATAGATTGTGCAAGTCAGGAGAGTCCTAAGGAACAGACAGACTTAACACTTGGAAGGATGTTCTTTTGGCTGTGTGTTCTTCCTAGCGGGAGCCTGAAGCAGCAGGAGACAAGCCCAAGCCACACTGGAAAGACCTCTGGGATTTCTGTAGGATGGGTTCTAGCAGCAGCGGCAGCACTAGATGCATTGGGCATCTCAGTGACTCCACATGATTAACCCTACGATGAAGTGAGTCCCCAAGCGTCTGGCACAACATGTTCCCCTCTGGGCTGAAACAGGAGGATGGAGCTATATGACAGGGAAGCATGAAGTCTGCTGCAGCTAATGCCCTTCCTTCTGGAAGATTACAAGCAGCTAAGCTCCTAGTCTATCAAAAGCATCTGACCCACTGGCCTGGCAGCTTAATACTTTCAAATACGGCCAAAATTCTAATACTGTCTCCTGCAGTCCTTTCCCCATATCATGTGCCTCCTCCTCCTCTTCCCTCTCCTCAGAAAACATGAGCATGAAGCGGTTGTTAGATATAGACCACCATAAGAGGGGGGTAGAGGAGGTCTAGAGAACCACTTGGCTGGGTGGAGACCAGAAAGCAGATTCCTTTGGCTGGCTGGTGTCCTGTTTTCTTGCCCCAATGCTGAGGAAGAGACCAGAGGGTTTGAAAGGCAGGTTATAGGTAAGCTTTAAGGCAGACTGTTTGGTTGCATGGGGTTGTTTTTCACCCTGTCCTGACACAGTAAGGAAACTAGTTGTATGGGACATAGCAGCAGGAGTAGCAGCAGCAGACATGCTCAAAAGACAAGTGCGGGCGCGAGTTACCCTCTCTGCTCCTCAGAAGCAATCATCCACATTCCTCGATGCCAGTCCTTAGACTCCCCACTCCCTAAATACACCATGGGACCACCTGCCCATCTCCACACAGAAACGTCCCAGCAGCCCTGCAGCTTGCAGGCAGGCTACAAGGGGACTTTTTGTTGGCTTTTTGAGAGCAGGGGGAGAAGGAGGAGCTGTACAGAAAGGCCACTGCAGTCTGCTGAGCTCCCTGGCTGGAAGTAGCATTCCTGTGAGGAGCAGATGCATCCCACATCTCGAGCTGGCTGGGTGTCTGGCAAGTCACTTGCCAAGAGACATAGCCCTGTGGAGATCCCACCCCAACCTCAGTGCCCCGAGCATGCGATACCTTGGCATTCAGCATCAGAAAAGGCTCAGCTCGGAGTCCTCCAAGAGCACAGCCTCTTCCACAAACGGTCTGAATTGTGAGTTTGGAGAGGGGAAAGTTTTTGTGTTGATCATAATCTTTCACTCTTTCTTTCTTTCTCTACTTATTTCTATAAATATGTGTACATAAATAGCTTGTTTCTCGCCTTGAATCTAGATATGAACTGTTCAAATTAGGTGGGCATAACATGCTGTTTTGATACATGAAAGTCTTCCTGACTTGACTCTTGGTTTTTTGTTTCTCGTCATCGCTATTTAAGATATAATTAATACATAAACCCCTACTTTGAGTTCTCCTTGGACAAAAATTAAAGGCAGACTGGTTGAATTCTAAGGGTCCCTGGTGCAGAAATGCCATCCAGTTGAGCAGCTAAATGTTAAAAACGATACCAAAAGGGATGTGGTGTCTCTCCTAGCCTGCCTTCAGCAGTGTGGTCCTCCATTCCACGTCGCTTGGCATTACCCAAGACTGAAGCCACGGAGGTCTTTCTGATTGTGCTCTTGGGCGTTAGGGTCCCGGCAAGCACACTCTCCTTGTAGGTCACAGGACATAGGGAAGGGAGTAACCTGGGGAAGGAAACCAAAGACACAAAGACGTGAAGGAGGGAACACACCTACAGCACCCTGGAGAACAAACGAGAACTCTGGAGTGATATCTTCAGAGATCAGCTGCAGTCTTCAGCTATGTTATTTTTTACAGTGGTTTATTTTAGTGCTGAGCTGGTGGTGCACTGAGGCCTCAGGTGAGCTACCTGTCCATAAGAAAGGCTGTGAAAAGTATAAAGAAGAACTTGTTCAATTCATGCAGTTACTAGTCAGCAGATACACCCTTAACAGCTCACATCAAGCACATGAACATAGCTGGCTGGGGAGATATGTACTTCTCAGGCAACTCTGGGGCTTTTTGGGGTACTTACCACGATGCTTGGATAACATTATACTGCCAGTCTCTTCTGAAAAGCTATCCTTACCCCAAAGGCTACAAACACTAAATGACAGCAAAGTTACAAAACCCTCATCTCACAGGACCAACTGAAATGCTCACCAAACACTACTGGGTCCAACTCCAGCCTCCCTGTAGCACTCCTACCTACCTCCAGCTTAGGGGTTTTGGTGAACCCTGCTCCTGGGCCATAATCTCCCCTCTGTAGGGTATCATTTTGCAGTCGGGTCCTATGACTTGGGTGCTGCTGCCATGCCTAAGTCCATTTGTGCATTTAGCTATGAATGTTCTTGGTTTCAATTCCTCAGGAATGGACCCAAGCACCACCTAGCAGGTCAGTGAAGCTGCTGGCCAGCAGAGACTTCTCTAAAGACCAGTTGTGTTTAAGGTGAAGAGATACAGCTAACGGGCACTGAGGACAGCAAAGGAATGCAAGTGAGAGACTGCTATGTGCATGATCTGTCATCTGTCCATGATCTCTCTGGAGAAGCGTGGGAAGGAGCTGAAACAATAGCCTGCAGTGCCTGGTGAGCGGAAGTTGATTTTGGCCTATTGCATCATAGTATTTACATAAAGAAAAGGGGGTGGCAGTGGAACAGTGTCTTGCTTGCCCTGAAGTGAATTCCCAAGAATTTCTCCCATCTGCACAGACTGAGCAAATGACCTAATTCCCTTCCTTTACACTCCTTCCAAGACAGTGCCACAACCTGTTCAAATGTTGCCGGCAAGGGCTGCATGCGTGCGCTGCGTCTGCTTCCCTTGGCTTTGCTGCCACATGTTTGCTCTCTCTTTCATAAACACTTTTCTCCAGGCTATGAAGCCTGGGTCTGCCTGTTCCCTATGTATCATCAACAGCTCGTCTAGGAATGTGGACTAAGCACTGTGCATGAACACATAGCTGTCATTTCCATCTAGACCTTCCATACGTGTCCCTGCATGTCCATCTCTAGCATGCTTTTCTCCTGACGCACACAAGAATGGGATAGAGGGGTGTGGATCTTTATTTCACAACTGGGAAGCCTAAGGCAGGGACATGCTGACAGAGACATTAAATAGCCAACGCTCATCACCAAATCAGGGTTTAGAGAGCATCCTCCCCTTGCTTTTGATTTCATTCCCAGAAGACCTGACCCTCCAGGTAGAATAGGGTGATGACTCTTCATCAAGCCATGGCCTTGGTGACTTATGAGCTAAATAACCAACCAGTGAATAATCTGAATCTACAATTGTGCAAATGTGGGGGCTGCAAAAAGAAGAGATAGTCCAAAAAGTTAAAAGCAAATGAATTCAAATAATTGGAAACTAAAGAAGTTCATAAACTGCAGAAAACAATAAGAGCTTAGGGGTCACTTAATCCAACAGAAGCCAGCTAGAGCAGGACTGTCTCATATCACAGTGTTATGAATATTCTTAGATAGGAAAACAGAGAAGTCTGCAAACAATGGGGCTTGGGGAGGAGGCTGAGGAGGGATTGTTTAGTGACTGAATTAAAAAAATGGAAAGGAAAAAAGAAAAAATACATGAAAAAAATTTGACTATTTTTGTTCAATGTAGAGGGAAACATTTTGGTTTAGATTATCTGCTACAGTTCAGGTTTGACATTTCCCTCCAAGGCATACAAATAAAAAAGACTATTCCAGAGCAAAAGTTATGTCTTGAAATAAAAACTTATCTCACTTAGAAAATGCTCAAACAAAACATATAAGTATGTCTGGCGTTTTCCCCTATTTTTATTTTTTCTTCTGAATCATTCAGTTCAATCTGGATTTGGCAACGATTTTGACTTCAGAAATCCTCCCTGTTGTACAATGAAGCTACTGGTTGGAGGCAAGACGTGGGAACTTGATTCCTTCATTTGTCTTGATCAAGCTTTTCCCTCTCCCTGGCCTGGATTCACTGCATTTGTCTGTAACAGTCTTACAAAGGCAATTATGTGGCCCCTACATTCAAAGGTCCCTTGTCTTCCCCTTTACTTTCTTACAGGTCACTGTAAGCGTGTCCTCAGCACTGGAGCAACCTGAACAAAAGGTACATGTAAGAGACTAGATTGCTACTTCATTGCAGCCAATTTCTGGTGAGACGGAGCCACTAGAGAAGAAATGTCTTGCCGTGTGTTGTCCTCTAGAAACCCTCTGGTCTCCTAATAGTGGTCATGGACAGAAGAGCAGAAGCTTTCTCTCTGGGGCAGAGCTGTGACCCCAAGAGCAGACAGTTTCATAGCTCAGCGGCAGTTCACAGCAGTGGGTAGCCTGAGTGTAAGAGGGTTTGTTCCTGATTGGATTAGCCTCATTCACTTTATGTTCCTTACAGTTTTTTTGTGCAATGTGATTTTTACAATGCTATTGTCCAGATAGATGAATTGTTTTGTCTTAAGGCAGTGAGCTCCAGAGATCAGTTTTCTATTATGTGAAAAGGCAGAGATTTCTATGGTACTGAGCACATCCACAGTCATATTAGACAAGACAAAATTCTCCAAACAGTTTTCAGTAATTCATGGTTTCCACTTCAAACAACAGCTACAAGAAATACGCATTTGACTTCCCCAAGGACCTGATTTCCACAGGTATTTAGGGAATCTTAACCCACACACAGCATCTACTAGGATTGTCACAAGTACCTAACTCAGAGAAACTGTAAAAGCCCTTAGAAGGACTGTCTATTGCCTTGGGCTTGTACAGTGATAGCCCTCTGGAGTACAGAGCCATGAATAAAGCTGCTGGATGTGCTAGAAATAATAAATGCTGAACCTTTTTCTGAATGATAGCCCATTTCGGTGTGGAGCCCAGATATACATACTCCAAGATTAACTGCTTCTTTTCTTTTTAAATAGGTCTGTGAAAGCCCTACTCATTAACAGAATATATAACCTGTACTGAAATTTCCAGATATACCCATTGTAAACCAGTGTTAAAGAACAGGCTCTTCTTCCTTCCACCCGCCAAGTCCTGCATTTCACCTATATCTCCCCTTGTAGAAAACCTGGCTAATATCATCCAGGAGGGCAAGGAAAAGCTAAAAACTAAGCTTAGGGCCTGGCTTGGTCATTTGATGAAGCAGTGCAGGATATTGTCACCTCAGACTAACTAAAATAGGTTGAAAAAGGCACAACTGAAGAACACAGCTCCGCACACCTACACACACCTCCTACACACACACACATCTCCTGGAGATGATCCAGAACAGAGCCACAGAGTGGTCTGACAGCACCTGGGGGAATGTGGGTCACACCTGAACCACACGGGACCACAGACCTATCTATCTTCAACAGTAAACAGACACAATCTAAATCACCTCCGTCACCCCAGGAGCATGCACTGCATGACACATCCTGCTCTGAACCTAAAGAAGCAATTGCTGCAGGTGTAGGCTTATGGGCTAGGCAGGAGGTTAGCACAGACATCTGGGGTGCAATGCACACGAGATCTGAGACACCTCCACCTCAACCAATTCACCACCCATGCTGTACAGCGTACAAACCCATACTTCCATTCTCCACAAAGGTATGTGAGCCCTAAGCATCCTCTCCCATGCTAGGCGATAAGACCTTGGATAAAACCCAAGGTCCTTCTTGGAAACAGGGCCGCATTTGTCCTTGATGCCATGCTGCTGACTATGGGAACAAAGACAATGATACAACAGACCAGTGCGGAACTAGGATCCAGGTCATGAAATGAGTGAGAGGCCATAAATCCTCACTACATGGCACCTATCTGAAGAGGCTGGTGACATCCCAAGACAGATCCCTGCTGAGAAAGGCCAGTCTATAGAGAACTGGTGGGAAAGTTGACAGGAGAAATCCCAGACAGGTAGAGAGCAGGATGGGAAACAGTTCTGCAAAGGGTTGGAGCTCATCCCTCACACAGGCTTGTATCAGGTTGACCCAGCTGTACCTCCCATCCAGCGTGCTTGGGGCTGGTTCACAGCAGCAGCAGGGCAGGCAGAATCAGGCCCGGGGAAGGGGCCAGATTGGAGACGGGGAGGGGGGAAGCAGAGGAGAAGGGCTGCAAAGTGTTGGGAAACAGCCTGTTGTTAGATTTCAGCCCTGAAGTGTTTGCGAAATCTCCCAGACAAGCCTAGCTGGAAATATGAAGGCCCTGCTGCAGACAGAGCCTCTGTGGGCGAGCGCGGCATGTCGAGATAAGCATGGCAGGCCGTGCTGAGTGTCGCAGCACCGTGCCTCCCGAGAGCCCTGCAGCTCAAATGCTAGGGAGTATTTTGTTCCCTGACAAGGCCGCTGTGGGACAAAAATGCATCTTGTAAGGATCTTCTCAGTGTTTTTTGGCATTCAGGTCACCAGGGCTGTTTTGAGATAATGGAACAAGAGCGAGCCCCCTTTTAACTCTGGGGCTGGTATGCAGGTTCACACCTAGGGCATTGCTACAGAAGGCCTGGGAAAAGCGAAGATGAAACTCGCAGGAAACCTCCTCTCCACATGGCACATACAGTTTTAAAGGCTTGAATTTTTGTTAACTGCCCCACCATAAACCAGGCTTTCTCCCACTGAAGCCAGCAAACATGGCATAACAAGACATAGCTCGGCTGAACCCAACAGATGCTCCTCTCTCTCTGTTGGATATAAATCGGGAGCAGCCTCACCAGAACTGGTGGAAGCAGGATGGCCCAAAGCCAGCAGGGATCCCTGGGAAAGCCCTGCCCGCATGGATCCCCGCATCCCCGCCTGCCCGCTGAGCAGAGCAGAGGGAGCCCGTTTGCCAAACCACATGGAGCTCAGTTGCTCAGCAATCAGCTGCGCTTCCTATCCTCGTGCTACTGATTGTGCAAACATGAATGTAATTAGTCTAAATAATCACCAAAGATTTAATAGGAGCCAGACCACCCAGAGGCCAAATAGCTGGCGGTGGAGCAGGGAAGGTTTGTTCGTTGGTTTTTGTAACACTTGCTAATGAAGTGAGGTCGGATAGCAAAGCAAACACCCTCCACTAGCACGTCCCCTGGGAATGCTGTATGTTGTGGGAAGCCCCATGTCCCTTGAAGCCAAGAACGTTCTCTCAGGATAGGCAACATGTGCTACTACCATCACTGCTTTTAATTTATCACCGCCTGGAAAGTCTCCCTGAACGATTATGAAGCCAAGCTCTGAGCCCCAAAATAAGCTCCCATCCCAACCAACCATGACCAAAAGTGCTCTTCACATGGCGAACAGCTAGCCTCTGAAGTGCAACCAACAGTTCACAGGTAAGTGAGCTCACCCACCCGCCTGGGTGAACCAGCGTGCCCGGAGCAGTGCTCAGCCGCTTCCAGAGGCATGAAGCAACACTCACACTGTAGCCTTCCTTCCTCTGTTCTCACCCACCATTCATTGTATCTCTCCAGCTAATTACAGAGCTGACAAACACACCCAGCTTGGGACACTGAAGTTGTTGGGAGCAGCATCATGGCAGGAACATCAGTTCTTCTGGATAAGCAGAATTCCCTCAGCTGGGGTAGTCACTTAGGCTGCTGATTGCACAAACTGCCTCAAAACCATGTTCTGCCAATGGAGCAAGTCCTGAGATTCCCCAAGACAGGTCTGTGTTGCAGTTAGAGAGCTGGGAGAAGGTGCTTATTTCTCCAGAATACCAAGAAGTGATTATTTCTGTTGTCTTAGGGGTAGAACTGCAGCAGACCCCCCCTTTCTGGGGAGACAGGGACCGTCTTTGGAAATCCCTGCTGGAGCCAGCAGCAGCCCCTTAGTTCAAAGCTCCTTTCTTTAGGCCTTGAATTCTTGGCCATAAAGTCTCTGAAGAGGTTTTGATAACTTGCCTATCTTTCAGATAAGCAAAGCTTTGGATGAATCCCACGCGGTCCTCTATCTACTGCAAGTCCTCATTTGTTTTCCGCCAAGGCACTCACTGGTTTTCCTCTCCAAGGTGTTGGACAGAAATGTCAAGAGGCTGAAAGGGGCGGGACGATTTTTCTTTTTCTTTTCTAAGTGCTATGGGGCAAAGCAGTTGAGGGAAAACCCGAGTGATAACTGAGTGAGACAGGTTTTTCTCATGGGAGCTGTAGGTTTACCCCTTATGTGACGAAAAGGAAAGGCAGAGAGGAAAGACAGATGAGAGTTCGCCCTTTCAAGTGGTTTAAGTTGAGGGAATTTTAAAACAGAAAATTATGTGTGTTTAAATCTGCAGGGACCAGACTGCAGGATCTTCAGCTAAGCAAATCTGCGATCCGAGTCTGGAACACAGTACATAAGCAGAGCCTAGAGAGAGACACTTCTGATTTCTGCAAGGCCTTTCTAGACAGCCTTGTCCAGGGAAAACTTGTAAAAGGGAAGGGGAGAGAAAAGAAGTGAAGTAGAACAGTGACTGGAGAGAAGATTTCCTGAAACAAATCAGAAAGCAATAGCTGTAGCCTCTCTCCCTGCAATGCTGCACACCCCAGGAATTCCTTGCAGGCAGCCACCAGCCCAGAGACAGCCAGTTATGCCCAGGTTATTTATTTTTCTCACTTTAGCAGTGTCACGTATTTAATGTTTTAAAAAATAGTATCTTCTTTTATCTGTGGCAGGTTACAAAGCAAGAAGCAGCTTCCTAGAGCAGCCAGGCAGAAGGGAGCTGGCAACCTGTGCTGGGTCAGGAGGGTAGGAAGATTAAAAGAAGATGGGATTTTGCTTTGTCCTTCACGGAAGACTTTATCCCCTCCAGATACACAACAGAAGCTTTCTCTCCCTTGGAGGTTGGCCGGCAATGGCCTTCCTGTCTCTCAAAGCTGCTCCTGGGTCATGCACAGGGCAAGCTGTGAGCAGCACAGCCCCATCCCCTGCCCAACTGCAAACCCTGCCACCGGCCCCCTGCTCCCCACGCAGCCCACCTGCCCGGGGCTGCACCGTCAGGCACCGCAGGACACGCGTCCCTGCTTCCTTGGGTGGCTCTTGTCCCTGTGCCAGTCCTGGCTTCTCGCCCACTGCAGGGTGACGCTGATCAATTAGCGCACAACAAATAATTAAGCTGATGAATGTCTCTTTTTCCCGCTTGCTGACTGCAGTTGCCTCGAATTTATGCCCAGAATATGACTGAATTTATTTGTTGTCGTTTGTAGCATTCAGAAGAGATCTTTAATGATTCCTTTTAAGCTCTCTAGCCTGATTGTGAATAGCGCAGGGCAAAATACTCATTATTCCCTATCTAAGCAGCAGCACTGATTAGTCGGCGGTTGGTCAGATAAGTCACACCACTCTGTTCCCCTCTCGCTGCAGAAATGCACAAGGTCATTTGCTGCTAATGCTCAAATGCAAAGGGAAAACATGGCCTAAGTGAATGCTGAATGGAAATTGCTTGTGCGTTTTCAGGGCAACAAAAGAGAGGTATGAAAAATCTTACATTGAGTAAGAGGGCTCAGAATTAAAGTGAATATGGGTTGAATAATTTTGCTTTCACACAGCCTGGTTCACAGCATTGTGTGCAGCTGAAAGTGCATTTGGGAGGGTAGTAGGACTGCAGTGAAACTTAAGTCTTGACAGTTTGTGGACATTAAAGATCTGAAGTCAGCTCTCACTTGACTGTTAACTCCTGAATCTTCACATGATGCAATGTTAATCTTCAGCCCTTTCCTAAAATAATGTGCAGAGTTGCTATGTTCTGTTAAATGTGAACCATGTGTCACCTCAGCAATGGCTGCAATGGTGAAACGATGATAAATCTAAAGCTTGTAAAATGTCCTGTGACATTTTGGGAGAAAAACAGGTGTTGCATAAATGTTAGACATTTATGGGTAAACTTGCAGGGGCTTTAAAAGACTGACACATCTGCCACATAGTATGTAACCCTGAAAGAAAAGGAGCAAAGCAGTCTCTTTCATGTGTCTCGCTCTTTCTACAATCGTATGAAAATACATCCTCATCTGGTATTGGAATTAACAGAGCTGGACTCACCCCTCCCTATGTCTCCTCCAGGTTTTTGGCTTTTACACCCAATGTGTATTTTAAAACTGTGCCTTTTTAAGTAAGTGGCAAACTGTGCTGGAAGGATTTGGTATGCAGAGTATTTTTATTCAGCTCCCTTTTCTCTCACCTTTCATTGTTTTTCCCTTTGGAATATCTCCTGTAATGCTCCACTCATAAACCTCTTCAAAGGGAGGGCTGTATTTGAACAGCCTTGCCTGAAATCTGGTCTCAGTCAAAGGCCTCATATGGGAAAATAAGTCGCAAAGCCGAGACCGGCAGCCCCACGGCTGCTGCCCCAGGTGTCAGCAGCCGCTTTGCAGGCAGAGAGGTGCTGCCTGCCACCTCTTTGGCTTTGATGCTGCAGTCCCGTTGGCTGGGTTATTATTCTCCCCTTTACCCTATAAATGTAATAAACTGGGACTTAGCATCTTGCTTTTGGCACAGAAGGTCCAAGGAGAAGGTGGTTTTCTCACTCCTCCTGAGCTCCTTGTTCAGCTCCTGGGATGTTGCTGGTGTTTAGGGAGAGAGGAGAAGATTTGGGAAGCTGAATGCATGCTGAGGAAGTGATGGGCTCTGTGGTTCAGCCCTTCAAACCATGTGATCTCTAGGATGGGTGTTTCTAAAGTACAAACTAGGGCAAGTCTAATTCCCCCAATCACAAAGACACAGCTCCCAGTGAAGCGAGTGGAAGCAGACTTATCTCCAAAAAGCTACAAAACCTCCCCGTCCATGGGAAAAATGCATGAGCTGCATGACCAGCTGCCTGCCTCTGAACCACTTATCCCTTGCATCAGGCAGTTTTAGCACAGAAACCAGTAACCAACTAGGCTAAAAAGTGCTTTCCCCCTCTTGGGTGGTCACTTTGTTTCTGGGTGGCAGCAAAGCAGCAGAAATTTTGAGTGTGACTTGCTTGGCTGGTAAGTGCTCATGACTCTGTGCAGATCCCACTCTGTCTCAACTCCCTGCCCAGCAATAAATTCTGCTACCAAACCTTAGTCCTATCCCTCTCCCCCTCAATTCGGCACTCACAACCGTTGTGTTTCAGTCCTGTCCCCACCCCAGCAATACATTGTGCCCTTAGTGCCTGTCTTGATGGGGCTGGTTTGGGTCGGTCCCCTCCCAGCCACCTCACTTCCATCCCTAGCACCTCTTGGGATTTTTCATTCCCTGCTCTCAAGCCTGGAGGCAGCAAGATAAAGTTTCCCAGGCAGGCTGTTGTAGGAGAAGACCTACGCCATGCTGAGCTACCAGGCACTTCCAGCTCTGCTCTCCCAGCTGGTGGGCCTGTAAGGCCAGCAAGGGAGCTGTGCTTGCCCTTGGGCTGCTCCTCCCAAGGAGGTAGAAAACCACTCAGAGATAGGAATCTCTTCTTGGAGACAACACTGAAGACGAGCTGCTGCCTGTCACCCCGCTTGTCTCTGCAGTGGTCGTTTCAGAAGGGAGCCCTATACAGGTTTTCCAGGCCCTACTCCACCCTTGGGGAACAGAGAAGCTCACCTGCCCATGCTTCTCTCCCAGCGCAAGGCTTGCAGGGCCACTCGCAAATGAAGCACAGCAATACAGGGGAAAATTTGTCCAAAAAAGCACATTTAGGAAAACTAACTCTTCTCCAGTGTAGAAATGAACTCCTTCCACTTGCCAAGACATGTCCATTTCCCTTCCCCAGTGTTCCCAGATGGGCCAGAGACAGCCCACAGTGCTGTACTGGTAAGAGAACTTTGGCTGAACCAAGGAAAAGAAGCCTCCAGCCAAAGCTGTCTTAGAAAGGATTGTTCCCTGCAGAGAGGTCTTCAGTCCCTCAGCTGTGGTAGAGAGGACCTTCTTCCTCAGATGGGAAATGGATGATGTCATATGCTGAGCCAAGCTTCCTCAAGTTTTGTTATTCATATATATCAGATACTTAACATAGCTGGATTTTCATTCTGATCTACACTCAAATCTTCAAGACAAGGTAAAAATCTCACATGCCAGAGGCTAAAATTTGCTTTCCTTTCTTTGGGAAACAAGTTCAAAATCTATCCTGGTTAGAAAAATACAAAATGTACTGCTTCAAACCACAAGCTCCATTGCTCCAGTCACTGTCTCTAACAGTGGCCAGAAATGGGTGACAAAGAAGCATAAAAAAAGAGGGATGTGTGGAGGGATCCTTCCCCAGGCTCAAGCAGTCAATGGTTTAGATATTCCTGAGCCAGAAATTGCATCCAGATCACAGCATTTAATAGCTACTGATTGAGCTCACCTGCACAAATATGTCTATTCTCTTTTTGACTTCAAATGTATTTTTGTTCGTAATAATACTCTGTGGTGATGCATCCTATCATTCAAATACACATTGTGCAAATAAGCACTTTCTTTCATTTGTTTGGAACTTGCTTCCAGGTAATTACCATTTTACCCCCTCATTGCTGTGTGATGAGAAACAGTGGATTTTATTTTCCTAAGCATCTTCCCTGCATTAAATACTGTTTTTATAAATATCTGCCACTAACCAAGTCCATTGTTTCTTTCACAAGATTTGCAGGTCCTGGTCTGTTTGGTCTCTGTGCAGAAGATATTTCACATCTCTACTCAGCCCTCCTGCCCTTCTCCACACCATTCTCTGTACCACTCTGTCCTTTTGGAGATGGGATGGTCAGCAGCGAGCCATGCACATGTGGGTACACACGGATCAAAGTACAGAATACAATGATGCTTTCGTTTTGCTCTCTGTTGTTTTCCTAATGACCCCTAACCTTTAGTTTCAGGCAAATATACCCTTCTCAGTGTTTCTGTGTGAAGGTCGCCTGAGCAGTAGCTGCAGCTTTGCTGATGAACATGCCCCAGGGTTTTGGAGGAAGCCAGCCTTTGCCTATAGAGAAGCTAGGGTTTATTTACAATGAATGAACGAATGCCTCTTACTATTTAAAGAACCTATGTGGCATAGGTATAAGGTGGGTAATGATGGGAAATGCACATGCATATCAACAGGGAACTTCAAAATGAACCAACAAGAACTCGGTGAGCCTATGGTGAGCTGATGCCGAAGGTCCTTCTGAGACTTTCGACCTCCCCTAATCTAGCAAAAATAATTTTTTTCCAGGTGCAAAGCAGAACTCACCAAGGAATTCCCAGTGAAAAGAGGAAGGGGCATCCCTACCTTTTTGGTCTTGACTGTTGAGGCACAGCAGTCCCCACCATCATAGTTGCAGAAGGCTCGGTTGTTGATGGAGTCACAGTAGTTGTCCCCCATGAAAGGCTGAACAGGGAAAAAGCAGAAAAAGGCTGAGAGTGTGGACATGGATAAAACCTGTAATAATATGTCAAAAGGAAAGGATTAAGACTTGAAGGAGCCATATAGTTTGTAACATTACCAACTCCCCTGAAAAGCAAGAGATAATTATTCCTCTCTCCCTTCAAAGCAGACAGAAAAAAAAAGGACACTAAATGGAAGGGAAATGAGCCCTTGTTGGCTTTTCACATCCCACATAAGATGATGCTTCAGGAATATTAATTTGACTAGGCCCAGAGACAGCATCAAGGCATCTAAAATTGTGGCACCTTTTGATAATTTTAAGCTAACCTTCCAAAACTATGTGGGATAAGAAGGTGGTTATGCATAGCAGCAAAACTGGCTTGCTTTTAATAGCTGTACTTTCCACCACAGTTCTCCCAACTATGCAACAAGTGTCAGCAATGAGGGCACAAAACATATCATAAAGAGAAATAGAAGTGGTGTGAGCTCAGCATAGGTACGATGTGCTCTTGTTCTCCGACCAGCAGTCACTGCATGTGACCTTGGCCATGACACATAATCTTCCTCCACTCTACAGCTCAGAGCTGGGATAATGGCAATTATTCAGAGGGACGTTGTGGAGAGCTATTAAGTAAAATTCATAAATGACCTTGAAAAAGAAAATGTGGTCACTAGTCTATGCAATGTGATCACTAGTCTATGTAGTGCACAGGACCTGAATAATAATCATGATTCTGAAGAAAAGGCTTGAAGTCTGGTTTTTCATTACATGTTGGAGCCCTCTTGGTCAGTAAGTACAGAAGTCTTTCTTGGAAGTCAAAACTGTGCCTGGTATGAGAATCCCAGGCAGCAATGAAAGCTCAGAAAAATGGATGCTCAGCAGAGAGCACAGTCATATCTCTGTAACACGTATTACATGTACAGGCCCATGGGGCCATTCCCATTTTACCTGCTCTTTGGAAAATTCATTTACTCTGCTCTGAGAAAAACACAGCAGGGACTTTCCTACAAGAAGGCATCATTGCAGAGCAGGTGGGGAGGCTTGTGGAGGTTTCCTGGGAGGATTTTGTAGCAATTGCAGTACCAGAGTCTCCCTGATGATAGATACCTGGAGGACCAGGCATGAGAGCTCACTGTGCTCGCCCCAGATAGAGCCATGGCCATGCTCATTGGTATTGAAACGGACCCTGTGGAGTGGTGCAGATGCAGGCTTTCACTGCTGATGTTTTGCAAATTTAAATATTTCTGTCAAGGTATAGGAAGTCCAGGCAATGATGGCAATATTGGACCACAGCAGGACTATCAGGAGATGACTGACTCATTGCATGTCACTTGTTGAGCTACATGCAAATACTACAAATGCTGACAAGGAAATCAGAGTTACAGGGTGAGGCTCCTATCCCTGCAAAGTGCTTTAACTCCATTGACTTCCACAGAGATCGACGTATTTATATAGGCAAAGTCTTTGACTTGCAAACACCCTTCCAATTTAATTAATATGCTAAGAGTTAAAAGGGAATGATTTATAAGTAGATGGAGAGATATTTTTATGCCAACTTGGTCATATTCAAAAATGTGAACTTTGCCAAACCTCCCAGGAAATTTTGTAGGCTTCCCATATTTCCCTTGTACGGCCTGGCTGTGCCCGCTTGTCAAGAAAGGCTTGACTTTAATTTTCCATGCCTATGCCTGTACCCTACACATATGAACACTGGAAAATTAGTAAAAGAAACTTGTGGAAGAATTTGCCTTTCACTCACGCTGGCATGGAGTAGGCAAGCCAGTCCTTTGGAGGCGAAGAATGGGACAAATAGCATCTATTCTGATTTGGTACCAAAATCCTCATTTGGGAGACCTTGGAGGCCTGGCTGTGGAGGGTGAGGTCTCTATAAGTCTTCATGCATATCTTAGTGCTCCTGTATTTTTGGAGGACTATACAGGTAGTCCAGAGGGACTAGTTTTCTACTGAAACACTTATGTTAGCTGCCGAGGAGTCTGGGGCTGACTCAGAAACCTCTATTCCTGCCACTAGGGAGCGACAAAAAATCACATTGCAGCAGCAGTCTGGGTTACCACTGTGAGCGCCAAGAGTAAAATAAGGCCCACTTCCAACCTTCTATTCAGGGAACCCTCCCTAATGTTAAGGATATTAATACATTAGGGATTGTATCCACTTAATGGCCCAGTATTATTGACCTACTGGCTTATTAGTCCCTGTTTCCATAGTTGTGAAGAAAGGTTTGGTGAAGATGGCTTTTCTTCTGAAATCTTAATGCCAGAGAACAAACTCTGGCCCATTCTTGGATCCTGGAAGCATCATGCTCTAAAACTGATGCTAGAGGCCATTATCAATTGTCCAGGCAAAGCCTTCCAAGATG
The DNA here is from genome assembly GCA_026212715.1 of Elanus axillaris. Lineage (NCBI taxonomy): Eukaryota > Metazoa > Chordata > Aves > Accipitriformes > Accipitridae > Elanus > Elanus axillaris. Next base: position 11,400,246 of record JANZLQ010000055.1, on the reverse strand, counting down.
ATAGATTGCGATGCAGTGACACTGCTGAATGAATGATGAAAAGAAGAAAGTTCCTATTGATGCAGAGGGGTCTGGCAATTAACAATGATGGAAGGGAATAAAATGCTGAAAAAAAAGCATGTCAGTAATAATGGCTTCTGGTAAATTATTACATCACTGCAAAGTTTGCCTCAGTAACAACTATCCTTAAACAGCAGGAGAATGGATACCCAATGGTGCATCAGCACCTGAATGGCATTTCTTAATGGTCGCTGGATGTTATTTTAGCTCTCTTTGGAGAATAGCGGCGCCTAGCCAGCCTGCATGAATGCAATGTGTGAGATGGCTTATGACATTCAAAGCACTGACAGCAGAATGCTTTTCATTTAGGGAACAACTAGACAGAAACTATTACATTGTTGGAGAGTTATTACCCTCTTGGGCCCAACATTCGTATGCGAAGGAAACCTGTCTTTCACTTCAAGACAAATCATGTCGCACAGCAATGTGGTCTAGAGTTTTGTGTCAGATTTAGGAATTCTGTGCCATGTTCTGCCACTCCGGGCAAATAACTTCAATGCGCTTATAAAATTGGGTTAGTGGTGCTGAGAGCACAGTCAGTGCTGCAGTCAGGAGATGTGGGGTCAAGATAGCTCTTCCACTTCCCGTCCATGTAACTGAAGCAGCCATCTATCCCTCTGCCTGTAAGCTACCCCATTTCTAAAATGGGCATGAAGCTTCCCAGCCTTACCGAGGTACCACAAGGACCAACTTCTTGACACGAGTGAGATACTCAAGGGCTGGCATGATGGAAACCACATGAGTGCCATGACCCAGAGAGAGGTGCTCCAGCCCCATTTAACCACTGGAAGCACCTTAAGACTTCTCAGACTTTTCAAAAACTGTTGCCAGCAGAAACAACTTCCTTCAAAATAGTTGCTTTTTTCAAATAACATGTAAGACTGTTAAAATGTATCACAGCTGAAATGTAACTGCATTTTTGTGTTTGAGGGTTTTTTTCTGGTTCAGATGGAGGTACACAGCAGAGTGATGTGTGATTTGCTCACTGTCCAGCTGTGCTGTCCACCCAGTGGTATCATTTCTGCCTCTGGCTTTCCTAAAGTTTATCTGCATGCACCAATGCCCAAACCCTAGCTGACCTGGGAAAGAATTTGCCCTCTAACAAGATGTCAAAATCAAGGAAAAACAACTGAAGTTTTTTGCATCTTCCCAGAAATTCCCAGATCCTGGGAAATTCTGACAGCCTACCAATGTTGTTGAGCTACTTGATTGTTTAACTCCTGTGAGAGTCACCCAATCATTGGCTCTAGGAAAACCACCAATTTCACCACTGAATGTCAGAACTGATGCAAGCGATCACAACTCTGTTTGATAGGACAGTCAGGGCAAAAGCCTGTTTGCCCCACTTGAAAAACAGCATTACATGACTGCAGTGACTGTTACCATAACATTTAGGAGAGCAAGCACGGACCACCTGAGCTAATGCAAAAGCTCACCTCACAGCCTTTGACACAATGAATCAGGGAAGGGTGAGGGTACCACTTGAGTCCTGCAGTGCAGACAACGCTCTGGAGGGAAGAAGAAAAAAAACCAACAGGTTAAGACAAAGAAATCAGTGTACAGAAAGTTAGCATGCTGGCTCCTATGGCTCTCCTGTACTTAACCAGTGAAGTTCAGTTCCTAACACCTCTTGTGTTCTCAGGACCTGGCTGTCCTCCAGGTATTTACAAGAAGTGTTGGACTTGACACTTGCAATAACAGAACATTTGAGATTAAAATAATATTTAAGGTTCTCCTAAAACGTCACGTCCAATATTTCACTCATGGTGGGGGAACGTGGCAGGGAAAGGCAAAGGCACAGGTCCACTGTCTTGCTCGTGGATACTGGGGACACGTTTTAGGATTTAATTGAGACATTTCTTTGGTCCTGCAAAACATTGTTCTCTTTCGCTACCCATTGTATTTGTGCTTCTTGAAGATGCTAATGGTGGACTTTCAGATAAATTTTCGCACCATCCTTTAGATCTTAAATGGAAGCACCTCCCACTACATGCCTTCAGAATAATCCCCAGAAAGGACAACATCGTCTGCTACATTATATGAGCTTTATAATAATTCCTGTATTTATAATAAACTCTGGAGTTCCTAGTTTTGAACAAAAATGATGGCCAGCCTACTCATTGATGACACACTCAGGGCAGCCATTGTTTGCCTGTAGGCATGGAAACTTAAGAGTTTAAGACTGGATGAACAGCTTGGCCAGTTACGGGAGATAGCGGGTCAATACCATGGAGGTCTAGGAGACAGGACTCCCATCATTCACCAGGACACCAGGCACAATGTTCATTTTGGGTTATCATCCCTGGATGGAACACTACTACGTCCAGCTGGGCAAGATGAACACATAGATGCTTACCCAAAGACAGGGGTCGGGGTTGGATGGAGGCCTGGGGAAGGAAAGGATTAACTTTGGGAAGACCTGATGCACAAGCCATCCCTTCCTCTGTTTATTTGAAGGCTAATTTAATCCATCTGCAGGGGAACCTTAGCATGTTTTCACAGTTTCTGTCATTTGAGGCTTACCTGGCGTGTGCTAGAAAAAGGACTTTTATACTATCTGACTTGCGCTGTTTATCTTTCCGATGCTCTCGGATTTTCCACTATTAGTCAAGCCCGGCTTGCCCCACCTGCCTCGTAACAGGGCCCGTCTGTGTGAGCGCAGAAGCGGCTGGGCGAGGGGGGAGGACGTTGTTTATCTCCCGGGAGGGAGGCTGCAAGGTGCGGGGGCCCTGCAGTGTCAGACATTCCCCCAGCACGCTCTTGACAGACAGCTGGAGATTTCCAGGCTGTTGCCTGCCACAAATGGTGAGGGGTTTTGGTTTTTTTTCCCCTCTTCTGTTTATTGCACTTCAGAGAGAAAAGAAAGGAAACTTTTCTAGGTTTCAAAATAAACAAGGCCAGTCAACAGACCGGGGGG
>JANZLQ010000055.1:11383865-11397169 GCA_026212715.1 Elanus axillaris | reverse complement strand
GGGGGGAAGTAAAGGAAGCAGTTCAAGAGCATTTGAACCCAAGAATTAAGCCACAGTAGAAAAACTCAGGCATTTGCCTCCTGAATCCAAGGCCAGCCAGACAATAAGTAAAGAAGTGCAGTTCCAAAGATCATCTCACATTCCCCTGGTAAGAAGCATCAATATTTACAAAACCTTTCGATATGTGTGAATGTGTGTGAGCATGTGGAGCTATCAAAAGGATCTGAATAGCCCTGAAACAGGCTCTTAAGAAAGGAAGTTTCCAAGTGGGAGCAATCCCTTACAGAAGATGCACTGACTACTTTCCTGACCCTCCCAATATTAAAAACCCAGCACCTTCCCTTAGAGGAACCGATGGAAGGTAAAGCCTCTGCTAGGACAGTGTTCTCCTTGGAGATCTCACTCAAGGTCATCCTCAATCCCACAGGCTGCATAGCCTGGGGCTGGGCATCCTCCAGGGAAAGGGATTGCAGCCCTGGGCTGCTCTCCATAGCGTAGGGAAGCCAGTTGACCTTGTGCTAGATTAATCACTGGGTCAGTGGGACATTCACATTGCTTTTGAATGGTACGTGCCAACGGCTTAGTCCCAGTTCCTTCGCCCTCTCCTTGGATGATACTTTGCTAGTGGAGATCATCAGAGCTACTCCAGCTGAATTCAATCCTGCTAGTGTTCACGGAGCTGGAAGCAGAGTGTGCTTCAGGGAAGGGCTGTCAGCCATGGTCCTGGCTCCTCTTGATGTTTTCTAAACCTGAATTCCCACCACCCAGCCTGTTTGCACCCTCAGGCTGATGCTGTGGTGTGTGCGGTGCAATGGCATGGGAGAGGGGGTACAGCTAGAGAGAGAGACTGGATTGGGAAATTGAGAAATTTGGAGTGATTCAGGTTGCTGGGCATCGTTCCTGCCTCTTGTGGTGCAAAGAAGCACATAGGTGCCATAAGGTGCTGCATGGGGCAACTGAGCTAAACAAATGTGTAAAAAGCAAGCAAGGAAGGGTATAGGCAGCAAGCACTACTTCAGGACCTGACCAGGATCCCACGGCATCACTGTGCACAGAAAGGAAGGTGGACTCACAAGGCCAACAAAGGATGCAGTGAGAGGTTGATGGAAGGACCACATCCGACATGTGCCAGGCGGTGCACAGGGGTAAAGCCCATCTGGCCACAGCCTCTGCAAGCCCCATCCCCTCCCCGTGCCGCCACGTGCTCCAAGCCACTGCTGTGACATATGCTGCCCTCATGGCCCCAGCTCCCCTCGTGCATTGGCTTCTGCAGCACAGCTGCCCTCCTGCGTGGGCCATGCTGTGCAGCCGGGTGTATTGACTTTGGTCCTGTCCCCATCCCAGAAATGCCATCCAGCCACATCTGCGGTTTGGTGGCTGTGACTCCATCTGCTGCGAAGGGAGAGGAAGCTGGGATGTGCTCCCACAGTAGGTAACAAAGAGCCAAGAAAGCAAATCAAGCTGTCATTTTCTCCTTGTGAGGGAAGACCTAGTGCCTCCAGTCACGGCGCTTCCCTCCCATGGTGGGACTAACACAATGATGTCAACCATTTGTGGGCTGCAGAGGGGATTAGGTTTCCCCAAGAGAGGCCAATGGAGAGCTCTCCCCCACCTTAGATGGGTCAAATGTCCCCCAGGGCTAAAGCCCAGGAACTGGCATCTACTGGTCTCAGCTAACTCTCTCCTCAGGCACTAAATGAACATGACAATTAACCGTGAGCTTAGTGTGGCAGTGGTGAGGGGACTGGCCGCTGCTGCCACAAGAGGGGAGACATGGCACTTTGTCGCTGTTTTCTGCTGTAGCTATAGATGCGGTGGGAACTCGTGCCTTCCCGGGTGCTGAGCTGCTGTGCTGCAAGAAGTCATTTCACCACTCTGTGACTCAGTTTCCCTGCCTGAAAAATGAACCTAACACTCACAGAAAGGGGAGAGGGGAAGGAAGGAGGAAAACTTCAGAGCTTGAATGAATAGGGGAGTATTTAAGAATTCCCATTAATGACTTCTGACATCCCAGGGCTTGCAGTACATATGGGAAAACACATTGCCAGCAGTAGGGCAGCATCCCAGGCATGCAGAGGGGCCATGGCCACACTCAGCCCCACTGGTAAGCAGGGTTGGAGCATGGTGGCCCTTTCAAGGCTATCCCAGGCATGCACACACTTGCACAGCATTTGGCCTGTTCCTGCTCAGCACAAAGGCAAGGATGCAAATTCAGACAACCCAAGAAATCAGGTGTCTGCTCTGTTTCTCTGCAGTCAATGGGAAAGAGCTGTCAAGCTGTCTTTCTGAGATATTTCACTTTTTTCTCTCCACTGCCTGTATAGTCAGTCTTGGCAGCTCTATCTATAGGTGCCTTCAACAGCTCTCTGCCCCTTGCACACGTACAGTAAATGGGAAATTGTGGGAACAGCAATGGTTGCTCCAAACAAGGCCCAATGCAGAGAAACAGACACACAGAAGATTTCAGGTGGATTTTTTTTTTCCTGATGAAAATACTGATTTAGAAGACATGGCCAATTTACACTGATTTCGGCAAACTGTTTCAGACCCAACAAAGCAACTCAGATTAAACCGATTCTGAAAAACACAGTAATATGTAGACATTTTTCAAAATGAAATATCTGTTGGTTTTGTTCCTTTGAGAGGACATTTAATTTCTAAGGTTTTTTCATTTTCATTAAACAAAAAGTTTAAAAAAATCCTTGGAAATGAAATGCTACATTATGTTCAAACCAACATGTTTTTTTCTCCAATTTTTTGGTTCACCAAAAATCACAACAACAAAAAAGTCACTTTGATTAGGAGAAAACATTTTTTTCTTAATTCAACAGAACTTCCAGCGAACCGAAAAATCAAGTGATTTGCACAGCTCTGCTCTAAACAACCCCCAGAGGAGGGATGGTTCCCTCTTCCCACTTTGCTTCCATAACAGCTGTTGCTTGAGCAGCTACACACAAATATGTTTTGGGTTTTTTTCTTGCTGGCTCTCCCTGTGTTTTATCTGTGCCTGTCCTCTCAAAGGTAAACTCCAGAGACTGGTCCTGCCTCTTTGTGCTTCTCATACTGCACTCATTTATTTGTACATTACTTGTGCCTGAAATTAAGTAACTAAAAATGTTTCCTTTGCATCATTCAAGTACTTTGAGATCCACAAAGTGTGGATCTTGCCGTGTAAATGCAACCAGCTGCTCACTTTACTTGTATGGCACAACAGCAAGCTGTCACTGACCATAAACAGAGACACATATTACTGATGATATATAACGCATTGCCATGGGGACCTTCCCCTAAGGCATCCCAGCCTTGTCTCTCTAGGGTCTCTCTGGTCCCACCAGCAGCAGTGTTTCCCCCAGTGGCACCCCACGAGGCATGGCTCCCTGTGGGTGACATCCCCTTCTCTGGAGAGTTGAATAAGATTCCAGCTACCAAAAAAATCCCTTCCAGCATGTCTCAGCATCATCCCACTCATCTCCTAAAGGCTCCCTTCGATTTCCCAACACAAGTTTTCAAGCCTGAACCTCACCCTCTAGTTACAAAGTGTTTGTGGGGTCCAACTTGTATCTGCTCACAGGCTAAAGCTCTTGCAAGGTCCTCACCATCAGGGCAAAAAAGGTCTTATTTATCACTGTACTCTTGGAAACCATGATTTCTCCTCCATCCCTCACTCCCCTCGTCTCCCCCTTTACTACTATATGTTTTCCCTGCTGCCTAATGAGCCCTCCAGAGACCTGCAGGTATAAAACTCGTTACAGCTCCCTCTGCGTACCCGCATCAATAAACGAAGGAGCACAGCAGAGAACGGGAGGGAAGCTGTCACTTTATTTCACCATGAATTACAAAACCACTTTAAAGTCTAGCACTTGGGAAAGGGACAGTGAGAAATTGCCCCTAATACAGAGAGGGGTTTTCTTTATGTTTCATGCCAGAAACTTGGCAAAGCCTAGGCTCAGGCAGTAAAATAATCTTGGCGTCTGGAGTGAATGGGAAGCTGGGAAGGACACTGCGAGCTTGTCGTATTCTCTGGAATTTGGTTCCCCACCCCTTCCCAGGATTTATTCTATTGCTCCGTGTGAAATAGGGAAGTATAAAGTGGTGGGGATTCTTGGAGCACCTTGCTATCCACAGCCAAGGCCAGATTTCAAAAATCCTAAATCCTGGGTACATATTTAGGCATGTAGAGAAGCAAATAGACTATCAAAACTGCTCAGGACATGCTGGGGCTGTGTTGGCTGCTTGTTCTCCTCCTAAATGGAGTTCAAGTGTGTAAAACAGACTCCTGCAAAGCCAGGGCCAAGAATGTAAAAGCTGACAGAGTTTGCTCAAGCACCACCAGCAACCTGCACATTGGTGACATGTGATGTGCCAGTGTCTTCTGACATGCACTTGAGCGTGTCTAGATAAACATCTACACCTGCAGAAATACTGCGTAGGCGCAAGCGCCTGGTTACACGCACGCTTCTAGGCAGGAGGGCACATTTCTGTAGATGGTGTGAAGGTTTTCAGAAAGAGGTAGACGAGTGTGTCTCCCACTAGTATCCAAGTGTGTGCATGAAACCAAGGAGCTATTTGCTGGCATGGCACTACTGGCACGTGTGTGCAGGGGTGAGCATGTGTGCAAGGCACTGTACATGGGTGTGCATGTCCCCAGCAGGGCAGACCAATGCCGGCATGCGCTGGAGGACGTACAGGATGGAGTGCCATGAGCAGTTAATGCTGCCTGTGTGTTTGCAGCAGGCAGGAGGAAGAAGTGGTGACCTCTGGAAGGGGCTGTGCTGAGCAGGCATCTCTCGCATGCGGGCAAAGGGGTGCGTGGAGGACTCAGCCAGCTCTGCTGGTTCAGGAAATGAAATACCCTCTGTATCAGCTTCTTTTGTCATCCAAAAGAAGTGCAGAAAAATCCAGCCCTGCCACCCAAAGAATGCAAAATACTGAACAGGAGGAAGCAAATAAAACCTGGCCAGTGCCCTTTCTTTCACTGTCCACCACATCTTCCTGTGTAATGAATCATGTTCAGAGACCAGACCCACTGTACTGGTGCTGGGTGGATCTCTGCACACTGATTTTGACAAGCCTTTCCCTTTAACTGACTTTCACTGGGAAATCACAGGGAGAAAGCAACCTGGAGAAAGCCACCATGTTACCAGAACAACATGCAAAGACACAACAAAAATCAGGAATTCTTTTCTAAAGGGCAGAATTCCCCATGTATTCCCCACTCATTGAATGAAGCATGGGTAACACTGTTCACTCACTGCACATAAACATGCAACAGGGGATATACTGAAATAATCAGGCACTGACCTTCACTCTTTGAGGGTTCATCCAGTGCTGGATGTCTTGCACAGTCTCGTTCATGCGCAGGAGGATGGGCTCGTGACTGTGATCCAGACATGAGGTGGTACACTCCGTGCCTGCATGAAACAGAGAGGATAAAGCTAAAGGATAAAGCAAGCAGCTTTTGACCCTTTCAGCATCCTTCCAGCTGAAGGACAGGATTAGGGCTCATTTTTCCTAAATTGCAATTAGCAGTCAACCATAACTATCACATATCTTCTAGCCACACATGAAATGCTGAGTACAACCCTCCATCTCAGCAGGAGATTGCAGGGGTGGCAGATATTCTGGGGCCTTTTTGTATGAGCTGCATATCTAGGTATTTCTCTGGCTATTAACTCCAAGAAGGAGGTCAGGTTTTGTGCTTTCAGATCATCAAGAAAATGTGAAGGTTTTTCCATTTCAACTGTTCTTCCAAGCAATGGGACTGATTAAGCAGAGGCTGTCGAACTCATCTCACCTATGACATGACAAAAACCTACCGTTTGATCTGTCAAATTTACAGACCTTCAGTAATAATCTTTCGGAGGGTGACCAAGCCTAATGATATTGCAGACAAGCTATCATCTAAGTCCCACAGTCGATAAGAAGTACGCAGAGAGGTAATGATGGCTTTGTTCACACATAAACCTGCTTTTTCTCTGATTAACTGTCATGCCCAGTGGGAATCCTGTCCTTTCTTTATTAAAACATGCTGCGATACTCTGCAGCAATATCCCAGAGCCCTGTGGTGACACAACTGTAAGCCCTAGTGTGTTGGACCATTACCATTTCCCCCCTGGAAAATCACTCTTGAATGGCACAGCTGCTGCAAACATGTCATTAGGATTTCTGCACTCCAATCAGCGCTGGGGGAGGAATTAATCTCCGCACTGGTTTGGAGAGCTGAACCTTTGGCTCAACACACACCTCAGCCTGGAAGGGCAGATTAGGTGTCTGAGGAATTACCGAAGGTGTGTGGGATTCATAGTGACCATGACTGGATGCTATTATTTTCCCCACCTGCCTTCTCAAGAACTCCCACATGGAGGAGTCAGTGGGAGCAGAGCAGACCCGGGCTGTTGAGCCAGCAAGTCGGGGAGTGCTTGGGGCTTGTTTTGCTTTCCCAGTGCATGTGGTAGTGGCTCCAGGGACTTGCTGGATGAGGCCCCTTGACACCAGCCCCATTGCGAGTGAGTGGCAGAAGGGCACCTTCTTGGAAAGTGCCAAAAACACAAAGAGAAGAAAACCCCAACAACCTGATCCAGAAAGGTTGTTGGGTGAGAATAACAAAGTGTGTGGTATGTCTCCATCTGCTGAGGATAAGAGCCAACGGCCGCTGTGCCCTCCCTGAGCTCTTCCTCCCTCTCCAGTGAGAACCATGCTCTTGTGGAGGATCTGGCCCATGAGTCCCTCGCCTCCGTGAAGGCTGCATGGTCCTGTCACAGGATCAGGCCCACTAGACCTTGCATCTGGGATCAACACCTGCTGGCAGCCGTCCCGGCAGGGCTGGGAGAGGGCCATGGGCTGGCAGGCACCCGCTGTGCGGGCAGCTGCAGGTCCTTCTGCTTCCAGCACTGAGATACTGCCCTCCAAACCAGGAACTGGTATTTCTCTCCTTACAAAAGTCTGGCTGGCCCTGGGAGGTAACCTCATCTCAAGGGTAAAACGCCTCACCACATTAAGAGTCGCCACAGCCTGCTCGCCGCTCGCTCTCCCGCGCTCTGCCATGCTCTTTACGTTTACGGAAAGGAGCGGGTCAGAATTGTTTTGATATATGATCTGTAATTGGCATCATTACAGAGTGGTGATCTCATCCAGGTCGTGTTCTCCTCCCTGGGGAGGGAACACAAGGAGGCTCATGGTCCCTTGCATGGCTGCGAAATAATGAGGGAGCTGCACAACGAGCAAATTTCTCCAAGTTCAAAGGGACAGGCGGAGGGAGGAGGGGGGTGGCAGGGGCTGGGAGTGGGGCTGCAGGAAAGGGCTTTGCGAGTCTGTGCAAGCTGCAGCCAGTGCAGCTCCCATTGCAGCCCTTACAGCAGGGAGACCTCAAAAACAGGGGCTGAAAACACAATATAGCATGCACAGTTCAGTGTGTCACGAATCCCTCCTTCTGCCCGGGTGACACAAAGCAAAGCTCAGCACAGGAAGTCATCACCCCTTGCAGAGTGACCAGGCACCCCAGAAGGAAGGGGGAAAATGTACCCTTACAACAGGTCCTAAACAACTGTTGTACCAAAGGGGATGCTTAGCTGGTCTCATATTCTTTCTGGAGAGACCTGAATTATCCTGGTGCTGTGCTTCCTGGCTAGCTTCCTGCCTTTCAGCCTCTGGGGCATGTGTGTGCGCATGTGGTTGAAGGAGAGGGACATTACAAATGTGTAAGAGTGCATGCAGGTAAAATCTCTCCCCGTATTTTGAGGACTGGATGTGTCTCTGGCATAGTCTGGCATGCTGGCTGCCCATTAAAACCAGCTGGCCAAGAAAGGACAAGATAAAACTGGAAGCACTGCAAGAAGCAGGCAATCAGAGCATGTTACATGATGCCTGGCTTCTCAAAGCTTCATGTTTCCTAAAAGCAGTTCCCTGAAAAGCCTCCTGTAGCAGCTTCTCACTTAGGCAAACAGGTCCAAAGGAGAAGGTGACTTCAAGGACTGCAGGCTCCTTCCTTCTTTCCTCTTGTTCCCATTCTCTTCCTCATGTCCTGTCCCACTGCTCCCTGCTCCTATCTGAGCTGCATCCCCCCATGGCAGACAGCCGAGGCTGATGCTCACAAACCTATGCCATAGCCGCCAGCGCACTGCAGCTTCAGGTGGCTGTTGAGCTGTGTGGGCAGTGCACACTGGCCCTGCATTTCCCTGCAGAGATGAAAGGAGCCACTCCAGGTGCCATCCTTCCGGCAGTGAATCACGTTGCTTCCACGGCCCTGGGAATGAGAGGAGATAATGAGAATAGTCACAAAACCAACAGCAAGGACAGGCTGAGAAGTGAGAAGCAGGCAGAGCTGAGCTGGGAGCAAAGTTCTGCTGGAGCTGGAAGAGCTCACAGTTTGGACTGCTAGCCCTGGGAAGCAAGAAGGAGTTTTCTTCCAAAGAATAAAAAAAAGGAAACCTGCACTGCATGCAAACACATACTTGCCTCTTCTGGGCAATGCAATGCCTTTACAAGGCCCCTGCAAGGTCTACAACTTAAAACAGACCCCCTCCGGTTGCAATAAAGGTGCATTCACCCCATTTGCCTTCTTTCTTGTTGTTGAGAGGTTTGTGCTGAATGTAGACAACCTTTTCCCTCTTCCCATTTTCTAACTAGTTGCACCATCTTTGTCTCAAAAAAGAAAGAGTCCCCGATGGCCATCTGAAGGAGGAAGGAAAGCGGGACATGAGCAGGGATGCTTAGCAGGGCAGAACGTGCTCTTTAGAGCTTGGCTGCTTTGAGTGACAGCAAGCGAAGAGGCTGAGACAGACACACACAGAGGCAGGTGGAAAGGAGAAAAAATTCCTCTGGTGTGGGAATGGGCAAGGAGTAGAATATGACATTTCTCTTATAGAAAAGATTCTCTGTATGATACTGAAGAATGAATACCAAAGTCCGAGGGGAAATATCATGCCCTTTAGAAACAACAAAGGAGTGCACAGGCAATCTTTTGTCAGATCTATCCTCATGGCATTGGGGATTTCTGCACAAGCTGTTCTGCAGGATCTGTGAGCCTAACTGCCATGGGGTAATGTGGGATATTCAACAGGAGGATGTCTGGTGTGGCTGGACTCCAAACCTCCCACGGGGGCCTTGCTGGGTGAGAGAACCATGCAGGATCTCTGCTTCTCCTCACCCGTTTTACATGCCAGGCATGTTGCCCGCAATATACCTCTTGGAGATTGCGCTGGATATCTTTGGGGATGCTTTAGTGTGCTGTCTATACTGGGATCCCAGCAGGGCTGCTGAACTTTTCCTAGGAGCTCTTCCCCCACAACCCACACCCATTGTTGCATAAGCCCCTAGTACCGGCGTGGAAGATTGCGCAGCCTTCAGTGTTAGTCTTGTCCTTGATATCCTAATGCTTTTTTTGCTCAGCTTTGTTGATGCACATAATGTTTAGTGAGATGCAAAGTGGTCTTATCGGCAGACTACTGCGTGGGACCTGCTTCCCCTTCTCTAGACATCTGGCCATTGCCAGAAGTAATAAGAAAATCATATGAAAGGATAATGGACCAGATGGACTCAGGGTGTGATCCAGCTTGGTGACTCTCACCTAAGGGCCAGTTTGGCAGAGACTGATTAATTTAGATCTGACTGTTTATATGATTTGTGCACAATATTCTGAAACGGAAGACCCTTGCTCTGGGTGCCAGGGGAGGTACCTGCTTAAATGACCATTACGTTCCTGGTGATTAAGAGATGCCATATGTACAGCTGAGTAATGATCTTTCAGCGTGGTGACAAATTCAGGAAGAGATCGCTAAGTGATAATTGAGCACAATTTGCTGTTTTAGCAAGTGTGGTGCACTTCCATTGCAATTTGTATGCCAGGGTTCAAGCATGATTTTTAAAGCTGAGCCATGAAACTTGATTTATGTTCCTGGAGCTGGCTGTGTTTGAGGATACTATTGTATAGTTTCTGCAACATACTCAGAGATCCCAGGGTATCCATTGCTATAGTAACATACTGCCCATCACTCCCTGACCTGCAAAATCTCTTGTGAAAATCCCTGCTGGGTTTCTTGCTTGGATGCAATGTGCATTATCACCTTATATAGCTGAGAGAGACTTAGTGGGGTTTAATCCTTAAATAATTAACACCTCTCAAGTGGTTCTGGCTTGTGCCAGGAGTCCTTCCTCTTTTTCTGTAGTCTATTTTCTGGAATATCTGGAAATACCTTTCTCTGCAAATCCCTTTCTCAAGATGTTATCTCCTTCTTTGCTCAAGGTGCTTTTGCAGCTGAACAGTCACTACACTCTTCCTTGCAGTGAACAGAGAGATAGCTGTATCTCTCGCTTTCCAGAGCCCACTTCATTACTGCTGTAACCCTAGCTCCACTGCTTGCTCCTCTTCACATCCAGCTCATTTAAAAGCAAACACCAACCTTTGATACCAGTTGTCATTACCCTGGTGGCCCTGCTTTCCCTGCACTGGCAGCAATGGTACTCACGCTGACCACTCTGAGCAAGTGGTAGATGCACAAAGCCACAGACGCTGTATCCCAGAGCTCCCACCCAAACTGCACCCATGTGTGCAACTTCTCATTTCACAAAACTCATAACCTGACATAAGTCTTATACAAGGAAACCTTTTCCAGGTGCCCTGACACAAAACTCCAGGGCTCTGCCTGCTGTCCCTGTGAAGAAGGCAGGCCAGCCTGGCAGGGACTGGGGGCAGCAATTGGCTTTTAACATTTGGAGCAGGTATCAGAGGTATCTTTCAGATCACTGGCTCTAGGGCAGGGTTGGTCCCTTTTTAATATGTCCTCAGAATCTGGAATGATATTAAAAGGCCTTTGACAGAGCACTCCCTGCTCTCTGCAGTGCTTGTAGCAGCAGCAGCTTCTACATCCCTACTTGCTCTTCCCAAGCATATTAAGTAGCAGCAGCACTTCTAGAAGTTACTTATCTCACAAAATATAATTACCTCTGGTGAGGAAAACTAAGCATTTCAAACAAGACGCTAAAGGACAGACCTTCTTGTATCAGTAGGAAGTCAAAGGCAACATGCTGATTTATGACAACAAGGATATGACCCCTGATGCCAAATGACACCTTCACAGTCAGAACAACATGAAAGTTTAGAGATAGTTCACCTGAATAGTTGTAATCTCTATAAAGTTAAATTATCATATAGCACACAGACATATAATAAATGGGTCCTTTAGGAACATATGATAAAACTATGCTTGTATGGGCTGAGCTAATTGGATAAGAAAGACTCACCGACTGATTGTCATCATCTTCACACTTGATCCGGCACTCACTGTTGAACTGGAAGCCGTTGGAGCACTGGTAGAGCCCATGAAACTTGGAAGGCGGAGGGTCGCAGGTAACGGGTACACAAGCGCCTGGCAGCCACGTGCCGTCTTGCGTGCACTGGATCTTAAAGGCTCGCCTTGTTGTGCAGAAAAAACAAGACCATTTAGTGAGTGGCTGAGTCAGCTAAGAGCCTCTAAAGCCTCTAAGCTCTGCTAGCAGGTTGCAGGGGATGGGTGTGCTTGAGCTCTTAACACTTGGGGAACAAGTCGTGAATCTGCGTCATGAGGCCTCTGAGCAAAAATAACATTTATTTGCAAAGCCAACACTGAACTGCCCAGCCTAAACTCCTCTTTTGGCCTTGGACACATCTCCCAAAAACTCTGCTTCCCAGACTTGTGGGCTGTGGTTGGTTTGAAGCGGGTTTGTGCAGAGTCAGAAGCATACGATAGCACTAACCCTTTCCTGCAGAGTTTCAAAGGGGACTCCCCAGGCTGCATATCAAAGGGGTATTTCTAAGGTAAGGTCTGATTTTTGAGCACTGCTTAGGATTTTCAAAGAAGCCTAAGTGAGCTAGGTGCCTAAATCCCCTTGAAACTGCACAACTCTCTGCATGAAGGAATTGCTCAGTGATATTCCCTACAGCACATATAGTCTGTTATAAGCAGCCCACCCCTTTCGCAAAATCATTTTAACTCCTGGCTTTCTGAATCATGCTGACTGCAGGACATTACTCTTCCACGTACTTTCTCGCTTTTCTGGAGGATCCAGGGACATGGTAACCTGGTTTGCATTTGTACTTGCAAAATGAGCCCACTTTGTGCTTATCTTCTCGGCAACGAGTAGTCTGGAGATCGGCATTAGGGACAATGGAGGGTGCTCGACACATCAGCTCACAGAGGGCCTCTGGAAAGGACCACAGCCCATCCTCCATGCAGGTCAAGTTGCTGTTGTTTCCTGAGAAGAACAGTGAGCAAAGTTAACAATGTTCAGCAAGACTATTTTTTTCGAAGTGTTGTTACACCCATAATATATCAAAAGCCACCTCAGTTGGTTTAACAAATTCAACTGTGTATGTCCTATGCATTTTCTCTTCCCAGATGATGGCATTAAATCATTAAGGACTGTTTTCAGATGACAGGCAGACAGTGCTTATTTCAGGAAATGCTATAGCATAGGGGAAACCACACTGGCTTTGTAATCTTTTGTATTTCTTTTCCTTATTTTGTTCTTCTCTGAAAGGAAGCTTGCTTCACACATCAACCCCCTCCTCTCCAAAGTCATGGCATTAACAGAGGGTTTGGTGCAATTACATTCTTCTTTCTGCTTCTGTGTTATATCTCTTCCCCGAATCTGTCCTTTTTATTTCAATTTTGAGCCTTTTGGAGCAGCATCTGTTAGTATTAGAGTCACTACTCCAACACAATGAGGAGCCATTCTCAGCTGGGGACTCTCAGTCCTTGGGGACTACTGTGATAAATACGATTCATAATACTCATTAGAGACTCATTTTCCTTAGGAAGCTTTCTTGGCCAGCACCTCAAAGGTAAAAGGTACAATAGATCTATTTGCCTCTGCTATGACCTACTTGACTTCAGAAGGTTAAGCTAAAAGTAGCCTAGTCTCAGTGTATTTTACATTCTTTGTTATTTTATACTGTACGTTGAAAAGGAATAAGCTTTTCCTAAGAAACAAAGCACAGCTATGAGCCACTAACCCTTCAAAAATCCCTAATACTCTATTGAAATCCCCAAGTATTGCTGCAGGAACTCTTCTCAACCCACAAGGCATATTTTCAACAGTAAGCCAACTTCGGACTTATCCAAAATAATACTGACAAACTGCTAACCCCAGAGCAATGCCATCGCTCTGAGCGGGAAGGAAGAGAGCTGGGGCATGAGGCTGGAATTCAAAGAAGAAGAAAACAAAAGGCTCTGGAGGGCTCAGAAAGGTATGTGGAGGAGCCCTCCTGCCCTACCCACAAAGATAAGAGAATCCGCATTAAATCCGCCCTGGCTTTCTCTCTCCCCCCC
>JANZLQ010000055.1:11325039-11377910 GCA_026212715.1 Elanus axillaris | reverse complement strand
TCCTGGGCACCCTATTCACAGGCACAACAATAAGGGGGGGGAATGAAAACATCCCAAGATCTTTGTGAGAAAGATACATGAAGGATTTTGCTCCATCACTATGCAAACCTGTTTTTGTTGTTGTTGCTGAAGTCCCTAAATGAAGACAAGAGAGAGCCCAAAAGTCTGTTAACATCTCAGCTCTTTCTTATTTTCAAACAGCAAACAGTTTCTACTGCATGTAGTGCTGATGGGTTTTAGGGTTTGGTGATTTTATGGAGTTTTAACAGATTTGGGGAATGCAAGCTTCTCAGAGAGCAAAGATGAGTGAATTTTTTGCCCTAAGACTGATTAAAATGGTGGCTTCAGAAGACACAGAGGCCAGAAAGTACAGAAACCGTTAAGAAGATTTTCAAAGACCCCTTAGATGTAAAAGACTGATTTGAAATGTGACTTGTGCCCCTACATCTCTGAGGTGCTTTTGAAAATTTTGCTTTTAATTCTCTGTTCACCCTTTTTTTCTGCCTTTCAGTGAAATACGGAAGAGAAATGTGGTTCAGATGCTAAACCAGGGTATTTTCACTTTCACTGGTTTGTCTTCATCAGCATGCAGTGGTCATAAGCCACTGACATTCAGTCTACTCTTTGAGACATTGCACCTCACCTCAGCCTCCTTCCTACCCAAGAGTGTGAAATGTCAGCAAGTGCAAAGCTACCTTCCCTCCTCCTCTTCCCCATGCAGCCCCCCTCCACTGTCAGTGAAATGAGAAAAAAATAGCTCTAGACCCTCAAATCAGTCAAACAAGCAAAATATTCATCTAAACAACAGTGAAACAACCAACAGCTTTGTGCAAGGTTCCTCAATCACAGCAGAAAGTCCCTCTGACCATAGAAAACAACCCACATGCCCTATCTCATCTCCAAATGCTTGAGATCAGAAAAGGAGCTGAAGCTGGGAAGCAATTGTGGAAGGAGCACAAAGCAATTCAGTACGACACAATACGAGGAAACCAAATCATGGATTCCGGACTTTCTCGGATAATTCATTTCTTGCCTACACATTCCACAAGTTCTGGCTTGAAGCACCTGACACAAAGAAAGCAAGACAGCAGTGAAAGAAACTGTCCGTTTCTTTTCAACAGATCTCTAAAGCACATGAATAAACTTTTAAAGCATGCGTTTAACGTGCTTAGCTGAACATGGATATCCTTAAGATGCTCCACTCCTTCCCTGATTTGAACAGTGAATGCACAGCACCCAGCAAAACAAAGCCATTGGCCTCAGGGGTTTTATCAGTGGAAAAAAGACGATGAAGTGCAGTAGTAGACCAGGGGGAGAGGAAGCGTGTTGTAATAGGCAGTGAATCACGTTAGCCAGGGGTGCTAAAATCCTTTACTCCTGTCATATGAGTCTGATCAACGCTCTGAAACCAAACTTCTCAGAGCAAAACCATATACAGTTGGCTGAGCCTCCCCAAAAGGTACTTCTTGCATTTAAATAACGCAGCACTGGTGAAACATGTTGAGGCTGTTTTATTTGGTTTGGGATTCCTGTGTGCTCAATGTACAGAACCCTTCCAACTATTTCCTAGTTCAGCCATTCAGGCTCGTTTGAGAACTTGTTTTCTGTTCTGTAAAAATGCTCAGCTGGAGCTGGGGTTCTGGTGCTGATGCCAATTAGGATGGAAGAGGCCCAGCTCACGGGGTCTTGTATTTGTTTTGTAATTGAGTTGAAAGGGCTGACTCATTCCCCTCTGCTCTGTCTCCCCCCTCTGCAAGCTTATGAAGAACACAGTATTTCACAAATACAGACAGGCTGCTGAGCGCGGCCGCCTGTCCCCAGCCCTCCCCGGCCCCAGATGTGTGTGCTGTCCCAACAACACGTGAGAAGGTGCCGATGGGGTAAACCACCCCCACGTTGCACTCATTGGATCCAGCAGCATTAGAGATGAGAGCACAAACTGGGGTGTCTGCCCTGCACCCACATATCCCAGGCATCCTGCTCCCAGTGGCATGCCGAGGCTGAGCCATGCTGCATATACACCTCATTCACATCCCCCAGCATGAAGGACCTACATTTTTTAAATGTTTAAATAAATAGATAGTTTTCCTCAACACCCCACTCACTGTATCAAGACATGCTGCTTTTGTAGGACTGGATATTAATGCATGGCTTAGAGAAGATGGGGAGCACTCCCTGGCCCACTGGGGTAGGTTTTTGGTGCTTTGTTTGGAAGTAAAAAGGTTTGGGTACTTTTTCCACCCCCTTGATACCATGCACTTCTGCAGCGTCAGGGTGTGGTTGGGAGCAGATGGACTGAAACACTGCAAACAAGTTAAGACATTGTTAGCCTCAACCCAAGGAATAAAAATGAGATATTTTGCCCAGAAACTGGTTGTGCAAAAAACCAAACATCCCACCCCCAAAAAAACAATCCAAGAAACACTTTGGCTGAGTAGAGCCAGTGAGATCAGAGAAGGCCTGAACACATATTTAAACCTTCTGGGTTTAAAATTTCTAAATTTGGGGAACATCTGAGCCTTGCTCACTGTCAGTACCTCTTCCTGCAGAGTCAGGTAGCTCCTATTCTGATGAGAAGTATTTGGATAAGGCCTTGTCCCAAGGCTGAGCTGAGATTTTGGTGTTTACGTTGGGTTATTTCTCAATTTCTCCACATCTGTTTGCTCATCCCTGTCTCGCGGGTCATACAAAACCAGCAGAACAAACCTGGCTCTTGCTGAGATCATCGTCTCGCTGGACTTGCAAAATGTAGCCTGTCTTGCAGCTCACATTGCACTGGGCACCATTGTACCACCCGCCACCGGTGCAGTTCAGCAGCGCGTTTTCAATCTCCAGCTTTTGGCAGTCGTTGGCTTCGCAGGAGTAGTGGACACAGCTATGTGGGAGACAAGAAGTGGTATTTTTGTTCAATTAATTTAATTCCTTCCACAAGAAGAAGCATGTCTGACTGACAAACTCATCACTTGTCAGGCAGCAGGTACACAGACTGCATACAGAACATGACTTGGCAAAGGGTTCCTCACCAACAAGCACACCCTCTAGTTATGTTTTCCTAAGGACAAGGACATTGGTAATGGTGAGGACAATGAAAGCAAATGAACAGGTCTTGTGGCAAAAGGGAAGAGCCTGCCAGTTCTGCAGAATTACCTTCTGTTCTGCAATATTCAACGGCACTGCAGCCTTCCTACTCCTGCACCATCATGCATCCATCCATCTGTCCCACAAAAGCAGTCTCCCTCCAAGAGCAGTCCTTATGACCCATCCAATTTTAAATCTGCTGAATTCAGGAGTGCCCAATATCGCTAGTGATAAGTGTGCATGTGTGTACATGTGAGGACGAGTTTCTGTGATCGACACTCTTATCTTTGAGAAACTCGATTGAAATCAACACATTCATTTTATTCCACTTCACAAGTAACACCAAACATCAGCTGTGTAGCTGTGTTGATAAGCTCTTATCAAGCTCAGCAGTATGCTGTCATTTCAGATCTCTCCGGTTGCTCTCCTGCCATCCATAAAATGTTTCCCCGGATGGAAACTGTCTGCTCTCCCTACAGTAAATTATTGTAACATTTAGCACAACTTGTAAAAAGAGGGTTTGGGTTTATTTTTGTATACACAGAGACATCTGCTTGATACAAAATCTTTCACCATCTCTGATGACCTGAGTCAAACATTATAGCACATGTTCATATGTGAGTATGGGGCAGTCCCTCAGCTAAAGGGCAATGAAAATGACGAGTCCTAAAGCATGACGGTATATATTTAGACTAGATAGGAAGACATTTTTTACAATGAGGGTGGTGAAACACTGGCACAGGTTGCCCAGAGAGGTGGTAGATGCCCCATCCCTGGAAACATTCAAAGTCAGGCTGGACAGAGCTCTGAGCAACCTGGTCGAGTTGAAGATGTCCCTGCTCATTGCAGGGGGCTTGGACTAGATGTCCTTCAAAGGTCCCTTCCAACCCAAATCATTCTATGATTCTATGTGCAAAAACATTTTGCTGGATTAAAGACAAAATTTCTGGGGTTAAGGATTCCTACAAGGTGATATGCCTCTGCTGAAAATTGAAATGAATTTAAATTAAATACAGTTAAATTAATTCTGAGGAGGGAAAACCTTGACTTATTTCACCAGCTACATAGGTAGGTAAGAACCTGAGACACAGAAAGTTACAGAAAGAAGGTAAAGCAATGCATCAATACACATATTTTGAAATGGATTACAAGCAAGCTATTCCTGTCTTAGAAAAAAGGGTTAACGGCCACCAAACCCCCATACACCTAGGTAAGCACAGGACTTAGCATGTACATGGTGTTTTGCTGTGTTCAAAGCATTGTGCAGACATTATCTAATTAATTTTCATGACACCACTGTGAGACACCTGGGCTGGTATTGTTATCTCCATGTTACTGATAAAGAAGCACATCTGCACATGTCTCTACTGAGCTCTAGATCAGATTAAATGACAGTATTATGTACCTCCACAACTCATTTCTCTGTCCCAGACTAGTGCTATATGGGAAGTGCCCGCTGCTTGTAATTTAAGGTTGCTTGTTCAATGGCAGCCCTTCCCTGGAGTGTGATGAGCCATAAACAATTTTTACATTCAGAAAGATCTTATTTCCTCATTGTGCACAAAGTATTGCCACTGACAGGACCGAGAAAGGAGAATTCCACCTCTGTGTTGGCCAACTCCATACCCTGGTACGCAACAAACAGCACCCTATCAGCACTACAACTGTGATTCTCATTACTTCTGGAGAATGGATGATTCTCTGTCACAACTGACCTACATAGAGTGAGCCTATTCAGTAGGATCTGCCCCCCACCCCCATCATTTCAAGGTTTTCATGTGTGTTTTCCAGTCACTGCAACTCACAGCCTGACATGCAAATTTAAGCTGCCATTGATTTCACTTTGCACCAATCAGTAAGACTGTGGATGAGACGGTGGAAGAACAAATGAATAGTGTATCATATTGCCTAGGTGGTCTTCTCTTGCAGAGAAATGAGGTGAGGATAACAGCCATGTGCAACTGTAAATGCTCAACAAGAATTACCCAGGAGCGCGAACCACTGACTTCACTCTGTTTCGGCAGCAGACCCCCGGCAGCCTCACATACTGTAGCTCCCCAAGCAGAGCAGTACCTTACTAGTGACCTCACACACTGCTAGTTGAGTAAGTCACCAGTTAACGTTAGCAAGACTGTCGGAATATGGATGTCGAGTGAGAGCATAAATGATGCATGATATCTTGTTGAACCCTCCCTACACATCCCACTTACACCTACCCATGAAGGCTAACTGTCACTTTGCTCCCCTCTGTTTTTCGGATGGTGAGGCTGCAATACAAGTTCTTCCTGTGCCAGGGCTCCAGTGACGAGGAAGTTGACTCACTGAGGAAAAAAGCAAGCACTACTGCCAAGCCACTCTCAGAAGTACATATTGCAAACCTTGACTGCCCATTGCAAAACTCCCACAAAATCTGAAAACCTTCTTGCACTGAATTTGGAAAAATAAAATAATAGCAGACCTATTTCATTTTATACTTATGTGAATCAATGTGCTACACAATGATGTAGCACTGAATTCAGCCTTGAATGGCTTCAGAGGGAAAGATGAGCCTAAGAAAACCTTTGCAATTTGCACAAAGGGAAATCTGGAGCAACGTCACCGCAGTCAGTGGCATTGCTTTTCATTTCCATCAATGTAAAGGAGAAAAAGAATCTGGGTTCTTGAGTTCATATCAGGACACCAGATGAGCAAGCCTGGGCTTAAAAGTCCTACAGAACTGAAACGCCACAGACAAAGGCATTAAGAAACACTTATTGTGATGTTCTTCTTTCTGTTTACTAGTCCCCTTGTGGTCTTCTTAAATGGCCAGGGAACATTTTTAGCCACCCCCTCCAGGCTCCAGATTATGCCTCAGTTAGCAGATCATCTGGGCAGCTTGCTCTGTCTGTAACTCTATATGAATGACTTCAGTGACAAACAATACAACCATTCACTTTTTGTAAAAAAACAACCACTGCCACCAAATGTTTCCAATTTAAATATTTCTGGTTCTCTAGCTACTGGTTCCAATTTGGTATCAGCTACTGTCAGTTGTAAATCCCAATGAATTTTGAAGTCATGATCCTGAACTGAGTTCTGCAAATGCAGAATTAAGAAGGAGAAATTAATATCTCCAAGTAGGAAGTTTAGACAAAGAACCCATCACATCCACATTGCAGAATTGTGGGTTACAGAAGCTCTTGCATGGGTCCCACCATTTAACAGTGGTTAATCATCACATGCTCCAGAAACTATGCATTCTTCAGGAAAGAAACAATATAGAGTATCTGAGAATGAAATCACTTCTACTTTAACTCATGTTGATTCCTGGCATAGGACAGCTTATCCCATCTTTTTGCAATCAAAATTGGGCGACTTCATCAAAACAGCCTATTTCAAATCAACCCTGGTCTATCCGAACTCCCCAAATGCACCTAGGAATTGCTTGCCAGAGTGTGACCTCGTCTGGATGAAAGCTATGCCAGGGACCCAAGGACCACTCTAATGGTTTACTGATACATATGTAATGAACAACGTCGGTGCCCAGGATATGCCCTGAGAGTGTTTATTCATTTTACTAGGTCCACCTCAGTTCCTGTCCTTGCCCTGGTAGTGTATGATCCCCTAAAGCAACATTTTCACACCAAGGTGAGTGCAAGGAGCAGTGGATTTCTTGCATGTGTTCCACTGCCTGCAGCATGTTAAAAATACAGATCAAGGCAAACCGTTTCAATCATGTAAAACACCCTGAACTGAGTTAGCTTCACATGTAGGCTGAAGTTCTGAGCCAGTTCTTACTTTATTCAAATCCATTCTGCCCATCCCTAATCTAAATGAGCTCAGTCATTAGCCTCTAAATCTTTATTTCTCTGTGCCAATATTGGCCCCAATTCAGCAAGGCCCTTAAATATGTGCTTAACTTCAAAAGCACAATTAAGTCCCACTGATAGATTTGACTACAGGGGGATGTAAGCAAATAGCTAAGGGCTTTGCTAAATTGGGGTCTTAGTGACACAATCCTAGAAACATTTGTATTTTAACATGTTTATAGAGAATTATAACAATTAAGTGGAACTCTTCCTTCCTCACATAAAAACAATCCAGGACTTCCTCTTTCAAAAAGCTTACAGCAGCCAAACTTTTTTTCCTAACCCTGGGGTCAAGCACTTTTCCAAGAACTCATCTTAACATGCTGCCCTAATTATTTGTCTCCTTTGTGATAGCTCTGACACATATATATGCATAGGTAAGCATAAAAGCTCATGGTATACACTTGTTATGAGTTATGTTATCTATCGTACATAGGAAAAACTTCCTTTTCCACAGTCAAGTCCAGCCTGGACTGCAGATCTGAAGCATACTTAGATTTTGTTCTACACCACCATACATACATACAACTCACACACATGTAGCCTTCTCAGGGTGTTTCTAACAGATTTATCCTTACAATGGGTTTGTCTTCAATTCTGTAGAGATTCCTCTAAAAGCAAGAGCAGGTTCTCTGTCTCCAGTCCAAACATATATGCAGCATTTTGAAAAGCAAAGGCTGCTAGCCACATTCCTTGTTGTAAAAAAAAAAAAAGTATGAACTGCAAAGGTGGCAATGAATTTATCTTCTTCAGTCTTCAGCTAAAACACAGTGGTCTCCTTGTACTAACACAAAATCTCAAAGAATATCTACCCGATTCCTTGGGGCTGGATGGGGACCGGTGAACCTGTCCTGACTGTGCCACTGGAAGAAGGATCACACGCTTTCTTTTAGGTGTTTGCCTTCAAATATGGTCCATGAGAGTGACCAAATGAGTAGCATCACCACATCGCCACCACTGGCAGGGCAACATTCTCCTTGGGGACTGGCTCTGCCTTCAGCCTGCCTGCACTCCGTTGTGTGAGGTATTCCTGCCTGGGGGGGGTGGTCCATACTGAACTGATAAAGCTCTCAAAGCCCCTTTGCCCTACCAGCCTGGAATTGGGACCGTGTGCCTGGGCATTAACAGTCCTGCAAGTCTCCCTGCTAGAGTCTGTCCAGGCAAACAAAGAAAATGCATCACCTTCCACTTTAATAAAAGCCAAATGATGCCGTTTGCCAATTACCAAAATGGGGTGAAGGTTAAAAACCCATTGAATTATAACACATGTCACGGACCAAAGCTTCTATGATTAACAGTTCTGTGAGAAATTCATTAATTTCACCAGAAGCAAGCTGACAGAGATTGCGCTTAATGACAGAACACAGGGCAGGAGAAAGGCGGCCGAATCGGGAAAGAGAAAGCTGCATTAAATCACAAAAAAAAGAGATGAGGAAACCCTTCCCCATCCACCCCCCCTTGTAAAAAGGAAAAAAAATAACTGGAGTTATAAAGGGCAGTTGCATTTGTTCCACTGCTGAAGATTTATCTTCATCATTTCTTGTTGGGGAAGCTGACAGCAGGAAAGAACAAGACAAAGAGAAGAGCTGGATTGGGCGACATCTCCCTGGGGCTTGTTTGGGGCAGCAAAGGGTGAAGCTCAGAGGATGGCCCTCCACAGAAGCCAGGGCAAGGGCAGGTGATGGCATGTTGACCAGGAGTGGGTCTTGGTCTACAGTGCTGGTCCCCCCTAGCTGCCAAATGCCTAATGTGCACACTTACGGAGGAAGGTAAACCCCAAATCTCCCCTGCAGAAGAAATTTTGCAGCTGTAACACCGAGTTTGTGCCAAGATTTAACCAAACAAAGGAATAGAAAATCTTTTTGCTACACTAACTAGAAAGCCCAAGGAGCTGCACTACGTGGGGCACGCAGGCCAGAGAGCTGTGGGCAGCCAGAGCCCACTCCAGGGGCAGGGAGGCTTATCTTCATTGCAAACATGGAGTTAATGGAGGATTAGAAAGCTGGAAACTCCTGAAATCCACAATTCTGACAGCTGAATTAGTATATCTACCTGGGTTTTCACGCCTCCCACCTGCAGTTTCCAGGTGAGGAGCAAACAGCACCAGGCAAGGATGGAGGAGGGGATGGGTCTTGTGAACATGGCAGGGAAATGCCACCAAGGGAAAGCAGCACTTCACAAGAACTGCCTTGCCAGGGATAGGGGACCCCCAGCTGATGTTTCCTACGTGATGAAAAGGACAAAAACCTGATTTCTGAAGAGCTGCTGTCAAAGGCAGCCCCAGTGCACCAGGCTTTCTTGCTGCTTGAGTGACTGCAGGGTGGGAAATTATACCTCTTCTTCTGCACAACCCATTTCACTGTCCACTCCACGAGGCTAAATAGGAAATAATAAAAGTATAATAATTTGAGCTATAAAGCGCAAGAGAAGAACTAACTGGGCCATTATATCTGGTCTAAGGATGCAATGTGGAAATAAAGCATGTCGTTTTTACAGCACATCTCCAGCAGTGAGGTAAACTTTTGCTGAAAACAAAAAAGAGCCTGTGGTCAGCTGCAGCAGAAAAACCAACAACTGGAAAAATACAACTGGAAAGTACAGAGTTTTGTTTTTTTTTCAAACCCTCTATAAATGTCTTCAGAAGGATGGAATGGATTTTCAAAAGAGCTAACAATGACTGAGGACAACTACCTATAAAGTTCAATGGGACTTTTGCATTTAAGCTCCTTTTTCTCTTCTAAAATATTAACTGTAATATATATTTTAAGAAAGAAGCAGGAGTGCATGTTTCATTTTCAGTTAAGTTGTCACTAACCCATGGGAGTGATCCACTCACCCTCAAAATACAAGCTCTGTTAACTTTTAAGGGCCAATATATTTCTTTTCCCTCACATATTTAAAACCTGCACCCTTGCCTAGAAGTGTCTGTATCTGGCTATAAATCCTCTCCAACCCAAATAATTCTCCTTGAAGACAGAGAAATAATCTCTCTTGTAGAGAGAAGCCAAAAAGCAGGCAAAAATATCCATGTTGACCTAAGGAAAATGAAAGCAGTAAAATTGATTCTTACACATAGGAAGGAAAGTTTCTTTAAAAATTAAATAAATATTTTTAAAATCATATTAGGCAAATGCAACCAGTGGGGAAAGGGGAGAAGGGAAAGATGGGCAGTGTGGGACTGGCACTCAAAGGGAGTCTGATGAGGAGATTGTGAGCACAGGAGGTAGAAAACCCACATCCAGCTTCTGAACTGGTTAAGAATAAATTTTAAAAATCCCTCTTTCTATGCTCTTCCCAGATTGGGTAAAATAACAAAGGAAAAATCCGGCAGGTGACAGCAAAGGTATCACCTATTTCCTGGCTGCACAACTTAATGCACAACTTTCTCTACATCTTGGATACCTGAGCTGCTTAGAATTTCTTGTACAGAAGAAAGCATATATGGTCACCCAAAGTGATCCCACCACAAGGCAAACTGGGAATTTTCCACTATAGCACTGTCATCAGTGGGAAAAACCCCACCAATTTCAACTGGGTTTGGATCAGGGCTTTATTTCAGAGAGTTTCTAGTTCCTTGACTAACATGGGAAACTTTATGATCAATCCAGCGTTGTAACCTGCAAGACCTCAAATGTTACTTTGAACAAGCAAGGCTCTGATGGACGTTTTTGAGAGCATGGGCCTGAGATGGTTCAGTGCATCACAAAAACAAAACAATGCAAAAAAAAAAAAAAAAAACCAAGAAGAAAAAGAAGAGGCAAACAGTGGGTGATTCTTCTTCAAGAGATTTCTAAAGGTTGTTAGTTTGCTGAGCTGCAGAGGCTCACTGAAGCTTTGCCTAAGGGGAATACATTTTTTATTAAGGAAATAACTTTCTAAACACAGAGCACTTCTAATTTCATAAGTGAACAAATGATTCAATTCCTACTGAAAACTTGAGAGGGAAGAATGTGGCCCTGCATCTCAGCCCTCTTGAGCTCCCTGTTGCTTCTCACCATCTTCTTCTAGTGGGTCTTTCTCGCTCTTTTTCTGTCCCACTCCTGCACTGGGATTTGGCCAAACTTCCACAACTAGACTTCTCATCTGAAACTTGATCCTGCTGTCTTTGGGCCTCTGAATTTATACAACCTATTGCACAGAATGATCAGACTCCTTGAATCTAGGTCAGAACACACTGACTGGATTGATTTAGCTATAGATATACTCCTTTTTTTTACATTTTATTTTCCCTTCCCTCTCCCCCTTCTCACCCTCCCGCCTTTCCTGGAATAAAAGCAGGCCCTAAAAAGAAGCCAGAACATTATCAGAAAACCTGACAGCTTGCTTAAGAGGCTGAGCAGAGGTTTGCTGGGATATGCAACTTGTTTTACTATTGCTGCCGCTATGGTATGACGACTGCTCACAACTTTGAATTCACAAAAGGAAAAAAAATTATTCTTTCAGGGGTTTTGCTAAATTCTCCCCTCTTCTTTTCACTGCCTTGCTGAAAGGATCCATGAAGCTGCCGCACCAGAGGCCACAAAAGGTCACAATCTCTGTGGGATGCTGTAAAGCAGAGACTGAGAGGGGTTGGTGGTGATCTATTGATGTGTCTGTAATAACAACAAGAATAAAACGGTAGCCATAAACCTTTCATCCTGGGGGGTCCCACAGAGCTTTTCAGAACATGGGCTGGATCCAGAGTGGTACTGAGGGCCCTTACCCAGCCATAAAAGCACCACAAATGCTGGTGGCCAAGCACCCACTGCACGGGGCTGAGTACCTTGCAGGATCCAGCCCTGCTGGGGCACAAGCATCACTTTGTGTCCGCACGACTGCTTCCATGGGAGGTCCCTGTAGCACTTTAGCAGCACAAAGTGGTTTAGACTGAAGCTGGTGTGTGAGTGGCGAAAATGACACTGTACTGGGGAACGTATGGAGAGTTAACTGGCCCCAATTCCAAGCTTAGGATAAAGGAGGGAGGAGAAAGGAAGAGGAAATAATTCACTAACAGTATCCCATGCAGGTTAAATGTCCCATCCATCCTGATCAATGAGAACACTGCCGGTTTTTTACCAGCGACACAAAAGGGTCAGCAGGGTTCAGCTGCTGTGCCCCTCCTGCCTCCTCTTAACCCCCGGCGCAGGCGGGTGGCGTGGGGGGCGGTGGGTGGCGAGGCAGAAGGAAGCAGGCTGACAGGCTCACCTCTGCTCTGCCGGGCTGTAGGTCTGTCCTCGCTGGCAGCTGCTGATGGTGATGGGGTCGAAGTTGTGGAAGGAACGCAGGGCCACCCCGGAGATGGCCACAAACTGGGAGCTGAAGCTAATGAGGACAGCCTGGGTGTGATAAAAAGGGTGACTGAGGTCATGGATGACGGGGATAATCAGGGGATTGTTCCTGCAGCTCAGGACGTGGACACCTGCCAGAGGAGAGACAAGATCAGAGGAAGGGTCAGACTTAACACAATCACTTCCCAAAGCCGTGGGCACTTCAGAAGCATTTCACCCATAGGAACAGCCCTATAGAGCTGAAAAGTTATGGTAAGCTGCCTGGAGGGGCTTCCCAAATCACTCTGGAGAGCTTAGCAGAGAAGTATATCCCTCCAGACAGCTGAAGAAAGGCTGCCATTCTCTCCACAAGCGCAGCAGACTCTCAGGGCAGTTTCTTTAGACCACAGCTACGTTTCTATTGTGCTCTGTTAAATCAGGAGCAACCATCACGGAGGAAGTAGAGTCGCACTATTGTAAAACTGGTCCGAGAGGACAGTTGGAGCCTTTATACTGCACATCAAATGGTGCCGGCAGGCTGGGTGGCTTTGTGCACCGTGAGCAGCACACCGGTGGCTGTGCATGTCATTAGCACTCAATGTAAAACTTTTTTGCATGAGCTCTACATCAAATGTGCCCAGTCTTGACTTTTTTTTGATGGTTTTCAGCCTTAAGGTATCTTGCTCTTTGCTAAAAAAGGCCAAGATGGTCCTGGAGAGAGAAACAAGGGTGATGGACCCACTGAGGATTTCACAGGTGATTTCATTTGAGCAGAAAATAATTGTGTCTTGGGAAAATAAAAGTGTCTCAAGAGGTCAAGGTGCACAGAAGCACCAGAGAGGTGACAAGCAGACTTCTTAATACCTTTTCTTCAGCAGAGAAGGCACTTGGTGATAGTTGGGAAGAAACTTCCACCTTCAAGTAGAGGCAACCTGAATTCAAATGGGCCAAATCCATCTCAGGGGTAACTCAAAGGACAGACAGCTGTTGGCTGGCCTCAAAATTCATTAATTGGTATTCACAGCCTGATGGCTGCCTGCAAAGCCCTGCCTCCACAGCTCTGTGGCATCGTTCCGAGGATCAGCTTGGCTCCAGCTCCATTTGCTTCACTGGAGCTCCCCCAGCAATGGCTTTGGCCCAGGCCCTTTGGCTACCCTGATACACTTACAAATTTTAAAATAAAATAAATTCTATTTGCATGTTTAACTGGCTCAGGGATTTCTATTATTATTTTTTCCAGCTCAGGTTTCTTGACTCAAAAGGGAAGGAATAGAAAAGTTTTCATTTTTGTCCTTAGAAAGTGATTTCCTGTGAATTAAGACAGACTTCTGACCACTCTCTTTAAACATCTATCTCCCACCCTCTACTTTAAAAAAATCTTCCTGTAATAAAAAAAAAGAAAAGAAAAGAAAAGAAAAGAAATAAAAAAGCAAACCTCTTTTTGTTTTGGTCTTTACCTGACCCTGAAATAACCTCCCTGTCTACTTGCCTCCCACAGGTCTTTTGATATCAGCTCCTTGTGGAACGGTGCACGTTTCTCACTTACAAACAGGTGCAGTTAATACTCAAAATCCCGGGTTCCCAAATTCCTTGGAAGTTTCTGCCTTCTCTGATGGAAAGCCAAGAAAGACCTTATGGTATGAGGCTGTTTATTCACTTCAATTTCATTCCTTGCACTCAGGTGGTGTCCACAACAAAACAGACCCTCAGAGCTGTGCTGCAGTTGCTGGTGTTTTCGGATGCTGACAAGGTAAATAGGGGCTGAACAGGTCAGGTTCATTTAACTAACCTGCCTTCATTAGCAAAAATCCACTCAAGATACTGCAGATGCCCATGGCAGGGGAGTTAGAGCTGTCTCCATGCTTGCCTGATTCTGTATCTCTGTAGCCACCTATTTGATGTTCAACAGCTCTTGCAAAGTACCCAGCAGCTGAACCCCAGTGTCTACAATGGCTCTGAACTAACAGCACTGAGGTGGTTGGCATCCCAACCTCTCCATCTCCTATCAAGACTCAGAAGAAGCTTCTCATTATTTTCTGGGATTTCACAGGGTAAAAACTGGTTCTGACCAAGGTGGGAAACTGCACTTCTGGATAGACTGCATTTTGCGCATGGGACAGTCTTTAGCCCACTGAGGACTGATCAAGCTTTAAATTATTGCTACTACCTTTTGGATGTACTTTTAGTTTGCCACTAACTTCTGCTTAAGACTGGCTGACCGTCTGCAGTCAGTCCTGCACCCAGTGCATGCCAAAGTTTGCATCTCAGCTGCAGTTTCTAGCTTGCCACAGTGATAATTCAAACACATCAAATACAGTATCCAGGAAAAGGACTTAAAGCCGCACCCAGAACTCAAACAGTGACTGGGCGCTCTGTCAGAGTGAGAACTGCTGGGTAGTCTACCTATACCTCCCCTCTGCTCCAGGCCAGCCTCTTCTGAAAAGGTCAGAGGGGCTTTTCCATGATCTCCAGGCATCAGTCTGAGCTATGCCAAACTCATGTTGCAACTTCATTGAGGATTTCAAAACCTAACCCTCATTTTCCTCTTTGCTCCTCTTTCTTGTTCTCTTTCTCTCACAGTCTGTCTGTCTGTCTCTATAAAATGTTGCATTAAGTATTTGTTGGCATACTTGTGTCTCCATCATTTATTTCTCAGAGGGAAAGAGCTATGTGCCACTGTTTTGCGAAAGGAGGGGGATAAAACTAAGCCAGGGCTCTGGCAAACCAGGAGCTATCCTGACTCAACCTGCACAACTTGCTATGAATTTTGGTTTGTTCTCGGACAACAGACACCACACATACTTTCTTTCTTTTCTTTCACACCCCACCAGATCTTGCCCTGGATATTCATATTGCCCTGGACAGTCATCCAACGCCTGTCACTTGTGTGTGGTGTGTCCCTTCTCATCACTAGTAGGAAGTTCATTTGAGTTTCAGCTTGTCAAAATTCCAAAGTTATAGCAAAACAGAAAGCTGGGAGGAGGGGGTTATGTTTCCTTAAAAACTGCTCTTGGGACGACATGGCCAGCTTTCTTCCCAGTAGAAAAAAGGGCAGGGGACAGCTGGAAAGGGATTATGCAAGTCCTACCCTGATGTGGATTTGGGAGCCAGGGTGAGCTCCATCCTGGAGCTTAAATGCAGCCAGAATCAGTTCACCAGACACAACTTTCCCAGGTTCAGGAACCTGTGCCCAAGGTAGCAACAAAAATGGTCTATTCTGACACTTCAGCACAACTGGCAGGTCCACAGCCTTTATCAGGCACATCTGCTTGAGGCCACACAAGCAGCCCACAAGGGCCCTGGTGTTAGACCTTCATCAAACCTGAAGTACTTTGCTTGAAAAATTTTGGCCATTAAACAGCTGTGGAAACCTCCTTTCAAGCAGGACTAGAGATCCAACCAACTACACCTTGTGAAGCAGAAGCGTTTGCTGCACCAGCTGTTGCAGGTCCCTCACTCCCTACTACCAACAGTTCATCTGTATCACTGTCAATGTCTCTTCAGGGAGGTGCTGTGCGTGAAGCATTGAAACAGTGCTTATTTTAATGACTAAAGAGGAACTAATCACTTCTGAACACATAGTGAACAGGTATGGAGAAATGTCTGTATAAAATGATGCATCATTTTCAACAAACTCTAGTGAAACTCAGGCCTTGGAGCATTAAGCAAGCACTTTTTTTTTTGTCTGATCCTGGAAAAACTGAGCAGGAGTACTGGTCAGTTTGTGAATGGGAGTACCAACAGATTAAACAAGCAATAAAGAGGGAGTTTAATAAAACAGTCTTACCAAGATCATGGCTTTGCTCTTTTGTGTCAAACAGCTGCACACCAATGGTCTCCTGCTTCTGGTCCAGGTAATAGGTCCCATCAGTAACTAAGTGAACTAGGACTGCCGCAGCTACCATAGGCTGGGAAAAATAAGCCTGGGAAAACAAAAGCCGCACAAAGGCTGAGGTAGAGAACTGTGGTGGGCTTTAAAAAAACCCGAGTCAGTCCAGGACTTTTAAAATAACAATTCCCATCCCAGGTCACATGGAAGTCTTCTCTTCCAACCTCTCCTACACAAACTAGATAAACTTGAGTCAAACAGCCCTGCAGCTGGAGGCTGTAACCTCTCAGAAATTCAACAGTCTTGTCACAGGAGGAGACTTTACCACTGACTCTCCAGACAGTGCTCAGAGGCTTTGTTTTGCTATTTTGCACTAAACATACTTCAAAGAAAGAGGCAGCTTGTCCTGGGGAAGGATGTCCCAAGATATTTTGCCTTTTGGGAGAAACTTTGTACAGGCAGGCAAAGACGAGAATTCTGAATGACGTGTGCACTTCCTACCTTCAGCCAGAAAATCATCTGTGTCATGTGGGAGAACTGGAAGTTGGCTGTGCAGGGATACCAGGCATACTGAGAGACACCATCATTCAAGTCAATCACCTTAGTTCGACACATCTGTGGGAGAAAAAAGAAACACCAAAAGACACATAGATGACAGTAAAGAAGGACTGTGACTATATGAAGTGGGGGAAAAAGTCCAGGTCCATTGCTAGAATAAAATAATACACAATAATGATGTTTCTAAATACCATGAGATTATTCAAAAGTTAAGTTTCCAGGTCTTCCACCTCAATAAGAAAAATTGAAACATGGAAAGCAGCTAAAGACTCACAGCAGCTGGGTGGCAGGTAACAGTTTCCCCTTAATTTGGTAGGAGGTCTTTGACAGCATTCAAAACAACTTTGCTTCCACGCAAATGGACCATGACTCTTCCCACTAGAGTCCAAGTGACAATCACCTCTGAACGTACCAACTCACAGCACAGACAGCCTGTAGATGGTCTCCACATAATCTAGCAATGTCCTATTTAAACCTGCATGTTACTGTAACCCCAGGGAAGCCACAGATGGCCATGTAAACTTGGAAGCAAGTGTAGCCAGGAAAGGCCTGTCTCTACAACCCAATTTAAGAAAACTAATTTCTTGTTTTGTTAACTAGCTTCTATAAGTGGAATCACCTTCTTCCTATACCTACAGCACTTTCCATGGTGGTATTATGAGCGAACTGCTCTTTCCAATAAAGAACAAGTACATGAATCCTGAGTGCTGGCATGGATGAAAAACTCAAAGAAGAAAGTGCCTGAATTTAAGTACCAGAGAGCCTTGCAGTGCCATCAGTGTGTAAGATGTGAGAGTGAAGCTGCAAGAATTGGCAGGATTTACCCTGAAACCACGCTGCTCAGTGAAGCTGCTTCAAAAAAGAAACATGCATGACCATAGCCTTCATTCCCCCAACAAACATGAGAAAGGAAATGCCCACCATGCAGAAGGCTACAACTGCATTAGAAGGATGCTTCCAGCTGGGGCTCTCAGAGCACCTGAAGGCTACCTGTTAAGATTCATAACACTTTGGTGAAGTCAGTGACTGTCATTACCAAAGTCATGGGGATAGAGGGAATTCCTTGTGCTCACACAACATAGCGGCAACGGAGCTACAAATGTAGCCCAAGAGGCCAAACCATCTTCAGCAGCTGTGCCAGCCACAGGAGAGCCTAGGACTGGTCACACAGACCACCTGCACTAGGTGCGAACTGGAGCTCTGTACTCTTGGGACAGTATTAGATTTCTTTCCAAGACCAGAGCCTGAACTAAGCAATCAGGTGGTGATGTGCTGTCAGTAAAGCTGTTCCCATAAGCGATTTCCCTGATTATTAAAACAAAAAGAAAACCCTGAAGTGAAACAAGAGAATTAAGAGAGATTTTTAACCATTCAAAATCCTATGCCCACTCGGTAATTCTGCATGGAACTGCCCTCTTGGTCTTGGCAGGCAAAGTCTGGCCAATGCAAAGACAGCCTGGGATGCCTGGGAATGAGAAACCAGATTGGCTAAAAGTGAGGTAATCGCCTCTATAATCTGAGTGCCTCAAGATCCAGCATAGAGGAATCTATGGGCAAAACATAAATCAGCTTTAATGGGCTGGAAGAAGATTTTTAGTTTATTTATTTTTTAAAACAACTGGGACCAAGCTTCATTGAGGCTAGCCAGTGGATAGTGTTACATTTTACAGCAGAGCAAGGCTTTACATAAACTATCTTTGGCATTTGAAATCCAGGCCAGCAATTCGACATGTACCATTTCGCAATTCTCCCTTCTTGCATTTTCAGCAGCCTGTCTCTTGTTGGGAGCATGGTTTTTATTTTAATACCTCTCCAGCTAGGGAATTTATCTTACCCACATCTGCAATTTATATGGTCAGAGAGCTCTTTGACATGAACAAAGGTCTCATTACTTTTATATGATTTTGTTCTTATTCTTGTATCTCCTCCTGCTCTACTGGTCCAAAAAGGTGGTTGAAAGAAACAAAAGTACTGACATTTGGTGCATTTTAAGTGCCACTTAATGGATGAATGAAAACCTGTATTAAGAAATCACCCAGACCTTCACCAAAAGTTTGAATCAAACCCAAAATAAACCCCTGTTGAGATGGGTTGGAAATCTCTGATAACTTTTAAATGCCTTGTTTGATTTGTGTGTGTGTATGAACACCAGCTCTTTCTGCTTGTGCCTGAGAATATTAGCAAAAATCTTAACATTGCATAAAGAGCCTGTGTTTGAGACGAGGAACTGAGGTGTGCAGACTCAGTAGACTGGTGTGGTTCAAACAGGTTAGATAAGCTTCCTCCTGCTGAGGCTGATCCATCACTACTCAGACAAGTGTTTCAAAGTGGTACTAGGGTAAAAAGTTCTTTTAGTAGAAGAGTATAATTGACAAGTGTGGGAAAAGTCTAACAGACATGACATTAGGAATGGCTAGAAAAGCCTCTTCTACACTAGTTGCTATCCAGTAAACATAGCTAATAATAAGAAAGTTCTTTAAGATTTTGTAATAACAATCTGACTGGATAAACAGTCCCTGTCACCTATAGACTCCACCATCTCAATAGGCTCTAATGCGCTTGGTAAATACGTCCCCTTTCCAATTCTACCCTGTTATTGAGTGTCATGCCACAACTGCAAAGTCTGAGAACCATTTGGTGGGAGAGTCTTTCACACCTCTGCTTTTAAGGCATCCCTAGAAGATGGCAGCAGCATGAAGGCACTTATTACTGCAGTACCACCACTTTTAACCTACAAGTTCAATGGCCTGGAAGACACAGCATCATCTCTTCTCATGGCTGCAAATTCATAGAATTCATGCTTATGAGAAATAATTTATTTCCTAACATCCTCTGGTGTGGTACAACGATGCAAAACAGCAGCTAAAGCACCTGACAGCTGTGGAGGGAAGAAGGGATAAATGTATTTTTCATTTCAGGGTGTTACCAAACACTAAAGTATTTGCTTTGAAGAATGACAGCATCACACAGGACTCAAAACTCTGCTCACTGGGGCTTATCCAGGTTCTCAGACCCACACAGCAACTGGGATCCACAGGAGCTTCGTATCTGCTCCAAAGTATTTGGAGACTATTTGTGTCTACTTACTGGAAGCCCATGTCATACCCCTCCCTGGGAAGCTGCTTTCAATTAAAAGAGCTGATGTCTGTTCCTCTCAGAGGTTCTAATCCAGCTCGTCTCCCACCCACACATTTTGTACACAAACATCGAGAGACAGAATGAACAAGGCCAGAGAGCACTGTGGGATCTTCCCACAAGAGGGAATGCCTGGAGGATTCCCTTTGACTGATTTATACAACCTCTTGTCAATCACAGGGACAACATGTTCTTCAAACCGCCTCTCCTGTTTTCCTTCTCTTACTCAAGGGGACCGAGGAATGTGTCAGCAGAAAGAAAAGTGATATATTGGGAGCGCTTAGTTCATTGCCACATCTAAAACGCATTTACTATTGCAATCAACTCCATTTCCTCATAACATTTTCCTTCAAAGTAATATGCGAAAATTTGCTGAAGAGCAAATTTTGGAAGGCACCCCTGTGAATAATTCCCAGCCATCCCATGACTTCAGGCAATGTTAAGTTGTGTTGATGGGCTTCTCTTGCAGACAAACTACAGGTTAAGGATCACTGACCCTGTGGACTGGGCACTGGACTAGGTCTCAACCTGACTGTGCCCAGTGCCTGGCCCCATTACAACCTTCTGGGCAGCATTTGGCTTCTCCAGGCCTGAGGCCCCCATCTGTAAGACAAGGATGATATTTCCTTGGATGTCACATGGTTATCTTGAGGGTAAAAGCCATCAGCCACAAAAAAGTGCTCATATGTTACAAAGAGAAGGGACAAACAAGCACACACACGTGTGAAGGACATACCTCCCCACAGGAGTGAGTTAAATACAAACAGATGCTATCCCATTCCGTCCTTCCCATCAAGCAAGCACAGCCAGACACCACAGGCTTTGCATACACTGGTGGTTCTCATCTCTCACATTGTAACATCAAAATGATTCTAAATGCAGACAGGCAAAGCTGCTATTTAAACTAGGATGCTGCCCTACTCAGCCGTGGCATACGGCTGACACCGCGCGGTTACAGTGGACGTGCCTGTCTGCATGCCCACAGGCAGCTCTAAACAGAGCAAATCTCCAGTGTACAGATCTGTCTGCTTCCAAAATCCCATCTGTTGTCCCATGGTGGGGCTTCCTCCAGACCATGTCTTCAAGCTAAGAATGGCTGTGAAGGGCTATCGCAAGCACTTGTCCCTCAGGCAGTAGGGAGCAACCTTCTTCTGGAGAAGGGTGGAAGGGGTTTTCATGCCCTAAACATGAGGCTGCTGCTTCTCCCTCCCTCCTTTCTACTGGGGACTGTGCCGCTGCCACTTCTGCACCAAGACAGAAAATGCTGCGGGTTTCTGGGACAATATGGGCTATACCCTGTCCCATTTGCAAAACAGCAACCACAGAACAAGCAGGAACAGGATCTATTGGTAAAACCCATGGTACCATCTATTTGTGGAGCACACAACATCCTGAGTGAGGCTGTACGAGTGCACGGAAATACTCATGGACTGATATGAAACCCACGAAGGCACAAACAGGACATATTCTGTTGTTTGAAGATCCAGCTAAAGAACAGATTTCAACCACAGTAATGAAACCTCATTAATCTACAATTTTTAGCTGACTGCTCTGCAGAATGTTATTTATATTTAACTCAACACGTGCCAGAGAATCCTAACCATGACATAAGCAGCATTTTAACACATCCCTTACAGATGAAAACTTTCTCTCTCCATTGCCAGACATGGGGGCTGGCAGTCACCCAGACCTTTTATTCTTAAATATGTTATTGTTCTTGCAGACCTAAGGTTAATCTTACCCAAGGAGGAGGAACTACGGTGCAGTTGCTAAATATTAGAAAGGTTCCTTCTTGTTTATTGCCCAATATTATAAGGCAGCTTGACTGCCACATGGACACCACCTAGTTTGCCGACTGCAGCCCAGACCTCCAATCTGTTCTGAAAGCTGTTGCGCTGTTCTTCTCATTTAGGCTGGGAATTGGGTTGGACATACAGCAAAAATGAAATTGCCCACATTAGTGAGCACTGAACCATTAAAAAGGCCACCATTTGGTTCCAACAAACACCTCCAAAATCAGCCAATTTCTATGACCATTTCAAACCTCAGGAGCCCACAGAGCTCAGATGGACATTGTACATCAGAAATTGTGCTTTGGGTTTTCATCTAGGTTCTGATCAGAAATGTTTTAAGACTAGTCTCTTTATTAGTGTTCTGGATGTGTCCCTCAGAAGATTTGAGTCAACAGTTGTCTGCCCAACTATGAAAGTCAGCACTGGGTCATTTCAGGTTGGCCTCTAAGACTTAACGAAAGGATTCAAAGTTACTTTTTCCAAACTGGGACATATATTAAATTTTTATGTACATTAACAAGGAGTTTAAAATACCCTGTTGTTGTAAAAAATGAAATAAAAAAACCTTTCAATAGCTTGTAAGATTTCAATAGCCTTCTTCTTACCTTCTAGTCTGCTGCTTCTTCCTGAGCAGCAACTTTCCCTCACCTCTGATGCTCATGAACTCCATCTTCTACTCCAAACCTCTCCTTGTCCGCTGTGTCTGGTAACACAGTTTTACTAAGTTTCATGCTCTTTGTTTGCTTTTGCCTGTTTTCATTGGGGTGCTTAAAGGTCTGATGGCAAAAGATGAAAAACTGCAGCAT
The DNA here is from genome assembly GCA_026212715.1 of Elanus axillaris. Classification (NCBI taxonomy): domain Eukaryota; kingdom Metazoa; phylum Chordata; class Aves; order Accipitriformes; family Accipitridae; genus Elanus; species Elanus axillaris. Next base: position 11,355,617 of record JANZLQ010000055.1, on the reverse strand, counting down.
GTCCTGCTCCAGGACAAAGGCATGCAGGCAGGTGATCAACAGAAATGCTTTATCAACTGGAAGCTGATAAAACTCCTGGGGTAACACACTGATGCTATATTACTCCCAGATTCAGTTGGCTCAGAAGTAAGAGGAAATCTCATCTGTCAATTTTACCCATGTAATGAAGAACAGGATTTGGCTGTGGGATTGGAAAGCAGATTACGTCTCCTGCAGGATGAAGTAAAGCTCCATTGCCAGTTGCAATGTCCAGTCTCAGCACAGCCACTTGCCCTTTGAATCTAGAGCAGCCGATGGTGTCTGGACCTTGCAGACTTAGTATTCAATTAGCACGCTACTACAGCTTTCTTAGCACAGAGCCCCAGTTTTCAGATGAAGGTTTGGCTGGATTTTTTAGCAATTGGAAAGTGACCTTTATGTGTATGAAAACTCTACAGCTGATATGCCATGGCATCAATAGTTCATTTGCAGTGTGACACGATGATAGATTCCTCTACCTTACCATAAAAATGACAGTGTTCATTTCCAAAGGGAAATTTCCTCGGGTAGAGTCTTGGATGTTAACACAAGGCTGTGATTCAGAAATGAGTGGGAGATGCAAGGGCTATTTTGTTTTGTCATAGAAGTTGGTTTAGTTTCAGGAAAGCAAATAGGAGCTACAGGGATTTCCATTAGACAATGGGCCAGATTGCATGTGTATTCAATGTGTTATTAACTTTAGCTTTCTCAAATGCAGTTATTGCACTTCCAAAGAGTCTGTATGAACAATATATTTCAATTTTTTAAATCAGGCAGACCTGCATTCTTTGAGCTTTCCTTTGAATTTCTGTTATCTCCAGATTCAAAGCAAACTTCATTTAAAACTGGTGAGTTCAAATCAAAATCACATAAAACCATAGACTTCACATGGTATACCTGAAAAAAACTGTAAATCAGTTCTGATTGGCCCTATCCCAAACCCACATCAGCTTTGACATCCAGCCAGGTGTAATCAGAACATCTAGGATGCTAGCTGGACGTGTGGAAAAAACAATATGGAGTTTTGATTTTACAACAAAACCCAAACCAGATGATTTTTGCATGGTACAAAGGATCATCCCAAAGACATCAGTTAAGCCAGGGCCAGAAACTACAGAAAAAGAGTGAGAAAAAGAAGAAGTAATTGTGCTAATGGGATTTAATAATCAACTCAACTTCTACACAAGCCCACAAGTAAACACCAGCATTTGGAGCTCATGGGTGCAATTTGTACTTGCTCCTGCTTCTTTTGCCATTCGGTAATGCACACTTAAAGAATGCAAAAGTGATAGCTCCAGGGACACAGCAATGCAGAATATAGTCTCATATGAAGCACATGAAAGTGTAACTGAGCAATTTACCATGTGCTCTTGTTTATTCATATCAGACATTTGCTGTTTCTTCAACACAGCAGTAGGACATAGAGATGCTGCTCTCAAACAACAGTATCTTCCACCCCAGCACTGCTGGGATCTCACCACATAGTTCTTAGAATTAGCCCTGAATTGCATTCTGCTGTTGTGTTCAAATTCACAAATACATCTACCAATAGAAATAGCAGCCAAATGCAACCCGCTAGACAGACAGCATAAAGAAACAGCACCCAAGCAAGACCTTATACCTTTAGTTTTGCAAACATCAGCCTCATTAAAGCTAAAAGACATTTTCAATCAGCAGCAAAAGCTCCTGTCTACAACTTCCACACTGCTGCTCACAAAAGTGTGAAGGCATTATAGACTGATAAGTGCTTTAACAGACTTTATATCCATCCACTGGAGAGCAAGGTTAAACAAATACAGTAGCCAGAACATTATTGTTGGCTGCACACTCAGGTTCCCAAACTGCCTGTCTCTAACTTGAACCAGCTAGGTCCACTACAGCAAAACTTGCATATAACTGTGGGCCAAGGCTGGCTGTGGGGGTGCTGCAGCAAAGGAAAACAATCCCATTCCATAAGGTTTTACCATGATGAGTAGAGCAAAAGATTTTATTTTTTTCCCCCCTTTGACTGGAGCATTTCATTTGGGAGCAGCTGGCATCAGAAAATCAAACTGTCAAGGGGACAATGTGCATCACACTTAAGGAGGATCTTAAATATATTTTTATTATTATATTAGTGGATATCTGACTGACTGGATTCATTGTAGTTTTGCTGGTTTGGCACTCCTGCAAGGCAAAGCAGGATTGGGCTTGTTACAATCCACTTGGTAACATACCCTCCTTCCTTTCCAAAGCTGGTCCTATACCTTTGCTTGGCTGAAGAAAGCACACAGCTCATTAGAGAAAGCTCAAAAGCAACAACAAAAAATCCCTGAAGAACTTCAGCTTGATCAGGGGTTCTCCATCACAATAACATACTAGCTGAGGTGGACAGAGATGCTTAGAAGCACTTGGGCAACATTTCTGATAGGAAGAGAGACAAATAGGGGGAAAAAAAAGCCACATCTTTTTCAGCTATCAAGGAGGAATGAAACAACACTTTTGTTTCCAGCATGGTAGGAGTAGACCCTAAATATCCCCATACCTAACCCCATCTCCCCTGAACTGCCCCAAGTGCACACAGGGCACAGGAGCAGCTTCCAAGAGATGTGAGACAATGCAGGTGCTACCACGAGCTCTGAAGATTGCTCGCTAAGCTTCGCCTGCGGCTGAAGCAAACAGCCGTGCAGTGGTTAATGTCAGCTCTGACCACATGATCACATTCAGGAAAGGTCAAAAGAGTGATTTTTCATTTAAAAACATCTGTGTGTTTAAAGAACAAAACTTTCTCATGTGCAGAAAACCAGGGGTTTCCAGTGCTTTTATTTCCAGAGTTAAAGTCATGCTTTTCAGCTTTGTTTAGGGTTATAGACCATGTAAACACGCTCTGTAAACCACACGCAATCCTCATCACACAGCATTTCCACATGCAAGGATAATTGGGGGTGCAAATCTTTCTTTCCCTGGCTCCTTTTCCCTCTTCAAGCTGCTCAGCTTCCCACACCACACTCCCAGTGAGCCAGCCAGCCACCCAGTTGTTGTCCTCCCCTATATGAAGACGTACACATGCCTCTAATCCTAAGGGTATAAGTCTGCTCTGGGCTGTCAACAGGCCTTAATTGGATACATCCAGGGAGATGATACATTGGGAAGAGGCCCTGAATTTACACTGCGAAGAGGGAAGGCTGCGGTGGGGCTCCCAGGGAGCGCAGCAGAGCGGGCAGAGGAGAGCTATCATGTGCCGTCCTGGGGAGCTGACTACAGTTACACCTCAGCAGACAAAGCCTTTTGGTTTCCCTTCCACTAGTCAGCTCTACATCATGGTGCATTAATTAAGATTAAACCCTGTAGCTTGTTTTTCTTGATACCTGAAGGCATGGCTTGTTGTATGCAAATCAGAAGGTTCCCCCTTGCTTCACCAGGCTTTTCCCACTGAAACTGCTCAGTACGGAAACCACCACAGTGCAAGCAAATTCCTCTGAACGAGTTGGACCATCCAGGGAGAGTCCATAAAGCAGCAGCCAGCTGCTTCCTCCAGCCCATGCACACCTCCACCCAAGCAAAGGTTTGGCTGCAGATCTCTGGGGAAGCCTGTCACTTCCCTCTAACCTCAGAACAGCCCTGATTGCTCTAATAAACCTCAAACTCCAACAAATTAAGTCAAAAGACTCCTTGGAGCATTTAATCCTTGATGTTCCAGGCTAGTTGGGGAGTTCACAGAAACTCCCAGCTGCTCCCAAAAGAAGTTACTAGAGGGATTAAAGTACGAGCATTGTCTGTGAGAGGAAGCTCACGGTTCCTTCAGCCTCACTGCATCCCAGGTGTGGGCTCCAGGAGGATGGACTAGGAGCACAGGGGATGGAGGAACTCACAGTGGCCAAGGCTTGGCCTTTCCCACCAGAAAAAAACACTGGGAAACAGTTAAATTTCCATACAGTGAAGCTTTCCTTTTCCAGCAGGTAAGGGTCACAGTGTAAACGCAGTGCAGTGCACCAGGAACAGATCTGCTCTGCTAGAAGGGCAGATTTTTCAAAGATATTTGGATGGAGAAAGGTGGAAAGAAGGTTATGTCTACCCTGTGCTTCAGCTTCTCCTCTCTGAAAAGAGACTTGTCTTCTCCGAGAGTGATGATGCAGAGGTTCATTACCAAAAACTGGGAAAATAAGATCCACTGCCCAAAATGCTAAGCATAAGGATTTTGTCCCAATGACCAAAATGGCTAAGCAGAACTTGATGTTCTCCTGAAACGAGGGCTTCTCCCAGTGAGTAGGTACATGCACAGACAGGTAATAGCACTGACCATGCTAATAACTATTTCCTGGCCTTCATTACAGTTTGCAGCCAGACCCTAAGGCTATGGTGGAAACCCAGGCCCAGGGGAGACTCCTGCTGATAGCAGGGGGAGCTGGACCCATTTACCAGATGAGTGAATCATGTCTTCTTATCAGATTCACCACTGAAATGACCTCAGAGGAAGCAGTGATCCTCCAACTCTACAGGCAGTATTTCAAAAAATGAGCATGAATTTGGGGTTCCTCAACAGTTACAGCTCCAACTAAGGCAGCATGATTCAGGAGAGTTTTAGAGCAGCTCAAAAGTTTATCAAAATGGTTGCCAGTTTTGTTTTTTTTCTTTTTAAAGCAGATACTTCTTTGCAGGTGGGGACAGAGGGACTGACTTGAGAGACCATCAGGACAGTTCTGGGTAAGCACCATCCTCCAAAAACCATGCCTTTTAGAGACATCTCATGATGAACACCCTAAAATTCACTGGCATTCAAAATACGAGGTCTCTTATGACAATGTGGGCTAAAATGCCTACAGTACTCTGAACAAGTAGTGCAGACAATCCTTCATTTAAAAGAAAAAATAAATTATCCATTCCTGGCATGAGAAAGTTTACTTTCAGGCTTAAAGAAATGATCGTGTGGTTTTGGGGATGGCATTCCGTTCTGCTGAAGAATAGCACCCTGCCTGCCTGTATATCTGTGGCTTTGTAGCTACATTACAATCCTGGAGAGCTCTGTTTACATATTTTACATGTTTTCTTGTGCAGAACATGAAACCAAATTACATAGTAAAGCCCATTATGGCTTTGCTCTTGCACCCTTTTCCATCCCCTCCTTCCGATCACTTCTTTTAATTCTATCCAAAATAATCGACTGGGTATTTTTAACTGTGCTTGATTGACTGGCAATGCTTCGGGCAGGTTTATTTGCTGTTGCACAGGGAAATCATGCAAAAGCTGGTGAAGCTACATGCCAGGGGGGTAGGGAGAAGACGGCCTGGGCGGGGGTGGGATGAGAAATGCTGAGAACCCTTCATGCATGAACAAAGCAGACGTGTCGATGCATTTATGCAAAATCATTCTGCTCTGAATGGAGAGGGACCCAAGACAAACAACCCGGATGGGATGCAGGAGAGCTATCCCACGGTTACGGCTGGACATGCTCTGCATTTAAAGGCTTGAGAGCAGCAACAGCAGACGGAGAGACTGGCAGGTTGAGGGGCAAGGGCCGAGGAGGGGGGTCTCCTTTCAGAAGAGTGCATGCTAACGAGCACTGCTCTGTCGTGGGGTCTGGCTTTCCAGCTCACTAATGCTGGGGGGGTCCAATCTGTTTTCTATTACCACATGTAATCTGGGTGGGCGGCTGGGTGTACAGCAGATATGATCATAAAATGCCAAGTTACTTCCTAAAGAAGCACATAATCCTTATTATTATCCAAGACAATATTCCTTTCTTGCCTTTCTTCTTGCTTCTAGCAACAACAAATGGCATGGAATTCTGCTCTCATTTCGTTAGTGGTGACTGTCTGCTGGTCCTAGGAAGATGGGACCAATTTCCGGCACCTGAGGATTTTTGGTTTGACCTTCATCTCTGAAAAGGTCATACTGAACCTCTCTGAGAGTACTGATGGCTGCTTTGCTCTCTGCATCATCCTTTGTTTCTTTTATCTATTTTCTCTACAGTACACAAAGGGAACACAGTGTACCAGCCCCTGGTACTCACTGTTCTGTTTCCCTTAGATGACTTGCATATGTGCTCTTGAAAAATTATTCTAAAAACTAAGGGGGGAGGGGAGGGGGAAGAAAAAAATATCCCTTGAGTGTTTGGCAAAACTGCTTGGAATCTCCTCTGACTTCTCATTGTGTTCTCTCTGTCCTCCCCTTACACAAATCAGCCAGAGGCTACAACATCAGCCATGGGGTCTGCTAGTTTACTACTGCCAGGAGCAGAGGAGCACTGGAAGACGTGGGGATGGAGGGGTGAGAGGGAGGGAATCACTGTCTGTCCTGGCAGGGAGCAGGCAGCCAGGTGATGGGCAACATCCTCAATTCTCCAGCCAGCTCTGGATCGACTTTAAGGGTAATGCTCTTTCTCAGCCATCTCTCTGCAACCAAGTCTTTTTCAAGGCAGCCTACCTAGAAATCCCATTTGTAACTTTATTTTGCTTCAGAGACCTCCCCAGAACACTGAGATCGTTCCTGAGCAGGAGTCATGGCACTGATGTTAGCACACATCTTTGTAGCATCCCTCACCTTGGTGTGGACCCTTCACATGGATCACCTCCTCCAATGAGGCAAAGCACCAATACAAATGTGAGAATAAGGACCAGTGGAGTTCCTTTGGCAGAAAGGTTGCAAAATCCAGCCTTCCCAGCAAGACAGGTGGGAAACAAGGTTTCTAGCCATTAAAGCAAGGAGTTGGTGGAAAATTTTCCAGTCCTTTTGTACTGAGAATGAACAGCCGAACTATGCTTGGAGAAAGACTGATTAATTCACAAATGGGATGGTGTGAGGTGGCTGACAGAGCTAAAATGCAGATTTAATGTCCCCAAACCCTTCCAGGTCTCTGCTCCCAGACAGTGACTCTCAGCAGGCCCTGAACAGGTTTCGTTTTATCCAAGATGCGAATATTTCCTTTTCAAGATGCCCTGAACTTCTTAGTCCTGTGGAGGTCTAGGCTCAATAATGCCCAGTGCCTGCAACATCTCTGAAGGATATTGAGGTTTAATCCTCAAACAGTAGCTTTACCTTTCTATGCTCCAGTTTCCACCTCCATTAAATGAAACAGAAACCAAGCAGTGTGGCTCTGATAAGGCTTAATTAATCCCTGTATATTGAAAAAAAAATATGAAAAATATCATCACTTAAGCCAAAGAAGGAGCATTGCAGCCTGAATTTGCCTGATGGTCAGGGCCAGGCTCGTGATGCAACTCTCCAGCCTTTAGGCAAAAGACCAGATTGGCTGGTTTGTTAGTATCCAGGGGAAGGTTGAAATAAAGACAAAGTTTTGAACCCCCTTGAACTAACTTTAGACTTGGAGTCTCTGTAACCTAAGCTGAAGCCATTTGGTGGATCAGCCAGTACTGGAAATGAGCTCAGATGCATACAGCAAACCTACATTCCTTTTGCGACAGCCTATGCACAGTGACCAGTTCATCTTTTTCCAGAACTGGTCTCTGATCACTCATGGTTCCTCCATTAATGGTTTTTCTTAGTGGGATTCTGCCCTCATCTCCAGAGATTAGTGGTTCAAAGCCTGGCTTGGCTATAAATAACAAAGACATTTGCAAAGCAAATCATCTTATTAAAAATAGGGATTTTTTTATCCCTCCAACCACAACAAAACCCTTACCGTCGAAGAGCAACAGTACTTGGCTGTGAATTGGGAAGTTCAAAAAAGGCCGCTTGCAGAGCCGACAGACAGACACCCTCCCTCTTCTCAGCAAGATCACCCCAAAGGAAAGGAATGGCTTCTCCATTAAAAGTTGCAGGTTTCCTCTCTTCCCACTCCTGTTCAAGATTACTCTATTTGTTGGCTTTGCTGGATCTTTGGGGAATTACCTTTAGCATTATATTTATTAGACAGAATAAAACTGTGTGGCAGAGAACTTCATCATCTTTCTCTTTAATTTTCTTAATGGTATTTTCTTACCACTCTTGGAGCGCTTGTTCTACCATGTTATTTCTTCTAGTATTCAGAATATTTTTGTGCTCCTGTCTTCTCCTTTTGTGGGCAATTTCAGACATACTGCAATTCTAGACATCTTTCTGCTGCTGGTGGAAGAATAGGTTTGTTACAGTGAGTCTGGATGACTGCAACTGTGGGAACTGTAATAGGGGCAGGAGGGGGGCCTCTGTTTGTGGGAAAGATGTAATAAGAATCCTCTTCCACAACTTCTTACTCCATAGCAGCCCCTGTGGGGTACCCAGAGGAGAACAGGGTGTGTTCATCAGTCCGGGAATGAAAACGAATCCCAGGATCTGTCTGTGCCCAGCAGCCTCAGCAAAGAGTCCGCTTTCGGTTAACTGTGCCTGAGCTGTGTGGCTTTTTCCATACAGGGGAAAACCAAGCTCAAACAATGGCATAGGGAGAAAAAAAATTTAAAAATTATATATATATATGGTTACTTGGTCTAAACAACTTCTACTCAACTGGGAGGAAATGCAATGAAAGAGTTCAGTTACTGGGGGACTGGCCCTCTAAATAACCAATGCACACAGCAGCTTCCAAGTCTGTAGCACACGTCGCTGTGACAGGAGTAAAAAGTTCAGCAATAAGTCACCTAAAGGTCCATTACTCCCTTCTTATAATTGTCTATTATAAAGGCCCAAAGGGAAACCGCAGACAAAGTTCTCCAAAAGCAGGAGTGCCACCGGCAAGAGGAAAGGAGAAATGGTATCTCCAGCCTCCTGTGATTGGTCTGCACCCACCTGCCCCTGCTCTGCTTGGCAAGCCATGGAGCAACCCTCCTGAAACAGGCCTGTCAGAGGCTTCCTCCAAAGGCACATCTGTATAGAAAAGACACTATAGCAAAATAAGCAAATCCTTCCTGCTACTCCAGAAAGAGAGACTAACATATAAGCTAATGCACTCACCCAGAATGAACTGTGGCCAAACAAAATTGGTGTGTAATGAGGGCATGGAGATTGAGTGGACTAAGGCCATAGCAAGACCCTGGTTTCTTGAACCTTACAGGAGAGCCAATCTTTTACAGTGACCTAATCCACACTGCATGTTCCTACTTAACACTCCTCACTGATGCAGCTTCACCAGTGATGATACAATGGGGATTGTCTGGCTAGGCCACAAGTCAGCTTTTTTAAACTCATGTCTTGTCAAGCCCAGGTGTGCTTAACTTGGTGTCAGGAGGCCGTGTCCTACCCCCTCCTGCTGGTAACATGGAGGTTGGCCCTAACTTGGTACAAACCAGTCAGGGAAATAAGTCCCTGGGGACTTCCAGTACAGAAAAAATTGCAGCTATTCACAAAACAGATCAGCCAAAGCACCCTTTGTCTGACTGTTTATGCCTACTGGATCTGTCCTTCAACTAGTATAAATCTGCTCAGTGCTACTGCCTTTTTGTAGTCTTCGCCAGCATACACCAGCTGATGACTTAATGCTAGCATCAATAATCTTTAGCACAAGAAAGGCCCCAAGAAATAAACAGTACTGTAGAAAACCCCACATAACCAGTACATCAACACTGATAATATTTCACACACAGTGGATGGCAAGGCAGGCTGTTTACAAACTCACAGCAAGAGCAGTAAGGAAAAGAGCAGCCCAAGAGTGTGCAAAGCCCTTATTGCTGAATTCCTCCTGCAGTTGACAACAGCTACTGAGCAGCGTCTACTTCAAGATCTGCGGAGGACGCCAGATCAGAAATCAAACTGTAAAAATACTCTGCATTGGTACTCGCATTTCTGTGCTGGTACAATGCTGCTGACTGGTCCTCTTTGGCTCTAAATATGATGCTGTCAGTACTGAGAATATTTCTTAATCAGCACTGAAGAGTGCCTGCCAGGAGAGTAGAAGTGGCTGTCTATCAGTCTTGCTTCTGCAGAAAAAGCAGTTGTTTAAAGGAGGGGGCTGCTTGACCTTTCCATTTTTCAAACGTGCATCTCTTCGCCAAGACTGTGTCATTCTTTGTAAGCATTTTGTTGTTCAAAACAAATCTTATACTGTGAAATTTTTCTTCCCTCCCGTTGTATGTTGCCATTCAGCAGCCTCATACTAACAAGTAAGGAACCAGCATGTAATATGCTTCTCAAAATAATGAGCAAGTGCAGGCACCCTACTTCTAAGGCACAACCAACTCTGCAGAAACAGGCAATGTCATAGGTGAACTGAGCAAACAGGTGTGGGGTGGTCAGTTCGTAGAAGCAACTCTACAATAATAAGAAAGCGTTCTCCAGCTTGTGCTCATAAACAATCCTTCAACAGTAAAAAAGTGTGTGCAGGCAGATATTGCTGAGAAATACCACTATAACAAACTGACCTGCAATGCCTACTCCTCAGGAACAGCCTAGGCAAAACTATGATAGTCATGCAGAGAAATGGGTGTTGAGATGTCTAAGGATGAGAAACATTTTAAATCATGAAGGACATGCTTAAAATGCTTTAAAGCACCTTGAGAACGCTGGGGCAATTATGAGAAACGAAGATGGCTAACAAACAGGCAGCTTATGTATTCTGTATATTGCTGTGCACTGCACTCAAATATATCTTTCATAGCATTCCTGATGAGAAGCCAACACAAATGCCACTCTGATTAATCAGGAAACTACCCAGCAACAACACGAAAAGTTTGCACAACACCAGCAAGCACACAACCTACTCTGAAAGATATCTGGGTGAGGAAAGGTGCTCCTTTCATCAATACAAAAAAACCCTAAGGCTCAATGCTTGTGCAGATAATGAAGCCAAACATGTTTACACACCAGTGATCATTACATGCAGTGATTAGAGGAGATCTCAGGTTAATTTTCATCTCCGCTAGCTAACAGACTGATGACCTGCTGCCCCACCTAACCTCTTTGGAGTGACAAGTCAGGTGCTTTCACAAGCTGACAAGGCTGTCTTGTTCCTGGGGAAAACAAAGACTTTCTCAACATATATGACTAAAAAGGTCAATGAACCCCATGCACTCAAACTGGTGTAATAGGACCAGCTGAGCTAAAGCAAAAATTCCTTTTGCTGGAAGTAAATAGCACACTGTTATCTCCCCAGGGGCCAGGCAATAACAGGAGGCATGTTCCCATTCACTCTGCCAGTGTGTGATATGCAAGTGCTCTGCCTATAAATACAACAGCTTTTTCTTTTCTTTTTTTTTTTTTTTTCACAAGGCTGTGACAACTTCATCTCATCTGGGTACAACAAACACGCCTGAGTTGTGGCTATGCAGCAGGGCTTTCTGTTGTGTGTGTGCATGGTGGTGTTTTTTCTACCACATGGACCATATGTTACCTACTGCATGGTGTGGCTGCATTTCTGCCAGTGCATTAGGAGAAAACCAGGGCAGCTCTCCGTAGTGGCTGCATGGGGACAGAGTGCTTGGGGACATCCACATAAAGCAGCACCTGAACTGGAGACAGCCGGCTTTGGACTGTACTACAGCATAGGGAGCTCAAACGAGAAAGAAGTTATGAAGGCACTGGTAGGGGTTCAGAGGAAAGTTCCTTTTACAGTGTGAAATAATAAATGAGACCGTGACAAAAAGGCAATTTTGGGCTTGGGATTCTGCCTTGGTACTGTGCCAGCTAACCACGCTTTGTGCATTTAAAACTGACCTGGTCATTAATTTGTAACAGACTTGTGCAATGTGAACAAGGCCAAATCTCTTGGACAAAGTTGTTTTCTCTTGCAAGCCAACTGGAAATGCTCTGCATTTACTATTCACGGAGAAATCTGCTTGTCATATCTGTGACACGGCATTCTCCGCACTGCCCACTCAAGACACCTCCCACATAATTAGAATGTAAGAACAACTTTGCTGCATCAAACCAAAAGTCCACCTAAACCACTGCTGTATCTCTAGCAAGGGACAACGGTGGTTGCTGAAGGAGGAATATATGAAGCAGCTCTTACACATGATGATCCTTTCCCTACAGTATCCTCTAAAAAAATCAACAATAAGCAGTGTGAGCTTTCCTGAGTCAGGCTGCATCTGGACTGTTGCATCTGCATCATGTACAGCTCTGTTTTCCAGGCATTTATCTAATGTCTTTTTGAACTCATTTGGATCTAATTCTCTCAGGGAGACAAAAGGTAAAGTTATGGTAACTGGAGCTATTTATGTTACAAAGGAGACATGTAAGAAGGGGGTTAAAGCTAATGAATGGCTTTGGGAATGGATGGGACCTTTCTCAGAATAGAACAATAGGGTGCTTTTATGAAACTGGGAGACAGAAAACACAAAACTATTAAAAAAGAAAGAACGCTCTTTTGTATTATTCGGCATTAGCCTTCAGAACTCATTGCTGCAAGATAGTAGTACCCTGTACTAGCTGCAGAGAGCCTGTCTAGTCTTTTAGGTGTTGATAGTTAGTCGAGGTGACTCCTACATTTCCTGTTGAATCAAGCAGGTCACAACTTCAGCCAGTTTTTAGTTGCATGATTTGAACTGAATTTCAACTCATCACTACTAATCAGGCTCAGAAAAAGGGAAACTGCTGTCAGGGGCCTTCCTTGGTGAAGCAGCAAGTTAACAGGCAGGGGTAACATTGCATATGAACACTGACCATCTAGCTACACTCATGAATGTTGCTCCTTGCTGGACTTCACTTTGCAGGACAGGAAAGGGAGCATGGTTTCCTTACCTGTGTTGCTGCTGGCTGACCAATGACCACCCATCCTGGACACTGCTGGTCACTGTGATGTGAGACAGAGACATTGGAAGCCCACTGATCGAGGAAGCCTTTGGGAGTATAAACACCACAGTCCTTGATGCTGGTCATTTGCTCAAATTCCTCACATACTCCATCACCATCATGGAAATAGCACCTGCTGGGTTCATCTGCCAGGAGAAAGCAGAGAAAAGAAATCACAAAGGACTGCCTACACGTCTGCAATCTAGTTGCTAGTACTTGCTAACATCAGCAGTCATGTATCTGCTGGGCCAGGTCACTGGGAAGTGAAAGTGTTGGTCACTTCTAGACAATAGCAAGGTGATTTTAAAAAAGCCAAGCAACAATAGTCAACTTTTGTATTGGGCAATTCCCCCAAGATATTTCTAATGTAAGGGGTTTTCTGCTTATTTTCATCTATCTCCATTTACAAGGATGGAGACAGAAGAAAGCTGAGATAGAAAATACATGGAGAGACAATGTGGGTGTTGGCATAATTCCAACTTGGATGGAAAAATGCCAACGGAGGGTCTGGTCTACAATGTTTCCCTTTTTGTTTTTAAAAAGATATCTGCAAAACAACAACAGCAGCAGCGACTGTGAATTTAGGGATGGCGAAAACTGCCAAGTTCACAGTTGTAGTGACCAAAGGGCGAAACAGATCTGTTTATCCAAAGAGCAGCTACAGTATACATAGTGTGAGGGTAAGCTTGCCACATACACACACGGCTTCAACCAACATGACTCAGATTTGACCTGAAAGGATCAAAAGCAGCAGAAGACTTTATTATCCTTGTCCATTTATTCTGTGGCTTCTCTAATGAGACTGCCAACAAAGATGCCAAATTTTTGAGGTTGTTTCTGTAACACTGGACCATTAAAAACTGAACTGAGATCCATCTACTCTTTTCAAACAGACTGCATAGCAATAATGACTTTCAGTCATTAGAGTACTCTGTGAAATGGAAACCTTTGACCTGTTGGTATCCTATTTTGTATTGTATTATCATTGCCAGTCCCCAGAGGTATCCAGTTCTGACAGCCTGTTGTATTTTTGTCTGGCAAATAAGCCTGCTGAAAAAATGGTAGGAAATTAGCCAGAGCTGCTAGCTGGACTGATGGAAACAATCCCTAAGGAGACTCCGGTCGGTAGCATTGGACTATCTTGAGCTAGGTGTCAAAAAATCCAACGGCTGCTCAATTTTGAGCTACTTCCAAACTACTAAATCCCCTGTTTATTTTTCCTCCTAGTTTACACAGTGAAATACCATCATGAGCCAGAAAAAAATCAGTTTATTGCAATTCAATTATTTAATGACTTTCACTCCTTTTTCCTTCCCTTCCTCTCAGTCCCCCGTGCAAAATTCCAGGTCCTTAAGAGAGTGTGAGTTTGAAAGAATGGACAAGTCTATGTCATTACAGTTTCATTTCCTCACGACCTCTGCAGACAACTTGTGTACGTGGATAAGTGTGGGGAACTGTGTATTTGCCGGGCCAGTACTCTGAGCTGGTGAAAAGGAGCCGGCGTGAATCTGGAAGCCGTTCAGCTGTATGAGTGCAGCCCCATGTCTGAGTGAATCTTCCCAGGGTGGACAAACTTCTTGACCCTACATGTCACATCTTAAAATCTTCATATGGCTGGGAGCCACCAAACATATACCACACACCTCGAGGAGCTCAGAGGAGTGCTTGGGAGAGTGCTTCACAGACAAAAGATGACAATGACTCCCTGGGGTATCCCATTACTCCAGGGTGGGAGGGGGCTCGGGTGGATGTGCAGATGGGCCCTAAGGCAACTCAGTAGTGCTGGCCCCAGCACCCATTGCCTTGCCTCCTCCCATGGCCGGATTGCCCAACAGTCCTGATGCCAGTAGCACCCTGCTACTCCTCATCTGATATGGACCCAGCTGGGAACGTGTGGTTGAACTGCTCGTAAACGGTAGGTGCCCCGAGAGCCCCAAGCTTGGACATCCATGTAATATACCTTGTTTCTCTGCAGGGCTTATTAATGCTAGCACAGTGCTACACCAGTGTGGCTCATTCATCCCTGAGAGAGACACACTCTGTGTCTGGCAAGCTCAAGGAAGGGGCAGGGAGAGCATGTAACTGTGACGGCCATGGAGACAAACCCTGGGTTCCCTCATTCTTATCCTTCTGCATCTCTTGTTCTGCTCTTCTCTCTGCAGAGACGTTATCAAAGCGTAAGCCAGGTCTCTGCTGTACCCGAGAGCAGTAGGATAAAGCTAAGCACCTCACCCGCCTCAGAGCACTATGTCCCAGTTTGAGTGAGAGTCTCAACAGAAATCTCTGAGAAATATTCAGCCCTGGAAAGACTGTGGTCAGCATCAAAAATGCTCATAAACAAATCCCAAATATATGAAAATATGTATTTTTGAAAAAAGAGTTTCTTTGTTGTTTTATGAAAAGGGTCTTAGTTCTGTAAAAAAGGAAAAAAAAAAAGAAAGGAAAATACCTACCATATTAAAAAGACCCAACCTTCAGCATATAAACATATGTACAGATACACACTTACAGTGAAACACCAGCACCCAAGTGCATCCTGCTACACACCCACACTGACAGAAACATTGACACACAAACACATGTACGCTCTCTTTACACATACCCAATGCAGTCACCCCACTGATGCAAATGCATACCCAGAAACTCACAGCCTAATTTTAGGCATATGTGTTTAAACAGTGTTTCCCTGGCCTTCCTGAAGCACTGACTTACTTTCATGACCAGCCCTGAAGTAAGCACAACATTTATATAGCAACATACTCCTGCACTGGCTCCAAATGTTTCTTCCTAATGCGATGATAAACGTAATGGGCTTCTGATAAGATCGTGTGTTTGGGATAAAAGAATACTCAAGACCTACTCCAATGCGATGACTTAATTCATACTCACATGGATGGGAAGACAGCCTTTGAATAGCTGTGATCCAGGCCAGTGTGTGATCCTAACAGAGGCTAATTTGTTCCTGATTATGCTTAAGACCCCAATAAATCTGTCTGCTCAGAGTCTGCAAAACCCGAGGGAGGAACCGAATGGAGAGACTGAGATGTCTGAATTAAATGGAGACTGCCTAAATGATTAACAAAATCTTACTGAACTGCACTGTCATGAGCCCTTCTGCTGTGCTAGTCCTGGAGAGTTGCTGCACCCTGCCCTCCATTGCAGCGCGGGTTTGCTGGCTGGATGACAGTGCGCACAAAGGCTGAGAGATTAGGTACCCGCTCGCTTTTTTGTGCTTTGAAAAATGATGGGGGAAAGGGGCTTTGCAACCCTAGCTTTCTTTTAAGGAAGATCGGTAAGTCCTACTATTGACACTCCAGCCTGAAGCGTGCCATGCCACGCTTTGAGGGGAGTGTTGGTGAGAAGAGAGGAAGACCTTTCCTGCCCATGAGCTTCCTACTTCTGAGGGATGGCAAAGAGGCAGACTTCTTTAAATCCTTCCCAGACACTGGTGAGGTGACTGACGAGGACATCAACCTACAAAGCCAAATGTGGTGCATCACTGGGTGGGCTGCCAAAAAGCAGCAGAGACTCTTCCTTCTGCAGTTGTTGAGCACCAGCTCTGATTCCTGGTTCTTACTGTGGTCTTGGATGCTTGGTAGATTACACGTTGGGCTTTACATTTTCATGAGCAAAGTGAAGAACGACCAGATTGTTTCTTCCTACGATTGCCCTCACAAAATAAAAACTAACAGGCTTCTTCCCTTTCTACAGTGGTGTGAACACAGCTCAGTTAAATTCGTAGAGTTGTACAGGCTCAAAGCTGGGGAGGGCAGTGTCAGGAATGGTGTATTTCTAGGAAGCAGTAGCTAATATCTTTATTTCCATAATGGTGCAAAATGCCTTTTCCATTCTCTTTTCAACTACTGTGACACAAAAGGCATCCAGGGCCTTGGTAATATGAGCTTATTTTTGTCTCCACAGAGCTTTATAGGCTCCCAAGATCTAGCGAAGGTCATAGCAATGTGTTGGTCATATACGGCCTGTGTCATGGACTATGTTCATCAACACCAGGACTTCTCACTTCAGAGTTGAATCTGATTTGAAAGAGATAATGCAGGAAGGGAACATGAAGGAAATCTGATTTGTCCTCAAGGAAAAATGACTTCAAAAAATTAAAAAACAGTTACCTGGAAATCCAGCTTAAACCTAGAACAGTAAAATGTCTGCAGGCATAGCACCTGGCAATAGGAAACAGCATCTCTGGGGGACTGACAACAGATGCTGAAGGATCCTGAGCTGAACTCGGGGAACACGTATTCATTCAGGCAGCCTGAGCTCCTTTCCCCTGACAAAGTTCTTACTGAAGGCACAAAAAATGTTGGGGCCAAACCAAAGTCCCTCTCTTGCCCTCACTTTGCAAAAAGGCAGTCTCTGGTTCAGCGAAGATTTCTGAGACATCTGGGAATCCCTGAACACTCTGCGGCAGACGTCAGTCTAGAGAGGGGGGATTTGTTGGGGGAAACAGATTGGCAAGACCTGGCCTGCTTCCTATTGCAGTCAGGCTTCAAGATCAAGAACGATCTTGAGGCTCTTATGTGTTGCACCAGAAAATGACGCAAACTCCATTTCTCCTTGCTTCTTAAGCTGCCCGAGCCCAGTGCAAAAGACAGCCTTTTGTACTGAAATATAAACCCCTCCTCTGGGGTTCACAGATGAAAGGATGCACAAGCTAAGGCAGAGAATTTAGGGAGCACCTGGGAAATGCCTGCCAGACCAGGTCTGGATGAGCAGGTAACTCCCCATCACAGTTATCTGTTCAAAGTAAGGGTAGAAAATAACCAGCGAAATGAATGAAGTCTGGTACAGATCAGGAAGCAGACATGCAGGATATACACTTATCTGTGATAGGCAGCCTTCCACCTCATTAAAAAAAAAAAAAAAAAAAGAGAGATAAAAAGATCCAATTCATAGCACAGGGCACATCCTCCGATGAGGCTTTTAATGTCCGAGCCACATAGTCAAAGTGCTGGGGACAGACACTTGGGGTGGCTTCCTGTTTTCAGCTAGAACGCAATGATTGGCATCAGCATAGTCTTCTTTTGTGCAATAACTACTATTTTTTTTTAAAGGCTAGACAAAAAAAAAGGAGTATTTTTAAGCTCAGCTGTTTACTTAGGGATTTTTCCAACTATAACAAGTCTCACGCCACATAACTATTTGTCCAAAAAAAAAAGAAAAAAGAAAAAAACGGGGGGCAGGGTGGTGGATGGACAAAAATGCAGAAGCATTGTCTCAGAGTAACAAACTCTTGGAACAGAGCAAGCTTCACATTTTAACCCCTGAAAGGTCTATCCAAGGGTGTGCAGGCCTTTTCAGACACAGGAAGGGCCAAATCACAGGCTCACTGAAGTCAGCAACTTCTGCAGAAGCAGGATTTTACCATCCTGTCACTTAATCGGCATCTCCCGCACTGGTGTTTATGTTCACAGATGAGAAGAAACGTATCCAGAGGTTTCTATCACAAAAGGAGAAATAATTCCACTGCATATCACATGAACCCGGCAGCTGAGCAATCACAGAACCTGTTCCATTTATTTCTATGGAGTTTCACCTTTGGCTTCAGTGGGAAGAGAGTGAATAACATGGCATGCTTCCAGGATATCTGCTAATCTCTTCTTTAATATTGAAGAAGCCAGAGACAGAGATATTTCCTGCTACAGTAAAATATTCGAGAGTTATTTTCCTTCCTGGATGTTCTGATTTGAAAAGAGAAAAACCATTACACAAAGCTTGGGCAGACCTTTCTGAATAAAGTTGCATATCAATAAATTGTGACATTATCCTTCAATGAAATAAAACAGACACCTTGGAAATGAAGGCAACACAGGTGTTGCAATCTACTGCAGAACATCCAGGGGTCTCATAGGAGGCTTTTTTCCCTACAATATGACAATCATGTCTGAGCATCTCCTGAACTGAGCACGCAGGCATAATGCATTTGCAGAGCACGGCTCCCTGGTAATTCAGCTGCTTCGTGGAAATACATTCCTGGGCTTGTCCTTTGTCTGGCGTAACTCAGCTCATTGGTATGATATAGCGGTCGGAGCACAATAATTATGCAATTGATCTGCGTGCTGCAGACAGATACAATTACAACTCCCTCCCAGAGCCTGGCACTGAAATTTGATATTTCACCTCCAAGAACACGAGCCTTTGTCACTTAAGTGAAAGGATATTTTCCATCGCTAGCAGTGGTAGTAAGACCTTATCTGCTCTGTGGCTAGCCAACAGGAGCCAATGTGGCCTTCCCCCAACCCCAGGCAACCAGGCACATTATAAAAGCACTACAACACATGTCCTCTTCCCACCTAATCTTGTTTCCCTCCCTGGGTGGTTGGATAAATCAGAGAAGCAGTGCTGAGAGTATTTCAATATTTCCTCAGACTTAGACGGATGTATTAGCATGGAGACTGTTTGACTGAAAGTCTTGAGGCTTCTGTCACACAAGGCAGCGACCTCTACAACCATGAGAAGGCTGGCCAGCATGGCGCTTCTCGACACCTGTCCCACTTGCTTGGGAGGCTGGGAAGGAGCCCAAGAGAAAAAACCAGTGGTGCCATTCACCAAGGAAAACAAACTGCGTGTTTGTACGTGTGGTAGGATGTTATTGCAAAGGAAGGTCTTGTGCTCAGCATCATCTTCTGCACAGCAAGCTGCTGTTGAGTTACAGAGGATGCTCTAAGGAGGGAAGTATGTCTAGTCATGGAAGCCTCTCTGATCCACAGAGAGTAATGCATGAGGGATGCAACAAGCAAAGGAGTAATTCTTCTGTTGGGCTCTCATTCTAACTGTGTCCTAAAAACCAAAGCTGGATTGAGCTGGGCTGGAGTCACTGGCCTACGGAAAAATGCAGGCAAATACCACTCCAGCCCACATTCTCCTCCACAAAAAAGCATCTGTCCTTTGTATTTTGCTGCCTGAGATGCCTGCTCTCTCTGCTCCGTGGCTCAGCTGGCCCTGCTAAGATTGCACTATTAATGATGGCAGCCTGAAAATCACTTTAAGAGACTTTATGACGATGTTGTGACTACTAACTTGCCAAATGAGTGCTTTGACATTTTAGAACATGTAGCCACGCTCCCATGAGCTGCAGAAAACAGTCAGCTTCAAAGTATTTGCCCTAACTGAAGGATTCACACAACTATCGTCTGAATGGCCATGGTCAGTAAACTCATTGCTACTTGCCGTGAAATTCTGCTATAGAACCTCAGCTTCTTTATCGACAGCAATACTCTTTCCCGAGCTCCTTGGTCAATGCTTTAGACTTACTGATGCCCTGTGAGATGCTGAGTTTCTCTTGCAAGGTGGCTCGGTTTCTCCCATGCTGTTGTTCTACTAAAAGCCCTTGGCAGGGTCAGCCAAGGCCTATTTAATGTTTGTGAAAGAAGGCGAAATCACCATTAGCTGCTGTGTGGGGCCACGGTTTAGGCAGTCAAAGCTGTGTTCCTGTGCAGGGGTATGAGGAAGGGAGGGGGAGAGGATGGGAGCGAGGAGCACTCAAAGCATGCCCACAATGAATATGGATGGTCATCCATCAATTTATTTTAAGCACATTACTTCTCTGTCAGAAAGGGAAAAAAAGGAAAAAGAAAGAAAGGAAAGAAAAGACATATAAAATTAGGTTTGTGTCACTCATTTAACACTGCAATTTCCCTAGAGGATTATGCACCAAACAGAGATAGCAAGCTCATGAATATTAATCATTTCCCTGAATGCAATGCAGCCCACCAAACAATAAGATTAGGGGAAAGTGCTATGCTTAATTTATGGATAATGGGAGAGGTAAAGGATAGAGCTCCCACAAAGGTAAGGCTCACAGCTGGAGGGAGAGGCCTCTGAGGAGGAGAAGGACAGATCCAGATTTTTAAGGTAGCAAAAAAACATTTGAGGCCAAGCAGGAGAGAAAGAAAAGGTGTTTAAGGATCATTGTCAAATTAAAATCATACTTCTCCCTGAACAACCACTGGCAACTAATGCTTCAAGCATGCCAGAAATTGGTGGTAAATTAAAGAGCTACGTATATTTATTTTCTCTTTTCCTCTGCTTTGTGCCTTTCCTTTTATTTTACATCCCTGAGGCCCTGATCCAACAAACCACAGAGACGTGTGATTAACCTGAAACATTCACATTCTTCAGTAGGACCACTCACATGTGGAAGTTAGCAGAAGCACTGACCTGTTTTGCTGTCAAAAGGCTTTAGCAAAGAGCCCCTTATAAGCAAAGGAGATAAAAGTGTAGCAATAACACTGGTAAGATGCAACCAAAAACCCCATAAATTGCCAGGCAAACTTAAGGGTACATAGAAGTTCTGAGGCTACTTCCCAGCTGTGTTTCAATGTGTCTATCAGTCTTTACTCATCTCTTTTCATATTACTTTCTCTCTCCCTCCCTTCTTTTTTATTGATCTCTGCATCTTTTTTATTATATCCTTCTCTTTCTTCGGCACTGGTGAGCTAAATCAATGCATAATGCACATGACACTCAACAAAAGGAATGCAAATGAAAGCAGCGCTCTTTTTCAATGTCTGCACATACATATCTAGGTGCATGTGTACAATGTTGGGGTGTGGGAGAGTGCATACCAAGGACAAGGTGCTCAGCTGCTTGTTAGACACCCGTTTCTCAGTGGTCCGGTGAGAATGGATCAAGTGCTAAAAAGCGCTGGGTTCCCACAACTGCAAATCTTAACTCTTATGACTGGGGCCTGTTTTACACAGGACACATTGGCTTGAACTTGGCTGAGATCCACAGTAATCGCAAAAACCAGTTATCCTGGGAGTAATCAAGAGCAAGGTGAAAGAAAAGCAGCCAAGAGGTAGGAAAGGGGTGCATCAGTCACAGTGGACATAACTTTGATTTGCTTGTCTCCTACAAATCAAAAGGCAAAGCGAAACTTTCCCCGTGGGACCAAATTCTGTGCAGAGGAGATAAAATATGCAAAATCCACTATGCAAAGGGGAAAAAAAGTAGAGATGATAAATTTCAGGATGGGGAAGGGTGAATGTACTGCAGAACTTAAAAAAGGAGTATTGCCAGATGCTTTCATAAATTAATTAATTAATTAATCTCACTGTCGCTCTTCAGCATGTTGTAGGAAGAAAATGCTATTAATCTTATCTGTTTTCTGTTGCTCGGCTTTGTGTTCAGAGAAGGCCAGGACAGCCTGACAGTAAGACCACACAGTTTTCTTCCCTGCCTCCCTCCTTCCTTCCACCACGCCCCTCCTCCCTGGCAGAGCAGATTGATCCACTGTTATCTGATTAGAGAGGAAAGGAGGAGGGAAAACAAAACCGAGAAAAAAAAAAAAAAGTCTGATTTTATTACAGGCACTAGCGCAAAGTGTCCTGAGAGCCTTGTGCCATTTATTCAAAGGAAAGTTGGATCAATTAAAAAAAAACAACCATAAACCTCATGATCATAAAAGGCAAAGGGAGAAAGAGAGGCAGAGGGACACCTGCAAACAGGTTGCCTCCATCCTTGGAGATATCCAGAACGTGGCTGGACATGACCCTGAGCAACATGTTCCAACTTTGAAGCTGGATCTAACTTTGAAGTTGGCCCTCCTTGGACCAGAGACCTCTAAAGACTCCTTCAAACCCAAATTATTCTGTGATTCATGGCTCTAAATCTGAAGCTTGGTAGTGTTTGCAGGCTCTGTTGTATTTGTCTTCTACCAAGTGCAGAGACTTGCGTGGTCTCTGCTTTGGAAGGAAGAAGCCTGCTTGGGCTTTGCTATCAAACCTCCTGCTATGGAACCCCCCCCAGTGACACCCCTTCAGCCCTGCCTTTGCAAACAAAATGTTTGGTGATTATTTTCAGCCATGTGGGACCCAATCCTGCAGACAATTTGTGACAAGCATTGCCTTCACTGTTGTGGTTAGATTTGCTGAAGTTTAAAGAATGCCTTGTGGTAGTTCAGAAACATGCCTGGAAGGAAGCATTTGCAAGATCAAACCCTGAGGCCCCCAAGTCAGCAAAGCCTCTGAACATGTGTTTGAGGCTCACTGAATTCTTTGGTGAAGGGGAGTGATTCCCGGGGCTCTAAAGAGCTACATAATACAAGAAGAGCATCACTGCAAAAATAACACTCTCTGAAATAATTACTTGTTGTCCTACAGGATTATAACATGTGTTAGCCTTGTAAACATGGAAATAAAGTACACTTATTTTTCTGTGCTACTCAAACAGGGACCCAAGCATTCTGTATTTTCCAAAAAAACACCCCATCAGTCTCAAAGAAGACTTTTGTTTGGCTGAAGGCAGAGGATCCGGTCTGATATTATTAGATTGTGGAGAATGCTTAATTTCTGCTCTTTTTAATTATTATTATTATTATGCAGAATGTACAGCTACTTGCTTCTCCAACATCTTTATGTTTTCTGGTGAGATTTTAATGCTTGATATGTTAAAACAGAATAGAAATCAGTACTGTTCATTTGTGTGAAAGATTAGCCAGCAGTTTCTCTCTAGCTCTTAATGTCCTAATTTATGGTGGTCCGGCACCCATAAAAGCCAATAGGACCTGTTTCACAGGTACTGCCTTATCTGAACCTTTCCTAGGGACTTGAAGGCAGTGTTTGCCCCAAAACAACACAGCTGATCTACCCTCGCAGACCCTGCATGCACAGTGAGGCCATGACCACCACAGCAGTCACACCACCACAACTCTAAAGTGACGCAACAAAATATTTGTAAAGTCATGCAACAAAACATTTGTAAGCTCTGTGTCCACGCACCTTTCCATTGATTCAGCTAATTTGATTCACCTAAGTGAATCCCCATATTCAGTATTTCTCAGACAATTTGATTTCATTTGCTTTTGTAATCCAGGACCAGTGCAAAACCCCAACCTTCCAAAGCCCATGACAATCAAACAACTTTTAATCTCTGGAATTCCCCTTTCCTTTTCAACAGAAGCAAATCTGAGAAAACCTTCCTCTGTAATGGCGTAGAAAAATCCATCTGTACGTTTTAGTTGCTTCATTTTCTAGTCGTATTGCTGTCAGACAGGTTTTTTCCACACTCTTAACCAGCCCCATTGCTGGTCCTGGAGATGAAGGTGTACACATGCATAAAACAGGCTCCTGCACACACCTGGCAGAACACCACTATGGGGTCGAAGGCTTGGGACATCCCACTCTTACTCCTGTCTGGGGATTACTTACAGCATGATGCAGCTCCTGCCCAGCCCACACAACCCAGTTTCCTTGAGAACCAACATACACAGGGGAGGACCTTGGTCATATCCTAACGTAATGCTGGGATGTGGTCAAAGTACAGACCTGGACTGAGGAGCTCTGACCTGCTGCTGAGCAGGGTGATGCAGCTATACAGTTCCAACCCACATCCTTGCTGGAACCAGCCTCGCACTAAGCCTGACTTTTAGAGGACCCAAAACATTTGCATAAGTGTTTATCTCGCTTTCAAAATATTATGACTAATATCTTTCAGTGCTTGAGGCTCTAATGCAGCAAGTTACTTGAAACAGAAACATAACTTCAAGACCACCAATAGTTACCATTAGCCTCAACCATAAATACAGTCAGATTTCAATAAAGCAATTTACATATGTAAATAGGTACATCACCAAATCAGGCCTCAAGCTGCACAGCATGGAATGCTGAAGTAAAAACGTAGCCATTATGACAAGACAAGCAGTCCCTAGCTTACCACCCAAGGGAAACATGGTGCCTGTGAGGTCCTTTATATGTCACTCCAGGCTCAAGAGATAATTGTCCGTTTGCCAAAAAGAGCCAATTTCAGTCTTGTCAACATTATATTATCTGCTTAGGACTGATGCCCTGAGCTGAAGGCATGGGATCACTAGATGGGACAGAGTATTTGCTTCATCAGTCCAGATAAGAAATCTCACAAAAATCTCTTGAGAAAAAGCCAATGCTTTATAAATATTAACTTTGGTTTCAGAAGCTCTGCATGTTTCATCCTTCCCCAGATCTGCTGAGCCCTGTTTGGGAAATACAATCCCATAATGCAGGGCTACCCCACAAAAGGTACAGTGTAAATTGGTCTCCACTTCCCTTCTCTGCCCCCAGCATTCCTAGAGAGTTTAATAAATATGTAAAGCTCACAACTGCAGCCCTGCTATCCCTGATAGCTTGAGCATCTTCCGGCCATTGTGCTTACAGGTTTTGCTAATCAGAGCAAACCAGGCTTGCAAATGAAATCTGATTAAGTAGTTTCCACCTCTGAAAAAGGGGATTAGCTAGACCTTTGATCCTCAGATATTGATTTGCAACTCAAAGGAGGTGTGACCTCAGCTGGACTTGCTTCTGGTCTCACTCCCTTCCCCTTTCACTCCTCCTCCTGTTTACCAGAAAAAAACAGTTCATGTCTTCTCACATAGCCAGATCTAAAGCCTATTGAAGCCAGTGGAAAACCACCCACTGACTTCAATGGTCTTTGGATCAGTCCCACAATGGCTGACTTAGCCTTAAGTCCCAGGCTGTTTCAAAGCCAGCAGAACCAATTTCCCATCAAAATGACCAGAAGCTGGGAAGATATGTTCACCTTTCAAACCTACAAATTCCACCTTTTTCTCTCTTCTGTGACACCTCTTCAGCTGCAAATGCTGAAAATACTGTTGATTTTTGCCTTGCACTCTGCGTAGAGTTGTCGCCTGCCGTGAGTGGAAGGGTTCTGAGCCACTTACCAATGCAATTAAAGGATAACTCCTGCAGGCAGAATAGGGAGCAGCCATCACCGTTGATCTTGTTCATATCATCGCATTCTTCCCCCAAGTCTCTGTAGGCAGGGCACACACATGCAAAAAGGAGTCAGATGGCAAATGGCATCATCCCAACGATCACTGCAACCCCTCTGTAGAACCCTAAAGCCCTGAAATCAGTACAGTGGCTTTGTGTGCTGGCCCTTAAAATACCTCTCCCTTTCTCCTCCAGCCCTGACTTTCATCATTCCTGGTTCACAGGCTTGCCTGGCCACTTCTCTCCTGCACATGTGGATACCACTTGCTCTTCTCTGATGAGGATATGAGTAACTTCCTTCATAGCTGGTGTGGCTGCAACTCAGCAGGTGGGGAAAAAGAGAACAGGAACCTCTGAAACTCTTTGTATTAAATCTGGAAGGGCCAGACTGTGACCCCAGCATGGGAATAACAAGGCATAAAGTCTGGTGCTGGGCTATTCCAGGTGACAGCATTTGGAGGACAGCAGTCGACAGGGAGCAGGTGGTGTTGGGGATGGGGTCTTGCCTTGTGCCAGCCCGCACAGTTGCAGCAGCGTGTGGGGAGAAGAGTGTGAACCAGATGAGAAAGGGGCTGCTGCAGCTGCAAGTGGGGCCACAACCAACCAAGCTGTGACAGTCTGGTTCCTGCTCGCTCCTGAGGCAGCTCAGCTATTGTTTGACGCTTGCTGCAAAGCCACAAGTGATGTTTGAGGAATGTGCAAACATAACAGTAGGAGAAAAGTTATGGAAAGCAAAATTAATCTGTCTTTCTCCATCTCTCTTTCCAAGACTACCCTGGATTCATATGTCGTCTGATTGTTCTCTTTGACTTCCCTGCCTTGTTGGGCCTCATCCTGAAAATACTTGCTGCCAGGTATATCATCTGATGGAGTTGTACTATGTGACTGCTGATCAGCATTATTTCAAGAAAATAATACTGGCTGGATTAAGCACTTACTTGTTGCTACTTCCATCATTTAAAGAATTTAATTATCTAATGCCAGGAAGCTTTGAAGCAAGTGGCCTTAGGGGCCAACATAGTAAAAGAATAAACCCTAACATAGTTGTGAATGATTGTTTTACATCGTCAGTGGTCTGGAGATTGGCAGCTGGTGAGAGGGAGGAGCTGATCGAGAATATGCAGTTCCCAGCACTGTCCCTGAGAGGCCAAATCTAACACCTCCATATGCATCCCCGCTCCAGTGGTCAGTCAAACAAGAAGCTGCACCAGGAACCTGGCCGACCACATAGCAGGGGTTTTACCCTGTCCACCAGCTGCCAGGCACACGGGACTTCATGCATAAGGACAGCATCAAAGGCTGTGTGGATTTTTCCAGCACTTACTTGAGCTCCATACAGGAAATGTCATATATATGTATAAAGATATGGAGACATGAACAAACAGCATAAACAGCATATAGCATACTTTCATATCGATCCTGCTGTCTGGACTCCATTATCTGTATCTCTGTATCTACTGGTGCCAGGATAACAGGGCCTAAGTTCCAATTAAATGTCATCATCCTGGTAATCATCAAGCACGTGAGTCATTATCTACAGATGAGAGCCAGCCTAAACTAAGGAGACATCAGAGGTCATCAATTCCTTTCTAGTCTCAGATTCTGGCTGAGGAGATGTGCCCAGATTTATCTGTTTGCTCACTCCAGGCTTACATTTGGATAATCCCGTCTCCACAGTATCCACTTCCAGAGATATACACAAGAGCGGGGGAAGGCTCGCTCTCCTCCATCCCGGAAACAATGATGACCTGGTATGTGTACGTGGTCCTATCGCTCAGTTCCCTGCAAGACAAAAAGAAATATTAAGTGATCAGTAAGTACAACAAAGGTGGTAGCAAAGGGCAATTTTGGCTGCCAAAAAAAGCAAGTTTTAATTCAGTCAGGTCCTCAGAATATTCCTACCTCATTTTGATGGGATTAATTTTTGGTTGGGTGTCTTTTTTGTGTGAGCACAATCAGCGCTACCTATGTCCATGCTTGATTTATGCACAGCTCTGAAATAGATGCAACTTTTGACTATTTGACAGCTAAACTATTTGCTGATGAAAAACATGCAGTTCGGTCTGTCGCTGCTTACACCTGTACCTACACTAAAGATGGCATTTCCCTGACACCATGGCAGCGTATCAATCCTCCCTGCATCCAGGGGGAAACAGTAACACCATTACCGACAGGCAATAGCACTGCAGCATTTGAGAAACCAGCCCTGTGCTTCACTGTGCTCAGCCTCCAAGCACTTCTGCTCCCATCTCTCCAGGGCAGGGACAGCATTACCTGCAAGTTTGTAGCATAGTTCATTTAAGGAAGTTAAAATACCCTACAAACACTGGTTACTTCCTCAACAGCCCTGAGCTCAATCCAACTGCAGCTGGAGCCAGTGGGAATTTGCCCATTGATTTAAGACAGAATTGGACTAGGGATGTTTCAGTGAAAGGTAAGTTATCCACTTTGCATACAGGTATTAAAACAACAGATTTAAAAAGGAATGCACAAAAAATAGGATCCACACCACAGCACTGCATCATGGTATTAGCATCGAAATATTCACAAAAGAATTAGCAAACTGCTACATATTTATGCAAAGCCATAATTACCTAAATCCGGTGCATCTGTAAATGAGGAATAATTTTTTTATATGCAATACAGAAATAATGAAGAACCTAATATAAATGTTTAGCTCTTTTACAATTTCTTTTACATTATCAGAACTCAAAACATTCCACAAAGAAACTCATTACCATTATCCTCATTGTGCTGATTTGTAAAGCCATGGAGTGGTGAAGGCAAAATGATTTGCTCCTAACCCACGCCAGTCCTCTACTTATTCGCTCATATTGCCCCAATTACTGACAATAATATACATGCCTTTTTGTCACAGGAACTTGGTCAAAAAGCATGTATTAATGAAGTGTGTACTATGAAGAGATATATCTACTACACAGAGCAACAAAGCCATTGAAGTAGATATCAATGGTCTGTACTTGCTGAAATCTTCAAGTTCATGAAATAAGTATCTCCTTACAACATTCATTAAATTAACAAGCATGACTTAAACTCCAATATCACACATTATATTTTACAACAAAGCTGTTTCTCATGAAACTATTAACTGTCATTGAAAGAATTGCAGGCGAACAGCACTGGGATTTGATTCTTTGTTACCACACTTGAAATGGGGAGTGAAAGTCAGTGGAATGAAAACACAACACAACTGGCTTTCTCATTGCTTCTTCACCTGGTTCCTGTCAGCAATAGCCTGTAGCTCCTACTAGCTAAATTTGAGGATTCAGGTAGCACAAACACTATCTTAATTCACCTACAGATTGAGGAGACATCTACCCAGATATTGGTATGAGTGTTTATTCAATCAAAGTGAAAAATTTCAAACTTCTGCCCTTGGGATGTATTTAAAAAAAAACTGTTAAAAAGAAAAAAAAATATTACAGGAAATAACTTAAGTGGCCAAACACACATTGTTGTATAATACTGAGGGTTTCCTCTAGATTTCACTCTCGGATAAATCCACTTATTAAGACGGGAAGTTTCTGATATATACTGATGAAATGAAAGTAGAGGCAAGCTTTGATTATTAAAGAGCAGTTATTTCTCAAGTTCCTTCTCAAAACCATTTGTAAAATATTTAAGATTAACAAATATACTTGCAGAAATGTGGATTTTATCACTAGGGTTCTGCTAACCACAAAAAAGGTTCAAATCTTAGAAAAGACTGTTAACAAATGAACAGTTTGAGCAGCTATAACAGCTACAAAATAAATCCGTGCTGCTTTCTGACACACCAAGATCACATGCATAAGTGCAAAATAGTAGTTTTCAGATTCTGATGTTTTGTGTGATTTCCACTGACACCCATAGGTGATGGGCAGGCATTCGGCTAACAGCAGAAAATGTGCCTCTGCAAGCGTGTTTCAGTTTGTGGGAGTGTTTGTGTATGCTCATGTGTACATGTAAGCAAACGGAAAACAGGAAAAGTTCAAATTTGTTTATGTACAGGGCGGGAAGTTGGCAGAACGTAATGGAAGAAGCCATAGTACTAAATTAAGCACAGGAGAGAATATGGTGGTTATGAATTATTAGGTGACTGGAGATGAATGTGTATGTGGGTGAATAAGACAGAAAACAGGAAATAAAGTTATTAGGTAGGGAGAACTCTGGCATATTTAACTGTATGGATTGTGAATGAAAAACTGTATGGGGAGAGGACCCTATGGACGTCAGAGAAGAGGGACTGTTGGCTTTGTGGCAGTGGGCTTTGGTCTAATCCTGTCACTTGCTACAGGCTGAGGAGGGAGATTTCCAACTGCAGCCTGCTGCTCAAAAACGGAAAGCTCTTGGACAAATGATTTGTTGTGACAAGCAAATGATCCTTATAGTTTAGTGACACAAAAAAAGGCCATTTCTTCTCCAAAAAAGAAGGTGAACAAAATATTTGACTCCCTACACATAGATTTAGGTATTTGCACAGCCTGGCTTCCCTTATTTCTACACAGTTTGGGTACAAAAGAGCTATTAAGTTATCTATGCTCAAGAAACCCCATGAGCTAGGAACATAATAGCCTTGTCTTAGGTTAAAATACAGATAATGTGAAGACAAATGCCTAGAGACGTATAGTCCCTTTGGGAGCCAGCTCTCCAGACCCATGGTGCAGCCATGGGGCCAATCCTCCCCATCCTCATCCCAGCTCCCCTCTCAGACAGCCCAGTCAAGAGCAACCTGGAGCTTCACAACCTTCTCCATGCTGGGGACAGCAGAGAAGCCCCAGGCTGTCACACCCAGGAGCAGCACCAACAAACCAGCCATGCCCAGAGATCAGAAGTGGGAGCACGTGTGCTCCAGGGGTGCCCTCCAGCATCATGCAATGATAACTGGAGATGTGCCTGGACTGGAACATGAGAAAGCCACCTTAGAAACTCAAATGCAAGCCAACGCACTTTCAGTTCACCCTGGCTTATGCAACTAGTGGCAAAAACCTAACTGAGCTGGATGTGGCATTTCACATCTCCACAACTGGAACCTGAGATACTTATATCCTCCTGAACTGTTAAATATATCATATTGGCAGGAATTGAGAGTTTTAGCATTCCTTCACAGTACCCACATTTCGGAAAAATATAGCTGCTAACGGGATGATACATACAATACTTCGGGCAGTAATCCAGTACCACAGCAAGGGAGGGAGGAAG
>JANZLQ010000055.1:11291727-11319070 GCA_026212715.1 Elanus axillaris | reverse complement strand
TCTACAAATAAAAGCACTGTCTGCACCTGGCTGAGTATATTTCCATTTAGATCAGCAGTAGTGCTTATTAGTTAAGACTAGTATCTATTTGGTTAATAATAGGACAGCTGATAATGTTGACTTTTTCAGGGACACTTGCATACGGCTAAGTTGTAGTTTACGCGTCCGATCTCTCCACAGCCTCTGTGTATCACCCAAGAAGTACATTGGAGATGTGAATCCAATATAGCAGCAGTCCTTGGGGAGTTCCTGGCTGGAGCAGAGCTGGCAGAGCTGATCCCATAGCAAAGTGTCATTCTCCAGATGGGGCAGTCCGTCTTTCCTGGCTCTTCCCATGCTGTTGAGTTATTTCTTTGAGAGAGGCAGCTAGGGGTCATTCAGAGCCATCCCACCCTTCAGAGATAGACCCAGGCTGAAAAATTCTTCTGGGCTGCCTTGTCTCAGGATCACAAACACTTAAAGATATAAACCCGCCCTTACTACTTTATTCTTGCATCATGTGAGGCTGAGCCAGAATAGGAGCTACGGATTTTGTCAAGTGCCAGCTATAGTTACAGCGTTACATAAGAAACCGCAACAGTGAAGAATCACAAATCTATCACTACAGCTGGCACCAAACGACATCTTTGCACAGGCTTAGCTGAAAAGCTGCCTACTGAATGGGCACAGACCGACAAATTGTTCTTTCTCTTCTCCAGGGCAGGGTTAGGGCAATTTGGCAGAGGATGGTAAGGGAAAAAATTGCTGTATCTGTTCTGTATGGGGGGTCAGGAAGCAGGTTTTATGCTTTCGTAAAGATTACCTGGCACATTTAATGAAGAAAACAAGAAAGAAGGAAAGCCATCAGAATGTGGCTTCCAGCTGTCAAGTCACATCAGCCAAGTAGAGATGTATAATACCTGAGAGCAGTGGCACTGCTAGCCTCTAACATTTAAATGTGAGCTCTTTGAAAGAAGGCACCTGGTGTATTTCTTCTGTAAAACGTCTGGCACGCTACTGGCAGCTATAAATAATAACAACTGCTACCTTGGTATTTAGCAGCACAACATATGTGAAGGAAAGATGCAGGAACAGTAGATAGAAAAGAAGCAGTGGTGCTCTTCCTGGCTTACCAAGCCCTCAGTACATGCAGGGGTACACGCACCTATCTGGCACAGGGAGCAGAACCAGTCATCCCCGCTGCCACATAAGCTACAGGTGATGCCACACTGTTTGGGAAAGGAAAGAATTTCCCTGGAGGCATGCTGGCAGTGAAGATGCTGCTGGGTGGAAGACTCTCCTTCTTACCAGCACTTCATCTCTCTAGGGTCAGATGAGTTTCCCACTGTTGGAAGGGAAGGTGTGGGACAGGCAATGGTCCTACAATTTTCTGTTCTTTCATCATGGGAAATTTCCAGGTTCGTTAAGCAGAAATGGGGCAATCAATACTGGCAGCATGAGGAAGGAGCTGAATATGCAGCTGAGGCCAGACGTGGCCTCGAACAGGCATGAAGACAGACGATGCTTGCTAGCAGATCGCCAGCACCTTCGCTGAGCTCCAGGACTGCTACACTGTCCTACATCTGCTGAATATTAGACTTCACAACTTCACCAAAACTGACCACAGGCATCTTCGATACACTCAGAGCTCTTCACTGACACGGGGAGGCTTTTGGACAGTGACAGCGTGGCCGCTAATCCAGCTGGGAAACTAGAGTCAGAGAGGAACAACAGAAACATTTACTCCTTAATGCAAGGACTCTGGATGAAGAACTAGGCAAGAACCAGCAGTTATAGTACTGTATGTGAAACTGAATATTACAGGGGTTAGAGAAACCTGGTGGGACAGAAGGGTGTTTGCTTCTTGGGAAAGCTCAAAATAGCTTTGTCCAGGCAGCACTGCAAACTAATGATAGGGAAGCTCTTAGGAATGAACAAGAAAGTGTGAATGAGAGTAGATGTGTTCCTGTTGAAGCCTGGTAAAAGTGTTTTTACTGGAGATGAGCTGTAAACTTTCATATGGATACAGACAGGGTTCTCTAATACATTACTAGAGAGAAATAATATGGATAATTGTGTAATTATGGGAAAGAAACCTCCTAGATGCAGACTAGAGAACAAATGCTTTTAATAATGGCAGTTCTCTGGTACTGCTAGGTGTGACAGCAGGCATCAAATACTTAGGGACTCAACAAGAGATGACACTATTTTGCACTTACTCCTAGTAGCTGTAATAGGTTGGATTGAAAGAGAAATCTAAATGGAAATTTGTCTTTCACTTATCACTTTGAGGTTAACTAACAAACATTTCCTGCAAATAAAGATCTGCACCCCAAAAGTCCAAGTATCCGCAGACAACACAGTATTGGTAAACAGGCTAAGTCAATGCAGAGAAAAATGGAGTTATAATGTAGAAATGACTATTTACAGGACTGAATGTCTCAAAATGGTGCATATGTTGGTATAAGACAGTATTATGCATGTAGGATCAATAAATTCAGAATAAGCTGGGACCTCTTCCTTGCAAGTCAGAGGGCAAGAAGCAGTTGATTTTATTTATTCAATTGCAAGACAGCTATACCATCAGTGGGATGAATCCACAAAAAAGCATACAAGGTCCTTGCACGCATCAAGG
This sequence comes from Elanus axillaris, assembly GCA_026212715.1. NCBI lineage: Eukaryota > Metazoa > Chordata > Aves > Accipitriformes > Accipitridae > Elanus > Elanus axillaris. Next base: position 11,316,456 of record JANZLQ010000055.1, on the reverse strand, counting down.
CAAGGCATTTCCAGTGTAGCTATGTAAGTATTCATGCACAAGGACATCTGGAATACCATATACAGCTCTAAAGCCTGTTGAGAATCCAGATGTGTAGCATGCAGATATTGCACGGACAACCTAGCAGCTCTTAGATATATCTGGGCATGTAAAGTGCTTTCTTAACATTTCAGTCCTATTGTAGATACTCCCCAGTATTTCCTGGCATATCAAAAGAAGTCTGGCATGATAACTGTGGAGGAGGGGTAAGCAGAAGATGGTGATAATATGGGATTCAGCTTTTGGTGTCGGGAGAACATCCACCCAGCGATCTGTATCTTGTTTGGGTGGAAATATGGTGTTAATTATCTTCATGACAGATGGATCTGGCAATTCATTTCAGCTGCTTTAGATCATACATTCCTCCGGCTGGTAGACCTTCAGAAAATAGAGAAATAGATCTTCAAGATGAAGGAAGGAATGCCATAATAAGGACAGATGTTGCCATGAAATTTTAGTGTTGCATTCAGCAGGGACTTAGGTTTACATATCATCATTGTGATATTCATAGTCTTCCAGTCCTGTGTTCAGCTGGGCCTGTGTTATGTAAATGCAGTTACCCTATTAAGTTCAGGGGCTAAAAGGCACACCAATAATTGGCTGGAATGAATTATTGCTCATTATGAGTAGCCACTACTGATTCTCCAGCCTCTCTGCTTGTTCACATTTGTAGGAACTTACCAAATATTTCACACACATTCAGACTGAGAGCTGATTTCCATCTCCTTCAACTACCCATCATCTGGGGTTTCTGACAAGTCATTTATCATGTGGCCTTACGATTGGATACCAGTAACAAAAAGCAAATGCATCAATAACCCAAATTTTTAAACAAACAATTGTTTCAGATACAGTACAATGCTAAAGTACATAAAACACTAAGGACTGATGAACAATGCCACAGCAGCCCTCCAACTACCTGCAGGCTCAATGATGGTAATTTCTGAATCATTCTGCAGTCACTCCAAGAAGCCCTAGAGAGATCTGCACTCTGCTGTCTTAGGCGTGGTGGTATAATACAGTAAATGACATGGAGTTTACAAGCTTAGCACTGAATGGAACTCCAGACTCTAACAACTGTACACAGATGATGACCAGTCCCCTCCAACTATTATCAAGCAACAGAAATGGTTTAGCCATTGAACATAGGTGTAAAATAGCCAAAACCAAGAAGAAAACCATAGTCCCTATATGAGAAAATGCCAGTTTCTCTCTCAGTCTCTCTTTTTTCTTTTTTTTTCAAGTATCTCCAGGTGTCACTTAGGTGCTAAAGCTCTAGTCAGTGTAGGAATGGCTCAAATGAATATATCACAAGACAGCATACTTGCTTCTCAGTGATGTTCAACACTGCAAAACCAAAACTCGTACCGGGGCTTCGTGCTGGGATTCTTTCTAAGGCTATTTCAGTCAATGCCTTTGTCTTGAAAAAGGCTACAGGTTAACACCACAAAGATGACTTGATCCATCGCCGTCCACCACCTTTTGAGGTTTCCTACAAAGTCTGTGGCAGAAAAGTTGGGAAAATTTCCAATTCTAAGAAACTTTTCCAGTTATTCTGACAGCTTTCCAAAGCTAACCTTGGTGTCTCTCAGCTTGGCCTGCCAGAGAGGAGAGCACAGATCTCGCCAGCACATCTGGCTCCTCACCGCTAGCAAATTTGGCTACTGAGAGTGCAATGGGGAACATGGGCTGCTCACCGCAGACTGTCCTACTGCCAGAAATGGCCATCCCCATAGGACTGACACCTAACTGTACCTGTGACATCCTCAGGAGAGCTTCTCATTGTGGGCACTCTCTTCTCACTGAGCTCTTAAAAAATTAGTGGTTGCTACAAATGAATGCAAGAGCAATGATTACTTTCCAACTGCATCGATGTGAGCATAAAAGCACTACAGTAAGGGCAAAGTGAGGGGAAAGCAATTACCATGTTCACCATTGTGACTCTCTCGCATGTTATTTCTAGAGAACAGCCAGACTGAAACCCTCTACGTAAGAGCACAACTCGAACTTTGGATTAAATTGTGAGCTGAGACTTTGAGATTCACAGATGAGGCTCCTTGCTTATCACTTGCTGCGGTGTGAAGACTCAGCAGTTCTGTGCTGCACCTGGCCTGACCTCTTTTTTTCCCCCCACTGATTTATTTAGCTTTCTGCTCTCTTCCTAGGCTCTGAATCTCATTTTGTATCACAGATATAAGCAATTCTGGCTGATCATACTCAGTGGAATTGAGTGTATCTTGCCTGGTTTATGTAAGGTCCAAGGATAAGGTCCTGTCCCTTAGAAATGTTTGTTAGCCTCAGCTTGAGCCAAGAGCTGAGATTAAAATTCAGCTTGAGAACAGAAGGTCTGGCATCATTTTGCATTTCTTAATAAAAGATTTCCACTGTTCTAGTTATTTACTCTCCTCTGTGGAGCACCCAGTGCTGACTAGGCAAGGGCTATCCATTAAAGGCTGTCTCTCCTCTCAGCTTTAAGAGAAGTTCCCTCTCTTTGACGGGAAGAAGGTAGGAGAAATTAATTTTTCTTTCAGCATCACCACACCTGGGGAAAGGATCTTGCTCACAGATAACAGTGCAAGCAAATATTTTCTTTGGGAGAAAAAGAGAAAGTGAAGATCAAGGTCAGAGGAGGCAAGAGTAAAGATATGTGACTGCCTTCAAAATAACCTTCCATAGAACATGTGGGGGTGTAATTTTATTTAATATGGAAAACATGCAAACGCATAAAGGAGGGGTAACTGGCTTGGGGCTTACAGAGAGATAAAGGGGCTGCAAAGTCTGGTTGCACAGATATACTGAATTCCCGCTGTACAAAATGAGACAACATGCAGATGCAAAAAGGTCGAGAGAGATTGCATTTACCTCTACATAAATATATACATATAGGAGCTATGTAGGAGCATAGCCCAACTCCTCTGTCCCTGACTTCCCTAAAGCATCTTCCCTCCTTCCTGCTTATGGAGTATAAGGACTGTGGCTACTCTTTGCACAAGGTGCTAATGGAAAATTCATCTTGCCTTTGCCTCTACCATATAACCACAACCCCATACAGAGTTTCACCGTGTTTGCTGCATCTTAAGGTGTGGCCCAGCAGGAGCCTGGACATACAGCACCAGCCTACGAATCTGCATGACCTCCCATCACCAGAGGATACAGATCAGTGCTGTGCACATATGCATATTAGGATAAAAAAATTATCCCACTTTTCAAAATTTCAAACACATGCAGAAGTCTTGAATCAAAACGAACTATGAGTGCTTAAGAATCTGCATCTTTGACTCCTCGCCCTGTGACTAAAAACTTCATTTTAGCTTTCCAAGTGTCTCATCACAGCTCACTGGCAGGATTTTCCCTGTAGTCCCTGGAAAGACACAGACAACCTGAGGCCAGCTAGACTAGAGGGTTTAGTTAGGTTGGCTGTGTCAGCCTCCAGGAGCACCCATTTCTGTCTACTGATCACAGGAACAGCCCAGAAAGACTAATGTAAAATTTATGTCTGATTTGTAGCTGGCTATGTAACTAGGTGAGACATACAGACAGGTACAGTAATGTTACCCCATGTGGTTTATTCAATGACGCACAGGAAAACTGTCATTAATCCCTGGCTACTGCTTTAATTATTAGAGCACCCTTTCACTTCAGCTAGCTGTAAGCTAGAAGTGACCCCCAAAATCATAATAAAAGACAAGGGAATAGAACTCGAATACAAGTTATGTTTTGGGTTTTTCTTTTTTTCTTCTTTGGTTTTTTTTTTTTAATTTTATTTTCACAATTTGTTATGAGCTCAAAACTGGACCTGTTTCCGTGGGAACTTGTGCTAAGGTATGCAAATATTTCAAACCAAACCAGTCCCATTTTCCAATGAGAGTGGGCCAGGTTTCAGGCAAAGATGCTTTCACAGCAAAACCATGGGAAAATTCACCATTTTCCATGTTTCCAATATGCCAATATTCATCTTCTGTTACGTGCCAGCAATTGTTGGAACCAGGCTACAACCCAAGAACGCACTTAAGCACATGCTTAACTTTCAGCACATGAGTAACCTCAGTGATGTCCTGGGTCTTGTTTTTATATTCACTATTGTTAGTTACCTTGAGTTTTTAAATCCGTAGGGATATTTTGCATCTTCTGAGCTGTATAACTGGGCCATGAAAGGGATGGTAACTCATGATTACTGAATTGTTAATTAATCACTTTTATTCTATTTAAATATGCTTTAGAAGACCATAATGATGTATGCTTCCTTGATATTAGCTGTACTAATTAGATCATCTTTTCTAAATTAGAGCGCAGTTTTCTTAGCAGGTTTCCTTTTATCTGGTGTTCTTTTTTCAAAAGAGCTTCATGTTGTTCCCACAGATGAGTGAATCATTTCCAGGGAATCGTGTTATGCAAAAGATGTTTTTCCTGCTGCTGTAGAATGCCTACGGGTAGATCATGGATCTCCTTGAAATTGTTAAATATTTTGAAGTTGGACTTTCCTCAACAATCATACGACTAGATGAGCATAACCGCATCTGGGATGAAACTCAGTCCCTACAACAAACTAGCGCATTACTATGTTAGAACAATCCCACTCCAATACAATTCATTTTAGTGACACATGAAAGCAGAAAATGAAAGTGGCTGAAATACATTTATATACCTGAACATGCAAGTGTATTTTTTTGCATTCTTTCTTTAGCACTTAATGGGTGCTCCAGCACTGAAAGCCATTCTATCTCCTTCTCCATCAAAATATTACTTTCAAAAGATTTCTAAGGAAATAGTAACCATGTTACTCCAGAGGTCCTAATTTAGGTTATCTTAAACATTTAACTTATCATAGCTCAGGTAGTTTGCAATATCCTTTCTGGTTAAGCAAAGCCTGAATTTCACATCTCTGCCCAACTAGCCTGGAATTGTCTCAAAATCTTTCCATGAAATCTCAGGCTATTTCACTTGAGTGTGATGTTCCTGGTTCCAGAGAGAAACTATGAGAATATCCTCCCTTGGTGATACTTGGTACACCTATCTAGTTTAAAATCCTAACAATCAATCGTGATGCTGGACATTAACAGGATGAGAAGAACAGGTTATTGTTTTTCTCTGAACAAGTCTATTCAGCTCTTTGGAAAGCAGTACTTACGTGTCGACAAATCTCCTGCCAAGGTTTGAGATGACAACTGGAGATCCAGACTGGAAAGGGGGGTCCCGAACCACTTTGTACTGGATGGGTTTGCAGTCCACACACAGCATGCTGTGGGGGACAGAGCTCAGCATGGCAGCATCAATTTCCAGGTGCTCATCCAGAGTGTAGATTTGGATCCCGTACACCTCCTCACCCACTTGTCCTGCATCCAGCTTTATGGTCAATGGTATGTCACAGAAGACATTCTGTGGCCCGAGAGAAATGTTTTTCCCGCTGATGGTGAGCAACTTGATGTCATTCACCGCTCCACTGGAGTCCCAGTCTGGGGAAACGAATGTCACCCAGACTGTGAGGGACTCTGGAGTCAGGGGATAACGAAACTCCAGCTGCAGGTAGCAGCCCTGAGGCTCAGGACAGGCTGGGGGCACCGTGTGTTGGTTGACTGCCGAGTTGGGACTCCATGTTCTGACACTGGATTTACAAGGCTGCTCAACATCCGGGTGCCCTGGAAGGAAAGAAGGAAGCAAAGACAGGGCACAAAAGAAGTTAGAGAACATGAGTTATTATTGGCATCAGTCTTGAAAGACAAACTGGTAGCAGGAGAGCATATCTGTCCAGGAGACTAATTATTTACTTGAGCAGAACAGGCATGGCCAGCATGGAGAGGAGGAATATAATGCCAATGTCTCCTGGCTGGGTGAGAGCTGCAAACCCAGTTTAAGTGCCCAGCTGGACCAGACGCCATACAACACACACTGTGCCAGTGCATCTGGTCCTGTATTTCCTATTTCTAGTGCATTCCCCTGTGCCAAACAATGACATTTTCTACCCCTTCCACTTGGTACTTTACCTGATAAACAGAGTCACTTTGCCTTTAGTTCACCCCCGTGCTCCTACTTATTCCCTTGACTCTCACTCTAAAATACAACCTTTTTCTCTTTAACAAAGACAAGAAAAGAGCTTTTGTTCATTCCAAGAAGCTGTTGCACTGTGCTGTTGAGGGGCAACTCCTATGCCACTTACAGAGTAGTCTAGCACATCACGTAAGACCCCTTTTTTGGAGGCACATGGAGCACAGGTCTGAGCTGTCTCTTTGCACTCATTGTGATGAAACAACAGGCACTTTACTCTTACATTTCTCACCGTTGGCTATGTTCAACTACATGGGAGGTATTACTAAAAACTAATGAAAGCCACAATGCTTGCTAGGTTCCCAAATACTATGGTAACATTACAATTTGGCACAGAGTCATGGACTGCAAGATCCAGAGAGGTCAGATGGGTGGAACAGTTGGTAACAGAATCCAGTGAGAGCTATAAATTCCCTCTTCCTTCCCAAATAATCACACAAAAAGGGAGCAAGCAGGACAGGGAGAAGGCAAAGTACAGAAAAGAAGAAAGGGGAAAGTAAAGATAAAGAAAGGTAATGAGGGGAGAGAAACAGAGAAGGCAGATAAAAAAAAGAGCACAGCTGTTTGCAACTGAGGAAGAAAGCAAGATAAAGCACTGGGCAAACATGAACAAACAGGACATCACTACTAATCTAAAGAGAAAAGGGCAATGTGTGAAGGTTATTCTTATTGTCTGTGATCCAATGAAGTGTTAGAAATGTGCCTCTTTTGTCAAGGATAAACAGCACAGGGAATTCTCCTGTTCATACCAAATGAACCCAGATGCGGAATAGATTTTCTGGTATCTGAGGCAGTCCTCCCCGCGATCTAATGCAATTGTCCTGCAGATGCACAACTTTTCACGCTTCTCCCTCACCCGCACATACCCCATAGGCCTCCTCTCCTCGCCGCATGCCACGGAGTAGTGGGAATGCCACTAACCTCAGCATCTGGAGAGACCAGAGCAGCAATACATTTTGAAGAAAGCCAGAGTTCCATTTAACACGCTCAAGTTTTCCCCCCCGGCAAGCTTGCAAGTACTGTGTATAATCATTCTGAGTAGCAAATACCCCATTCGACTCACGTTATCTCACAACATTTGCTGCCGTCTGCATGTGCTTGGCTAGGCCCTCCAATGACTTTCTCACAGGCTCACAGCAAGCTCCTGACTGCAGCCCTAAGAAGCCCTTTTTAACCCCAGTATCTCAGAAGGCTTTGGAGAGATCTGTGAATCTTACTGCTACCATCTCACAGATAAGAAAATGGAGCTGTTAAATGGCTCATAGCCTAGTGCGTTTTCAAAAGTGGTCTCCACTTGGGTTCCTGCAAATTCACCTCTGCCAGTTCAAGGCCTCTCTAAGTTCAAGGCCTCTGTAAGACTTAAATAGTGAATAAATCTACATGTTTTGGTAGATCAGGGTGTGATCCCTGGAGTTACATGAATTGGACTCAGCCTCCAGGGAGTTTAATGCAGGTCATTACCCCAAAATGGGAGCTTGATTGTAGTCATCCATAGACTAAAAACCTCAATGAAGTTGAGATAAAGAGACCCTTTCTTAAATATCATCAAACATTTAGACCTGGGTAAGAAAAATTCATTTAATGGTGGAAGAGGATGGAAACCTTATTCCATGTAATTCTAGATTTCTACAGATGGGTGAATACTACGAAAATTGCAAATATTTTTATATAAAAAGAAATGGCACAGTAGTTATTCTGTCCCTGTGCACTTAGGTTCTAGAAGTCCTTTTCTTATAAGATAGTCAGCAAGATCAGTCACAGAACGGCATCTCATACAATATCATGTCTTGCCTAAAACCAAAATGTGAATGTGAGGTTTGCAAGGATAAGCCAAATCCCATCTCCTGGTTAGAGAGCAGGATCGGCAGGCTGGGAGGGAGGCTTCCCCCAAAACGTCACCCACAGCCACAGCCTGGTGTGTCAACAAAAGCCTTCATCATGCAGTTAAGTGAAGTGGCTGGGATGAATGCCCCTCCGTTGCCCTGGCACACGGACAGAGACTTGACACACTTGTAAAGGGAGGCCAGCTACAATCAGCAGCCTCTTGGGATGCAATCACTGTCACAATTACAACTCACCTGCCACATTTCTTAGGCAGTCAAGACAAAGGAACCATCCAGTCAGACTCTAATGTCCAACTGAGACAATTCCACTTGCAAATACAGAGTGAACCACTCTTGAATGAAATATTGGCCACTGGGAAAGGCAGGGCACTGAAGCAGCCCAAGGCAGCAAAATTCCTTATTATATTCTCATACTTCTCTTAATGAATAATGAGCCGGGCAGTAGGAATTGACTGATATATGCATATATTGCACAGTAAGCAAAGGTACTTAGTTGATTTTGAGCCAAAATCACCTTTCATATATAAAAAACCTCTTTGACCAAGTTGTGGAGTTGCTGTAAGGTTTGTTTATCTAGCTGGTGTTGCTGGTGAGAATCCAGGTAGGTTAGAGCTTTCTTGCTCTACAGTGAAGGTAAGAAGTAAATCAGAACTGCCTGATCTCCAGTGCCTTCCCACAACCACTGCCAAGGAGCAAACAGCCCCTCATGCAAGGGGCACAACTGGCTGAGAATCACAAAATATCTCAGGCTGGGGTGTTGGACCCCACTGTGCTCAGGCACAAGCAGGGCACTAGGAGAGACACAGTCCCCACAGCAGACTTTTGCAAAGGGCATGGCTCACACGTAGTCCAGACCCCAGCTGGTGTGAGCTACCTGGGGTAACCATGCAGCCTAACAATGCTATGAGGCCTCAGGAAAATGAAATCAGACCAACCAGGTTCAGAGCTGCTTCAGAGACACGTGAGAAATGTGGTTTTCTGGTAAGAAGCTGGATGACTACTATGAAACATTTTCCATGAGTGTCATCTCAAATTTTAAAATGAGTTCATTTTGGCCATGCTTTCGCCTCTTTCGTATTCACTTTCCATGAACATTCAAGCAGTAGAGATTTACACACATGAATGCTTGCAGAAAGTGAATTTAAAGCTTGCATGCTTGAGTACTCACAGATAGACAATTAAAGAAGCCAGACAATGATCTAACTGTGCTATTTGTAACTCAGACCAAGTGCAAATAGGCAGAGATCCTGAATGTCAGGGAGTGTGGTAGTGATGACAGAAAATTACACAGCAACAAATACCATACACTTGGTGTATTTTCTACCCTAAAGTGGAGACAACTTATTAACGTAGTAAGAGGATAGGATTCCCAAAGTTTCTTTCCAGAGCAATGGCACAACAGCAATTGAATGAGACAGATAAGGATCAGACTGCACCCTTCATAGTTAAGAACACACAGGCACACACTGTAAGAAGAGGAAATTAAATGCAAAATGCAGCTGAGTAATAAATCTTAGAGTAGCTTAGTTTCTCTAGGAATGATGCCGCTGGCAAGACATGTGAGATCTAGAAGTTTTCAAATCAGAGCATGTTGGAGAAATTTTGACGGAACTGTGTATCTCAATGGATATGCAGTTCTTTCAAAATCAAAACACTTTGCAAAAGTGGGTTTATTTGGCCAAAATTTTATTCTGGAACAGAAAGTGGGAAGAAAGTTCTAACAATATTGGAACATTGTGTTTTGACATTTTTGGAAGAAATGGTTTCATTTTTGCACTTTGAAACACTTTTCATTTTGATATTAAAAGTTTATTTTGCCCTGGATTATATACTAAAATGGGATATTTTCAAATGTCATAATTTAACCAAAGTTCATGAAATAGGAATTATATGACCTAAACAAAACATTTTGGCCAGCCTCAAACACTTTTTGTTTTTAATTTTCCTTCATGGAGAATTTCAAAAGTTTCAGGTTTTGTTCCAAATGAAACCAGGTTTCAAAGTCTTGTAACCCTTGGCTAAGTGGAAATTCCACCTTCCACCCTGCACTACTACTGCAATCAGTCCAAACTTCACTAATTCTGTTTACTTGATAATCCGGTCATACTCATAGCTGGAGCGCTGTTTCCCAGGTCAAAGCTCTGGAACAACATCCACCCAAGGGGCAGGGGTACTCTGTGCTCTACTTGGCAGCCTTGGCCCTTGGATGTCCAAACTAGGGGCGGGGGGAGGGAAGTTGCAGTGATCCACAACCCCTGTTGGACCACTACACTAGGAGGTGGGTGCGCACGGCAGGGACACTTCCCCACACATCTTGTCCCATCACACAGCGGGGACACAGCTTGCTGCACATGCTGATTTTAGGACTAAGGAGGGCTCCTGGGTGCTAGCACTGCATATATCACTGTATTAGTTTACAATAATCTTCCTTGTAGAATAACTCCCACATACTCTAGCTGCAGGACAGAGAAGCCCTTAATGTAAGGAGGCATTTGTATAATGAGTTTGCAAAATCCAGGACTGGCCTTTGAGTTCACTGAGCCCACCTTTGTGTTTACAGTGAATTCTGGGCCAAAAGCGTGCTGCTCCCAAAGGAATAGCTCATGATGGACAGATTGAAATAATATTCTGCTCTTTCTAAACCATAATTTGTCATTACTGACCTCTGCCTGGTATAACCTTAAATATGCTCTACCATATCCACCTGCTTACATAATGGAAAGTACGCATGGAGGAGAGGTAATGATGGAGTTCTAATGGCATTGCACAACTCGCTCTGCGGACCATTCTCCCTCCAACATGGTCTATGAGAAGCAGTACGTATGACTTGCAAAACACCCTGAACTAGATTGGGCTTGACGTAGTCACTTGCGTTCATGCTGCAGAGTACCTGCCCAAAGGGCAATCTCCACTCCTTTCAGCCTGTCTGCTGGTGCGGCCTGTTATGATTCAGTGCAAAAATCAGCAGCAGAAATCAGGCCCAAACAAATAACATGCAATTCTTCACTTTTGGAGTTGAAGGAGTAAACAGCTCTCCTGAGGAATTAATCTGGCAGATATGAATGGTCAGCATTTCTTGGCACTCCACTGCTTTCTGAAATTCAGGTTCAGCTCCTAGAATTCATTTAATTCATGGGCAGCGTCAGGACACGGTGGCCAAAACACAGGTATTTCAGCCAGTGGCATTACTTCAGGGCACAGAGTATTCATGCGTCCTCTATTTCTGTTCATGCTACTTACAGGTACAATCAGTCACTCTCTCCCAGAATTTCCCACTGTCTTTGTGGCTCTCCTTTTGCTCTAGCCCACCTTGTCCCCCACCACATCTTTGTCCCCAGCCCTGTGACTCACCTTCTGCTTCTCGTGGGCTCCAGTGCCCTGAAGGATCGCAGGGCATTGGAGAAGAGGCGCTGAAGGCATACTGCACCAGGACTCTTCCTTCCACACACAGATCACATGCTGATCCCACTTCTCTAGGAGGCCAGGAAAACAGGAAAACACACCAACTTAGTAACAGCTGAATGAGCTGCTTATTCAACTACATTAAAAGCAGTAAGACTTAGAATTCAGTACCACTTAACCCTCTTTTCTCAAGGCACTGACAAGAGTGTTTTCTGACACTGACCTTCTATAGGTTTGGGCTAACAGCCTGTGCAGACGGCATCTGTGAGTCCGCCATCCAACACAAATGACAGCAACCTGTGAAATCACACTTAGCTATATATTTTTTTTGTTCTCCTGCACTACAACTGGATCAAACCCTGACAAAAGGAAATATATGTTGCTTAGTGGTTACAGCAGAGAAACTGGCCTCAGGAGATTTCAGATCTATTTCTGCTCCTGCCATGGATTTATTGCTTGAACTTGTAGTATCTTCAGGATTGTGAAGGCCTTGGGCTTACTGGTGATTAGAGGAAAGGGTAAAGTCCCAGGCTTTGAGAATGTCAGACAGAGCTGCTCTGTAAAGCATGGCTTTGTTAAGTATGCAAGGACCTGCTTTTGGAGGTATATCACAGCCCAGATCATTACAAGCCTGGAAAAGGGGTGGGTTGTGAACATACATAAAAGAACATGCCCTTAATGCTTTTCACAGGGGAACCTGGATTTGATACCTGGCAGCTTTGGCACCAGTGGATGGCTTTTTTGGAATTGGAACAGCTATATGGGTACACGCCATCAGATAGCATGACATGGCATTAAGAAAGGCACTTCACTGCCCAATACCAACATTACTTCACCTACGCAATATATCTAATACCAGCTACTGTCAATAAAGTACTATGAGCAGAAGTGGTTAAACAGGAAAACCCAGTTAAATGCTGATTCACAAATACTTTTGCTAATACATACACAAGATCAGTGTTTAAGCTGATGTAGACCAGATTAACTTTAATATCTTCCATAACATGAAGCTGATTTATATCAGCTAAGGATGCAAATCACACAGTTCAGCCCTACGTTCCTTGGGGTCACAAAATTTGGAACCATGTCTGACCCAGAATGTGTGGTTATTCATCCTAGTAAGTTGCTTATTATTCAGAATTCACTGTTCTGCTTTAAGGAACGCTGCCGGCTCAAAATGAAAGGAAAAAAATAATTATCTTAATGATTAAATGCACCTAGGAAAGGACAGAAGTTTCAGGCAAACAATTTGTGTGTAACACATAGTGTACTCTCTAAGCTACCCAAGTAAGTATGGATTGAGTCATCAATTATTATAATCAGCTATGCAAATTTTAACCATCTCCCATTGCACGATTTATTTCAGCGCTGCTTTGCAAAGGGCACTGTGATCCTTGGGCAGAAGTTATTCTGGATCCTCAGCGAGGACACCAGGACTGTATATTTACTCTCACAGGCCTCCCAGGCTGTGCGATCTCCTTTCCCTTTGGTGGTAGGGACAACACATGCTCAGCTGCTCCACAGTTTAGCATCTCCTGTGACAGGGATCTATTTGAAAGTCAACTTTCTGTTGGCTTAATTAGGCGGAAGCACGGATTGTCAACAGGGGGGACTTGGAATGAAATTGGTGGTAAACTCGTATCCATTTCAATATGGCCCACAGCCACCCCTACAAAGAGGAGGTAAATGATTGAACTTACAGAGAGTGCAGAAAGGGATGCACCTGCTGAAAACATCTGAAGAATAAAACATGGAAATGGGGTAGAATAAAGAACAGGGAGGCAAAGGTGCCTTTGCCTTCTTCCTTGCACAATCTGTAACACTGGTAATGAACAAATGTGGCCATGTTGTGAGTAACTTCTCTCTCTGTCTCACTTCACCCACCTGCACTATTGGTTTGACACTGCCTCCCTACTTCATTTCTCAGCTGTTTATTTACCAGCGGTTTAAGTGTCTAACTCAGCCTGCCTAAATAATATATGCAAAAATATTCAAGAATCCAGAATAAAAGGTACTGAGAAATCAAAATGTAGAATTATTATTGTGCAGTTGTTTTTCAGACATAGCCACCAACAGTCAGGATAGAAGTCCCTGCAATAACAATCTTTCAGTTTCTCTACAAAGAGCCTCCTGCATTAGCACTTGGTCCTGGATGAGGACAGGGCTTTGAAAGCCAAGTTTCCACAATTAGGACTGCTTTTTACTCAAATTAGCAGCTATACAATTTCATCACAGGCTGCCATGGTGGAAAAAACTGTAGGCTTATGGACAAACATTTCCTTTTACCAGCAAGGACTTGGAGGTAAGCGAAATCACAAGGAGCATCATGTGGGAAAGGCTATGAGCAAACTTTCTCTTTTTACTTTTCCAATTTGGGAGCCAAACTCAACCCTGATGTAACTCCACTGGCTGAAAGGAGTTACACAGGGGATGACTCCTGGGTTAAAGTTTTTGGTCTGCAGACTCTTGCACACAAATCCTACAAACAGCCATGAATGTCAAAACTAATTATGGAATCGCATTTACAGGCTTATGAAAATCTAAGCCAGATCCTTACACCTTATGCAGCCACTGAGATCAAGACAAAATGAGCGTAAATTGGTTCAAAACACTATTAATTAGGAACGATAGCATATTTGACACCTTATACACCGGTGCACATGACTCCACAAAGTGCAGGGTAATGGAAAATCTAGACTTCTCTGTTTTCTAATAAGCCAAGTACTGGGGAAATTCCAGCTTACGAAGTTCAGAGCGCAGGAGGAATTCATTCCTACAGCATGATATTTCAGTGAAGTGGATTCAAAATCTAAAGATTACTAGTGAAAAACAGACAATTCTCTTCAGGGCCAGCACCAGTTCAGTGGGCAACTCAAAACCAGTAAAAATCTGTCATTGCTTTCAGTAAACAGTGACTGTTTTCAGGCCAAATTGTGTCTGCTTACTTGAAATTCAGAATTGGTGCTCTCCCCTCTAAGGCACTGAAACTTTCCAGCAAGGTTTAAGCAAACGATTATCAAGCCCAGCCATCTAGATCTGGGACACCGTACTGACGAAAATACTTGCTTGCTAACAATGAGATAGCATCAGATTCATGGAAATTAATGCAGTCACCTCAGTGAAAACTTGGAAGAGCAGATGCATGCAAAGTTTTCTGTCCAAGCAGAATTTGCTGCAGAGCCCTATTACAATAACTGTTTACATCCTGCCTACGCATATCAAACAGGAGGCACATGAATGGATGCTTAGCGACAGCAGATGAACGCATCTAATAGATGCAGTCAGGAAATGAATAGAGTTTTCTTTTTCTCACTTGTTTTCACTTGTTTTGTTGGCTCTATTATTATTTTATTATTACATATTATTATATGCACATGCAACATTTTTCTTGCCTTTTTTTAATGGGAGGATAGAGAATGGGAAGTATTCTATTCCCATGTATAGGAGCTACAAGAAGAAATGCTGGTTCTTGATATATTTGATTATTAGAGATGTTTAGAAGCTCAACCAGCTGCTGGAGTTTAGGGTCAAGCACATGTTGGCAAATCTGTGTGCAGGTAAATGACTCTAATATAGAAGACATCAATTGAAAACACTAAATAGGTAAGGAGGGTCTGTCAGGAAGAAGATTTTACTTCCGTGAGCAGCTCACGTAGCTACTCTTGCCAAGGTGTGAGGACATAGGATAGCCAACCCCAGATTTACAAGAACTATGAGTTACCATTACTCTGTGTCCCCAAATCCAAAAAATTAATCATGTAATTTCTAGAACCGAGGCCCTAAGAGAAAAGCACCTAATACTGTGGCACCTGTGACAAAGTTGCATCTAAGCAGGGAAAAGGCACATGGTCTTCTATGCTTCATCTCCCTTCATCCGCAGATCCATCAGGACTTCACCCACAGATATAGCCAGCCCAGTGTTACGTTTTTAAACACAAGGCTGAATTTTCTCTTCCTGACTTTCATTAAGCAGAGGTCACTGCCTATGCACAACTCTAGAGAATAAAAGGGACATAAAAGGAACTTGAGTTACACTGAGTGTGCTTAGAGTAGCATTGTAATTTGAATCAGGGGTGAGCTTTTGAAGTAAAACTCTCCATCTTCCCCACTTACAGCACTCAGAGCAGTCCTGGAGCATGGAAGTTGGACCCTGTTTTGCCTGAAACCAGAGTGGAGGTGTGCTCCGGGACCACACCTGCTGTGCTCCAACTGCTGATGCCATGGGGCCAGGCTAGAGCTAGGCTGAAACGACCCCCTCAGAACCCCTACAGTGTTGACGTCAGGTCTTCATTAACAACTGTTTTGCACTAGAGATCTACTTATATTGGGCCACAATACTTGCTAATGTAGCCAGAGCCATTCATCCTTTTAAGGCCTTTTTACACTGTCAAAACAGCATGGAAGGGGCCTCTATGCATTAGAAACCAGGCCCAAGGCACTCAGCAGTTGAGTATCAGTCTTCTGTTTTTTACATGAATAGTCCCATTGAAGTGAATGAGTTTATTCATTCAAGTGAGGCAAGTAAAATTTGGGCCATGGTGTGCACTTTGTGTAAAAATATCTGCAAAGTTTTACAGTATTCCCACACACAGATAAGATTATACTTGGCCAATTTTACCTCCTACTTGTCTTGCACAGTGACCCAATTTTACAAATTGATACAGGCATGTATCTCTAAACGAGCAGCACTGGACACATCGGTACTGGAAGTTCAGCATGTGAGGTTTTCCAGTAGTAGTCATTATAATACTACTATCATCCTTGTTTTGATTAATATATTAGAAATTTGAGCATGTTTTAGACAGGATCATTTATATATTTCAGTGACATTTTTAAATGGTCACAGCAACATTTCTGTATCTGTTAGCACTGGGAATCTCATTTTAACAAGAAATTGGATTCAAAGTATTTGAGGCTGTCTCTTTAAATCTCCTCAGTAATACTGAGCACACAGATTTGAAAACTCAAAGGACTTTTTTTTTTTCAGAAAATCACTATTTCTTTAACATATGATAACTCTGTTATGAAATTTTAGATTTAGCAAGCTATCCACTGTATGTTATTTAAGAAGCAACTAACTAGGGGTTATTAAGAACATATTGATTGAGTTATAAGAAATATGTAATAAAGGCATATTTTGTTACATAACAATTAACTCTGCATCAATGTGTTTTAGAAGGCAGATGGTATTTATTTAACACACAATAAGTATCTTCTGAAATCTAAATTAAATTGGAGAAACTTAATTTACCTAAAAATTATTATGGGCTAAAAAATTCTGAATTAATTTTCAGAACTTCACATAAGTCTTTTTCACACGTAGGGAATAAAGGGATTCAGTTGCAAAACTGCAATTAAAGCAAACCCTGTTCAGAGCACAAGACCTCTCTATCAACTCGTAATACGATTTGATTGCTGTCCCCATATTAATCTGTAATAAAGGTGGAAAATCTCATCTGGGCAGAAAACAACAGCTATTTGCCTACTCAGATGAAGTGCAAGCTGGCCACTGAAACAGCCATGGTGTCCTAGCAGTGCTGGAAGGAGTTTCATTCCTAATGGAGGCAGTGGCTTTCAAGGTGCTCTCACTGAACAAAGCAGCAGTGCTGAGACAGCTCTTTGAGTGCTAATATGCTTGTAAATTCGGCCTTCTGTGATAACGTACTGCTACAGTCCTGAAGGACATAAGAAGTTTGTTCTCTATAAAATAATAAAGCAAAAAGTGGAGAAGAAATGCAAACAGGGAAGGTGAGATAACAGTAATGCAAGGTCAATCATTTAGGAAGTTCTCTGCTAGGACTCCCATAGCTCCTGCAGCTCATCCAAGCGCTACCTAAGAGTATATAGATGAACTACTCAGATGTTCAGGTCATCCTGGGGCAGAGTTGCTCCAGCTATGAACTGCAATGAGGTGCAACTCTCATCCAAAGCCCTACTTTCATTTAATTTTTCATTATTAGTACCACATATCTGCATGCCTATCAGACCTGAACACATACACATACTCTGACCTACATGCTCTACTCAGGGTGCAGCAAGATGACACTTGAATGATATTCAGGGTTTTACGTCTTCAACTCTGCCTTGCTCAGTTCCCACCTCAGGTTTGCAGCTCTGGGAAGGAGGCAGCATTTGTCCCTCTCCCCAGCCCTGCCACCTCCTTGCCCTGTGACACTCCACTGCCCATAAGCTCTGTGTTGTCATGGGAGTAGAAACAAGATTCATTTTGTTCTTGCAAAGGAAACTTGCAAGCAGAGGAGGGAGGAACATGCAGGCAGAGCTGAAGCCCACAGGTATTTGTGAGCAGCAGTAACAGCAGGAGTCACAGGGCCAGAATCATTGATTGAAAATTCCTCCCATAACATATGGAAAAAGATTTGCCCTTTACATGGCAAATCAATGGCCCTCAACTGAGTGCTACAGGCTGAGAAAGGAAGAGCAGAAAACAGATCAATAACCTCCTCAGTATGAACCAATTTAGGAAAGAGCCTTAATCCAGACTGAGCACAGTGCACAATAAAGCTGTGCTCCTGGAGTGGGGCCCCAGGTTGTTCCCCTAGTTCTCCCCTTTCCGCTCAACTCAGTGCAAGAGTACTGAGCAGCACATGATCACCTTTCAAAGAAGTGGCCATCAATGGGCGGAAACCACTCCAGGGTGACTGAGGTGGAGGTCCGAGCCACAATCTGGGGAGCAATTGCAATAGGAGCGGGTTTCTTCATGGGCTGCCAGCTCTGATAGACAAGGTCCAAGTAGCAGTGCATCCTGGCCACTTGGTTGGGCGTGAAGGAGTCGGTGCAGTCATCGTCTGAAATTAAAAGAGAAGCCACATCAACCACACAGGAGATAAGGTGGGAGCAAGAGAAAGAATTATGACCCAGTGAATGGCAGCTTCTTGCAAGAGCCGGGATAGGTTCTCGCAGCACTCAAAAGTTAATGGCCTGTGAACAAATCAGTGCAGTGATCACTTGTGGAGGCAGGTGAAAGGAAACAAAAGTTAAAGAGAAAAAAATAAATCAGTAAGCGTTCCCTCGCTCTGGTCTGGGATACCTAAGCACCTAGAGATCATCCCTAGATGAGACAGAGACACATGGAGGTGAAGAAACAGAAAGCCTCAGTGCAGCACCTTCTGGTCAGAATTGGGGCTACCAGTGGACCTCTGGCCTCAGAAGAATTTCAAGTCTTAAAGAATATCTCTGACAGAGGATAAAAGGGCAAAGGACAGCTAGTGTTAGGATAAAGCATTGACTGAGATTCACGCAAACTGTGTGCAATAGACTTTGAACGATTTCTTCGATTAAAAGAACAGAGAATTTTAAAAATACATGATTTTTTAAAGTTCTTAAATTTTCTAATGAACAAATTAAAACATTCTGAAAGATCAATATAAAAGAAAATAGTTACAAACACTGATTAAAAACGTAAATTTTTGGTGCAGTAAAAAACGTCATTTCTATTAGAAATCTCCCCCATTACCCCCCTCCTCTTTCTGAATTTTTTCATAAACATTTTTTATATTTCAAATTTCTTTTTTGTTCAAAATGGAGAAATAATTTTGCTGGATAATTTCCCATAGATATCCATTTCTCATTTCATCTGTTTTGCCCAAACATGATTTGGCAACAAGAACACACTAGTGCCCTCTGAGCACCATACAACTTTACAACTACAATGTCGCGGAGAAATAGAAAATTATTATTTCTCTATTGTGCAGATCACAGTAGGAATAAATACATTGTGCAGAGTCACCCAGAAAAACTATGCTGAAGAACTTGATGCTAGCACTTTAACCATTTTTCCGGTACTCTTCCCATCAGATGAAAAGCTCTTGAAAACACAGTGTTTCTTCACATGTGCCTGCAGAGTTCCTTGCCCAGTAAAACTCAGTCTCAGATGGGACCTCTGCTGCGATACAAACAACAATGACAGTTTTGCACAGCACAAGTAATACACTTTTCTGGGAAAGATGCAGGTCACCGAAGGCTGTTCAGAGAGTTGCTTGCATGTGTGTAAGTTGGCAGTTCAATATTATAATAACGTTACTAGATGCTCTGATGTCTTCAGACCTGTGGAACTCACGAGGAATGAAAAAATATGAATTTGTTCTAAAGAGAAGCATGAATTTGCTGGCTAATCGAAAACCTTACCACATCTTCTCTAAGATGCAAGCAAAAGGGGACAGCTTCAGTTGGGACCCTGTTCAAACTAAAGCCCCAAATGCAGTCCCATCACAGTAACGACATGTCAGTTCACATGTTCTCCTCCATCTCTCCTAATTCCACTGAGCAGTAGACCTCCTCTCATCAAACATGCGCAGCAGATAGACAGACACCACCAGCTTGAAAATATCTACAAATCCCTGCGGGTATGCAAAAAAGCTGCTTTAATATGACATCTCTGGATTTCCTCAATAATTATCAATGGTCTATCCCTGAGCAAGCTGCAAAGCCATAAATATTCTTCATGGAAGCACAGAAGGAGACAAAGGCCTTTAATAGCCATCATAAAGGAACAATAAAATACATACAGGACAAAGCAGTGAGACAATGGCACAGGAGAAAAGATGACCTGCATTCTCAGTCTGTTAAACGTCAGCCCAGGCTGTCCCCTTCGGGAGGGGAAGGAAGGAATGGCAAGGGAGAAATCTATTTCACGTGATCACTGGATTTCAAGAAAAGTTCAGGATCCTCAGAGGAAATAATAATTAGAGAAATTCAAGAGACTTTGCTGTGAATATTATTCCAGCAGAAGACAAAGGCAGAATTCCTGCTCATTTCATGGATAGTGGTCTAAAAGACTAACTTCCCTTTTATTCAGGAACACCATGGATATCTGGACTTACAAAAATAATTTACAAGTCCAATTTCTCACACTTCTCGATCTTCTGGACATCATAACTTGTTATGTCAGAGAAAGAAAAGTTACCCTTTATGTCAGTGCTTTGCTATAGAGCTGGGGGTAACTGAACAGAGGTATGTTAGACAGAGACAGAGTGAGTATGATCAAGCAGTATACAAGCAGCAAAACAGAAAGGAAAGAAAGGCAACATTTAGAGCTGCATGACCTCAACCTAGATGTTTCAAAGGTATTTCTACAGCAATTTGATATCCTGATATATTTTTATTCCACTGGCAATAACACAAAAGCAAACAGATTCATGCATGAGCTCTAGAGATGCCTATCATGTCACTTCACTTAATTTTTCAAGGAAAAAAAAAAAGCTTTCTGCTCAGAACACCAGCACATATTTAGCTCCCTGTAGCAGATAGGTATCTCTGTCATCTGCCTGTCTGTCTCATCTCTCAAGAGAACTAGCAATGCAAGTTCTCTTTGGAAGAAGAGACCTCAGCTTTTTGAAACACACATGCTCCACCCCTTGTCTCATACACACAAGCAGATTTGGTGGAGGGATATTGTCCTCTGAAGTGGCACTGACTTATTTGTATGATGTTACCAGAAGGCTGTATAAGGCAGTAAGACTTTCTGTCCTACCACATGCACAAAAGTGCACAACTTGTTGAGGAGCTGACTCAGTGCGTGTATGCTTGTCCCTGAAAACACCCTCTAAACAAATAGAAAAATAAAGAAAACTAAGCATCAGTTTTAGCTAGTGCCATGAAGGGCATAAAAGCATTTGTTAGAAATAATTTCAATCTGTGCCCCAGACGACATTAAACAGTTTGCTTCTCTACAGTTTTATTACAGAATAAGCACTCCTATGACCTTCTGAGTGGGCAATCTGTGTTTTTGCCTGGAGTATAAAGGTGCCCTTCAGTGGCTCTAAGTATATTGGTCACCTATAAAATGTTGTTGAT
The DNA here is from genome assembly GCA_026212715.1 of Elanus axillaris. Lineage (NCBI taxonomy): Eukaryota > Metazoa > Chordata > Aves > Accipitriformes > Accipitridae > Elanus > Elanus axillaris. Next base: position 11,295,316 of record JANZLQ010000055.1, on the reverse strand, counting down.
GCTGTCAGCTCAATGTCACAGACCTTCATCAGAGCTAGACTCTGTGACCCAAAATAAGGCGAAATGAGCCAAGGAATCCCTTGTTCTTTCTGGGAAGTAACAGAGCATTCTTCAACTCCCCTTGAACTTCCAGAGGTGCAGCAAGGACCCCACCCCACCCTCGTCCGATGGGCAAGGGTCACACGAGCTCATGCCCTCTTTGCATTACGCTCTGTTGGTAGGAGTGCCATGAACCGGCACCCCTGAGCAACACAACTGTGCCTACAGAAGCCTGCACAGTTATAACTACATAATAAGGCTTTTGCTTAAGCAGCTTATTCCTCTTGGAGGGGTGGTTTTACCACACTGACATGGAGCCTTTGTAGTTGCACTCCCAGCACAAACCAGCACAGCACACTGGTAGTCTTTGACCAGAAAAGCAATCCTGATCCAGGTACTACCCCAGTATTCACACTCTAATGATGAAACTCAGATGTAAGTGATTCTAGCTGAACCACAGTGACTCCAAATCAAACAATAAACATGGTATTTGAATGGACACCTGGAGGCATGAGCAGTGTCTCATTAGATGTCTACCTATCACAGGTTTATCCTACAGTCTTGGTAGTATCAATATTCATCTGACATTCAATATCTCCTTGGGAGAGGGTAAACAATCTCTGAATTTGTGTTTTTCAAACACCTCATAGATCAGGCATCCAGATCCCAGGGAAATAGGTTGTCAAATTTGCTGTAGAGCCTTTAGAAGCTGTTTTCTTAATGCTTATCTCATTTCTTCCCTCCCCCAAACCTTCTACCTGGTATTCACATGAAACTATGTAAAATTTGGAAACCTGGGAAAAAAAACAGAACTGGAAGGGATTCCTAAGGCCATCAAGTTTGATTCTTTGTCAAGCCTGGTCCTAGACCAATGGACACACATGTCAGCATAAAGCCCTGTATGAAATGGACTGTAGAAATCAGAGGTAATACTGCTCTTCTTTGCTCTTGACCAAACACAGACACGAATAGCAAATTGAGGAAACCCAAGTACCTGCGTAGCTCATGAAGTTACTGAACGGCGTGTTTAGGAAACTGTGAAAACCGCATGTGTCATTGCCAGGTCCAGGATCCCCACACAGTTTGTGCTTAGGAGCAGGGTTGGTGTCACTGCAGAGATCCCCAGTCTCGAAGGAAGGCTCAGTTTCCATGCATGGATCACTGCAGGAGAGGATCTCCGAGATTCCCCGGAAGACATGATAGAGCCCCAAGCTGTGCCCAATTTCATGGATCATTGTGTGCGTGTGGCCAGGGATTCCATAGAAGGAGGGATTCAGCACAATGCCACCTGCAAGGGGAAAAGAGAATATCTTCTATATTGGCCTTGTCTTCCTCAGAACAGTAAGAGAAAGGGAAAGGAAGACAACAATCCTATGGGCAGATCCACTGGCAGTTCATCGGATCCTCTAGAGCACAGACTGCTTTTTGCACAATCAGGCACATTGCCTGCTCAGAAAAACTGCATAGCAAGGTTGAATCTCACCCTTAATCTGGGGCTCTAAGGGTGAGAAATCATGGGACAAAGCCCAACGTCCTAAACCAAAACCACAGTGACAATCGGTCTTTCAACTGAATATGCTCAATTTGGTTGGTTAACCTAGAGAAAAATCTGACATGCAATTATTTCATACTACGCGATTTCAAATAATTTAATGTGCTTAAAGAGAATGATTCTGCCCAGATAAGTGTAAGCAATGTATTTGATACCAAGAGTCAAACAAAACATACCTGGAGCACTCTCTGTATATTATCCCACATGGTAAAGATATAATAGAAGCCTATGAACATCTGAAATGCCCTAAAAATTGCAGTAAATTGCACCAGTATTTGCAAACTAATAGCTGGACAAAGAAAACAGAGTACACCCAAGGCTGGAACAGTTTTTGCAGGGTGTGCTCTGATCATATAGACAGCTTTGAAGTAATCGTCAGAAACACAGTCTGTTCATATACTCAGACAAGCCTAGTTTGATGTGAACTGCACAGTCCACTAATGAATATGCATAAGCCTAATGTGTCAAAAAATATGAAATCCTCAAATATAATAATTCTAAAAGAACTGCATGGTTATTAAATATGCACAAAGAAAAACAACAGTGATTTTTTTGTTGTATGAATCATGGGATGTATTGATAAGCAAATGGTAAATCAGTAAGACTTTACAGTATATTGAATTAATCATAAGAATTATATTTTTAGCTCAGCTAGATATAGCTTTGGATTTATGATACGCTTCATATTTTCTTTATTTTTGTTGACCTCAACTTTTCCAACCCTTTTATTTAAAACTGTTTGTGTATACTGCTTACCATGAGAACAGGAGACTGCTTTTTAAAAGTTACAATGGGAAAATATATCTTGGATATGGTACACTAATATTTTAGTGACAATAAGGACAGAAAAGGTTTTGGCAGGGGGAATTTTATCAGTGACTGTAGTGCAGGGAAGATGAGATCACCAGGTTCTGATGCAACATAGACTCTTCTTTCTCATCTACCTGGAGACTTGGTTGCAATAACCACAGAATTAGAGGAAAATAAGATCGAGAAGATCTTAGGAATTCATCTAAATTCCACTCTCAAACAACACAGGACCGATTAGGTCTATACCATCCCTCACACATATTGGCCTAACATCTCTTTACAACCCCTGATGATATGACTACCCCAGCAATCAATTTCAGCACTCAGTATCCTTACAGCTGCAAGGATTTAACTCACATCTAATCTGAATTGATTTTTTGGCAATTTAAGTTCATGACTTCCAAGTCCTGCCTCACACGGATATGAAGAACAGAAGATTCTCCTCCCCTTTCATCAGCTTTTATGAGATTGTCATCATCCTCACTTTAGGCTCTTTTCCTTCAGTCTGAGTAACTGTAATCCATTCAACCTTTCCTTGTAGCTCAATCCTTTTTCTAGACCTCCCCACTGTTGTTCTCCTTTGGTTTTCCCAGTTGTCTCATGTTTTCTTCCAAGTACACACAATACAGGATTCCAGCTGAAATTTTATCAACGCTAAAGAGAGAGGAAGGACCACTTTGGATATCCTCCAAGGACACATGCAAAAATAGCAATAGAGAAAAGGCTTTCCCTTTGTGCATGGGCAGGCATGTGTGACTACATGCATGCAGTGGAGAGGAGTCACATAGGCATGTACAAATACACATATAGTATTAAAAAAAAAAGAACTGAAAATTTAAATACAGACATAAAAGACTGAATAAAGTCACAATGCAACATCGTGCCTATTATGCCATATGTGGCATCTGCGCATGCTTTTAGAGCACTGAACTGTTCCTTACACTAGTTCTCCACAATCCAAATTAATCAGACACAAACCTACCAGTGTACAGCCACTGCAATCCCCATGTTCCTTGTATCCCTCTGTGATGGGTTGACCCTGGCTGGACGCCAGGTGCCCACCAAAGCCGCTCTATCACTCCCCCTCCTCAGTTGCACAGGGGGGAGAAAGTATAACAACAGGCTCGTGGGTCAAGATAAGGGCAGTTTAATAAGTGAAAGCAGAGGTCGTGCACAAAAAGCAGAGAG
>JANZLQ010000055.1:11239527-11291627 GCA_026212715.1 Elanus axillaris | reverse complement strand
CTACCAATGCAGAACACAGCACTATGAGGGCTGCTATGGGGAGAATTAATTCCATCTCAGCCAGACCCAATACACCCTCTCTTCCCCTTTATACAATACATGCTCTGATTCCTCTGGTGCTTGGTCTCTATGCAGGTGGAGCCATTTACACCCAGAGAGTACCCTGGTATATTTGGCGGGGGGGGGGCTTCTTCCCAAAGATAATTCCAGAGTTTGTTTTCCAGTGGCAGGAGTATTGGTGAAATTCCTCAGCAGGATGTGCCTTCAAAATAAAGGCTGGGTAAATGGTTCTGGCACTGGACAGCCCTGAGGCAGCTGGAGAGGGAGATTTTATTTTTGCCTTTGTTGAAAATTTATATTTTTCACAGCTGTCACAAATCTAAATCAATTGCAGTTTTACAGAAAAGATAAACTCCCTCACCCAGACAATCTCTATCCCAGCCTTTAGATCTGCACCACAGGACATATTTCATATTTTTTATTAAGTACATATTGGATTTATAGAAGAGAGTAAAAAAGATTAAAGATGAATTCTTACAGACCAAGCACAGGTCTGGGAGGGCTACTATGACAGGAAATTATGACCATTATTTATTTATTTTTGCTTTTTTCCATTGCAAGTCAACTTTAAACTGTTGGCTAATGTCTTTTTTTCTCGTGAGTTTTTTTGGGTCAATGAATTCTGACAATACACTGTAGGGGCGAAATTTAAATTGTTTTGCTCAGGCATGATGTTGACAATTAGCTTAACAAAGTGACAGAATAACTCATCAGGGCTTTGGTGAGCCCCAGTCCTCTTGCAGAAGGTTCTTCTTGGCGCTCTGGAGCTCTCCCCTTGTTCTCTGCTACCTCCCATGGCAACACCAAGGGAAGCTGTGAAAATACTCATTTAGGGAAGGATCAGCTATATTGCAGCCTTATTTTACTCCAGCAGTGGCATGAGGGCTAATGCTTCCCACCAGCAACCCATACTGTTGCACAATTAGAAGCAAACAGAGTTACTGTGGGGCTAGTGCAGGAGCAGGGGCTTGTGGTACTACAAAGTGATAGAAATCACATCAGCGTGGGTGCTAGTCGAGGCTGGGGTTAATACCTATCTTTGGTTTTGCCAGAAGATGTTGCCATGGGGAATGCTCACTGGCAGGCATTTACAGCATCTTCTGTTTTGGGTGCTCCCAGCACGAGCTCATGGAGATGGGTCTGGAGGCAAGTCAGAGTGGAAATGGCTTCACTTCCAGCCTAGCTCAGCAGGAGACTGGATGTGTGTCAGTGCTGGTCCTTGGGAAGGGAAGTTTGCTCACAATTTTTTTGGAGCAGCTGCGGAGCTGGATGTCATAATAAAATGTTTACTAACTGAGGTAGGGCAGCCAGCTCCAACTGCTTGGTCTGATCATGGAGCCTCTCTCAACTATGGAGACAGGTGACTATAAAGAGACGTTAATATCTATGGTTTGGGGTAATGTATTTTTTAACATGGAAAAGCCCCCCTGACTGATGGCTCGAGTTGTTACTCAGCTTTCATAGTATGCTTTAGAATAATAAACACTATATTTTGCTCTCCTTGTCAAGGTTTACATTTGCCACATTGTTTTTGTTTTGCTCAACGTGGGGTTGGGTAATACAAAAACTGGCTGAAACAGTCTTTCACAAAGACTGAACTTGGCTGAATCCAGACTCCACTTCCAACCTAGGAAGGTCTGGACAAGCTGGAGAAATATCTAGAAAACTTGTAAGAAACCCTGCTCTTGTAAAATGACCAGATCAAGTGTGCAGCCCAAGGGAGGTTTGTGCAGTTAAGAGAAGTATATGCAGACTCAGTTGGTGCCTTCTGAACCTTTTGAGGCTCATGTGACATTTTGCAAGGAACACAGATCCAGTAGCACTACAGGTGTCAAGGCAATGAGTCATTTGGGAGGTTGCACAGCTTTATCTAGATCCCTGGGTTCCAGCAGCCATACTCGGCAACCTAGTTATGAAACACGCAGGGCAATCCACAGGGTAGTGAACTCTTTCCAGTTCCACTCAAATGAACATTAGAAATACAATCTCTCAGCAGTTTGCTCTTTTGCACATTGGTAGAGAAAAATAGCAACAAATTTTAACTACAGTCTGTGAGGAAAACTAATTGAACACTTACTAAGTAATGAACTAAGGATCAGAACTTAACAGGCTAAGGTTAAAAATTCACTTCTGTCTAGCGCCCTGCACCTATCCCCCCCAATCTTTTTCACAAAGTGCTCCCATGGAGTGAATGCCCTGTAAAGTAGCTTCACTTAAAAGGTGAAATACTTTCAGCTTGACATCATTTACAAATACCATAATGTGCTTTGGGTTTATAACCTAATATTTTCCTGGTTGTGAGCCAGTATCTGGGAATCGTGAAATACTTTTTTTCCCCTGACTATATATTAGAGGAATGATAAGAAATCAGAACAGAGCTTAAAGCATATTTGCCTTTCCTTCTTAGCGCCTCAAAAGAATGCTTCACAAAGAAGAAATTTCTTTATCACTCACCTAGATGCATCAAGGCTTCCTTGTCCCAGGGCCAAGTTGCCACTCCAGCCAGCTCTTCCTCAGAGGAATTGGCAAAGAAGATGTTGAGGTGTGTGGATCCATCCAGCTTGAGTATGTTCTTCAGTTCATTGACATCTAAGTATGCTCTGTAGAAAAAGAAAAGCTTTTTTTTTCCTAAAGGTAACACAAAAAAAGCATGAAAATATTGAAAAAGTGCCACAATCCAGGGCAAGATCTTATAATATCCTGCATATCAGTCACCTGAAATATTTTAATAACCCACTCCCAAACTTCAATTACTTGCATTCACATAGCAAATCTCATCTAAGGACTTCAGGCCATTGATTAACTAAGGACACAAAATCTAAAGTAAATACATAAAGCTGTCCATATTCCTAAGATAAGTATAGGAATCTATTTATTATGAATGTAATTAACCATGTATTGTGGTCAGTAAATCTTTTTATATCAGCAGTTACCTTGCACATTTCCTCTAAGCTGTTTATTATTGTTACCTCTAATTTTCCTTCACAATAATAAGTTTCTCATCTTCAGGCTGGTGCAACAACTAACACCAGCTCATGAAGTTACTCTTTTAGCACCAGTGGCAGTCACCTGTGCTGAGATGCACACAGTCCAACCCTAACATAGGGTGGTTGCTTGGGAATTGCTATTTCCAGCAAGCAAAGTTGTGCCAAGAGATCTCCTTGCACGAGATCTTGCAGGAGTGATACCATACCATGATGTAAATTCCTAAGGCTCCTTAGGTCACATTCCCTCCCAGGTGAGCAACAAATCTTCATAGCTTTTGGGATGTCTGAAAGTTACAAACCACTCTGCTTGCAGGCAAACAAAGACAATCTCTTAAGCTTGATGGCTGTTGGAAGTACTTTCAGCACTCCTCTAAAGGAGTAGACTTTATCAATACTGGAATACAGGAGCCACTTGCCAAAGTGTGTACCATGGTGCCACACTACTTTCAGTGGCACTGTGATGCTCTAACTCAAAGTAAAGCTGAAGAAAGTGAAGCATAAGAGTAAACCCATCAGTTCTCTGTTTCTAGCTCACATTGTCTTTTGATAATAAAGCGTTGTCCTAACACAAAATCTGAAACACGGATAAGTTATACTACTATCTTCACTTGACATGCGGAAGGAACAGAGATCTCACTGAGTCAAGCATGGTTGACTGGCTTGTAAGGAAAGGACACCATGATGGTCTTGAGCAGGTTGATTCCTGCTTCCTAAAGTCCCCCTTTCCCTATGTGTATGGGTATGTATAGGGCTCACGTAACTCTCATAAACCAGACACACATTCAGTAAGTAGGGTTCCTTGCATACTTTGCAAGGCTTTCGTTCCCAGAAGGGTGAAGAAAAAAATAGGGGAGTTGGCTCAGCACCAAGATCTTTCTGTCCTTCCCTGGAGGACTCCCCAATGGAAAACACATTCATATTTCCACAATAGTTTCTCCTGCCACTTGCTGAAGTCATTGCCTCCAAAATAGTTCATGGCTGGGTGTCCCCAGGCCCTCGCTGACTCATGGAGGAAGACGTGCTCTTTGGGGACACCAGTGGAAGGGTATGTTTCCATTCCATACAGTGTTTATCTTCCAATCAAATGTGGATGACATCCTGAAGGACAGGTCAGCACTGTGACCCTTTACACATTTCTCATCCCTCCACTGTTCCCAACACATCTACGGAAAATACACAGATCTTCCCCTTAGCTCCTCAAGCTTGTTCTGCATGTATATGCACAATGTTCTGAGGCAGTGCATAATCTATTTCCAGGATCTTCTTTGTGCGTTTGAAAACATCTTCTCCAAACATGGGCTCATACTTATATATGTCCACAAGCAATAGTTTGAAATTACATGAGAGCTTATATGCATTTCCAAATGAAAATGTAAACGCATAGGGGGGAATATGTGACAGAGGATGAGTGCATGTGAAGGGGACAATGTGATATCTGCACATATGGCAGCATCAGTAAAAGAGAGTGAGCAAAAGTGTAAGAGAGCATGTGGGAGTGATGTGATACTTCATGCAAGAGAAAAAAGGACAGAAACAGAAGCATTGAGTACCTCTAAGTAGAAAAACGTTTGTGTGTTTTGTATCACAGTGGGAAGGAAAGGCCCACTGTCTGTATTGAAACTGCAGTTGTTGACTCTGGATACAGATGCTTTATGGCCTATGCAAATCCCTGTAGGAGTAACTATAATCAAACTCCCCTCCTGAGATTACCATTTTTATCCTCACTCTTCTCTTATGGTTTCAAATAATCTAAACTAATATTTCTTTATTCTTAGCTGTCTCTTTGCTTATTGTTTACAAAATCCAGTCCCCATTTATATCCTCAGCGCACTGCCACAATCACGCTGTCTCTTGCATACAGGCTACGTGCTTCAACATCTAGGGCTGTTTTGTATACGGATTATTACTGCAGACAACATCCAGGGCGGAGAGCATTTAACTAATTGGCCAGTGATGTCAGTGCATCACTGAGACTGAACTCATGTCTTACGTAAATCCACCATACTAAGTCAATTGGACTGGGTTTTGTAGCATTTCTCTGACTGCTACTTCTCTGCTAGCCAACAGAAGTCTGCAAATGAGCAGAATCATAGAATACCAGGTTGGAAGGGACCTCAAGGATCAAATAGTGTAAGAACAGAATACTAAGAGAATTTTTAGCAGAGGGTCTGCACAGGAGTAGGTGTAAACAGATCATGTTTGGGAGGAAGTAAATGCAAAACCCCTTTGTAAAAGCAGTTAGCAACCCCCAACACCGAAACATGCTCAAGCATTTAGCTCAGGCAAATCCCTTGTAAGTGTGTGAACATGTGCCTGCATGTGCATGTATCAACAGAGGTGTGAGTGTGTAAGCAAGGGTTTGGATTGTGCACACATGCAAGACAGCCAAGAGTATGTATGCAAAGGAACCAGTGTGTGTGTGTGTGTAAGAGATAAAAACACGAGCTGGAATTCCATCCTCTCCTTCCTCCCCATGTTTCTAATAACCTCCCATCCCTATCCATCATCACCACATTCCTACACTCAAGGAGACATAAATTAACTACTTTTGCAGTTCATGTCCAACTACGTAGCTGCAGGCAGCAGACCCAACAGTTACCAGGTCAAAACAGTTTTCAGTTATTGCGTTGGACTAGGCTGACTCCCCCCTGCTGCTGCGGCTGCTTTGTTATCAGCCCAGACTATCTGACCCAATGCAATCTGTGAGCATTGCTTACACTTCTCAAGGTTATGTGGGTCCCCTGATAGAGGACATAATGTCTGTCACATGGGCTCATGCCAAAGAGAGCCAAAGAGCCCAGCCTTTCCAGCACTGCCAAACTCACATTTCAAAGACATGAGTGCAGTCTTGGAAAGGGATCAAAGCCTTTCCAACTGTCATTAGAATATTTCCTTTATGCATCCCTCCGTGAGTGCCAGCAACATATTTCATAAAATTCATTGGCTCGAGATGGTACCTCCAATATAAACCTGAATGGGGAAACTGTCAGGGCAAGTCTATGTGGAAAACAAAACAAAACCCAAAGCACAACAAAACATGTGTAATTCCTGTAATGGAAAAAACATACGATGCTGTGAGCGTGCCTTGCTCAAGAAAGCCTAATGAGCCTATTAGTGCATCATAAAAGGTCTCCTTTGCTGGAATCTGTTTTAGACATAGAAATTCTATGGGCTGTTTAAGGCCATTTGGGACACCAAATCATATCAGGCAATGTGCACATTCCCACCCAGATCTTTTCATCAACTTATTTGTCGAATGCACAGCTTCAGTTTTCTTTTTTCCTCCACTGCAGTGTAAATAGCCCTCTGAAACTGTACTGTGCAGCAGCTCACCCTTACCCAGTAAGCCCCAGACCTCAATCAGTAATATGTATCCCGTATGGTGCTCCAGTTTCAGTCTAATGGAGTCTTTAGCTCATCCAGCAGTGTCTCGTGACTGCCTAACCCACCACGCAGCCTGCCCCATCGGTCACACAAGCCATTATCCCTGTGCCTGTCTCATCTGTCAAGCCCATTTCCTGTCCATTTGGGCTGTGGCTTCACCGCAGCAGGACTTGTCCCCAGGCAGTGAGGTGAAGCCCCCAGCCAGCAGCCCCACCTGCCCACAGGGCCACTGCAAGGAGCTCTCTTCTGCTGGCCCTCAGCTCCAAAGCCAAATCCAGCCACAAATCTCTGCCGCTTAGCTACAAACACATTTGACAATGGCTTTAAAACTTGGCTGGTATCAGGTCTAATCATATTAAAAATCGTAGCCTTGGTGACTAGAGTTGAGCAGTTTTGTAACTGGGTTGGAAACTCTTCCTCCCCCATTTTCTTCCAGGTCAGAGTGGCTTTCCCCTGTTTCCCTAATGGGGCTGGGGTGCAGCCTCTTGCACTCGTGGTTGTTTTTGCAAGGAACACAGAGCCTTCCAGCCCTTATTGTCAGGAAGTGTTTTCTACTGTTTGCTCTGAGTTATTCTCTATTTAACTTTGTTTTCTTTTTTTTCCTTCAAAGACAAGTGTCACTTTACACCAAGAAAACAAACAGGGTACTTAAGGGATTATTTGCAAGACCCCACCCAAACACAGAGTAGGAACTTTGCTATCTGCTCGCTATGGAGTATGGTCTCCAACTGCCTGATGAGTTTGTTAGGAATAAAAGGCACTACATTTCATCATTTCAAACAAACAAACAAAAAAACAGAACCACCGGCATCTTCTGAATTGAGAAGTCAGCTTCCAACGGTCTCCATTTTATCTCCTGACATACAATGTCCTATCCATTACCTAGTGGGTTCAGCATAAGGCAGGACAAAGTAAATCTGCTGGAATCATAGGGACCCAGTACATCACTCTCCTTCCCAAGACTCCTTGTTTCCGCTTTCATTTGGTGCACTCAAAAGAGCTGTCAGCTCAGGTTGAACCATGGTATGCAGTTTAGCAGACAAAAAGAAAGCTTTTCTGGACAGCCCTGGCAACACTTGCCAGCAGCCTGTGTCAGATCCAGGTGTGGTTCCCAATGTGGCTGATATGTCTCAGTGGTGTTCCCTTTGTCCCTCCAGCTCTGATCTTGGCCCTAAGATTGACGCTAACTCATTAGAGCAGCAAAGACCTCAGCAGTCGGTATGTGGGCAAGCACTTACCAACTGTCCACCCCATTTGTTCAAGCAATATGGGGGGCCCAAGGTTTTAGGGTGCAGTGACCACCTAGAGATTTTCAATATCTGCAGTGAACAGCAAGGACGGTTTTGAGATAAATTATGTTCTTCCTGAAGATAATGGCAAGAGCTGTGACTTCAACAGCACTGAAAGCTGACCTTGAAATGAGGCCGTTTGGCAGATGCACACAATTGTAATTTAGCTTTTCCCCCTGTGATTTCTCAGTCTTTGGTGTTTAGACATGGAACTTTCCTTTTGGAGACACAGTATTGATGTCAGCATATAAGCTGCCTTTTGCCTTCTGTCATAGAGTCACAGAAAAACAAGTCTGGAAAGGATGTCCAGAGATCATCGCTGCCAACCCTCTACTCCAAAGCAAGGGCATCTCTGTATGTCACACTAAGCCAATTTTTATCTAGCTCATACTTAAGACCACACGTGACAAGGACTCCACCAGTATCCCAGCAACCCGCAGCCCATGTTTCAATACCGTTATGGTCAAGAAGTTTTTCTGAAGGTCTACCTGAATCTTTTTTGCTGCAACAGATAGGCATGACTGTTTATGCCATTCCCCATAGACAAGGAGATTAGATTATTCCCTTCCACTTTACCAAACCTATTACTTATTTGAAAGCTTATTATATCTCCTGTAAACTGTCTCACTTTTAGGCTAAAACAACCTTATTTCTTCAGCCTCTCCCCACTGGTTATATTTTTTAAGACCTCTGGTCATTTCTGATGCTCTCATCTGCACTCTCCACATCCTTCTCAAAGGCAGGTCATGAAAAGAAGACACAGTCCTCAAGCTGAGAGCTTATCAGTGCCATGTAACTGCTACATTTATCCTGTCTATCACCTCCAACCTGACATAAAGTACACAGTAGAGATTTCAGACCTACAAACATTTCTAACATTTTTTCTTCTTTTTTGCCTAAAGTGCTACAGGTCTATCAAAAACTGAACAAAAAAAGACAAACTACAAACTTTCTTTAGCAGTGGAATTGCAATAAAATTTTTGTCTGACCTGATGTTAAAGATCTGCCTTTGCTGGCAAATTTAATTTTGCTCCTTATTTCTGACAGATTGCCATAAATCATGTGAAGCAGGAAGCGTGCCTCATCTACATTTAGTTTAGTGTTAATTTAAGACACTAGTGTAAGTGTAGTAAAAGTCATGATAATTTATTGATAAAGGTATAAATCTTTCAGTGATTGGGACAGAGCCTGAAATAGAGCAGAGACAGATTATTACAAGTGAAAGGTTTCAGGTCCCAATTTAGATCCAGATCACTGCCTGTGTTCACACTGAAATCCAAATGTGTAACTGTAATTCTGACCGCATCCAAACCAGGCAGTCACTAGGTCATGTCCACAAGCATAAATCGCAAGCACTGTCAGCACATGTAGGCTTGGCAGCTTTTAAAGAATTTTGGTTTATCCACTGCAGCAAAATGTCCTCTACAGCCCCCAAATCTGATCTCCTGTTACAAGAAAGGAGGAATGTTTGGGAAAAAAAATAATTATAAGGATCCAAGAAAAGACACTTAGAATAATTGTTCAAATATAAACCCAGCTTCTTGGGAAGGTTTGGTAGTCTGTGCTGAACTCTGTATCACTCTCTCTGACACTGCTAATGCATTCAGGTTAGCTGGTTAAAGCTGGACAAGGTTTTTTTACATCAGTGGCAGGTCCTACGGTTAAGACTGGCTCTAAGCAACACGTATTACAGAAAAAAAGCCCACATGGCTACAAAAGTCTGGGTGTTTGTTGATCCTAGGGTGCCCTCTTTTCCCAACTAAATTAATTCTAGTATTATGCTAGTGACTTAGGCTTTACTCACTCTATGAAAAAAACAAACAATCAAACAAACAAAACAAAACTGAAAAGAAAATTATAGGTAGAAGAGTTTTCCTGTGTAAAATAGGGGAACCTTTCAGGCCTGGGTTTTCTTCATCCTGCAACAGAGAACAGAGACTGAGAGCAGCTTCTTGGTCAAAACTAGGGAATTTTTACAATTGTCAAGGCATCGGTTTCATTCCATCTGTTTTGAAATGCTGGCTTTCCAGCAGGACAGTTATAGAAATAAGCACATTTCTACTGTAACATTTTACACTATAAATCTATAAGACAGCAAGAAAAAAAATCATCCCATGCATAAAGGAAATTATTTGCTACTAAGTTGTAAAAATCAGTATTTTCATCTATAGAACCCTAATGGAGCACCCCTGCTTAGCCCTATCTGACCTTCTCATAAAAGACCTCTAATAAATAATACAGCTTTATTTCATGCAATTCCTTATAGATAACTTCTGGATGTTGTAAATACAGTATCTACTTAACAGGCTGAACCACAGCAATGGGTTGGAATAAAACTGATGGTCGGACTACTCCAAACCTAGCTCTGGGTCCTCTTTTGGTTTGGTTCATGTGAGCTTGCACTTTGAGCCAACTTCTTTTCTCACTGGGCTGCACGCAAGTATCAGCACTGACTGTGATGTATTTGCTCCAGTGTAAATCTAGAGTTAGTCAGAGCAAAGTTTGATTCTCAAAGTGCAGCTTCAGGTTCAAATCCAAAATCTCAAAGGAAACCTCCGTTGAAATGACCAATTTTTGCCCAATTTCTGGCCAACACAACTTGTTTTTTTAAGGGGGGAGGCGGGTTTCCTCAGATCTCCACACAGATTCTCTCAAAGGTTTGTAAATCCTTGCCAAATCCTTCACAAACCTGGGCTGAGATTCAGAAATACAGTAAAAACAGATTTTTATTTTTTTTTTTCCCCAGCTCTTTTGCTGCTCGTTCTGGCCAGGATAAGAAAAAGTAGAGGCTCAGGGAAAAAGAATAGAGAAAAAGATGATGTAAAAATTTTTGAATGTGAAACATGTTCTGTCTGAGCTCTAAGCAGAAGTTTGGGGTGGCTGTTAATGTACACAAAATTATTTGTTCCCTCTCCCCCTTTATCCTCCCAGGCTTTACTGCCCACTGCTTATACCAGAGACCCCACCTTTATATAACCTTTATGTAGGTTTATAGAGTTGCAGTGCTACAGAGCATAAATATGTGATCACCAAGTCTCCTTCCTTTGAAAGGTCTATGTCCAAGAGCTAGGCAACATTTGAGTTCACTCGTGCAGCAAGAACTGAAAAGCCCCGTTTCCCCGCATGACCATAAAAAATAATTAAGCTAACCAACTACACAGAACTAGGAAAAGATATGCTGGCTGGCCAACTTGCAGGAAGAAAAAAGAAAACAAAGGGAAAGCCTTGGCAAAGAGAATTGTGATCTTACTGTACAATTAACTTCTGAGACAGTGAGTAGGATTAAAGCATGGAACATTTCAAGACACATCTCTTTAAAACAGCGGAGCATTATGAAGCATATATGCACGTTTCACAGGCCTTTGAAATCAGCAACACTGGCAGGTTTATTTGTTTTGGTTGTCTCTTTTTCTTTCTTTTACTACTTTGGGATTTTTTTTTTCTCTCTCCTTTTCAAGACTAGAGCCAAATGACCCATGAGAAATGTACTGTAATTTGTCTTTTATCCATCCCTCATCTCTATCTGATATTCTCTCTGCCCTGGTTACCCTGATGTTTTTCCAGACTCTACAGGCTGAACCATTGTAACAAGGAGAAAAGTCAAATGATAAAGAAAGAAGTGGCGTAAGGATATTTTCAGGAACCCAGTTTGTTAGAACAGATTTCCTTTGCTGCTTTTCTGAAAACCCCTTTTGGCTGCAGCAAACCTCATTCACATATACTCAAGAATTTAAATCAGTATAAGGTATATACATATTTTAGGCTATTTTAACCATCAGTTATACTGCTTGGCACTTCCACAGTGCTTCCCCTCTGGGCCTCAAAATGCTTCCTAAACATGAAGAGAGAAATTCCACTCTGGTCAAAGCCCTGACACAAGCCCTCTGCACCACTCCAAATGCTGTCCAAGGGCTTAAGTGATACTAAAGTGGGACAAGGACCCTTGCGCTGGGCCTCCCCTCAAGAAATTTTACCATGATTGAAGAAGCCATGAAATCAGCAAATGGAATCATTTCCCCTTGTCTTCCGAATGGGAAAATTGAGGTAGAAAAATACAATAATTTGTTCAAAGTAACAAAATCATTCAGTGTGACAGCTAGGATTAGAAACTCGGTCTCTTGAGCCTACGTTCTGTGATAATACGGATCACCTTTCTTTTAAGTAAGCGGTGGCTTGTATTACTGATCCTTTAAGTTTTCTGGTGGCCACTAATCATCTTTTACAAGCCTTCACTCTTATTTTACAATCTTTAACTCCTATTTTACAATCTCCAAAAAATTCCTAAAGGTCCAGTGCTCGACAGAGGAAAAGTCAGAGCTCCCTACAATAAGCTGGTTCTTCCTGAATCCCTCAGCTTCGCTGTTTCTGAAGACAATGTAGCACATTCACTTCTCAAACAGATTTTCTTGTGGACCCAGGTCTCTGCTTTGAATGCGCAAGCAGCCACCATTCTAATAATATTTGGCATTTACATACCACCTCTCATCCCAAAGCTTCCAAGAACAACCAACAGATACGTGCACAGCACACTGCACAATAGTTCAAGTAAAGGACATTTTGGTTTCAGTCACCAGAACAAACCTCATGTTTTTATGAAAAGCACCAGAGACCAGGAATGCAGCCTGTCATCACTCCCTTGAATCAGGTCAAGAGGTAGGTAGAGCCTCTGTTAATCAGACTGGAAGTTAGAGATCAAGAGGAAACTTGAAGCTTTGACACAGAATTTTCTTTAATTATAGGAGTAGCTCATAGCAGCTCTCTATATTAAAGTTGTCTAACAATTTCCACTACAAATATTCAACTCCAGCCTGTCTTTCTCATCTCCATCCTAGTGGCTGTGGGGTCAGGCTTGAGGTCACATTTGCAGCCTGCCCAAACAAGTGCCTTGTTGGTGGGACATTTTGGAGTCATGGTTGGAGTGACCCAGGTTTTGGCACTTCTGGAGCACTGGGAAACACTTTGTGTCCCCTTTTTAGAGTCGATGGAAAGCATGGAGTTACCCTACTGCCTGGATACTGCTCTGTCCTGGGCTCCATCTACCTGTGCCGGCTGCCCTTGCAGTAGGCAACTGCAGGCAGGCAGGATGGGTCAGGACCCTGCCTGAGTGGGGTCCAATGGGTCACCTGCTGTGGGAATATTTGGGATTTTTAGTAAGCTGAACACAGGCCAGGGTAGGGAGCATTGTGGCCTTGGGGTGCTCACAGTTGGATTGCAATTACTCACAGCTCCTGTAGAAGGGTGACACATGGCACTATCCCTGCTGGGGTGTGCAGCTGGGACTTTAAGGGGCTGGTCCTTCAGTATCTTCCCTAATTAACACACAGTAAAAAATGCAGGATGAAAAAAGAACAAGATCAAATTCTTTGCTCCTTTCATCTCACTTTTTGACACTAATCCTCCCTGCACATAAACCCCGTGCCACAAAGTGAGATATACATTGCTATTGGAATGAAGAGCAATTTGGAATCAGGCCGACATCAGAAAAAAAATAAAATAAAATCATATATAACCACAAAGGACCTAGCATGTTTATTACAGATACTTCTGGAGTTGATGGGCCAAAATAACCAGTCCAAATATGTATCTTGCAAAACATCACTTTTGCTTTGGAGATGCCGCTTCTTTTCTGGTTTTGTTTTTACAACTCATGGACTTCCAAATCTCATTTCTTAAACTTCTGGCAGGGTTGTGCATAAAGTTGGTCCTGCTGCAGTGGGCAGATCATCAATGGCTTATGGTTAGGATAATTCAAATTTTTCTCTTGTCTGAGAAAGAAGTGAAAACCTGATTCAAATGAGACTGGTTGAAATTTCCTCTTATTTCATCTTATGCAGGAAAGAGTAGGAGATACCAAAGTGATATCACAAAGAACATAGTCTGGTGATAGAAACTTCAATTCAGGGAAACCAAGAAAAGCTTGTGCCGTGGCACTAAAAGCCTCACATTTTCCAAGATCATGAGATTTTTTTTCTCCCTGTTGCAACAAAGAACTAATATTTAGGGGGGTTTGTTTACTGTTATGGTTTTTTTTCTCTTTTTTTTTCCCCCCAGGGGGTAATGATAGATCATACCAGTAAGTCTTTATCTTCAAGAGTGAAGTCTTGAACACATTATTAAGACAGAAAAGAAAACTGAATAGTCAGATCCAAAGAACCACTAAATATTATGAGATCTACAAAAGCTGGTTACTCTTGTTCTTTCCCAGCAGTGAAGAGATTACAAGGAAACAGAAAATGTCAGTCACTGAAACAGAAATTTCACGTAAGAACATTTAGCTTTGAAGTTCTCAGAATCCACAGTAAATTGCCAGGTGATCTGGCAGAAACACCAACAGACCTGCAATGAAAATAGTTCAGAGTTGCAGAAAGAAAATATTTGGACAGTGTATTTTCTTAATCCAACATTTTTAATTTAATTTTATTTTTCTTTTAGATTTCTATTCCTGTTCACTAGGAAGAAAGAAATAAAGGAAGGAAGAAAGAGCAGGAGAGGGGACTTAGTAGATCATGACTTTGTCAAGCGACTACTGTTGGGAGAAAAAACATGGCAGCAGTGGCTGTAACAGATACTGCTAACATAATTAACTCGCTGGCATCAAAATCCTGCCCCTCATTTCTCTCTGTTGAGCCAGAGACAAGCAGCAGGAAAGCAAATGTAAACGTGCCTTTTCCAAACACTCAAGAACTTTCAGACTCTCTGGTTTATAAACCTATGCAGGACCTGCAACTTCTGCATAGATACAAGGTAAAGCAAATACTATTGCACATGTGTACTTCTAAGAGTGGACTTTTCTTAAACAGAAGGATATATCAAGTAGAAAAGGTCCTTTAACCTTTAAGTAAACCGTGGACAGCAGACACATCTAATGCCCAGGTTGTTAGTCAGATGGAAGGACATTTGGGTTGCCTCACATATGGATCTGCTAACATGTGTACCAGAAAACAGGCACTATTAGTCCAAAACGTAAGGCTGATTGTAAGCATTCCCTAGAGGACACATTTCCCAAGACCCTACAAAATTGGACTGGCAGCTTATGAAACGTACAATACTGATCCAGCATGTAACAGTAAACTATAGGAAATCATACCCATATATTTGGCTTTCAGACATGAGTGCAGAAATTGCCTGTTTTGGCATCGCAAGCCTGTGGATCCACTTGAATCAAAGACAGACCTCTAGCAAAGGGCTACGAGAATGCTAAGATCTGTTCTCCACTGTTAATTACTAACACAAGAGAGGGAAAACTCTAATTTTCCTTTATGGCAAATGTCTTGACCAACTTTTGCCAGGAGTACAACCCCTATAGACAGGCCATGCAGTTTAATTTCTCCGTAACATTTGCACCCTCTGTCACTCTATTTGCATATCTCAACCACGCATCAACTTTTGCTCTAGGTTTGCTGAGGTAATTTATTGTTAACTTGTCACTAACAACTACCACAGGACTTAAGATCTTGATGACTACAAGACTAGCTTTG
This sequence comes from Elanus axillaris, assembly GCA_026212715.1. Lineage (NCBI taxonomy): Eukaryota > Metazoa > Chordata > Aves > Accipitriformes > Accipitridae > Elanus > Elanus axillaris. Next base: position 11,276,429 of record JANZLQ010000055.1, on the reverse strand, counting down.
CAAAGGATCCAGCAAAAATTGCAGGTTGTCATTTTTGTCCACTGTTTCCCACACATAGACCCTGAATTATACAAACCTGCATTTATAAAACGTACGTTAGCATGAAATGTCTTGCAGCTCCCTGTCAAAGACAGAGGGGGGCTGTTACGAATTTCCTCACTTCCACAACTCCTCTGCTACCAGCTGAAGTACATCTCAAGAACTTTGCAAAACCTGACATCCTGCCTTATTCAGTTGTGGGGGAAGAGAAGGCATCCTGGAACCACCTTTTGGATTACCTCCTCCTGACAGTTTCCTAGATCAAAACCTGGAAATGCTTCAGGTATTGTTCCCAGATGGATAAAAAAAGAATTTCGTGTCTGATGAAGACGAGGACAGCTAAAGGTTTGAACCTGCATTTGTAAGACAAAATAAGATATTTTGAAGCAAAAACACATGAATAAATCTATCCCCAGAGGTAAAACTATTAGAGGAATTCTGAGTGTATGAGGAGGAGGAAGCCAGAAACTCCAAGCTCTTTTCTGAATCCAACTGGGTGTGGGAGAGGGGGGGAATCAAACAGCACAGATTTCTTCAGGCAAACTGGGAGAAACACTCTGATGTGTCTGACAGAAGCATTTTACTCTGTGTTTGGAAGTTTATCATGACCGATCAATTCTGGAAGAATTAGTGAGTGAGTTCTGGTTTTTGGCACTGACACAGTCGTGGTAAAAAGGCTGGAGGCAAAAGGGAAGTAATTTTCATAATGCTGTGAACTGTTGCCATCAATCCTTACCCAGAACATTTCTTCTACTTACTCTAGTGCAGTGCTCCTCCATAGGAGCTTTCCTAGCTTTTGCCCTTGGTCTCAGGAAGGCTCTCGACCTCACTCGTGCTCTGGATGTAGAGATCCAAGCCAAAGACCAAAGTCTTTGGGAGTTCAATCTTTCTGTGGACTTCAAAGAGTGTGGGATACGTAACTTAGTCCAGACAGAAAGCGTAACATACATTTGGAACAACATAATATATATAAAAATAGAAAAGATTGAATGACTTTTAAGGAATGCAGGGTGATGGGGAAGCCTGATGTAAATTGTGCATGGCATTTACATACCTACTTTCAGCCTCTAACCTAGGTGCTCTGAATCCTAGTGGAAGAATCTACCTTTTCTCCAGCAATTATAAAGACTTTAAGATTTAATTCTCTAAATCGTGCCTATGCTGTGTGTCTATACCTGCTGCGAGCAGATGGCATGACTGTTCCCCTAAGGAACTAACTGAGGAACAACTACAAATAGCCAGTGCTTATCCTCAGTACTTAGTGCAATAACATCATTGAGGCTACACATTTTGGGAGGAATCAGCAACTCGCAGAATTCATCCTTAACAGAAAGCAAGCCAAACATGAAGGCAAAATAAAAACCCCTAACCAGAAATGCCAAGCCCAAACATATTCAGGTGTTTTGAATAATATAAGTTTATGTAATTCTTAGTATTTCTCAGACATGCCTATGTTTGTCTCCATTTGCTCTTGCTGGGATTGAAGACCCGAATAGAGCATCATCAAGCTTGTGGAAATCAGGGGATCACAGAAAAATGCTGGTTTGTAATTGCTCTCAACCAGTTCCGCAAACCTAAGCAATTCAGACAGAGTGGAAACATTTCCATACTCTCTGATGCTCACATGAAGCAAACTAAGCTCTGGCCTTTCTGAGGTCTACCCATGTCCTCTAAATGAGTGTATCATATTTCTTTATTTATTTAGAATTTGTCACCAGTTAATCTCTCCCTGTCTCATTTTTAATTAAACAAAACAAATAAATTAATCAAAGAAAAAATACAAAACAACTTAAGGCAAAGCTTTTCAAAGTGTAAAGGGGATTTTGATACCCACACACTACTGATAGTCAGTGGGTCTTGTCCCGGGAATATAATTCCCTTTTGTGCCTTTGAAAGGGGCACAAAACCCCATGTAGATGATTACAGTGATGCATCTATTAATTGATATCATCTGGATTTTATCTTATTTAATAACGTCTGAGCTCTGACTGCAAAAGAAGCTTAAATTGATGCCTTCATTCCTTTCTGCTCAATGCTCCCTAAACTGTCATCTTCAATGTACAAACATAATTTGCAAGCCTGACAAAGGCACAAGTTTCATTACATTGTATCACAGAAATTAGAATTGAATCAATAAACAAAAAGGCAAACTCCTGATCAGCTCATTGCTACCACACTATGTGGAATTCTTCATGTTTTACCCCTAATCCCATGTCTGATCAAACTGAAATATCTTCAGGACCAAGAATGCCTCTGCTCCTTTTGGTATTTCTTTCACAGCTTAATCACATCTCAGAAAAGCTGGTATTTTGTGCCTATGTGTCTTATCTTTATCCTTTATCTAATTTGTGCTGTTTAACGCTGAAGAAATATTCAGCAACTTACTTCATGTGATGGGGAGGACCCTTAATGGAGGAGAAATTCTGGCATGGCCCGAGTACCAGATTAAATCCCCTTCTTGGCATATTCATTTTTACTGTGTCTTTCTGTATAATTTTGACATGGAATTTTCCTGGCATAAGTCACACAGGTTTCCCTCTTCCCCTCCACACCATGCTGCGTAGCTCTGTGTTTTGGTAAATCTCATCTATTAATAGTTGCCCTCTGTGGCTATAAAAAAATGCCTCAGTAGTCAAAAGCCAACCCTTGCTAGGGAACAGCTGTGGATGCCTGAACGCACACAGGACCCGGCACCACACGGCAAAGCCCTTTCTTGGCTCCATGTCAGAGCAAGCTGATTAAATAAGGCCATAGTCTAGCTAATGGAAAAGGAGACCCTTCCCTGCAACAGAGGGAGAGAGAGGCCAACTCCAACACTAGGCTGGAGAAACATCAGGGTATTTCCATTTTCTCACTGACATTTTCCTTTTTTAACTCAGCAAACCCCCCTCCCGTGTCTTCCTTGCTCCACCTTTCTGCCAAGTACCAATAAAATCTTGCACTTAAAGAAATAGGACAAAGACGTCATCACAGCGAGTATCAAAGGTCACAGGGTAAATTTTAAGGTCTAGTCTACCTTTTTTTTTTTGTTTGATTGATTTCACTGATTAAAGCATTTTTGCTCTTCCTGTGCTTTCAGCAGCATCCTGGGTAACAGGGGAAATTCAAACCAACCAGCTGTGATCTGTATTACAAAGTCAAGGCTAGAAATACAGCACAAGGATGCTGATGGAGCCATACTGGAAAAGGTGAAAGGAGAAGAATATTGTCTCCCAGTAAAGTGACAAACTGCTTTTCTGTGTCAGAACGTGAAATACTCACCTTAGCAGAGGGTACAGCGAGTTCCTCATCCTCTCAGCATTGCAAGGTACCAGTCCCATCACAGAGGGACTGGTTGGTGACAAAGTACCTGGCTCCAGGCAGCAGGAATCCTCCCTGGATTTCACTTTGAACTTTCATTTGCGTGAACTAAAGTTCTTGAAAATCCTGAAGAATTGCTGAGTTTCAGGGACTTCCATGCAAACTGTACAATGCCACAGCCATCACAAGGGTTGGTAGGGAAACAGTACAGGAGCCTCAAGCCCTCTAGAAACCAGGCTCAGGCTCTCAGCACTTACAGCACACCTGGTCTGAGGCTGCAGGCACTTACAAAGCCAATGCCACATAACTTCAGCACTTTTCAAATTTCCCTAGGGACATTCCATCCACTAAGACAAATTCTCCTTGCAAAGCTGATGGGAATGATTTGAAAAACCAACAGTCTTGTGCTGGGGAAACTAACTAGCACAGCTTCTCACTGAAGTCCTCAATTTATTGACATGACAAGGATATAACATGAGAAGCAAATTTATTCCATATTATCTACTGGCAGTATAGCTCAGAAGATGCATTTTGAGGCAGCAGAAAGAATTTTATTCTCCAAACTCTTGTAATTCAACCCTGCTGAAGCTACCCTCACACAAATCAGTGATGACACATCTTTTCAACGTCTAGGGCCAAAAATATTTTTAAAAGCATTGCAGGTAATTGCTACTGCTGTCATTCCAAACCACTGCTGTTTCCACTATTTTACCATCACTGATGTAACCCAACAAGTGTCAACAGCAAACATGGGCTGCTTCTGCAATTACTGAATTAATGGAAACAATACATTTCACAACAAACAGCTCGTACATATCAATGGCCATGACCAGATCTTTAACTAGAATTTACATGAGATATTCTGTGTTTCCAAGGTTTGTTATATACTACTCAAACATCTGGGTACCTTCTAAAATAATCGGTCTGCAGGGTACAGATTTTGTCGATCTTTTTCACTGGGGTGGATTGGCCACAAGAGTCTTTAAAACAACGGTAGGAAAAGTTTGCTGAACCTAGTTCTCCTGAAGAATTTCAGAAAGATCAAATTAGGCCAAAAAGTCTAATCTTGTTTTCAGTAGGGTCCCTTTTTAGCAGGGGTCCCTCTAGCAGGGTTCCTCCTTTAAAAGAAAAAGGAAATTAAAAATGAAAAACAGCACTGGGGAAAAGTTAAGCGTGTACTTCAAACTCACACATGCCAGGAAATTTAGAGTTAAAGGTGAAACTCCACCCTGAAAAGCTCCATACTGGAGAAATTTCAGCAAACAAACATAACGTGTTCTGAAATACAAAGACTCAGTAGGGTGCACTAGGTATGGAGTTTCAGCCTTCACTCCAAATTTCCTGGCTTTTTGGAGGTTTATTAGAGTTTCATACCCCAAACATTTAAGTACTCCAAGAATTTTCCTCTGTGTAGCTCACCCTGACGCTTTTGGAAGCTGAGAACAAGCACTCTGATGGTGTAGCCACCCATCCATTATTAATGAACCTGAAAACAATTTATTGCAAATTTATGTCAATTTGGAGTGCTGAAATTTTATTCAAACTAGGTAGTTTCAGTTGAGTTACCCTGAGAAACTCAAAGTTGCAAATCTACTCATAACAAAGCTGAAGGACAGGATTTCATTGACCCCAGCAGAGCACACGCTCCTAATCTTCCTCCACTGTATGTGGGTCCTGTAACTCCACTTCAACCAGGGCTGCAATCAAGCAAACACAGAATTGCTTTTGACAGTAGTGGTTTGTATTCCTGGTCTGAACACTCTGCCATGTTGTGGGGTGGGGATACATCCATCTCACTTCTCAATGAATCTGGCTCTAATGAATGAGAAATGACCATGGCTATCAGCATCGCACTTTTTTACATCACAGCTTTTATGAACATGCCACAAATACTGAAGTGGTTCCAGTGTATCTCGGTAATCCTAAAAGATCTGTTGTGAGGCTCTGCATCATTGCATTTCCTCATAGCTCTACAGAAATTATTACCAGCAACTCTCTGTAGCCCCTCTGACCACCCACACTCTTCATCCTTCTCAAATATGCAGACAGAGCAAGTTTTAGGATTGTATGACTATTTCAATGGGTGCCTTGACATGTAGCTAAAGGAGAAGACATCACATGTACCTTGAAATTGGCCTTGCCAATCACTCTGCACAAGCATATCTTAGTGGTGGACAGGTGCAGAAGTGATGGGACAGCTCCACGCTGTCCTGATCCTGGGGTGTTTGATGGACAAATAATTCTTCTCAGTGCAGTTAAGAGAAGATAAACCAAGACATCCACTTCTTGGGTTTCTCCTAGCCCCAAACTGGTCAGAGGAGAGAGCCTATACTGAAGGAATGACCTGCCTTGGGGAAAGAAGGAAGACAGAATAGGGAGGAGGCAGACAGGGACTTAAAAACATCAGGAACTGGTGCCAAAGAAGTTCAAACAAGTGCCAATAGACACATACTGTCGTCATGCTGTTGCCTACAGATCTACCTCTGCATCCTTTCTTCTCCAGTTTTTAACAAGACCTTCCTCTTTTCCATCACCTTTCCATTTAGTTACTCCCCTCCTCACTCTGTTCCAGCTCTCATATTTAAACATACATACAAACCCAAATCCCCTGACATATACTCCTCATACATCTGAAATCCCCCAACAGGCCAGCAAACTCAAAAAAGAAAGACTACATAAAAATCACAAGCAAAGATTTCTTGGGAGAAATCTTAATTATTTTTTTACTGGATCAACTGATTAATTTGGGGGGAAAAGGGACAACTTTTCAAGCTCATAAACCCTTCTTTGTATTATCTTTTTTCCCTAACACTATTAATTGGCTTAAGAAAAGACATTGGCCCTGCTGCTGAAACCTGCCTTACTTGTAAGCTTCAGCTCTCCCAGCTACATCAAGAACATCATTATCCATTATCTGTTCCATCTGTTCAGAACTTGCATCTCTTTTCATAGTGTTTCCACCACATCTACTGAGGCTGCAGGCAAGTCCTCTGTGGCATAAAAGTATTTTTCTACCCCAAAATATAAACTACTTATAGAAACCACTATTTTCTGAGTAATCACACTTTTGGGTTGGCTTTCTCCCCCAGCATTAAGTTCACAGATATTGGGCAAAGGCAGAGCTGCTAGGCCAGTATTCGTGCCTCTGCTCACATCGACATTTTCAGCTGAGACTATATAAAGAAAATTCACCTTATCCTTCTCACCCCTTCTCCTGAACCCTGTGAACCCACTATGTGAAGGCATCAGTAATGGGGAGGGTTTGAAGTGTGGCTGCACAGAGCAAACTCCCCCAGGACATAGCAGAAGCCAGCATCATCTCTTCTGAAAGATTTCAGTACATTTCCACTGGCAGCAATAGTGAAGGGATTGTTAGAAAAAAAAAAACCCTCAACTGAAGTACTGTTTGCCCAAGTCCAGCAATCCACATGAGAGGCAAAGTCAAATGCATGGTGTTCATGGATGCTGTAAATGGAGCATCGTGGAGGTGGCTGCTCTGTATTTCCCCAAGGGGCAGCCACTGCTTGCAAGATTTGGACTTACATTCCTATCAGAAAAGTCTGAAGGACAGAATGGCAATTGCAAATGTAAGTATTGCACCTGGTTAAGCTTGCCACAGAAATAGCCTGTGCTTTGCATCTTTCCCTGTGTGAAAGGTGCAACCTCCTGAATTTACAGGTTTCAGTTGCCGCTAATTAAAAACACAAGGGGCACCTCACACCCACTTACCTAAGAGAGGTTGTACACAAATGGATACGGTGATTATTGTGATTAACGTAAAGCCCCACAGCACTTGAAAGAGGCATACTGGACATGATCAAACTGTGGGTCTGTGTGTGGGACAGTATAACATGAATTGAGAATAAAACAGCTTATAAACATTGCTACTTTTCAGAACACAGGAAAGGATGTGCTCCACCTTGTTTGCTTAAACAGAGGCTGGTAAGGGATTGCTGGAGGGTGTCCGCAGGGCAGCTGGTCCTGGAGGATGCAGTGCTGCAGAGCAGCGAGGGGCAAATTCAGTTCTGCAGACTCTGTGCTTGCAAATCTTCCGTGTGGTGTTCCAGAGCCAGAGCCAAATGGGTCTGCATTAGCGTTGGAGAGTATAATAATACTTTAATCTACTGTCTCCCATAAGGATTCTTAATGATCTCTGATAGTTTACGCCATAGATTTTATAGGCTGTCTTCATTCCAAGCATCCTGCCGTTTCACCAGACAATGATCTTTTTACATAATGGATAACGTCCATGAAAGAAACCATGAGTCCTATAAGTGCTGGGGAAAAAATGTTTCTTCAAAAAAACTGTTGGAAAAGATGACTGTGGGTCAAGCTAAATCAAGCAGACTCCTACTGTTTCTAGGGTGTACAATTGTATACGTAGAAATAGTTTCTTTAGTACTGATGTCTGTATCAGAATTCAACACTAGACTTATAAATGTCAGTTGCTAGCACAGGAACAGATGCAACTCCTCCCAGCTGATTAACATCCCTGACATCTGGAATAGAGGACAGAATAAACAGAGAGAACAGAGGATTTCCTGTTGGCACTTGGCTTTTGGGTGACGACTATGAAGATACAGCAACTCAACTGTCCTTGAGAGCATTACCTCTCCACCTTCTAAACAGCCCTAGGGCTGCTAATTAAAGAATTGGACATTTAACGTTGAATCCCTAGACAAAAACTCAGGTATTTGCTATATGTCTGTCTGACACTTGTGTGAGTGCAGGAATCCTTGATGTCAAAAGCTGCACAATGGTCTCTTGGAGGCAGGGGATTAAGTTCTCAAGCTTCCTGAATTGAAAAGCTTTGATGAATTTCTTCTGTTCTTTTTAGTATTTAGGATTAGGTAGAAATTAGTCATTTATTGGGAATCAAGGAATATTTCTTACAACTCTTCTAGCTCCTATAAAAGGGCATTAAGTATGCCTCCCTCCTCCAGAGTATGTTGCCCATGTTTTGCAAAGAAGCCTCATGAAAAGATTTCCAGTGGAAGAGAAGGAAAAAGAGATAAAAGGCTGATCTGATCAGAAACTCCATGGAGGAGCCCTGAAGCGCAGCCACAGCTCAGTTATCTGTACAAGGCTGACAAAGGCTGTGGATGAGCCAGCCACCTTCTTCTTCTAATGCTACTGCTGCAGTCTACATGGCATAGCACGGTGTGCTCTTCAGACAAGGCTCTGCCATATCCATTGCTGTTCAAAACCACTACAGAAATCTCTACAAGTTGTTCAAATGTGTATTCAGAATCTAATTTACGTATGCCTGGAATGTGCCGATGCCCTTAATCTTTAGTGAGCTGATGTGATGCAACACTAAGCTTTGCTGAACTGCACGATACAAGTGTTGGAAAAGGCCACAGAAAAGGGTGGGATCAGCAGGACACTGGACTCCAGCTCTTTGGTTTGGTGTCACCCTGAGTCTGCAGGTAGGTGCGGCAAATAAGACTCTGGAGCTTGTACAGCTCATCCCTGCCCCTTGTTTAGGCAGAGCAGAATGGTTGCAGGAGCCTTCAGGGGCACACATGTGTATGTTGAGAAGGCCTGTCCTCAGGGTCAGTTATTTTGAGGGGATTTCCAGCAAGTATTCAGTAGATTGTATGAATCGGGGGAGTTTGAAGAGACTCCAATAGCTTTTACTGTTTGAGGAATTTCATCAGCGTTTTCCTAAGAAGGCATCAAGGGGAATGCTTTCTTATCTATCCATGCGATCCTGTGGTGAAGCCTGATGTGCAAGTCCAATATTACGTAAAAGGAACGGCTCAGTCAACCATAGTATGGTGCAAGAATTTGCCACATCAAATGGCACTTACAGGGCATGATTTCCTATGGTCCCTTGCTGTTTGTTTCAAGTTTTTTGAAAAGGAGCCATGGTAGGTGTCATGAGCTCAAAGTCTTCCCTATTTTGTAACCAGTAATATCCCAAATAACACAAGGAATGTGTCTTTCTGGCAAGCATGTTTATCCTTGCTCTTTGCCTTTGTATTGGGCCAGACTGTACAATCTTAGCATGTTCTAATTTCCCAGAATTGCAGAAATAAAGCAAAGCTGAACAATATTTGCAAATCTCGTGCTGGGACTAAATACATTTTGTCCCACTCTCATGAAATTAATAAAAAGAAGCGAGGCAGATATTCTTGGATAAAGCCTGCTGTGTGGCTAATGATAACCAGTCCTTTGGGTTTTCCCCATAGGCTATTAAAAAAAGAGGAGAGATGATCTAGTTGGTACCACAATGTTTACAGCTTTTCTGCTGAGCAGCCCTGAGAACAGAATTCTCATCCATCAGTGCTGTCCCTCTCAGCTGTTCCTCTGGCAAACTTCTTTACAGATATGTCACTGTACTTAAATCTCTATGCACCAACATACCTGCTACCTGACTATGGCACAGAATCTCAGCTGTTTGGAAGAAAATATTTTTGGAGAGGTGTCAGAAAGAGAGGTTGGATAACCATAGTTGCATCACAACAGTGACTGAAGGACACCATCAAAGTACCTGAGCACTTTTTCCAGGGTGCCAAAAGGATCATAAGAAACATATAATGCAGATCGGAGGTGTCTTGAAATTATTCCAGTGATATCACATCTCTGGTTGCACTTAGTCAAGAGGCATCCACTGAGTTTTTTGCAGTGTGATTCATAGCAACTTTGTCCCAAGATGGAGGCTTGATGGACTGGGACCAAGACAGTCAGAAGAAGGAAAATGACTGGAAACAAATACATCTTCTTCTGGGGATGAGGAAGCACTGAAGACGGTTCCTGTTTGTAACAGCATTGATCAAGCATTAGCACTTTTTGGTTGGTTCCAAAGGACAAAAGCATTTCAGGAATAAACTCTGCATGGTGAACAGCTGGCTGCAACCGCTGACACTAAAGATGCAGAAGGAACAAAACCCAGTAGTGTCTAAAGGCCCCCCCAGTACCAAGGAAGGCTGTGAAGAGTCTTTACAGCACAAAGCTCAGGAACTTTTTATTGGCAACATTTCATCTTTATCTGCCCCTTTCCTCACCAGACTGAAGGCTCTTCTCCCTTTCTTCTGCTATTGTGAGACTGAACTTTGGCAGAGGAAATACCTGGAATTAGATGTGAGCTCTCAGTGGTTGTGGAGATGTCTTCATTGATGTGGTGCAAGGCCTGCACTAGAGGGGACTGAGGTGTCTTTGCCAAGGAAAGTGATGACAAGAGGGGCTGGTGATGCAAAATGGGCCCAGATGGTGCCAACTGAGTCACAAATTTTGACTGAGTCACTAATTGGCATGGAAATCTCTCTCAGGGGATGATGCTGAGGGCAATACCAAAGCCAAACATAGGGTTTGAATCTTCACCCTTTTAGTCAATGAAGGCTTTGCTGCCAAAGCCACTGCCCTAAACCTGTATTTGTTAGCCTAAATACTCAAAGCAGTGTTCAGCCTTACAAACCTCATTGATAAGTCCACAGACCTAATTGTTCTATTTTGCCATACTGAGTGCAAACACCTATCATAGTGGTGGGTATAAGCTCAGCCTAAGCACATCAGTCACCAAATAAAGGCTCTAGAGAGATGGAGTATCTTCTACTGCCCTCCTTGGTTTCATTGCCAATGATCAATGCTGTGTTGCACTGCCTCTGCAAAAACAAATAAATGAAATCTAACTGTTGCAGAAAAAAATCTTTGGAGGATCTATGGATCTTCTCGGGCTCCACAACATGAAAGAGGACCTTGAGGCCTCGCCCACTGACTTCAGTGTGTCAGTCAAGAGTCAGTGCTTCTCAAGCCAAAATGAACACGTAGAAGATCTGTGAGCTCAATGCCATGAAATGCAAATCTTCCAGACAATTTCAGCAAGGTAGTTGTCTTCAAAAGGAACATACAACTGTGTATGAAAAGCAACTATGCTGTGTTAAGGTAACTTCAGATTTTTGAAATAAATTTCTTGCTCGGGCTTGTGCAAGTACAATCTGTGCAGCAAAAAGTCTTCATTTGAAATAGAAACATCTCTGTACATCAGAATAACATTAAAGCACTGTCTTAAATCTGTCAACTAAAATTTACAAGGCTTTTCTTGTTTCATTTTGTATGGGTATTATGCTGGTCACAGAACAAGTGATAAAAGGGTACTATCAGATTAAAAATAATGTATTTTTCTAAAAATTGTCATAGCTGTTATAACTAACACCTTGAGTTCTCAGAACTATGGTGTTAAAACAATCCAATTTGCATTATGCCTTTGATGATATTTCCTTACTTATGTCCCCCTCCAATGGAACAGTATTAAAAGACTGGTATTTTTCCTTTTGATATTTTCAATCATTAGTATTTAAAGTATTTCCTCATATGAGCTTTGTTCACTGGTAACTGACTGAAGTCAGGTTGAGATTTTTTATAAAACAACTTCACTGGAATTTAAAAAAAGAAAAAACAAAACAAAACAAAACAAAAAACACCACCTAACTGGAATGGAAGCATTTCTTTGCAGCTTCATTATGTGTATTTAAAGCTCCAGTAGAGCTGATAATGTTATTTTAAAACTTCTCTCTACTAAGGAATTTCCATTATAGTAATTCAGGCTATATTTGTAAGGGACTCCAGAATAGCTCATACTTTCCTTCTTAGCCTGAACTTTAGTGTTGACAACACAGGGAGTTCTGACCATCTAGAGGTTTTCCCCCATGATTCCATGAATAACCCTAAAAGACCTTTAACATGGGATGCAGACAACAGAATTTCAGCTTTAACCTTCATCTTTTGTGTGTTTATATTTCTAACTCATTCACAGGGAACACATCTGAAGATGACCAAAAGCAAGCTGGAGTAATTGTAGGTATGTGGTACTCAACTGATGTACGTTATTCAAGCATGCCCCTGTTCAAACTACAACATAAGGAAGCCTTTAGCTGACGACCTTTGGATTTTATAAACTCACATCCACCCACAAAAGTTGCCCTGCCATTTTGAATGAAGTGACATTACCCTCATTTTCATATATATAAAAAGGGGTGCAGAAGAGTTAAATTACCCACCTGACATGTGCAACAGCACTGCCAGGAACCTGGTACCCACCTCCCTCCTCATAACCTACAGACTCAGCTGCCCCTCCACAGCAGTGCTTCCAGAAAGCTGTACTCATAGCATTAAGAATATAGAATAATCTACCTACCTTCAATGAAGTCCTACAGAATTAAAGTCTACCAAGAGTATTTATGTTCCGTTCCATGCCTGAAGGGCTTTTCCCTCTCCAAATACATATGAGCTTTCTACAACACCCAATCCCCACTCCTAAGAGCCTGTAGTTAAAATAAACTGTGCAATGCTACAATATACTGTTCATAACCAACAACTAATGGGTGTCCTAAACTTGGCTGCTTTGGTCTTTAGCACTACCTTTCTTTAACCTAGATAGAGAATACCAGTTCAGTGGTAAGACTCTGTTGAGACCATTACTGAGATTGCATTTGGATAACTGTAATGTGAACCAAATATAAAAAAAATAATAAATTAATTACAAACTCCAAAGCCCATAATGGCAACAGCTCAAGGGTTCAACAGCCAGCAGGCTGATCAATACCTAGATAGATATTCATTAATATGATCATCGAAAGCTTGTTTAAGAAATTGCCTACCTGTAAGGAGAATATGGGTCAAAGCATGTCTTGGTGACTTCTGTTATCTCTGGGTTACAGCATTCCCCACCATCAAAGTTGTACCTCTCATAATTACAATCCATGTCACACACACCATTCTGCTTCTTCTTGTTGAAGAGCGTGTGGCGTACATGTCGGCAGTCTCCGCCATCATACCCAGTCAAGGTGTGGTTGCACTCTGGATCACAGTTCTCATCCCCAATCTTGCTGATATCACAGTTGGCCAAAATGAGTCGGTTGCGAAGGGAAGAGTTCTTCACCTCCAGCACCTCGAGCTCCCAGGTGATGTTGTAGCGGCTGAAAGCCTCATTTAAATGCTGATGCTGGAACTCAATCTGCTGCCGGCTGACGGTGGGGTTCTGATGCTTGTCATCATAGAGATTTACCACACGGTAGCGAACGATTTTGTTGCGGCGGAAGCTGGGAAGCTTGTTGTAGCTGGCAATTACATCTGTGTTGTCACAGACTGTCTGTCCACAGAGAGGAGGGTCTAGGCTGGTATCCAGCAAATAGCCATGATGATAGCTGAACTTGCTCTGAGGACTGCTGCCATCCTTCATGGGAGACCAGGTGTTTTTCACATTCAGTAAACTGTCTTGAAGAACTAGCTGAGGTAGAGGCGTGTCTTGTCTGTGAATTGCCTGGCCCATGTCCAACAAGATCTCCTTCTGAGACCGGGCTGTTCTCCAGAGGCTGAAGTGCTCTACGTAACCCCGATAATTCTGGTTCAGGGCATTTCCTCCAACCATGAGCACCTTGCACTTCAAGGTCAAAAGACTGAAGATGCTGCCCACTTGCTCTGCACTTGTGGCCACCTGGGCACCATTCACATAGAGTTTCATCAGGTGCCCATCATACGTGGCAGCCAGATGCACCCACTGGTTGGGGAGGTAGCTGCGATGTGCTGCAATGGTGGTTACTTTGCGAGCACGGTCCGTCTTCAGAGAGAAGAAATAGCGGGGGTCTCTATTCCCCTGGTCACTGACGGTGTTAATCCCCAGGACCCATCCTCGGTCACGGGACGTGTAAGAACATTTGTCATATAGTCCTATGTGCCCCCAGAAAAGAAATATGAATAAATAAGGATGACAGAATAAAGAAATCAGTCTTTAAATTGTATAAATATATCTCTTTCTATGTATATACACACACTCATCTACATATGTTATAAAGTTAGTGTACAAGAAAGACATTAAATCATCTAGCGCATGATTGTGGGAGGTCATGTTAAGACTCGTTATTAAAGGTCAACATTTGCCAGTGGCATGTACAAATGGGATTCCCCTTTCCTGACCAAAGACCAAAACTCTTTTGCAAATTCCTATCAGCAAAATGTTGTACTGTGCAATTAGTTCTTACCTTCACTCAAGACATACATCATTGGTTGAAAGTAAGAACAGTCTTGAAAAGCAGTCCTTGTTGATCTCACTCGTACCTCATACCCCTGAACCCTGTATCTAGTAAGGTCCAGAGGAGAAATAAGTATAAAATTTAATAACTGCACAGTTTGAGAAACACTGAGCAGCTGCAATAATCTTGATACGTTCAAGGACCCAAATCCTACAGAGAGTGAATGGGATGTGTTCAGGCTACCTTCAAGTTCATACTCAATAAAAACCAGTAAGGAAATGGCATACCCTGGTATGCTGGATGTGCTGTACAGAGTATAAACCACAGCAGCAAAGGGCAAGAAACATGCACGAATGGACACATACATTCAGAAAGATTCCTGCCCACTCACACACACTTACGAACAATTTGGTGCACTGCAGGGAATATACATTAATAATTTCTCTCAAAGTGTGGATTCACACCTAAAGCTCTCTCAAGTGGTCTACAGACAGCTCCAGGCAGTGGGAAGAGCCCACTCCTTCTCAGTTTGGGACATGAGGTTTGGCAAGTTAAATACATACATTTCCATCTTTCAGTTCTCAAAGGGTAGGGGCTGCAGGGACACCCCTCAACTGAAAAAATAATCATTAGCGCCTTCAGCACCAAATGGCCTTTCTACAATCAGCACACAGAAAACAATCCTTCCTCCAAGCCTCCACTTTCAAAAGCCTAAACAAAAATCAAAAATTTCTGACAGTTCAGTCCTCATGAAAAGACTAAATATCCCCTTACCTCACCCCTGCACCCTAACCCTCCTAGCACTAGAACCAAATAACATCTTCTGCTTCTAAGTTGCTCAACAGCCATCTGTTAACAATCACTCATTAACAGTGCAGTCTTGTCTAGTATCAACAGAGCAAAGGTTACAGGAGCATTCACTGTATTTTTCCTCCCCTCTCTCAGCACCCACCTTTCCCCCTCTCCTCACACCCTTCCCCTCTCCTCCTCCTCCCCCTGTAAAAAAGTCTTCTAATGGGAAAGTTAAAAAAATTTAAACAGGCCTTTTTTCTGCACACTGGTATTTTGCTAGGGACTCTCAGCTCCCCCTTTTCCTGTTTCCTTTGGAAGAGAGATCCCAGGGTTCGGAAGGTAATATGTTTATTCATCTGTAGGGCGCACTCAGTTCAAAACCTTTTTGAGACCAGCTTCTAGTTTATACTGCTACTTCTGATCACAAGAAAGGAGAGGAGAAGAACCAGGGAAGGAAAAAACAAATATGCTAAAAAATTTACATTTGCTGGGATGGGTATCTACCCGAGAAATTCATGATACGAAAGCCAAAGCTACCAATGACCCTCTGGCATCTGTTTTTTAAGTGTTTTTTTATTTTTCTGTATAGAATAAATACTTTTACAAAGCATTCATTTTCAGATGTATGAGAGCCCATAAACATCTGCATTTTTATGAATCTCAAATGAAGGTATTGTCCAATGATAGTGGGTGGATAATACTGTAATGAATGAGAAGACAGCTGGCAAGACAAGTCCCTCTTCCAACTAAGTCATAAAAAAATAAGTTATAAAAATCTTGGCTTATTGTAATAAGACTATTAGAGCTGGTCAGACATTTTGCAAGGAAGTTTTTGCCTGCCAAGAAATGCCAACATGGTGAGAGCAGAAAAAGCAATGCAGAAATATGCTGGTCCCAACAAATCTCTCTGAGAAGCTGCAGGTCTTCAACATGGCCAGGGGAACCCCAGGGACCCCCTCGGCTGTTTTGACTGCAAGCACAGCAGGACAACCCATCCCAGCCGTGCTCCCCAACATCTCCTGCCACGCTTGCCACCCAGCAACGAAATTCTCCAGGCCTTCAGACCACAGGGCAGCTGCACACACAATAGCTGCTCCACCTGTTTCTTAAGGCATCCAAGATCCCTGCTGTTGGACAGATGGCTGGAAGTCCTGGAACAGGCTTCTGGGGTCTCCAGCTCTGGGGAAGTCCACCACACAGTCTTTAAGGGTCAAGGTTTTTCGCTTTTTGTTTTGACCAGGGCTGGAAATATTCCCCCAAAGAACTAATAAATTATTGTGGAATGGAAATTCAGTTTCCTAGCCAGCATTAAAGAACATCTTCCTGTCTCTCTGAAGTGCTGCATGATACTAGTGATTGACCTCAGCTGAACAGATGGAGCTGCTGGAGGAATACTACAGAATAGTAGCAATCCTCCCTTGCCTTTGAGCATTTAAACCCTGATGTGATGCAACATGTCTTGAGTTTGGCTCAAACAGCTGCCATCAATTCAAGATTTACAGGGAGCCAAAGGAGGGCAGAAAAAGAAAAAAAAAAAAAAACAGCGACAATAGGGACACCACTGAACATGCCAGTATGAAAGCTGCTGAACTAAAACAGTCTACTATTCCAGTTTCTTACATTTTCTAGTTTAGGGCAAAGGTCATTACTGAATCCATATGCCACGTACTGTATTCTTTTCTCAAACTTTTACTGTTACAGACATCCAACTCTTGATGAAAAGATGGACTGAACACAATCCCTTCAGCAGCAAGACTTGTTTTATTCTCAACAGAAACGAAAAAGAGTAAGAAAAGGGATAAGAAACCCACACTCCCCATAACTTGCAAAGTCGCACCAGTTCTTTACGACCTCCTTTTGCTTGTATGCTGTACCTACTTTCCCAATCCTTCACTTACTTTTGGCTTTAGACTAAGAATCCTCCGGCTAAGGGAGTGTCACTTTTCCGTTTTGTCCCCAGCACAATGAAACTAATTTCAGCTGGGACTTTGGATGTCATAATAAAAGAATTTATTACTTCTTCTATGACAACTAATAAGGGCAAAGTCATTGGAAGAGGGACATGTGAAATAATTGCCAGAACTTCTGAAAACTGAATAATTTGATGTTTTCACAATTTATTTCAATTTAGTAAAAGGTTCCATAGCCATGAGTTATTTCTCAGACATAATTAAGAACATTTCAAACAAGAGGCCTCTTTTACCCCAAACAAGGCTGGTTTTTAGCAAAATCACCCCTTACAATGGTTGACACTCTGAATTTCAAAATTCAGCTGTGACCACAACCAACATTTACATGAAAAACATACAGAGTTTAGATTCTCATTTACACTGAGAATTCTTTACAATAATGTGGTAAAGGACATTTTTAGCTACTTAATATCCCTTTACAAACCAAGAGTGGTGTAAAGAGGCCTCATGGTAAATGAGACTCAAGCCAATGACTGCAAAACCACAATTTGGCGAATATGCCTGAAGTTTCTGAGCCAAGAAATGGTGCGAAATAAAACTGATGTTTGTTTTCCCCACAGCAATTAGATTAAAAAAATATGTACAAGTTTCATACAGCAGCAAACAGTTTTCCTCACTTCTGCTTGCCCTGAGTTGCTAGAAAGGGATGGAGCTAGAGCTGAAAAGAATACTGACAGCCCTTCTAACTCCTTAATCTGAATGATTTTTCCCCTGTAAAGCTTCTGTTCTGAAACCCAAGGGATTAAAATGGAAATTTATCTTTTATTAAAAAAAAGAAGAGGTACTAGTTCAGCTTTCCAGTAAGAGGCATTGGTAACCCTCCTTCCCCACAAAGGAGTGAGTCACTTTTCAGACAACTCCAGAGAAGTGCATGAACAGAGTAAGATGCCACGTTCCTGCATGCTTGGCCAGAGACAGACTTTGATGGCCCACGAGGCTCCTTCCAGTCCCATGGTGCTTGTCCCTTATAGGAAAAGTAAATTCTTAGGCATCAAAAGAGGGGGAAAGCTAGAAAATGAAACTCCAAAGGCTGAAAGCCAAAAGCCAAACATGGAAAACCAGAAATACAATCTCTCCCATTTTTTTACAACTGAAATCTCGGTTCTCTGGCTAGTGACCCACAACCGCTCCAGTATACAGCTGTCCATCTGACCTCTTCCAGGAGGCCCTAACAAAGGCCAGTGTCTGACTTACATCCCAGTTTGTTTTCAGGACTTCACTGGGGACTTAGAGCCACATCCTTGCGTGGGCCCTGTGCAGTGGACAGGATTTGGCAGCATGAGCACAGCATGTAGCATCAGCTGCTGAACTTCTGGAAGAAAGTCCTGGGATAGGACACGAGGCACTGCTGTAACCAAGCTCACGGTGCCGAGATTGGAGCAGATGTTTATCGGCAGCAGCCACAGAGCAACAGGAACTCGCAGCTAGAGGCTGTGGCTGCTAGAGTCATAAGTAGCACTCTGTGGGCAGAGTTTGAAAGAAGAGAGGCCAAAGTAGCCCATGCAAGCTGCTGTAATCCACTTTATTATTATCAATAACAGACTCCAGGCCTCCCTCCCTCACTTCAGTGCTGTTTCTTGCATCTTGCTAAGAGCAATCTTCCCAGTAATCAGCCCAGACATAGAATTACCTAAGAATTTAATTCTTTATGCAGAAAAAGTTTCCCTACTTTGCTGAGCCCTGAGAAGCAGAAAAATAATAATAATAAAAAAAGACTTGTTATGCTTTCTTTTCCAGGAGCCAAGAGGCTGGGGGAAGGAGAAGAAGAAGGAGGTCAGTTTGACTTTGAACACATCAGGTGTGCTGTGGAGACCATCACAGCCATGAAAGGCAGAACAGAAACAGTGCCCTGCACTTCTGAAAGTTGGCCGTGCCTGTTTTGCTGGGAGACTCCAACCAGAGGTGACAGGACTCAGTTATGAAAGGGGAATTTAGGTCAACAATCAAAGCTGCAGTCAGGGGGCCCAAGAACAGGGAGCTAAAGGTTGGGGCTGTTTTTTTCTTTAGCATGCTTTAATCGTTTAGTATCAAAGCACAGAGGAACGCTTGAAAGAGCAAATATTCTACAGGAACCTATAGAAAGCTTTTATCTGTCCAGAGGAAAATAATTAAAACCGACAGATTTGGGTTAAGTATCCCCATGTTCCATGCAATTGGATAAGTCAGTGAAGATCCACTGGAGCAGTTCTTGAGTTCTGCACTGGATATTTCATGGTATGACGTTGAACCCAATATAGTTTTACAAAGGGGAGAAATAATCTCTTCTTTCCTTTGCCATGCTTCCCCCAGCCCCCACTTCCTTCCACAATGGTTAAATAATTCAAAGTCCAGAGTACTTAAGGCAACATCTCTGTCTACACTATTTCCAACACAGCTAAGAGGCCTCCTGAGGTCACCCCCTGAGATGAAGAGTGGCTCAAGCAAACCACCTGAGACTTGCTCAGGTGGCAACATACTACTTAAGCGAGCAAAAAGGGGATGTTTGCTGCTGCTGCTATCAATCTAGCTGAATTCACACCAGATATTATCATTTACAAGCTATGCAGTAGGATTCAGATCTGAGACAGGACAGTGTTCTTTTTGTTTTGACATGAAAGACAAGATCTTCATCATGTAGAAATACAGAGTGTAATGCAGCTATGCCTATTTAACACTGAGAATACGGCCCAGGGCTCTTTGCAGTATCAAAATCTTTGTATCATTGTCATTTAGCATTAAATTAAGCATATATTCTCTACTGTTTCTCAAATTCCCAGTCATTCATATGCTCAATGAGATACCTTGAAGCCTGAAAACAGGGAGGTGAGAACAGCTAAAACAGCAAAACATGAATTTGTAGTGGCTGGGTACATAAATCCTTCCCTTCTGATAACGAAATCGTGTAGGCTGCAACAGAGCAGCCACTGGCATGGACAATCATATTAGTGACACTTCACTGAGCCTATTGTGAGAATATACCCGCTAACAGTATATAAGAGCTTACTGCAAATAGATCTAGTAGGCTGGTGTTAGTGAGAAATTATTAGATTGTGAGGATTTTGAGGTGTAAGTGAACACACAACACTGCATAACCAGATGGCACAGAGGAGTGAGCTTCAGTCCTTGCAGTATTGTAACAGGGTCATCCTTGGACTGGGTATGGCTTTTGCAAGGGCTCCTTTGTATACAGTATCAGCATAAACAAGTATTAGTGGGAAGGTTGGCTTCTTATCTAGATCTCCCTAAGCATTTCACAATAAAGCTGCAGAACCAGTGGAGACTGGTACTTGGTTAACAAACTGTGGCTGTTCATGATCTAATAACTAGGTTTAGGGGGGCTTTTAGATGGACAGCAAAAAGCCCATCCTTCATGAGGGTCAAACTTCAGTCCCTGCTACAAAGTCTGGGACAATGGCAACATTCCAAAGAACAAGAGTAAGGTTTTTCTAATATCTACATAACCATTTATTTCTCCAGCCTTGTTCTCAGAAACAACTGAGTATTTTGGTCGAAGCTTGGAAAACCAGTATGTGTCCATATTATTAGAGATTATCATAACATACACAGACATAGGAACAGTATTAAGATAGTACAGGCAGGCTTTGTTTGGATACTACTAAACTTAAAAGTCATAAACTCTGCAGCCATCAGCATATTCCTTCAGAGGATCACTGGTGTATGTCATAAATATGGGAAGCTTTGCATCAGGATTGATTCAGACAAGAATTCAGTTTGGTGGCTGCCAGTTTTAGACACTCCAGTATGGCCCACTGACAATAAAGCAGAGTTCAGTGTTTATGAAAACCCACATATCCTTCAAATATAGGGAATGGAAAGCCCTCAATAAGTTTGTTGGTTTGGCTCAAAGGGACCTTAACACGCCTCTCAACTTCCAAGCTTATCTCTGCTCACCGATCAGCAGAACCAAGTTACGAATTAACCATCCTATTGTAGCTGAGGCAGTGTATTCACCTTCAGAGAAATCCAGCATTAACACCATTCTCACTTTAAAACCAGATGTTGCAAAACACAGAGACACATATCAAGAGGCATGCAGAAAATCATTCATCTTTCACAGACACGTGCACAACACGCACAAAACTGGAAGCACACACAAACCTGCAGAAAAGGATATAAATACAAAGGCACACCAGCAGAAATGTCACTCTACACACACAGACGAATGTACCCAGCAACACACTTAGTGGAACACACATTACCTCTGCTTCCACGTCTCTTCCTCCTCCCTGCACTATTAGCCAAACTGATTTGCTATCAAAGCTCTACAGAGAAATTTACTCTTGTGCATGCTAACACAGAGTGGCTTTCCTCCCTTTTGTAAGAGTTAATGCTTGAGAGCAAACACAGAGAGTATCTTCTATGGAAGGAACAGACACGTAAGTACCATAACTTCCAGGCAATCTAAATGATAAAGTGGTATTTCTAGGCTCCTTTTAGAAAACAGCAGAGAGAATTGATCATAAACTGGGTCAAGATAGGTCAGCATACCTCAGAGCAGATCAGATGGCCAGAGCATCCCAGGAGGAAACGTTCTCCTGGAAGGATTATTAGGGGCACATCTGTGCCATCAGATGACCGTGCACAATACCCATCAGCTCACTGGGAGTTCAATATGGCATTTCCTTTCAAAATGTGCTTTGTGCCTGACAAGCACTACAAGTCAATCAGATGCAGCAGCAGCCAAGCCCATAGTCATGCTGGAAAAGCGCCCAACATGCTGCCCTATGGAACCCTGTCAATGGCCAGAAACGTGGAGCAGTGAGAAGTAGAGGTCTGCGCATGAGATTACTTGTGGTGCTGATCAAAATACACAACCAGGATTGAAGGAGGGACAGCAACACAGCTTGTTTTGCTTTTTAGAATTCCCTTGTCTCTGACCTTTACAGCAGCTTTAGGGCAGCACTGGAACCAGCTGAGCAGTTACTACTCCCAGCTGCAGAGAGAAGAGCTTTTACACCATTGCACAATGCATGTGTGTTTGTGGGGGGGAGGTTAGGGCTAGAGAACAAAGAAGGAAATCTAGTGGCACCTAAATCAAACTTTATGACCAATGAGGGAGTGGGAAGAGGACCTGGAGAGCAGGGACAACCTTACAACCTTTCCAGGATCAGACAGATGGCCAACATCCACATAATTACAAAAACAAAACAAAAACAAAAAATTCCATGAATGCAAACTAGGGCACCCTGCAAGGAGACTGTAAAAATCACATCATGATAGCTTAGACTTGTTTTGTAATTGAGGGGCATTTCCACATGAAACAGTTCTAGTTATTTAATTGGATTTTGAGAACATTCTTGGGCAGATACTTTGTGAGTGTGAAACTGAGTAGTTCCAGTGCATTTACACTGATTTATACCATGCAAAGTCTTTGCCTCTGTGAGAATTAAATATCTTATTGTAAAAATACTTTAGATCTTATCCAGACTCAAATATCTTATTGCATCTGGCTTTCCCATATGACTGCATCTTTCCTGTACTAATAGAAACAACCAAGGAATTCACCAACCTTGAAATAAATGTCTCCGATGCAATACACAGAACAGCACGCAATAACAGCAGGCAGAACAGAGCTGATTGTGCCTGTTTTCTGCTGTCACTTTTGAAAGGGAACCGGGCCTTCTCTAATCATGACTATTTCATGCCTCAAATTCCCCACTCCATAGTTGCATAAAAGTTCCAAACCCATACACAAACCACAGAGATATTTCTGCTTTCTAGGAAGCATCCTGCTGAAAAAAAATGCTTCTCTTACATGATATAACTATTAAAGCAAGCATTCCAGATAGATTGTAGTCACCACATACTAACCTAAGTATATGATTTTAAAGCTCTATTTTTCTGCTCAGTTTGAATCCAATTTCATTTGTTTTGGTATGATTTTCCTCCTGGAAATACCTGAGCCTGTATTTCTGCTCTACCAATATCAGTGATCACTTGATCTGTGAGCACAAATGAATAGGCATCTAAAAGAGAATTCTCACACAGACACTCACGGTGTCTTTTAAGTGTATAGAAACAAATTCACACCTATTAAACCAAAGGCTGTAGCTGAAAATTCAGTCTTTAGTTCTTAAGGACAAGATGGGACAGCGATGGGCAAACCTCCAAAAGGTAATAATTCTACTTTGCTTTCCATAAGCGTTGCCAAAGTCAAATGCTTCTCAAAAGTAATTGACCTTCTCAAGTCTGCAGAACTGGGAGAAAAATGTAAAAGAAACAAGCTACCTTGGAAGATTTTTGGCAATTCTTGTGTTTAGCTGAGCAGCAGGAAATATCGTATGTCCAACCTTTCTTATGTTATTTCAGCCCTTCCACTTCTGGTTAAATTTGGAACCAAAGAAATGAAGACTAACAAAATAGCATGTACGTGTACTACCTTCTCTGTGCATAGGCCTATACATACATTTGCACATGGGTTTGAGGGAGCAGACTGGGACATTTTGAGTACTTGGCTTAAATTTGAATTTTGAGGAACAGTCTCCAGCTGCGGATAGCTCAAATGAAATGAAATCCTGCCTCAGAACACTAATTACTTTTGATAGGTCTTTGGTCTGTATTTTCTGTTTGCAACACGCAGGAACAGGTTATTTCAGCATACAGCCTACACAGCCTTCTGGACTGCTGTTCTGCCTTGAGACTGTGAGACGGACCACCCAGCAAGGAGATGACAAGTCACCCCAATCTTATTCTCTGCTTTCTCATTCCCTTCTTTATTTTCAATGGATGTCTGCTGTGTTAGTTTCACAGTCCCGACATTGTCAGTGCTCCGGCTTCCAGAGGGAAACCTTGATTTTGCTCCCCAAAGTTTGTGAAGTTTCTGGAGGTAAATTCTTGGCTTCATGGAAGTCAACAGTAAAACTCTTACTATCTTCAATAAGAAAAGATTTCAGTCTTGTTTCTCAGCTTGTCTTCAGTCTAGCACACTGGACTGCTTCGAAGGCAAAAAGTCAAGTCATTGCTCAGCACACCATTCTGTTTAAAGGTGGCAAAATCTAAACAACATTAACAACATATGAAACTGAGCCTGACAATTAAACTATAGTGATGCCCAGGAGACCCTACAAAGAGCTAGAAATATTATGCTGATTAGAAATGTCCTACCAGTGTCAAGAAGAATCCATAGAAATACTAGAAAATTAAAGGATTTGACATTAGCATCCTAGTACTTTAGGGTTGACTTCAATTATTTTTGTAGTAACAGCTGAAAACCCCAAAATAATCTGAAGTTAGAAGCACTCAGACACAATACAGCTGAGGACTGAATTAAGTCCTCTTTAAAGACCTTGTAATTTGGAAAAACACTGAGTTTTAATTTGAAAGTTATGGTGACAGATATTGCACCATTCTACTCAGAAAGGTTTTTCAATGACTGACTACTCTCAGGGCTAAAATACTGCATTTTCTCTCTGTTCTGAAGTTGCTTAGTCTCTATGTGCATCCATTAGGATTTATTTATATCATTTATTATTAGATTTCCAACCTCAAATTATCAGATTAATATTCCTCATATACTTAAAGATTACAATGATCAAGTCACCTCTTAATCTTCTTGAGTCAAATACTTTAAGATTTGTTAAAAATCATATAATTATTGTCATTGTTAATTTTTTTTCTCTAAATCCCCTTTCATACAACATCCTTCTTAAACTGCAGACAGCAGAACTGGACAAAGTACTTCAGCAGCAGCTACTCCAGTGTCAACACAAGGATAACACAACCTCCCCAATCCTGTTCAATGCTTCCTTGTGTACACAGCCAAGGATGACTCTAAACCTTTGGCCACAGCATTACATTGGCAGCTCACATTTACATGCTTTATCTATTCCAACAGGCAGTTATTCCTGCACATTTAGCTTCCAGATGAAAGACCCTTCCCCCAACATCCAACCTTTATGTATGACCCACTGCCCATCTTCCTATACATATGACTTCACATTTGGCTTTACCCTAATGCATACTGTTTGCATGTTCTCAATTTTTGAAAACACCCAAATGAGAGTCCTGTTTTGGTCATTGTTTACCACTCCCTGAACTCTGCAACATCTGCAAATTTTATCAGCACTGATTTTATGTTTTCTTGCAGGTTGTTGACAGAAAATATTAACTAGTAAAGAGCCAAGATTGCATTGTGCTGAATAGGAGGGAATGTGGCCAGAGTCACACTGTTCAGGCAACAAGCTCTGTTTTTCAGCAGGGGAAAATAAATACCTGTGATACTTATGAATACGAGCTTACACAAGTCAAGAGAAAAAAGATGGGACAAATAGATAGGTAGGAGATTGGCAAGATATGGCTCTGTCTTTTTGTCTCTTTGGCATTCCACAACCTCAGTCTTCTCTTTATAGCAGCACAGCACTGCAGGGACCTAGCGCAACCCTGGCCAATGGGACTTCTTGGCTGAGCATTTCTTTTTGGTACAGTGGAGTGGCATTTGACACTTACAGCATCATACATGATCAAAGTGCTGCACTGATGATATTATCTCATCCTTACAAAAGGCATCTCTCTGAGGGCTGCTGAGAACCATCATACCACCTTCACAGATGGAAAGGACAGAGCTGAAGGAACCTCAGAGCAACTGCAAAGTAGCAACTAAAACCCCAGAGCAACCTGTGCACCTCCAACCACTATGCCACAAAATAAGCAGCTTGAATTAGCAGAAGAGGGAGCCTGTTTCTCTCACATGCAGCAGTTTCATCACTGCTGAAACAAACACCCTTTCTCTCTCCCAAAGCATCTAATTTATCGCTGAAGGAAATCTCTGTTCTCTTCCCAAAACCACCAGCCAAAAAGAAACCTCTACCCTTTGCAACTGCCTCTGTTTTCTTCTCTGCCAACTAGCCTCTGTCTCTCCTTTCCTTACAGAACATCTTGTTGCAATGCCCTTCTATAGTAATTTTCACAGAAAAACG
Organism: Elanus axillaris; assembly: GCA_026212715.1. Taxonomy (NCBI): domain Eukaryota; kingdom Metazoa; phylum Chordata; class Aves; order Accipitriformes; family Accipitridae; genus Elanus; species Elanus axillaris. Next base: position 11,250,440 of record JANZLQ010000055.1, on the reverse strand, counting down.
TGTGCCTCGTCAAGCTTGCCTCGTCACCAGTGTTTGACAAGTGTCAGAGAAACCCCATAAATGCCAGGCTGTGAGTTTGTCAGTGCAAAGGACACCATATGTTGAACACATTGACAGTATTCAATAAATAACATCCCTGCTGAACAGCTGGTTGGATTGCTTGGGATTGAAGAATGTTGGCCACATTGCCTACTTACGTGTATCCTCCTCAATGATGCACAGAAGATCCTGCGCATGGGGAGCGGAAATACATCACTTCCAGAAGATACCAAAGTATTTAAAAAAAGTTATAAAATTATCTGAACACAAGTTTAGATCCTGACTCAAGGTTTATGGCCAATTTCAGACATACAGATGTGCAGTAAGTGTTGGTTTCTTGATATAGGTGCAAGAAACGTTCATCCTGAGGGCAGAGGGGGAGAGAGATGGGCGGTGGTAGGAAGAGCTATCCCAGTCTTGTTTCCTTCTTCCCTCTCTCTCATGAATTACATAGCTCCCATTTCATTATAATGCCTTCTTAAGTATCAGAGCACAGAAAATGTTCAGCAGAACAGTTTGGCCTTCACAGTGTGAGACAAAACACATGGTTGGGGAAGAAAGGCCCTTGCTTCTCTGCCTCTGCCATCAGCGCTTGAGGCAGAAGGGTTTGGTCCAGTGCTCAGCCTCCTACTGCTGCAAGGTGTCTTCCTCCATGAGTGTAAGTGCTCCCAGCCCATCTTTGCTGCCAAATCCCAACCCTGCAGAAACCCTTGGAGATGAAACACAGACCCCTCACAGCACCATTTTGCTTCTGTGAGCTGCAACTGCTGTTGCTTCCTTCTCTGGGCTGTTCCATGGAGCCTGCAGGTGTTTGGATATGGCCATTTCCCAGTAAAACTGGTGGTATGCTGATGTTTAAAATAAAATAAAATAGACCCCTAGTATTACAGTGTATAGCTCAAGACCACCCCTGGTTTTAGCACTGCCTCTGGTGAGACATAGAATGTAAACAGTCTGTTTGATTAAACTATCTCTAGCGAGAGGACTTAGGGGAATTCCAGTCTTTCCCAGCACAAAGAGCAGAAGATACTCTGCTCTTCATTAATTCAGTGTTCTTCAAAGGGCAAGAATGAATTGCTTAACTTCCCTCCTAGGAGAAACTGTTGATAGTTATCCTGGAAGCCTTGGAGGAAGCTCACCGGTATAAACCAGGTCCATTTCCACCACCACCCCACTCCCCTTCTTTATTTAATCTGTTCACAGGCAAAGGGATTGTGCACCAACTGATAAAATTTGTCCATGATGCAATACAAAATGCTCATTTCTGATTGTCTTCCCCCTGTTGGGGTGAGAGGTGGAGAAACCACACTGGAATAGTCTTACAGATAAGGCTATTAATTACATGACAGAAAATATTTATACAATAAGAGAAACTGCTCCTTCAACAAAAAGCAACAGATAAGACTATTTTAAACCATCACATTTTAAGGTATGGAGATTCTGCCAGTACTGGAGACCTTTTGTAATACATCTAAAAATTTCAAGGCTCTTAGAACTAAAAGTGGGACCACAACTTTCACATCTATTAGATCTGTAAAAACTCCCTTATTCCCAATTCCAAAACACTCCTTATGGAAGAGGGGGGAGCCTGGGACAGTGACATGAGCACTGCATTGATACCACACCTCTGCACAGGTGAGGAAGCACAGCCCTGACAGTGCTACCTCCCACACTCCCAGAGCTTTTCTTTATCTGATTATTTTCCCATGCATTTTGAGTAGCCAGAAAGGCTTTTTAGAGGATCCCAATGTCTCCTAGAAGGAAACCAACACATAATTCCCTCACCTCCTATCTGAGACCACCAAGGTGCAGTACTAAAGGCACAACCCAGGAGCAGTCTCAAGAAAATGAACTTCTTCTTGGGTTCCCCCTGTACTCTAAAGAGTTTTGGGGGACCTCCAGAGCAAGTCAAAGCATTTTGTGTTTTCCAGCTGACACCGCTGTTACCATGCTTATCAGTCCCTTGCTCCAGAGCTCATGGTGGCTACAGAGTCCATGTTATCTACTTCCTTGGGTCCTGCTCACTCCTACCTCCTTAAGCTGGTTGTTCTGTGAGAGCGATGTGCAACACCAGCTGTATCAGCCTCATGCTCAGACTATAGCAGGACAATTATCCTTTGGGCTATTTTAGTCCTTTTAAAGCCTTGGCGCAACTTCAAGAGCAACAGTTTTTACCAGGGAGCCAGAATCTAGATTTCAGTGTTTAAAAATTAAAAAAAGACAAAAATTAGTGGATTCATCAAGAAGAAATTCTACAAGTTCACTGAAGCTAGCCTCACTGCTCGGGGTTCCCAAATAGTGTCCATGCTGATTTTAAAGCAAATTGAGACTATAATTTTACTCTCTCTTTTTTCATATTTTCCATGACGAAGGGAAAAGAAGAGAAAGAAGCATAGTTAGACAGGCAAACATCTCATCAAAGAAACTCCCACAAGCAGATGCAGACTAGGAAACATCCAGCAACCCTGCTGGCTCTAACCCACAGCCTGGACCTGAGTGCATGGTTGATTTTCATTAACTAACTTTTCTTCCTGTGAACTTCCTCTGAGGGTGTTTGTTTATAAACAGAGGAGGTGACATTATTGCTGGAGATGGGACAGTATGGGAGGAGGTGAAGGACTTCAGGGCCACAAGATTGGAGAGAAGATTTCAGAAGTGTTTGTTGCCGGAAACACAAAAGGCTCACTGTAAAAACTGGTATATGGCCTAATGTGACAGTCTAGAGGGATTATGATAGGTATATGCAGAAAATGGTCCAAAAAGTAAAAACAACCCCACATTGTACAAATGTTTCCCACTGCATCACCATAACCATTACACACCCAAATTAAACCACTGACAGTGGTGATGGTGGTTGGAGATTGTTCTCCATAACATCCACTTCCCAGCTTGTTCATTTTCCCCATTGCATGCACTCTGTCTCTGCCCCAAATTCTACATGTTCCTCAGTCTGGAACAGCCCCCCTGATTTCCTCTCCAAAGGAGTTACTCTAGGTTTACATTGGTGTGTTCAACAGCAGAATCTGGCTTGTACTGCTCACCCTTCCCTCTGCCAAGTACATGTTTCAAAATCATGTGCGTAATGCATTTAGTTAACATTTGCTTTTTCTCCCAGTACTCCTTTTCTCCCTGAACATCTCCATTCATGAGCTACAGAACAGGAGGCTTCCAATTCTTGTCCAGTTTACGCTGAAAATAATTCCCGTTAAATTATCCCTGGTGAAAGGTGCTGGTTTGACCTCAGAGAGGCTGCACTGTTTATCCACAAGACAGATGCAATGTAAGACAGTAGTAATGCAAGCTCCAGATTTCAACCTTAGCACCTCAGACTTTACAAGCACAGATGCTGCTGAATTCAGAACAAAATCACGTGGACTGTATGATGTACAGCCTCTGTCTTGATGCTCCCAACAGAAACACCGGTCGTTTAGCCATGAGGGTATGCACTAGGTCATGATCCCTCCCCAGAACAGTCTGGGGCACTAACATGCTGTGTGCAAAGCCCCTTCTACAACCTCTCACATGGTCTGTATCTAACTACGGGCTAAATGAATTGCTTTTGCCTTTAATTAATAACCTGAAATATCCAGAGACAGATTTTCAGCAAGTCAATGTAACAATCAATGTGCAGATGTATCAAAAATATCAAAGTATTCCAATTTAAATAAGAGTACTCAGAACTAAGGGGCTTCGGTAATATTTGCTTTTTCTCTCCCATTATGGGCTGCATACACTGTTCCATTTGAGAAATACAATAATTCATGCTGATTCAAACATCACCAGCATGTCTCGTACAGAGATACTAATTCCAGACCATCTGATTTTCTACAATCCCCAAAGAGTTCATATCACAAATGCCAGCTGCCTTCTTCACCCATCCCCTATGTTGCCAGTACTTTCAACAGTGTGACACCAGGTAAAGGACTTCATCACCACCCCAGTACAGCAATTACCTAGCGAAGAACCATCAGCAGCTACAAGGAAACATCCTACAGGAATTAGGGTGTGTTGACTTCACATGGAGAACAACCCAGGCTGAGGAATAACTGTCATCGCCCCTAAAAAAAAAAAGTTTAATAAAAGGCCAAGCCTGCTGGGCTCTGTTTCTAGCTGTCACCAACACACTACCACATCTTGGATAAATCAGAGCATCCCTCCGTTCCTCAGTTTCCCTGATTTTAAGGGCAATGTTCTCTCTTGCCTGGGAAACTTATCACCACCATCAGCAGGATGTTTTGAGGTAATTATCAGGACTACAAAACCACAGTCTTACTGCAGTGATAAAGGACAATAACAGTACTCAGATACATTAGTACAGGAGAAAAAAAACCCAACACATTCAGAACTAAGTAACACTGGCAGCACTGAAGGCCTTTCCATTTCTTTGCCTGCCTTAAATGAAACAAACAAAATAATGGTGATAAGATCTCTTTCCTCAATCCAATGGATGATCTTTGTGAATACGCTTCCAACACTAACAGCAGAGACTAGGCAAAGAAGAAATCGAAGGAGGAAAGGAGCCTGCAGCTGATGCTTGGTGTGGGGAACAGGGCTGCTCTTCTCCCAATTCCATGATGACAGAAGACTCCCAGGAATCAGATGAGGGAGGGGGAGGATGGGTCCGAGGAGAGAAATCCATATGGGAAAGTGATTTAAAGTAAATAAAGAGACAATAAATTAGATAAGGAAAGGGAAGAAGGAGAAGAGATAAAAGAGCCCTAAGCATCACTCAAAAGGGAGACTCAAGGAAAGCCTACCAGACCCCAGGAGCTGATCAGCAAAGAACAGAGTGGTTTTCTTCTCTAACACAGCAATTCTTTTGCTTTCATGAGCTGGTATCATATCTCTCAAATGCCGCTTCATCAGGCCAATTCCAGATGCTTCTCAGTTTCACTTCACCCTCACTCCCTCTTTGTGAGAACAACCGCTCGCTCCTTGTTTGTGTACCACTAGGATGGATATTAAACAGAACAGTATCATTAATTCCCAGAAAACATGCGTGAGCATATGCCTGACTAAGCACACCCACCCACAGCCTGCTTACCCTCTGTTCCCACAGCACTTCCAACGTGAGTTGGCTGAAGCCACCAATCTGGCGCCCACCCTTGGTCTGCAAGGAGGGGATATCACCCTCCTGCGGCAAAAGAAGACAAGAACTACAGAGAGCGCAGGGCTACCCATGGCACGTGCTTGCTAGGGAGGAGGAAACCAGCAACTGTGCAGAGAAGGAGAAATGGACGTCAGGGGAATCAAGGACAGCAGATAGTAGGGAAAGAAACAAGACTATGATGGTGATAAGAGAGGGTGGAGAGATTGGACAGGAAAGTTACACACTTACATCACCCAGCAAAACAGAAAACTGGACAGCATGTTTTGAATAAGTGCTCTTTTTAACACTGAAAAAACCAAACACACACAACCCCCCTCAAAAAAAAAAATTAAAAAAAAAAAAAAAGGCGAGAGAGAAAGGTTGAAAGAGACAGAGGCCAAAGTGGGATTTGGAGTATAGCAAAAACAACTAAAATAAATATGTCCCTTTCCCCTGGCCAATGTCTCTGAGGTTAGGGCTTTGCAATCTTTCTTCTTTTGTATCCAAAGCAAGAAAGGACAGCAAAATAAAGGATGTTAAAGCAAGAACCATGGAAAAGTCCAGGCTGTAGAGGAGGGATGCAGAGGACTCTCTGAAATCAGAGGCTAAGCCAGAGTCAGCCAAGGTCAGTGGTATTTTTTCCATGATCTTGAACAGGTTTAGGATCGAATCCATGCTGCCTGCATAAATCTAAGATCATGAATCAAGCCCCATTCTCACCAAAGGATAATCTGACTTGTATTTGTATTTGTTCACAGTTTTAACTATGATACATACTGCACCTTCACTCAGTGCTGGCAACTTCATGGATGTTGAACAGTCCGCAAGTAAACAAACTGTTCTGATTGCTACGAACAAGGACAGCAGAAAGCAAAATTCCAGGATAAGATATTCACTCTTGTTCTCTTTTAACTCACCTTTTTGAGTTCTGCTCTGTTCATGTTCAGAGTAAGAGTACTTTGACTTCATGGATGGCTTTGGGGAGAGTAAACTTTGTAATAGGTACTAACATCAAATCAAAGCCATTTACAAGTTCTGCCACTTGTGTCAGAATATGTGGGGAAATAAACAAGCTGCTCTTCCTTGATCATTGGAGTTTAAATGCTCTATTGATCTGGGAAAAAAAAATCAAAGGAGCTTTGGAAATTGTGTGTGTATGTGCATGCATGCTCACACCAGAGAAAATGAAGAAAGATGTAGGGACAAGCAGAAATTAGCAGAAGAACAATCAAGCATTTTTTCTCCACAGAAAGCTGAAATAAAACTAAGAATAATATCCAGATGTCAGCTACTCCAAGGTAGGGAAATGCCCATAGAGCAATGAAGTATAAGTTCAGAAGAAAGGCACACCTTCATTTTCAGAAGTCTCATTTTTGGGAAAATAAACAAACAAAAAGGACAGCAGCCAGTTGTTCTATGCCCAGAACAATGCACGAAGCAAATGCCCAGAACCTAGGAAATAGAAAAGTCCAATATATTTTGCATATTTGAAATAGAAAGACTAATATATACTGATCATATAAAGACAGTTTTAGATGAAAAATTTGAGAGAGGAGGTTAAATGAAAAAAAATATTATATTAGACTAGCTGATTGAGGGGAAAATGTAGAGAGCTTTGATCAAACAAGACTTTTTCTGATGCATTTTCAGAATAATCTGGAATACAAGATTTGGAGAAATAAAATGTACTAAAGTGAACACATTCATTCTTACTATGACGGGATGTAGGAACTGCCACACAGACTAAGACCAGAGAAGGGTGGGAAATATTTGATAAAATATTTTTCTCAGGAAAAAGAGAAATTAATCAAAACAGATTACTGTGGGAAAGGATCAGTTCTGGCAAATAGTCTAACTTAAAATTTCAATAGAAGTTTCATAAATGTCAAATCACCTGATTCTTACTTAACTTTCTGAAAATAAGAAAACTGATATCTTTTACCAGCAAATGTTTTTCTTTCTCATACTTAACACTTTTCTAAACCAATGCTTTGGATTTTAGGTACTTAAGATGTTGTCAATCTGTTCTTGTCTCTTCCTGTCTTACATTATATTGGTGACTCTTGGTCTTAGCTAAAGATCTTTGGTTTATAGTAGAGCACTGGGAAATTTTCTGTGGCCTGTGCTATATCAAAACCTACAAAGTGGATATTCTGTGAATGTTTGGACTAATTATCTGCTGTTATATCCCTGACACTGCAGGGGACTGAATTTGGCAACCCAGGTGGTCCCTCCTCTGCTTCTGCTCCTATAATTTCTATCAGGAAAAAGAAAAGAGGAGCTGAAAAAACAGCAGCTAAAATTGGAAGCAAAACTATTATATGGGAACATTTCAGCTGACCCCAGTCATGGAAGGGTTTATTTTTGTTTTTTCAATATGTCTTTTTGAAAGAAGCCACTACATTTTGGCTCTTTTTTCTGGCTCAGGCCAGCATGAGCAATGAAAATCCAAGGTGAAAGTGCTCAGTTAATCCCATGGTCTTGAGAACACCTAAAACCCGTTGGTCCTTTGGTATTTTTCTATTAAAGCTGCTCAGGCAGGCATCGTGGCTGCACCTCTCTTGCGACAGACCTGAGAACTTGGCACCTCTGTCCTGACAGAGCCAGACCCAGGCTCCAAAGAAGGCAGTTCACCAAAAATCCCTGCTCCACTCAGCCAGCATGTCCCTGCTACATTTAACCGGGGTCGGGCTCCAGTGACCAGGGAGGTGCCTGCTGGCAGTCGGCTTTTTGCTGTTTGACGCACCCGGCCAAGGATCTCTCCCACCCTTGGCAAAAGCTAACAAACACACGAAGCTCATGGAGCAGCATCAGCAAATGCCTGGGCCTGCTTTGGAAGTGGAGACCCATCCCATTCTTCATGACAAAGGCGAGTGGCACCTACCTTTGTGAGAGGGTCTGGGTTTGGGTCCCCAGGGAGCCAGACCACCCTTCCCAGCTGCTGCAGTGCTCAGTGAGACCTCTGGGATTTGGGATTTAAGCGCATCCCCCACTATGCCATGTACAGCTGGGGCTGATTGTGGGCACCTCTGTTCGACGCAGCCACGGGATCCCTTTGGCCATCTGCAACGGTCCCCTGGTGCTGCATAGGAAGGCAGCAGGGGGACCCAAAGGGCAGCTTCAACCTGATGCGATAACTTTCAGGCATCAGAATCACTGACCAGGTCTGTCTTTCCGTGCTGGCTTAGCGTGCAAAGGCTCTCCACGGGCTTCTCCTCACCCTCACCACCAAGGCCAGCCCGCTGCAGCTCTGCTCTTCTCCAAACGTCTCCACGAATCCCTGAGGAGACCCCCTCTCCTGCTCTCTCTCCAAACACCATCCCATCAGCTTGCTTTCTGCCTTGTACGAGTTTTTCTAACTGAAACAGGTTGGCTTGAAATAAATCAGGCTGAAATGAAGCTTGGAGAGGTGAGCTTAGCCTGGGACCCATCTCTGTGCCTACAGGAGACAGCCATACACCATTTCAGAATCTAAATTTACCATCCTTCATACACACACAGAGTCAAATTTCCCTCTTTCTTTTATTACCATTTTATTAATTAGAGCAGCCTACATGTAAGTGCTTTAACTAAAAAAAAAAAACAAAACCAAACAACCCACAACTTTCTTCTAACTGTGCTGCTCTGACTCTAGTGTATAGCTGGTCAAATGAATGAGACTGGTTAAATTTGAAATCTTAAGGAAAGAAAAATTCTTTTTCTTTTCCAGTTTCTGATTCTTGTCCCAGCTTTCGCAGGCTGAAGGAAATGTGCCGTTCATATGCAAATATTTAGCAAATGACAAGCTATGCTGTATTCTTTCAGTGGCTTATTAGTCAAGCCTTATCCAGATTCATAGTCATGAAGTGGCTAATCATCTGAACCCATCTATAGGGAAGCCAAAACCACTCAACTACCTGTAGCTTTCAGCAATGGTGTAGTGGAGGCTTATCACCCTGAAGAAGCATCTCGGCAGGCGTTCAAGCTCCAGTTACTGGTCCAGCTGTTACTCCGCTCTGCCCATCATGCCATCACCCTGGGACCTGGCACATGCCAGCACTCATTAAACGACAGAACTATAAGCTTTACATTTGACTTATCATATAGTCCTTCATTCTATTATGTCGTTACAGATTAAAACAAGAAAATTCATGCAATTAAAAGACAACAGGCTGTTGAAGATGAGCAAATGCTGCATTACCTATCTACCAATTACTTTAATGGCAGTGAAGCTCAGAGTAAACTCTGTTGAAAATGTCCTCAAGTTCCTGACACACCTACTACAAGGATCAGCTCTGGGGACAGGACCCAGCTCGCTGATTCTACTTGAAGTGTATTAAATCAATTATCAGACTCCAAAACTTCAGAAGGGAACCAAATTAACCCCCAGAAGTAAACATATACTCTTAAACCCTGTGGAGGGAACAGACCTACACAGCGTCAATTACACATCTTTATAATTGCCCAATTATTGGAACCCAACACAGATGTTTCTCAGTCTCTTACATGCAAGAGCTGCTCCACTGTGCTGATTTTGGCATTTCTTTCCCTTTGGATTCTGCTACAGTTTTATGTTCACCAAGGACTGAAGTTGGGAAAAAATAGGCACTCCCTTACATACGAAACTTTATTAAGTTGGGATCATGCTCTCTGTTGGCAGGCAGAGGAATAGAGAGACAGAGGAGAATGAAACCAGGAAAGGAAAAAAAAAAACCAAAACAAAACACAAATAACTTTCACTCTTCAGAGCAGGCACGCCTTCTTACTCTGCTCCCCCAGCCGATCATTCATCCCGCTCCTCTCAGCTCCCAGCCAGTAAAGAGTCAACATCTCATTCCTATGAAAACATGAGCTATCCCGCTCCCGAGCCATACACCAGAACACACACTGACAGGGACTCAGGAGGATCCTGTTTCTTAGGATGGAGTTGCATTTCCACAGTAGAACTGAAACATCTTTGATTACAACAGAAGCAAGGTCAGTGGTGCTTTGAAGCGTCTTATTTTGCATGGCATGTGTATTACCTAACTTGACTACAGTCTGGACCTTAACTCCTTCCTTGACGACTAGAGATGCGTTCAAAGACTCTACAGGGGCAAGTGCACAAACTTGCATGATTAATACCATGTGCACATGTGTGTGTTTATAAGAGGGATGTACTGTGCTGTGTGGTAGGTACGCACATCCAAGGAGTGTTTGTCTAAGAACTATGCAGCCCAGGGAGGGAGGCAAGTACACGCGAGCTAAGAGCTGCCTCCGCTGGAGAGCTGCACCGTGGGAGCTGCACAAACGAAGCACAGCCCAGCTCCGAAAATGCTTCTGAGCTTTTGCATAACACAGATCAATGGGTCAGACTTCTAGTTTCCCAACAGCTTTCCCTGACAAATGCCAGAACAGATATCATTGAAGTCAAACAGAGCAGCAATAACATCACTGCCAACCAGCGTGAAAATTGGCAGAGCCTGGCACCAAGGATGGCCTATCATCAGAGACAGGGCATGGCCTGGCACAATGACGAACCCACTTAACAGTGCTGTAAAATTAGCCATTTATGAAAACAAATTGAATACTGCAGCAGAGGGTGACGTAAGGAGAGTTGGCTCCAGACAGAAACTCCTGTAGCCTGGATTAGCAGAAGAGCTCCGTTATATCAGGGCTCAGGCATAGAAGCTGATAACAACTTGGGTCCTACATGAGATTTTTAACAGACACTACAGGCTTCCCCTATAGGCACACATGGGAGTCCTATATGACCAGCAGTGACTACTGCCAGCAAGGAGGGATGGAAGGGGAGTAGCCAATGGGG
>JANZLQ010000055.1:11195849-11235747 GCA_026212715.1 Elanus axillaris | reverse complement strand
AACCTCCCCCCCTCCCTTCTTCTCCACAAAATGAAAGAAAAGAGAAAAAGCCCCTCAGAAGATGAGTAAACAAGAATATGCTAATCTACTCTAGGGTGCTCCACCTTCCCAATTGAATGATTCCCATTAAAACTGCAGGGATCATGACTAATCAATCAGCTTGAAGGAGCAGATAGCTCCAGAGGTTCAAACACTTTTGCTGTTTTCTTTTTCCCCCCTTCTTTTCCTCTCTTCCTCTTTCCCCCTATCACTTTCCCCCCTCTTATTTATTTTTTAAAGAAGACAATCAAGATGAATGGATCAATGTGACAAAAATCCTGCACCCCCCTTTTTGCAATCTCCCCAGCTTTCTTTCCCAGTCCAGTCCAAAACACACATTCCTATTTTTTTTCCTTGGCAAAAGAGAAAGCTATTTCTCCTCTCAGACTCCCCGTTGCACTTTGCTGGTAAACCTTATGCTCCTCTGCAGCACATAAAGAGTCTTGAAACTTGAGTCTCAGATATTTTTTAATTGCTTTCTTTCTTTCTCTTTTTCACTCTCTCTCTCTTTTTCTAATTCTTTCTTTTCCTCTTATTATTTTCTTAAAGTTATGCAATCAGCCAGGCTCCCCCTTTTGTGGTCCCCCTCAGTGCAGTTGTGTGCAGCTAATCCAAATGTTGCATCAAAGGTCCCCATCGAATCATCAGGAGCTAAAAGGAGAGAAGGTTTTTGAAGAGCATTTGCCTTCCAGAAGCTGTAGCAACAGAGCAGGATTTGGCTTTGAATGCTCCAAAGACTCCTGTTTTTTTAAAATAATAATAAAAAAATTATTAATTTTATTGGTGGATTGAGTCAAAAAATCCTCTCTCAATATTGCTAATTTTTCAGCCTAAGGAATTCAGCTCCCCTGGTTTCCTTGGCTTAGTTGTAGCCACAGGTAAGATTCTGGCTGCTTGCTGGTTTGTAGATCTCTGTTTCTGAGCTGGGACGTTTCTTTTTTTTCTCCTTTTTTTTTTTTTTTTAAATATTTTTTTCACTCTTGAAAGATCTCAAAAGCTCCCCCTGATGGCAACAAAAAGGATTTTTCTAAGTACTTAGTAAGTGGAAATGACTTAGCAGTAGCACACTCTGAATCTATGGGCCACTATTCTACTCAGAAGAAGTCCAGTAGAACCAAGTTAAAGTGCACCAAATTCAGTCACAAACCCAGTAACCCACATCATCCTCTTCTTCCATCTCAAAATTAACGATTATCACACCTTACTTTCCTATAAACTTTTAACAGCAATCATGCAAGAGAGTTTTCCTGGGACTGTAATCTTTCTGGTTTTGCAGATTACCCTATCAGTATGAGTTTGTTATGACTACTTACACTTAAAATACACATGGTAAAATTAATAAAAGTAAAGTTTTCAATGCGAAAGAGTTGTTGCATGCTTGCAAGTCTTCCAAGAGATGTTTTTTTTTCAATTTCTTACTAATTTGCAAGCACTTTAAAAATGTACATTTGGCATTTTCAAAGGTGTCGGATATATCTATGAAGTCCCACCAGAAGTCAACAAGAACTACAGCTGATCAGCCCCTCTCTAACCATACTGACCTTCCCTCCACAACAGCTCTACTTACAACAAAGACACAAAATACTGGCAAAACCTCTGAAGTTTTTAATAGAAGACCTCAAACCAATTAAGCCTCTCAACAACCAAGACGAAATTGTTAGCTAAGAAACAAACCATACCATGGTATAAACTCCCATAAATGTCCTGAAGAACTCAGAGGGATGCAAAGAAGACACTTATGCATATGTGCCTGCTCGACAGAAACAATTCAAGATCAGAGCTAAAGTACTGCACTTTACTATTCTAATTTAACACATAGAGGACAGTGCAAATCAAACAAATAAAAAATTTAAAGTGAACCTGTTCAACTTCAAAGAAGAGCTAAACCAGGAAGAGTCCTGCTGCTGGGGACACTGCTTTCTCCACTTGACAACTCCCCCAAAGTCCCCAGGAACTTTGCCCATGTCAAGTCTGGAAAAGCAGGCTCTAACTTAAATAATGCAGGTTCCAGTTTTTCCAGTGGAAAAAACTAATTCTGTGAAATCACAGTGCTTCTTAGGGACATTGTGATTTGGCTGAAGTCATCAAAGAAAATTATCGAAACATTTCAATTTGATGGCACTGCACCATTTCACTTTGAACATACTTGACCTTCTATCTTTTACAATATTACTGGCAAAAGAAAGGGCTTCACTGTGACCAAAATGCAACACTTCAGTGCATCAGACTGCAAATCCAGTAACAAATTCTGGGGTATTATTGCTACAAAGGGATGACCCAAAGCTCATCTTTCTGTACAGTAGACAGAGAAAGTAGGAAAAGATGGAATTTACCTCTGCAGCATGAATTACATGTTCAATCAGTTTTATTTCTAAGACAGGGCAAAAGCTTAAAGAAAATGTGATACATAAGCTCTTGAGTCCTGAATGATAAAGAACAGAGAGTGGAAGAGATGTGATTTTAGAAATAAGCAAGTAAATCTGGGATTCCTTAAGTCTGTGGGTCAGATCTAACTTCCCTGACAACAGATGAAATTCTACCCTGCACAGATGGACATTTATTCTCTGCTTAAGCAAGTACTTAAGTGATGTACGGGCCTTCTGGCAGAGGGGTTTCTACCCAAGGAGAATAATCCTCCTGTTGAACTCAAGTGGAGTATTCTCCTAAGTAAAGGGAGCAGGATATTGTCCTACATCTAGAGGTATTTTCACAAGAAAAAGGAAAAAATCACCAAACCCTAGATGTACATATAGAGACAAGAATTAAAATAGATATTTATGATATTATGCCAAAAAATAGCATTGAGCTACATGTTGTATGCAGTCATTATAAGTAGAAATACTCAGCAGGAATCTTAGCTGAAGCTGCCAATAACTCCAAGGTTCAAGACTAGAGCTGAGTGAATAAATCATAACAAATAATGGTTTTGTCAAATTTTGAGGGTTTTTTTCTTCCTATTTGCAAGCAGACTGCAAAACCTCTCAAATACGTTTGAAATTATATGCCCATTTCTTCTTCCTATCTAGTATTTCTCTAAGGCAAATTAACACACAATTTACTGTAATGTACATATTTCCACATTTGTTCTGTGTTAATTGGGCAAGGAATTCACACAGCATTATTTTTGGCTCCCTGGGGCCAGGTTTAATCACTCACGATATAGTAAAATTACTAATTTTACATATGATGGCAGATTCCTCTCCTTGTGAAAAGCAGTGTTGGCTCTTCAAATTACTCACATGAAGGTCAATTAAAAAAAAATGTTTCTTGAAAGTCGAGCTGAAAAGTCTGCCAGTTACAGCTGAATCGAGGCCCTACTATTTTGGGCAAGTATTTGTACGTATTTGTCCTCACTGTGCACAACTCCATCAATCACAGCAGAGGTTTGCGTGGTTTTTACCCCTCACCGACATCCCAATCAGGTCTCTCCAAACTTGGCTTGGGTTGAGGATCGCTGAAATGCAATCCAACAGCTACTCTGTTCAGAATCAGACAGGGCCCAGACACCAGATTTTAATGCAACGTGTTGGATTCAGGGAATATTTTATGCAATCAACAATGGTATGATAGGAATCACACTGCCTCCACAGAATAGCGAGGAATGAAACCCAGAGAGCTGAGAATAGCTTCAAAGAAGACGGGATTTGGGCATTCTGGGTTGCGAATCCCATGAAGTCCAGCACATCCTAGGAGATAGAGCCGCTCACTTGGTGTCACGGTGGCAAGACAGGGGTTGCATTAGGTGGAACAGCTCCTTGTGAGCCCAAGAAAACACAGAAATGCTAATAACTGAAAAAACAATAATAAAAAAATGTCAAACATGTTCTGTCTTGGAAAAGATTCAACAGAAGAGCTAATTTGCACTCAGTGTAAATTTGCCAGTTTTTTAAAAGTTTTCTCTACCTGTCCTTCCTCCTCCTATTTTAAAAAGGATGAACAGTAAAAAGTCTTTGTACTGCCTTTACTGCCACACTCCATACTAGTAACAATCCTGATTTTAAGGGTCCTTTATAACTATTGCCTACATACTCATAATTCCATACAACTACGCTGATTTGAGCTGAAATCAGAACACCAGTACTACACTGCCTTTATAGCGGGTAAGAGACTCCTCTACTGCTGGTCCCGCAGTTGTCCCATATGTAAAATATACACCATGCTAATTTACATCAATAAAACAGCTTCATGTCAATCTGAAATATACCATTTAATCCAGAAAACTTTACTGAACAATTAAGAAGTGCAATAAATAACAATCAAGACTAAACATATAATTGATGACTTTATGAATGTACCAGTAATTTTATATGGTAATTTGCAGTCAGCGGCTATAAATTCTTACTTAAACCTGGCATACCACTCTTTTTTGCCCTGCAGAGAGCTGTATTTCCTAACAATACAGATGCCTGTTTGTCTGGAATTCGGTTACTTTATCCTTCAAATTTCTCTTATGAAATATCATATTTCCAGAAAAGTTACATATTCTTTGTATTTTTTCCACCACATTCTTGAAATACATTCTTGGGGGTGGGGCAATAATCTCTACAACATTGTGGTGAGAGCAAAAAGACGGAGGAGATGATGTAAGCAATGGGGCACATTCTTCCTCTCCAATTAAACCATGTAAATGCTCATTAATTCAGGGGGTCTATTTTAATTTGAACTGCATACTGTAATTGTGGGTGTTCAGGATGGACTGCCGGTATGAAATCCTTGCTCAGGCATGAAGAGAAGAACAACCACGGACCTCACCTACATGGTGCCCAGTTGCCACTCCAAGGCTACGTCCCTGTGACCCAAGACACACACATGAGGATGCCCAAGGCTTACGTGAGCAGCCCCAGTGGGTCCCACAGGGCGATTTTGGGGTCAGGCCCTTTACCTCTTACTTCTGCAGGGCCACATCCCGATGCAGGAGAGCACCACACAGGCGAAGGAGGCAGGTTCCTAAACCAGCAGACTGATGGGGGCAGCAAAATCACAGCCTAAAGCAAAAGTTACCGAGCAGAGGAAGGACCTCCTGGGTCTCAGCAAGTGCCCACAGCACCATGCCCAGCCAGCCCCACACTGCTGGGGTGGCCGAAGGGCTCCCCTGTGCGTCCCTGGCAGGAGGGAGCTCCCAGCACCCTCTCCAGGCCCTCCTGGCATTGCCCCTGGATCGAAAACCCTGCTCAGAGACCCCTGCCCCTTTTGGACATGTTTAAAAACCCCAACGAGAACACAAAAACTCTTTGCCCCACTTTCCCCTCTCATTTAAGGAGACTGAAATGATGCCTATTTTAAAAGCCTGTTTGCCCAGAGATTTAAGATCCTCAGATGAAACCAGCATGCTGAAACCCTGAACTGCAGAACGCTATTTTTATCTCTTCTGCACTTCTTGCCCAATGAGGAATTTCTAAGGGATCAAGAGGAGGAACTATCAAATGTTGTTCCTGAAAAAAGAGGTAAAACCCAGGAGAGTGCACAGAGAGATACCCTGACTTTCCAGAATGCAAGATGTGTTATGGGGGTCCCAAACCATCTCACCTGAAGGTTTTATGTCCTCCAGTATTTCTGGGGTTGGGTCAAATGCTAGGGGAAGAGAATTAGACCTGGTTGGGAAAGAAAGAGGAACAAGACAAGCAGTCAACTGACCAGAAAGTGAAAAGTGCCCTGTGATTTGCATCTCCTAGTGATTTGCAAATACTGGTAGTTGGTTTGTGACCTGCAGGAGGAGGACTGCAGAGGGCCATTGCTTTCTTCACCCCTGAGCATCTTCAGTTTGTTCGCGCTGCCTTGCTGCAGTCTGTAACTCGAGAGCTGTGTCCATGACAGGACCCACAAGCCCATCCTGACATCCACCAAGGCCACCTCAAATCCACCTCCAGGATGCACAGGGGTACTCAGACTTCTCAAAACAGCCAAGACCAAATCAGGAGGGTGACAGGGGAGGAGAAAAGACTGTTTCACTGAACTAAAGTCTTGTCGAACAGCACCAGACAGTCAAACAACTCTAAGACAGAAAAGATAGGGGCTCACTTATTACACAAGGGTCCCCTGCCTTTGTAAACATATGGTACATTAGCAGACAAGTTCCACCCAAAGAGGCATGTATACACAACACAAAACACACCACTGCAGTTGCTGTTAATTAGTCACTACCCCACTGGCAAGTCTCAGCCAAGAGGTCAAGGACTGGGTGAGCTCTGGAGCCTAAACTATCCTCTTAGACCTACTAGTGTTTTACCCATAAGATAAATGGAATGCATGGGTGCAGAGAGGGGAGGGAGGCCGCCTTGGAAAGGCATATGGGGCCCCTGCTAGCTGGGTACCTGTTCAGAAGATACATGGGAAGTCGTCAGTCTTCCAGTGCTCTGCTCTGACATTTTCCTCTAGCCATACATCACTTTTAAAACATTAAAGAGAGGGAGGTCATTATCAGCTGTCCTGGAGGAGGAACACAGCAGAAGTGGCGGGGCAGCTTTCCAGCCCCAAACACCAGGGTGGGCTGCCTTGGGCAGGGCAGCAACAGCCCCTGGGGAAGTGGTGGGTCCAGGAGGTGGGATGGAGAAGAGGGCTCTGCTTGCTGCTCTCTCAGCTCCCCTGAGGTGTAGTCAGCACATTGTGGTACTATATCAGCAGAGCCACACAAGCTGCTCTGAAAGCCAGAAGGGAAGTCTGGTGCTGGCATGTAAATATGTATGGGGAGAGACAAGGAGCAGGATGCAGACAGACAGATGGAAATACATGGCTCAGGAATAATCTAGAAAATTCAAACATATCAGGCCATGTTTTGGTATTCACATGCATCATCTACAAGAAAGCTTAACATACCCAAAAGTTTTTCCTAAACTAGATTTCTGCTCCAATGCCAGTACTAACAGGATTAACAGGAGAAACCTGTCGTGTCTTGCTATTGAAGAAGATAATCAAGCAAATTATAAACAAATTGATCAAGAAAAAGACACTGTGTGTCATTCTGTGGCAACAAAACCAAAAGACAAAATTCAGGGGAAAAGCTGCTCTCTGCATTTGAAAATCATTTCCAGTGAAATGGGATTTCCCCTTTCTGCTTTCATTTGAATGGCATTTGAAAAACACAGCTGCAGAGTCCCATGCACACAAGGTATGAAGCCAAGTGGGGAACCCTCCCAGCCAGGCTGTCACAGCCTTCAGCAGCAGATCTGAATTTAGCAGTTTGTCCTGTCTTCACAGCACACAGGGCCCAAGTTAAGTCCTTGACTCAAATGCTCCTGAGCCTCAACAGGCATCTGATCCTCATCTGGACTTGGGTCCTTGAGATGATCCATAAATCAGCAGTCAAAGGCTAACTTCTGCCCCAAACTGACACAGGAGGCTACATCAGTCCAAACACAATGCACAGAGCATCTGAACCAACCTCTGCCAAACTGTGGATTATACCCTAAACTTGAAGTTCAGAGCAAGACAGGCAGGCTCTGACATTGCAGAGCAAAGCGATTACCTGCCTGCCTGGAAGATATATCTAGTCTTTTCAGTCACATGCTTAGCTTCAGAATTTGAAAAATCTCGTAACTTTATCTGTCATCCCCTTGCACCTGAAGCAAGCACTCCAGAGTCCTCCCTTCCTGATCTCACCACACTGTCAAGCTTCACCATCCTCATGCCAGCCTTGCACCCCAGCTGCTTCATCTTCCTGTGTCCCCCAAATCTCTGCCCCCAGAACCCACAGATATTAACTGATTTGTCAAAAGAAAGTTCAGGCAAGGATGTATTAAATCAAAACATACCACTCATACCTTCCAGGCTTCTTAGTGTAACTGAGATTCCTCAAATACAGTAAAAAAACTATAACAAGACAAAACAAAAGGGAGAAGGAAAGAACAGAAAGAGTGGAAATAGAAACCAGACAGATGAAAAGCAGAAAGAAAAAGAAAACCAACAACAAAACACAAATAAATTGGAGGACAGCCCTCACTAAAAGCTGCAGGTTGGGGTTTTTTGTTAAGAATTTGGCATCAATAGCTTTCTGTGATATGTCACTGCATGAAATAAATACAATATAGCAAGCGTTATAGGAAACAATTACCATATGTAAGGGCGGTGGCAGCCTGTGCTTTCCCCACCACCCCCTTATTGCTTTTGTCTGCACTAAAGCTATGTTTAAACTAGAGAAATCTATCTCTATCTGTCTTAACATATAAATACATTTTCAGCCAAGACCCACCACTGGCTACAGTTGTATGGCAACTCTCAATCGAAATGTCTAAGCAGGGTTTTGACTTTATCCCCAGCTCATTGTTAATGCATTTAACAGGATTTTCAAAAATTCCCTTTGCTCTTTGAGGTGATACCCCGTTCTCCAGTGATACGCAACAGATCTCTCTAATGCTGTACACCTCGCTATTGAGTGTCAAACCCTATTTGCCCACTAGCACAGAAAAACCAGAAAACATCATATGGACAGCTATAAAAACTGCAGAGAACTGGATCTGACAACTATAACCTTGTTTCTACTGGAGAATTTTTCATGTATCCTAGTTTTCAAAATGCTGGTTATTGCACAAGCACATCTGTGCACAGAATTGGGCACATTAAATAGACTGGACTGTTGAAATGGCAGCTCAGATACACTGCTAAGGCAGGTAATTACACCGATGAGTATGTGAATGATGTTAAGAATCTCAAGAAAATAGTTAAGAGTGTCAAGAAAATAGAAAATTCCTCAGGAGGCAAAAACTGGAATTGAAATATCAACATTTATCCTGTAGCAAAAAATAGTCTCCTTTCATTCCTTTGCCACCAATGCTTTAAAAAAGAACAAGGAAAAAGAAAAGTGCATCAAATGAAAACCCAAATAATACATGAAAACATTCTCCAAAACTAAATAGGCATAGAAGCACAAAGCCCTGTATATTTTCAATACTATTTTTAGAAAACATTTAAACCTACAGACTTCAAAATTAATTCTCTAAAGTACATTTCTATAGCTCAATACAAATCTCATTAAATTCCATAGTTCACAATATTTATACAAGAAGGTGCCCTTTGCTATTAAATGCTATAGGACCTGCCCAGAAAGGTTAGCAACTCTTTCTAGGATACCAAAATCTTTTCAGTTCAGTTCATCACTATAAAAAGGCTGGACTGATTTTAATTTGACCAGTCTTGAGTTGTTGTCAGAATATTTTACTGAACAGTTACTATTAAAAATAGGGAGGCTTTTTGTTCACAAATGAAATCAGCTTTGTTAGGACTATTCACAATATTTCAGCTCTTAAAATGTCATGTGCTCCAAAACAGTGCATGCTTTGTGGCAAATAATGCATTGCCAACTTTTAATAGGAAAAGCTGTATGTGGAGTTTACAGCAATTACTTCATGGGGAATGCGGGCAGCTTTCTTGCTAAAGCTGAGTGGGGTGATGAGCCCCATTGTATATGTTGGGGCAAATCAATGAAAATCAAGAACTATATAGGTATGTTGGTGCCTACCTTTCCAATTATGTCAGTGGAAGTGAAGGATTTAAATACAAGCTGATGTTTACATATTCAACTGCTAAGTTTCTACCAGGCTGCAGTGATAGCTGTTTTTTTTCCAACCTTGTCAAGTATGGACAAGGTTATAAAGTTGATCTGAGCCTTTCTGACTGCCTTCTGTGATGTGATTTGTTGGAGGACATCCTGAGTCTTCACTCCTCAAAACCTCACCTAGAATCCACCTGGAGATACCAGGAGGTAGCAGAGGGACCATGGCAGAGGTGCAGCAGACAAAAACATGTGCTGACATTTATTATATAAGTTCAAGCCTCCATCCTTCTATGTCTAGCACCCTTTGCCAACACTAATTCATCAAGACGGCCATCAGAAAAATGTAACTGAAAAATGAGAAAGATTATCAGGCTCAAGAACCAGTACTTTAAACCGCATCCTATATTGGGCTTTTGTTTCCTCATTCCACTAACTTACTTTTACTAAGGCTGATTGCAACAATGGCATGAAATTAAGAAGGGGGGTGGGGGTGGGGGGGTGGAGAAAAAAGACTCTCCGTTTGTTTAGATTGGGTCACATTGTGAATTTAGGTTTCATTTTTCTCTTCATTTTGTGCAAAGATTGGCCTTAAGAAGAAACACATTTCTGGAATTGGGAACCTACAGCATGGTACAGCTTTCAAGACGCCATGCCAAAGTGTCTCTTTAATTATTTTTTAGATGAATTTTCCTTGTTCTGAGCTAATGGGTAACAGGCCATGTCACAAAAATATTCCACATCCCTATTTATTCAGGGGAGGAGAGCTTTTTCTAAGAGTTTTCAAGGGGTTTAAAAACTATACGCAGAGAGTCCTCAGAACCAAAGCCTACAAGGTTGTAGGCATCTAGTTCAGGTTCACTGAAGCCACATTCAGCCAAGGACTTCCAGTTGCAGCTGCAATTCAAGATTAAACTCAGGATGCTTATGAGGCAACAGACCTGTTTGCTTTCCTCTGTTCCCTCACTGCCTTCACACTCCAGAGTAACACCCTAGGAGAGCTCCCAGGAACTACAGGTACAGCTTCAACAACCCTTTAAAATGTACAAAATAAACCTGCCTCAGCGATTAAGATGTTTTTGATGTTTAAGATTACCGAATGCATGAAAATTAACAGATACCCCTGAGTCATCTTCAGCCAGAAAAGCCCTAAGAAACCCTGGAGCAAGCCATTTTCACCTATAAGAGGTGCCGAGGTCCACAGCAGGAGTCACTGTGGGAAGCCAGCTGAGAAGCCTGACTCTGGGAAGCTCTCAGCCCCTCCAGGTTCAGCCTTACTTTTCAGAAGCCACTGCCAGAGTAATGTGTTGGCTTGGGGCACCTCAGGCAAGAGAGATGGCCAAAATTGGTGTAGGATGCTGATGTTGGAGAGAAGGTGGTCATCCAACGCCCCAGCCAGTCTGGCTCTGGGTGACCAGGTGGGATTGTCTTTCTGGAGGAAATCACACTTTTCTCTAACAAAATTCCTTCCCAAAAGGGCTGCTGAAGCCAGCCTGCTTTTTGTTCTCAGTAATCACTTTACCAATATTTCAAAAGCATTATATAACTGAAACAGTGTAAAGTTATTGCTACCGACATTGTCAATAAATCATTAACATTTCTTAACAGGAACAGCACAACTGTTCATGTCATGGCTGTCTCATTCACTTTCAAATCAAAGCTTTCAAATTAAATATTCATTTAATATTAAAATATTAATGCATTCCCACTGTTTCTGTAACAAATATTAATTTCTTATGGCATTTCCAGGCAAATGCATATATTATAAACTTCATCTCCCGCAGGAGGTCCCTCAGCCTCCCCTTTCCCTCTTTTCAGCATTATCCTGATACCGAGCCAGGAAGGGACTTGAGAGAAGGAGGGGCTGCCTGATGAAGGGGAAGCAAGGTGGATAATTTAACTTAAAGCGTACCCCATTCCTCCCCTCCCACACAACCTCCCCACCCTTAGATCAGGATATCGAAGGCTGCCATTATATCTCCCGCCTACAGAATGAGTCATTCATAGATTCAGCAATTCCTGTTGGAAAAACAGTGAATGCCTCTGTCACCAGAGCCCATTACAGAAATTAAACTTTGCAAATCATCAGGGAGGGGCAAGATTTGAAGTCTTTCAAGGCACACTCCTGGTCTCTCCGGTCTCAGTAGGAGCGGAATTGATTTGACAATAAGCTTTTACAGCCTTAATGTCTACCATAGGCAGCACGCACATACCCGGCTAGGAAGCAGGTCAGAGGAATAGAGTAGTTCTCTCCCTGATATTTTCTTTTTTTGTTGTTTTTCAGTGGTTCATCTCAGGCAAAAAGACACTGAATGGAAATCCACAGTGGCATTTCCATTGCTGTACAACAGCTCGACATCTAAGACTCGCACGAAGAGCACTCCTCGTCCATCTGGCTCCTCTCGTGTGTCCCTGCATGAGGCTCCCTGGAGGCAGTGAGCCAGGGAGGGCAGCGAGCTGGGGGGGAACCTGCAGCAGCCTACGGAAAGCTTTGGATTTTCAAGGATTTTGCTGTGTAGGAAACTCTGATTGGGAGTATCCAAAGGAAAAGCTAAAATTATTCACTGACAAATGGTCAAGACATAACCCCATTCAGAAAGGCTAATTTTCTGCACAGTTTACTATAATTACTTCTGTTGCTTGTAGCTTCCTTATCCCTCCTCCTGAGACCATTAAATCTACGCTACTCTTCTTCAGCGTAAGGAATAAAAGCTGTTTCCCCTTCAGGCTCTTTGGTATTTTTGCTCACTATTTCCTTCTCCAGTCAGGAGACATCCTGGGTTTTGTTTGGTGATTTGTTTGGTTGGGGGGGAGGAGCTGTGTTTGTTTGGTTTTTTTAAACCAAGTACTTCATCTGCATTCTTCAAGGTAAGGAAAATTATTTCTTGTCTCAATTTGCCAATGGTTCCAGACCTCCCTATCTCTACACCACTTAAAGGCCTGTGAGGTCTTTGAGACAGGGATAGCATTATCAAGGCTTAACAACGACCTTCTAACAGGAGTGGACACAGGTTGTAGCTGAAATACTCTGGTGCTGGATTTCAGACTGGTTGCTGGATGCTGACTTTAAAATTGGGAGATTCCTTCCTCCAACAGGAAGAGCAAGAGCTGCCACCCTGGAGGTACCACATCTCTTCATGCCCTTCTAATCCTGCTACATGCCAAGCCTTTGTGTCTGGGTATTCGTGGCCTGAGTGCTCCATGGGATTATGAGAGCTACTTTCTCAATTTATTCTGAATACCAGAAAATCCGTTAGCTCAAATGGGTTCTTGTCTTTCTTTGAGGTTTGCCATCACAGGGAATGTTGCAGAAGCCATATAATCACTTAGGATTAAACCCACAAAGGACTATCTTTGACAGTGCTAACTTCAGGTACTCTTTATCACTGAGAGAAAAGTCTGGATGCTTCATCTACCTGAGGATGTTTCTGCTTAGCAATCTTTCTTTCTATGCAAATCCTATACAGAGACCATCTTTGGAAAGAGTGCTCCTGTGCAGAAACCAGGGGCATGACCAGTGGACATAACACTGGAATCATGTTTCCTTAAATTCCTAGCAATCACATACCAGGGTACAACCGTGACCTCCAGAAGCAGCACAGAATCCCCCTGATTCGGACAGGCAAATGTCTTGCCCAGCCATCATCCCTCATCTCACAGCTCTTGCCCCTCTCCTTCCCTTCCCAGCAGCCACCTCCCACCAAACCCATCATTCTCCCCTCCTGCAAAAATTGTTCCTCCGCATTTAACCCCAAATATAACATTCACCTCCCCTCTTCTTTCCTTTTCTATAATTGCATCCTTCCCCTCTCGTACTGTCCACCTCCTCCACATTCATTTTCTTTTTCCCATTACTCTCATTTTCTGTTCTTTCCCCTCATCCTTCCCACTTGTAAAGGCTACCTGTCTGTCTTTATGTACCACTTCACCATTTCTCCCTCCAGAGCAGCATCCAGCTCCTAGAAGCATTCACTGCCTATTTTACCTCCTTCCTGTAAAACACTTCCTGACTTCACTTTTTTTTAAAGATGCTACATAAAAATAAACTATATTCTTTTTTGAAAATCCCTGTGACCATTAAACCACCATACTCAGCAGTGAGTTTTTACAGCTCATCATAAAGCCTCCTGCAGTCCCATTATAGTTGACTAAGGGAATAAAACATCATTCGAAAATAATCCCAACAGTCTACCATTACTGATTTCCTCCTGTGCTTCTTAACAGATTAAAGAAAAAAGAAAATCAACATATTAGAACTACTCTGTCCCCAGGTTTTCAGAGCAGCACCCAAAGGAGGCAGGTGAAGCCAGAGTGTGCAGGGCAGCTCCTGCTGAATCCACCACGTTGGTTACCAGTCCACGTGCAAAACAGAAAGCAGATGCAATGCTCCCAACCACTTGCCTTGCCCTGCAATGCAGAGGCATCCAGTCTTACATTTGCTGCCAATTTGGACACCTTTGAGTGGCATACGTCTAGTTTTTCAGCCAGAGATTACAGAGAGTATATCAAAGCCTCCAGAAGGGACGCAAGAAACCAAAAAGGAAAAAAGCGCAGAAGCAGCCTCAGAAGTAGACGTCAACACTAGAATGCACCCTGTGCTTGGCTGCAGGACCAAGAGGATGAAGGCACCATGGGGACCCAATCCACGGACATATTTTGTGGTGGGCATGCAGGAGGATGCAGCGCAAACATGAAGCATGAGTCAGAGCCACTCCTCGCAAGTAGCTGTCACCAACGTCTGTTATTGTTATGCAGGAGACCCTGGCATTAGTGGGAAGGTTTTCTGGGTTGTAGCCAATGAAGCGATTACTGTGGAGGTTATTAAGTGTAACAGGGTGTTTTTCTAGCAAGGGCTAAAGGCAGAAGCTATGTCATTGCTTTGGCTTTCCTTCTTCCACAACTCCACTAGGGATGAAAATGGATCCCAAGGTGGAGAAAAAACTTTGAACGTCGAGTCAGCAACTCACTCTCCCTCTTTGTGAACAAGTTATTTAACAGTACTAATAATTGCATTAGGGATGAGCACATTTTCCAGCTATCCAGCTCACTCTCCCTCCATAATGCTGACATTTCAAATAGACTGTTATAGAGTTATACCATTACTAGATTAAAAGGATGTCGCAGGCAGCCTCAATTATAAATTCAAGTGATTATATTAAGTGAAAAAAATCTTCTGAAAATAATAATGTTAGTTTTATAACATTATTCTCTGCAGTTGTAGCATGCTCTACGAGCAGTAGGGAGAATTTGAAAAGCTCTACACCCTATATCAGAAAGTGGGTAGCATTGGCCCAAAGCTTCTCTTACCGCTGTGTGATGATTCTCAAAAACTTTCATGCAAGAGAAACACAAGATGACCAGCAAAATCTAGTCACACAGAGTTGCAACTTTTCTCAGCTGATACATGGCTTTTGTTCCTTGAAAAACAAAACAGTCAAAATATCTGCCGCTAAACCACCAAATCCTCAAATAACTACCAGCAATACAAAGAGTCCGAAGAATCGCACTACAGCGTCACAGGACATAGCTAAGCAGAGCAGGTACATGGGTATCTATATTTGCCCTTATTTTTGTTCTCGCCAAGGCCTCTTTTGCTACCTGCACTGACTCTCAAGCTGTCAGTACCTTGGGCTTGGATCAGAGAAAACTTTTCACCTGCATTCCTACAGATAACGAGCAGGGTTCAGCATGTCCTACTAATGTCACTGGCCCTACTAGCATTCTGTGAACAGCTCTGGTTTTGCTTTTAACATTGGTAATAATCTCCTTCAGCTATTAAATGTACACAGACACTCATTTCTCCATGTGCTCTACCATCCCATACAGTGTCCACCTAGAAGACTTTGGAATAACAGGGGCACAAAGACAACATCTGATTAACAATAAGCAAAAAGTATAATCTTTAATTAGTACATCACTTCTAGGTAATTGCTCTGCAAAGGTAAAATGCAGCCCCTTGTCTACACAACTTGGAAAGTGTATTTTAAAGATAATTATGGTGGGCAGACATCATTTGGAACAGGAAGATTTCTTCCCAACAGTGTGGAGTGAGGGGTTGTTCCCTACCTTATTTTCTAGTTTTCTCCAGTTTGCTTATCCCAGTATCAAATGAGGAAAACTCTAACATTTTCCTTAGGTCACTTAAGACCCACAGAAAGTTCAGAGGTTCATTTGAAGGACTCTCCCAAAAATTCAGATGTTTTGCTGCTTCTGCTCTAGGCTCTCCAAAACTCTTCAAAATTCAAAGGAGGGCAGAAAATCTTTCCTAGACTTACATCTTTCATCTGGATGAACTATGATGCCATCAAAACAGCCTCTGACATGATGTTTTGACATACCTGATGCTGTGAAGCCAGAAATTGCAAAGAAACTGAAGCTTTTTGAAAATGTAACTTGAATCTCCTCTAAAACACTAGGCTCACGATATACATTGAGTTAAGCCAAAGATTTAGTGAAAAAGTTGCATTTCCTTCCTCCAGACTTGCATCACCTATCCATAGCTTGCAGCCTGCAAGACAGGATTATACCTTCCTATCATTTGTGCTCTGTCTCAGTTCAGTGTAGGCAGGCTAAGGATGATAATGCATCTGCATGAAGCTGCCATGGCAGAACTGTAAGAGTTATTACAGTGACAACTAGCTACTACCTGGCCACTACCCAGAAGAAAGTAGCGTATTGTGAGCTATCAAAAAACAGAAGCAGGGATTTTTATAACATTTATTAGGAAAACTGCATTTTTATGGCTAGGTAAAGCCAAATGCCTATTCATATTGGAACCTGACACTTCACACAGTGTATAATGTCACAGAGCTCAAGACACTCAATTTTTTACTATTTCAGTTTTTTGCCCTATCATGGATTTTTAAAAAACCTACCTACCTGTAGCAATTATAGCAATGAATTACACCACCACAGATGGAAGAAAATTCATAGGGTTGCAGAGTAAAGATTTCAGCGATTAGGAAATCCCTGAATTATGCTTGACTGTGAAATCAAAATTTGTTCCCCATGTTCACACACATTACAACAACATCCCCAACACTACAATCACATGCTCCTTTATCACATCCTACTTAGAGCTGCCTTAGTCTGCACACAGATCCTTACTCCAGGACTGAACTGGGGTGGAGGGCAAATGAAGCTCTATTTTTGGCACATGAGCATGGTCTCTTCCTCTACCATGCACTGACAGTTAAGGAGTAGGGGCTCCAAAACATGCACAGTTGGAAACAGAATTAGGTGGAAATTTAGGACCAGAAAAATGCACATCAGCAGAGTGAGGCCCCCACATCCTATTAACATATGTCAAGTCTTTTTTTGTGTATGTTTGAGAGTTTCACATTGAAACAGCTGTGAGTTTGGGTTTTTTAATGGGTAATACAAAATAATTTCCTCCCAATTTGTTCCTGGAAAGAGAAGACTACTTTGGCTTAAATCTTTTAAGAGATGAACCAGCAGGAAAAATTTCGGCCTGCATGAGTAAATGAAAAAAAAAAAGTCATAGTTTTATATCGAAAGCACTAGAAAATCATAACCTTGGCTGTTATCTCTCACATGACTTATTCTCAGAAACAGCTACACCTGGAGGCATTTGTTTTAAGGTAGGTTTGGGGGTTTGGTTTTGGTTTTTTTAAGCTGTAAGTGAAATTCTGGACCGTTCACAATTTCTCTTGAAGCTACATAAAATTAAGCTAATAGTTTTGGCCAAAAGAGATGAAAAAGAACAGAAAACAAAAGCTTTTGAAAGAGTCCAAATGTTTCAGTTCCAACTTTGTCAAATGATGGGATTCAATTTTTAACTCCATGTGAAGTTTTGAGACCAAATTTACGTCTATTTAATTTTAAAGCACAGAACATCTACATTCAATCTGATGCCCTCCATGTCTTGAGGGGAAGGCACTTCACCAGGTGGCAGTGACAAAAGGGCATGAGACAAATGTCTGCACAGTTTTTCCACAGGCTGAAATCTTTTCTATGCAAGATCTGCAGAAGTCTCTTTCCAGGAGTTTTTGGACACGCGCTAGGCAGCAGAAAATATTTCCAAGACTCTGGTTATCTGAGACTCTGCTTTGCCTCACTGGGTGTGGTTTGGAACATGCTTCCCAGAGACATCCTCCTCAATCATGCAGTCACTGTTGTCTGTGTTAACACCTCTGTATTTGGCTAAATTGCTGGTTCAAGGTACCTTCTGGTAGTTAGTTGTCCAATGCTGACCTCCCTTTGCAACACTTGAATTAGTTGGGACAGTTCTCTGCAAGGGCATATTAGTTCATCACTGGAAAGCTTGCAGGAGATTGTGGAAAAGATGTTAATCAAATATTTCAATGTGGTGTTTTGCCTGTCCTTGGAGCAGCCCAGGGATCACTTCTGCCAGAGGTAACTTCTTATCCTCCACAAGTTATTTCAGAAGATGCATTTCTTCCCTCCAGGAGGGGAGGCATTTCCCAGATTCATTGTATAGCTCTGTCACCCTGATTCTAATTGGGCCTATTTGTAAATGAAGGCATCTGTCACCTTGCAGAAGAGAGGTCAGCTCTAGACTTAGGGAGGATGCTCATTCCCTTTGCCATGCAGGAAGCACAAGTCAGATTGTGCTATGCTATCAATACACTCAGTCTATTTTTCAGGAACAAACTATAAATTTTTCCAGCAAGTGCACTTAATATAAGTTTGTTTGCCAAGTGGAGTGGCGTTGCCTCCCTCCTTGATTATGGTTAAGTAAAAGTGGTTTTGTTTTAAATGGGAAAACAAATGAAACATTCTCTGGCCTTCCAACCCTAGCAGGCACCTTTGGTATGAAGTTTATCACTCAGCAAGCGTGAGGGGGAGGAAACAATTTTTTTGCATGCCCTTTGTTACAATATGGACAGCTGATCATAATACAAGATAATCCACAATGAATTATTTTTGACAATGTTTTACAAAACGGTCACAATGGTATGCAAGTCAGACGAAAAAGCTCTAGGCCAAATCCCTAGAAAACATAAATCGATTTTTACTGGAGAACATGCCCCTTTGTCTATAGCTTATAAAATTGTTCATGCCAAATGGCTTCATAGAGAAGTTTGGGCTTTTTTCTTGTTGCTGAACAAGTTACTTAGGGAGACAGTTTTGCTGGTTCCTGCATAAGAATAACCTAATGATCAGTATCCTGCCTCCAACTGTGTCCAGGGGACAAAAGGAAGCACCTGGACCAGAAGATCCTTCATCTGTGTAACGGAACAACAGATGAGACCTGAAGGTAAACCAAAGCCCGCTGCTTGTTATCTGGGAGGAAAAAGGAGCCAAGTACCTGCATCACTGTGTGGCTTTTGGCATTGTAGTCCACAGGTAACTGATTGCAGTTTTCCCTAATAACTCTCAATTTGCTAGCCACACCTTCATTTCTACCTGCCACCTTCTGCTAGATGCTACATGCTAAAAGCATGTGTGCACATGAAATCTGAGCTACGGGCACCCTGCTTCTGGGATTTTAGATGAAACAACTACATTTCACTGGCAGAGTTAAAAGAAAGTATTACCTATTTCTTTCATCTGAGACTAAGAAACATTCAGAGCGGGATTTCTAATCTACTAAACTTTTTGAGGGCTGGCCTGAAGGGCATGGGCTCCCTTTCCTTGAAATAGCACACAGTGTATTACATTAGGCTCGTGTCTGTCCCAAGCTGAACTACAGAGTAACTGGAGAATGGAAAAATGCTGCCAGCGCCCAAGTTGCCTGTTGCCCTCTCCCACTGTAAGCTCTTATCTGCGAAATGCCTCATAAATCTGATGGCAAAGTTTCAACCAACGAGCCGCTGCCTCTTCTGGTGCCTGTCCTGCTTGAAACTGTCCACCACAGCCGCAGAACTGATCCCAGGCAGGACAGCCCTTGCACCGTGACACCGGAGGAGGGACAGGGTGAACGGTCAAGTGCACAGAAAAGGATTACCCTTTCCAGGCTTTCACAGCATTGCCTTTAATGCAACAGGATTCTGATAAGGAGGGAGGGGGAATGACTGATTTTGCCATCAGATGGAGTAAAATTAGCTTAGGTGAGTAAGGGTGTCTGGTTGGCAGACAGCCTATTTCAAATACAGCCCAGTGAGCTCAGCTCCACGGCCAAGAAAACAGTGGGATTTGTATTTTAAAGTGCTTCGTTAGATCAAGTGCTTGTAGCCAAAGCTGAGAGAGAGTCGTAGGGGGAGGAATGGGGTGGTGGCAGCTGGGAGTCTGGCAGCTGTGTGATCTCTGGGGGCTACAAATGAACATGTAAATTTCTATATTAAGCAGCAAAAGCATCTATTAGAGTAAAATTGCTCCAGCTTAATTGTTAGATAGGCATGTTTGTTAAAATACAATTTAAGCAAGATCATATCATTCTTCCTCACTCAAGAGTGTATGCTCGATAACGTCGTTTGTCAGCAACTGCCTATTATGTTAAATAGCTGAGGAATTTCTGGATATCTTTCTGCTTAGATAATAACATTAAAGTTTCTTGAAGCATTTTAGAAGTCTGACTAATCTCTCTGTCTCTCTATTTTATTTTTCTAAAGTGAATTTAGTGCTGGTGAAAGGTTCCAGATTGACAGCCCTGGAGACAGGAGCTGACTGCTTATCCACATAAGAGTTACAGTCCAGACAGCTGCAGTGCATGTACCACTCCCTCCCAGCCATCGGGTCTGGTTCCTGCACCTTGCACTGTCACTTTGAATGCTGAAGAACGGCTGCAAGTCTTTGCTGCCTGTGTGATAGCAGTGGGCATTCACACAGGTGATCCATGGTTTTGCCAGGTTAACCTTCTCGGGTTCCCTTTATAGACCAAGAAGCGGCTGTATTGAATCATCCTCCAGAAAAAACAGCAGGAGCCTAACTTTGTCTTATCTACCTCCTTCTGACTCTTAAGGGAGCCGCAGGACTTCAGGCTTACAAAGGTGCATTTAATAGGTAGTCTATGTGGCTCACTCTGATCTCCTGGGAAGTGACAGCTTTCATGCAGGTGCCTTTCATTACATGCAAGCAAATAACCACAGCTTCAAACCAGTCTTGAAGCCCAGGCCTTGAGAAATGCCTGCAGCTGAGAACTGGCAAAGACACAGAAAATAGTCTTTGGCTGAAACCGCCTAAAAGTGCAACAACGGGAGCCAGCCAAACAACAGAGGATTGGTTTGTTTGCTTCTGACAGGTACAGAGCTGAAACCACCTGGATACCTGGACAATCATCAGCTGGCAGCAACGTTCAGACACCAACAACCCAAGATGCATTTGAATTACAACCTAGTTACAGGAAAGCTAATCATACATGGTACTAAAGCTATCCAAGTCCCTGACTCACAACTGCACTCCCCATTCAGGTCTCATTACTGGGCATTCCCACATATTGAAAGATATATGCATTTGTAGGAGAATATCATACTGCAGGAGACATGACAGCTTGTGGGAAAACACTTTTTTGAGAATACAAGGTACAAAAGGCACCTCTGGAAAATGCATGAGCTAGAAAAGTCCTCTTGACTGCTCCACATACTGCACTGTCAGATTTTCTCCTGCTGACAGCGCTTGAAGGTCTGCTTTGGCAAATCCTACTAAACCCATGCAGTGCATGGAGCAAACAGGTAAAAAAAGCAGCGAATCCAACCAAAGTGGGTAGATCTGGATGCTATCTTAAATAAATGAGGAGGATTTTTAATTTGGCTATCATTCCTGTTTTCATTTGTAGAAATGTTATTGCTCTTTGGATACCAATATGGCAAGCAAGGAGGTAACAAACTAAAACAGGCTATTATTTCTTCATAGTGGACAAAGCCTTTCCTTTCTCCAGTCAACTGCCTCCAAACATTCACATTCAAAGTTCTGTATTAGCAAGCTTGCTTCTGTAATGAATTGGGGCAGTTTCTGGCATCAAATCTTTGTGACAGGCTGAGTGAAAAGCAATTCTAGGGAAAACCATCTGAGACAAATGACCTTCACTCAACAATTCTTAGGTTGCTCTTGAGAAACTGTAATTGTTGGAGGAGGGAGGGGAGGATGATAAACCATTTGCCTCAGCAAGGAGAAAGGTTTTACACAATAGTTCCTTGTTTTCCAAAATTTCCCGAAACAAACATCACAGTGGCAAATTCTATACTTTTAATTCATTCAGTGTTGGCTCTCAGAGGGAGAATATCTACATCCCCAGTCCTGTAAAGACATATGTACATTACTAATACATACCTTGTGATTGCTGTTTCATGCAGCTACTCCCAGGATGCAAAGTTTTGTTTACACACAAAAGCCTTTACAGAATTTGGGGTTTGTCCTCTTATATGCTTATTCAAATGCAGTCGGACATTATCAATTTCATTACCTACCATTGGAATATTACACTTGCAAATAATTTCTCTTTAATCCCAAATATTGACTATTCCAGGGCACAGAGTGAAATTGCAAACATTTTGGTTATAGCTCTAAGCAATACACACATCGTAAGTGCAATGTGCTGAGCTCACTCCAGTCCCAAAATTGATTTGGCTTCCACACCTCTGCATTAGGTTACGTATTTCCATGCTCAAGTGAAAAAAACAACCTGCAACTTTAATGCTTAATATTTAAACAAAGTGCTTAATATTTACACACTAAGTTCTTTTTCTTTGCCTACGTTAGACAGAAAATAGTAATAGGTGAACCTCAAACCACTGGAAGGTTGGGTCCAGTTCAGAAGCTTACCCAAACCCCTTCTCTGTTTAAAAAACATTGGCTTAGAGATTTGCAAGAACATGAGTCATCTGAATGCCACTCTGACTTATTACAGGCCATCAAAATTTGAGTGATGGTCCCCAAGTTCTCCTTCTGATCACCAATTTGGCTACTGCTTTCAAGTTTAATGATGCTGAGTCACACCGATGATAAAATCTGTTGGTAAACCAGTTGGCAGATCCACAGCCAAATGTAGGTCTGTCTGAGCCATGCCCTGATTTGCTCCCATCTCACACTATTCCAGTCCACCCTGGAATGTTCCCCAAGGCCACGGCTGATGCAAAGGTGATGCAATATTAATAGATCTGCATTTGACTCCCCAGTCCTCCCATTACCAGGGGTATTCCAGAAAGGCCCTAAGATTTCACCTGCAGCACCTCTCTGTCAGTTCAGTTTATGTTAAGAGCCCCAGAAAATTGTCACATCGAACCTTGTGGCTAATGCAAGATGTACATAGTTGATGCAGTAGAGTTACATAAACTCACAACAACTATGTTCACCCCAGAGCTGGGCAATGCACCATAAGAAGAACACTTTTTTCTTAAGACTGACTGTATGTCCACTATAAAGAGAAAGTTGCGTGCTATGCAGCCATCCTCAGTGACTTATCTCTAGAGACTGTCCAAAGCCTTAAATGGCAGCTCTGGCCAGGTCTGGGTGAACTCAGGGGCCTTCAGAACATCACATGGAATTCTTGTTCTGTTAAAACTCACCATTAATCCACCAGGTTGAGGCAACCCATCTCACTTTATCTAACTGTTTATTGTAGGATGATATGATCCACCACAAAAATCACATCAGCCTTTATACAACAATAAACAATTTAAATAGTTTTAACTCAATGGTCCAGAAATAATAACCATTCTTATCACTGAGAGATAAAGGGAGACAGGAAAAGTTAATAAAAAGGGCTTAATAACCAAGCTTTCTGGAGCCTAAGCAAAACTTGATGCAGCTCAGAGTTTCAGTCAAGTCATGGTTTTCTTCAGCTTCAGTCTTAGTGGAAATAAACCTACATAGTTAGCTAGTGCCATTGAGTTCATAAAAAAACCTAAACCCCATTGGGTAGGGGGTGTTTTGCAGACAACACTGAGCTGTTGAAGCATGATTCTTAAAAGAAGAAAAGAAAAAAAAAAACCACAACAAAAAGTCCTGCTTATGCTCCTCCAAGGCTGTATTCAAGGCCACTGATGTTAACAGAACTCTTCACTGACTTTATCATCATCTCCACCAAAATTGCTCTTCCTTCATGGAGTTACATAATGGACATCCAGGGCAGCCTCACCTCTCTGCTGTTGTTCATTTTAGGGCAGAAGACTGCAATCATTCACACGCTTCCAGAAGCAGAAGAACACTTCCACCGGCAGACCATCAGTTTGCTTTGACATGGTGAACCAGTTGGGGACAAAGTCTACTGTAGTTGGAATTTGTCCTTAGGTATTTATGCTTACAGCTGTATCATTCCAAATGGAAACAGAAAAGACCAAAAGAGAGAGCCAGAATTTCAGAAAAAAATACTGCCTCTGAGTAACGGCAGTAACTTACACCAAAACTATCCATCATCTGTGATGCTTCTCCAGGAATTTCTGGACCCATTCCTGTCACAACTTCAGAAAAGAAACCTGGGCTATGAAAGGACCTAAGTTGTGTCCTCTGATGGCAACATCACGGAAATCAAACTCAATCAGGGGAACCCAAATAACCTATTTTTATTTCTGCAGCTTCTGGTAAATTTTATTTCTGTGACTTGAGGTGATTATTTTTCCCTTTTGATACCATTTTCAGTGCATGCCCTTCATCTCCCCTGTGGAGCCAGCCCAAATGTCACAGAGACTATTAATGGTGTATACTTAACACACATACTTACAATATGTTCATTCTCAGGGAGACTAAACATTATTGAAAGGTTACAGCATTTATTTTGATGTGTGTCTGTTTAACCAATTCTAGCAAATGTTACACAAACACAAAATGGGCTTTCCTTCCCTGTTCCTCACAAGCCACCCTGAGCCATTTATTTTTAAACAGAAATCCTCCCTCAAATCAATGAGGAATTAAAAAACCTGATGCCACAATATGGCACATGGAGATAGTCTGAATGTACAGCAAACAGATATGTAAAGGAGAAAGAAATATTTCATCCTTACTCCCTGTAGCCCTACTAAAGTCATTTTCCAGCTTCAAGTTCACCCACTTCTATCAACTTCTGGCTGATTTCAGGGACAACCTCTTCAGCAGTAATGTGATACTAGGAAGAATCAGTAATTTCGTTCCTCGCTACCTTGATTCCCATTTAATGGATGAGATTTGGATGGATTTCTTGTGATTCCTAAGAATTTCCTGTTTTCATTGGGACTGGACATAGCAGTCAATAAATACAGACCTTCCTGTGGCCAAGTCCCTGCAAGGAGCACAAGCATGGACAAAACATCAAACCTTTAAACCACTGGTTAGAATTTAAATTTTTGTATTATCCCAGCTGTGGTTTAGAGAGGATCTAACCATGCATCCATCCTTAACAGTCATGACTGCTCTGCAAAAGTGGGATTAATAATCCCCATTGTAGCTAGTAACAACTCCATTAACTCTTACATGTTATTTCAAGAGAGTAAGACCTTTAGGAAAAAAAAAAACCAAACACAAACAAAACTAACCAAGTAGTTTCCCCCTCTTGCCTCAAACTCCATATAAAATCACAAAGATTTATTGCTAGGGAATCCCCACATCACACCTCAACTGACTGCAAAGAGAGTCAAGGGCATATGAGGCCATAGGAAAGTCAGGTGGTTCTATTTATCATGTGCTAGTTCCACCTTGTTTTACCGTACCTTAGGAGTTGCTGTTGGGGAATACATCCAATGCCATGAAAGCAGAGTGCTAGCATGAACACTGTTCACATGAAACCAGAATCATAAAACAGTAGTGGCAACTAATATTCAGAGTATTAGGAAAGCTAATTAATAGGTTCCCTCAGTATACATCCCCCAAAACACAACCTTCCACTGCCAGTCACCAATTAAATTCAGTGTCTTTTCTTCATGCTGGAAGAAATTGGACTGACTGAACTCCTTAACCAAAAGGTCAAATGTGAAAATAAACTAAGGAAAACCAGGCTGTCCTTCTTCAAGCATCTCACTGCTCTGACACTTTGTCCTTGGACTCTAAACTGCTCTTTTTCTCAGCAACTCATTTTCAAGCAACCCACCATTCACTCTCTGCTTCTTACCTTCCTTCTAGCTGCCAGCCAGCATAAGCATCTGCCCAGGTGCTCCCCAGAGCTGGAGAACCTGGAGCAGCAAGGACGTTTGCTACTGCGGGCAACTAGGAAGTGGTGTCTGAGGCCTCATGGCTGGCCTCTCAATTGCTCCCCAGAAGCCCTGTAATCCTACCTGTGCCTTCTCCAAATGGACCACAGTTGTATCTTGGGTGATATTATGAGGTAAAGGAGGAGCTTGGAGTTAGGCCAGTGGAAGTAGAATAAAAGAGCAGCCAGTTCTCCACTTCAGCTACTCTTCCTGCTCTCCATAGTGTCCTTGTGTTCACATCCGTCACGTTCCAGCCTTCCCAGTCAGTCAGACTGGGAAGCTCTCAGAGTGCTGCTTCCAGCCAAGCAACCCTGGAGGAGAGGAGGGAGTCTGTCCCTCATCTGACCACAGCAATCCTTGGTCATCAGATGACCTTGAAAGAAATGCCCTTCTCGGGGCAGGCAGCCCAGTGATGCTATGGAAGGGAGCTTAGCGGCTCTTGCACAAATAGCCATTGGCATTTTCCTATTGCCAAGACTGCAGCCTTAAAAATAAGTAAATAAAATAGAAACCTAAGACTGGCAATATCGCCATTCCTTTGCCAGTCCTCAGAGTAACAGGGAATGTTGCACCCTCTACTAATGTAGAAGAGGGTCAGTGGGGCAGTAGTTCCCAAATATTTTACCATTGGCTTCACTTCCATCTGGAAGTATCATTTCACATGAACTTCTCACAGGCTTGTGAGCTCCCATTGTGACAGATCTGCTGAGAACATGACAACCTCCTTGGGGGACTAGTGCACAGGGGGTTCAGTGATGCTATCCTGTCATGGCATCCCCATTCACTAAGGACTTGTGGGGGTGGATGTGTGGGGACACCCGCAGCATAAAGAAATGCCCTTCTCTCACCTCAAAAGATGAATGAACCAGAAAAGTACAAAAACTTCAACCCAGCTGGAATAAAACAGGAACTATTCCCAAACACGACACCAAAGATCTTACTGAAAGTTAAAAAGAAAATATTTTTGTAATTCATTTTTCAATTTCATGCCACCTCTGCACTAATTATTTGTGGCCAGAGCCCTGCCTGCCAAAATGTTACAAGATGCTACCAACCAATGCTACAAGAGAAATCTTTGTGAGGAATTCTCACACAACAATCCCATAGCCACAAGAAATGATGGAGGCAGACACAGTTTTGAAGAGCCACCCAAAGCATTTCATCAATGTTTCCCCAAAGCAGGTCTCCAGCCCCCTAAAGTGCCCTCCCTCTCCTCCACCCCCTCCCCATGTTTGCAACAGGACTGGTCCCTGGCAGAGCCTGTGTTATACGGTATATAGGGCTCTATGGGGTGCTAGGCAGCCGTACGTGTACAGAGTCATTTAAGCAGAGGAATCAAACAGCTGCATAGTTTCTGACTATCTCAGCACAACAACCCCATGTCGATACGCCGAGGGGAATGCGGAGACCTCAACAGTGCCTCTCGACACCCATCTGGTTTTTAGAATCAACTTCCCTGAACTCCTCTGCAAACTATTAGCGCACTGAATGTCCAGTCGACGGCTATGTTTTGTGTGTGCGCCTTAATTCCAAAGTAAACTCTTTTGCCTAGAGAAACATGCAACACAATAAACTAATTTGAGTTGAGCTTAGTTTAATCTTTCTGGGCTTTTTGTTGTTTTGATCTGATCCCAGAAGTGGAAGTCTGATTTAGGTATCGTGTTTTTGTTTTGTTTCGAGGTTGAGGGGTTTTTTTCCTCTTTCTGGGACTTGCTCTCCACAAGCCAGATTCCTGTATTTGACAAGTTCTGTTTTATGCTACTTACACTGCCACCTGCACAGCCAGAAAGAGATTTCAAAGGCTGACTTCCCTGTTGGTAAAAGCAACAAGCAAACAGAGCTGTGTTCAGGACAGGCTGAAAGGAAATTTGCTTCCTTTCTTCATATTAATTTACAGATATGTCCTTCCCCATTTTCCTACGCCTTACCCTTGTACCTGGCCAATGCTTTTCCTCCACATAGCGCATTTAAGTAGTTGTCCTGCCGCATCAGTTTTGTTTAATAGTCCTCTTTTTTTACACTTGCTAATTTTGCCACTGCCTGAAGACAAAGTGACCGGGAGCCACACAGGTACACAGGCTAGCTAGGGACACTGCTGTGGCAGTTTCTGCTGAGCAGCATCACCTCCATCTCATCTCACTGCTTCTCTCACCAGGCCAGGAAGACCCAGAGACCACAGCTGTCCCATCAAGAGCCCAGTGACGTAATTTGCCCAATATTCAGGCAAAATGAGACCAAACTTCACTGACTGGTGAAGTGACTCACATTGTACAGAGTCCTGCACAGGGTCAAGAGGAGGTTCAGGAGTCCTGATTCAAAGCCTCTTGCGTAGCTGAACAGACCACAGCTCAAACAGGAAGGGTGGGGAGCAAAAGCAACAGAGCAGAGAAGAACGAGGTTCACTGCAGCCCAAACCCAGCAGCATCAGTCTGGATATTTAGGTGATAAGCCTAACATACACACTCCTGCTGCAAATTTTAATTTTGGAAAACCAAAGGTCAAGGGATTGGAAGTTTTGCTCAGTTCCTAGAAAAGTCTGCCAAGCACTACTGTAACAACCCAGTTTTCTGAGTACATTACAGGCTCAGTAAGGCAAAAAGAAAAATAATAATAAAAAAGGGAACAAGTAATCCCTTTGTGTAAAAATAAAAGCAAATAATGCACTGTAAATATAAAAGCTATTTGGAGAGGTGAGATTGGATATTACAACTCAATGGGATTCTCCAACACAGTATACAACTCGGAAAGCTGTCTTAGTACAAACAGTGTTTTTCTGGACTTCTAATTCTTTCACAGTTGTATCCCAATTTGAGTAAGTCAATGAAATAAAAATAATCTTAAAAAAAAAGACCAACTGTTTTGAAACATAACTGGGACCTTTCCTTCAAATATGTGTACAATTCCCACTCCCTCCAGGTTCCCTCCTTCTCTATTCAGATAAACCAAAGTGAATAAGCACACCAAGATGCAAGAGCAGAACAAAATGACTAAGACTTCGATGTGTAATAATATGTCTGTACTGTAACTAGACCTTTTAAAAATTCAAAATAGGTGACTCAAAGCTATGGAGACTTTTCCAAACACCAGACAAAACAAAAAAAAACCACATTAGGATATTTTCGGTTAAAGCAATTACATTTAAATAAAGCTGCTTATTATTGTAATTGCAGAAAAGCTCTACAATTCAGTTTGGCTTTGATAATGAGGCATTGACTGAGAAGCATCGAGGACACACTCTGCCTTGATTTGACATCTGTCTCCCTCCAAGTCACTCATCTTCACCCACTGGAGAGACAAGGACAAGATTGTTATTTCAAGCAACTGCAAATTACATGCTGTTTCAAAAGAGCTTTGATTTTGTACATAAATCACAGCTTCTTGTAGACATTATAGTGCTCATTCGTCTGCAGAGAAGAAGGAAGTGCCAACAGGTAGGAGGAGATACGGTGACTCCTGTGCCACAGATACTGCATAAACTGGAGACTAAATGCATGAGTTGCTGGTCTGAGCTCAGCATAGGACTGAGACCCATAACTTGTGTACCTGACATGAGCAGACTGCTGCACAGCTTATATGGCAATGAGTGGCGCCCAATTCTTCAGTCCCACAGACACACAGCTTCACAAACCAAATTCTTCTTCAACTATCAACTTTCAGCTAATGAACCTGTAAGAAGACCCACATCCACAAAATGTGGTGCAGAGAATAACTCTATTCCATACCAATTGATCAGACAGGCCTTAAAATACCTTTTTAAAATACAGTAGCGTAATTGAATATTCAATCTACAGCTGACAAAAGATAACTACACATCAAGGTACTCCTGGAATGCAAGAATGCAAAATATTCTGCTGCAGGCCTAATCCTGATTAGGTGCCTTGGGCTAAAAGGAAATACTTTTTCCTGCTGTTACAAAACATGAATAAATGGAAGACCTGGGTAACACAAAGTGAAAATCCCTGAGTAGAGATTCCAAGATTTACCCCATTAATCATAAATTACTAAGAAAAACAAAATATAAACCAGCTCGCTTTGTTTCCTTGGGTTTTTGAAAGCAGCAGCAGCCACAAAAACGTAAGTACAGATGATAAAATAGCAATGATTGTGTAGAAATTGCGTCTAGGATGTGCATGGTTAAATGTTCATTCAGATGGCTCACTTCCTAATATAAGGGCCAGGTTGTGCAACAACTTACACAGGGAAAAATTACCGACACAGTAGTCCCACCGGTGTCAGCAGAGCTGGGAGACGCCCATCCTGAGTGGAAGGGGCTGTGGGTCTGACACAGCCGCTGAAGTGATTCAGGCAACAGGGCTTCAGCTTTCCTCCTGGGAAGTTGTGCTCAGATCACCAGAGCTGGAGGTGGAGAAGTCCAGTTAGATCATCCAGCTCATTTCCCTGCCAGTGCAGGTTTGTCTTCAAAGACGTTTTCTAGGATTTTGTCCAGACTGCTTTAAAAAAGCCTTAAACAATGGGATTCCACTATCGTGCTGCAGTGACTGTTTCATAGCCCAGTGCCCTTCACTTGTAAACATTTCCTGATAACCACATTTACTGTATTTCTTTCCGATGTTACTCCATTATTTGTAGCCCCAGACTGCTCCCTCTCTGGCAAGGGGATGGCATAGAATTAAAATTCAGCAGGATCCACCTCATTGGGATTGCAGCAGCTTATCTTGTGGTGACAAAGTTTCTTTTTTAAGGAAATTAAGTACAGAATTTTGCTCCAGGAAACTGGATGTCTCCTGGATCTTCATGATCTTAGGACAGCTTGGTCATCAGCTCAGCAGATCTGGAAAGGGTCCCTGCAATCATTTTTTTCAGTCCTTCTCTACACGTTGCTCCCTTGATTTAGGAACATTGGGAGGTTCTGCCCTCTTCCTGCTCCCTCTCTTCCTTACAGGCTCCATATCCCACAGTGACATTACACCCTCAACTTGTATTTCTTGCTGCCTTTGCTCTACAAAGTCTCATTTGGCCATGGCACTACAGAACTATTCTTTTTGTTTTGTTTTGTTCTGGACTTAGGGTTTACACCCAAAAAACCAGTACATACAATGTAGCTGACTCAGTCTATTTAGGCTCTCTTTATCAAGCAGTTCTCAACCACAACACTGCACGAATCCTAAAACTCTTACTGATAAATAATGCATTCTAGCAAAATATACACCTATTTCCCTCTATTAGCTACAATTATAGCCTAAAATAGTAATGGAGGTATTGGGTTACTAAAGCAGTCATGCTTTCATCAAGAGCATTCACCATTCAAATCGCACTTTGAGCCTAAATAGGATAATTTCACATTCACCTTTCTTTTGGTCATCATCTCCCTCCACTTATTGGCACTGAGAGGTTTACCCGATTTGCTCCTGCACTCATTCCAGATCCTCGCAGGGGCTAATGACTGAATCAAGCCTTCCTTTGCCTGGGTTATTTAATCCCACCTGGGCATAATAAATGGGAAATCCCCAGCACTCTTTACAATATTTGTAGCACTGGGGCACTTTTACGACATTATTACAACTGGAGCACTGTTGTACCTTGAGATTTTTGGAGAGGTCTCACTACTAAGAATTTTCTCTTGATATTCAGCCTGAGTTTTACTTATTTTCCTTCCACTGCCTACAGGTTTGCCTCTGTTGGCTCAAACTAGACACTTCTGTTTCTCTCTAGTATTTATGTGTTTGAAGATAGTTATCATATACCTACTTAGTCATTTTAAACCAAGCAGCCATATTTAGCTCTTTTTAATCTTCTACTCGTAAATCATCCCGCCCTGGTCTCCTTTGCCAATGTCAGGAATGTTTTCCTATAGCTCTAAAAGTGAAATATGCCTCTGTTACAAAATAGCTTGTATCTGATTGCAGAGGGAAGAAAAAAATGGATTCAGAAGTTACAAGAAAAGAAAAGCCGAATATCCTCTGGCAGGTAAAATTCCCATGAGTCCAGAGCCTCATGCCTTATGTTCCCTGCTTCAGAATCCTTAAAGAACTTCAGAACTAAGCAACAGCATATCAAAATACCCAATAACGCACCTAATCATTCATGTCTCTTCTGACCCTTGCCATTTGAGATCAGGGCATTTCCTTCCTTGCACTTTGTTAAATGTGTTTTTAATCTGCTTAAATTGCATGACAACATGGCACAATGTAAATGGGCGCATGACCCAAGTGATTTTTAAAAGACTTTATTACAAAGGTGGTTCTTTCCCATTTAGTCAGTGAACAGGATTGGGCCACTTCTTGCCTTGACCTTGTTTAGGCTCTGAGTGAGGGAAGGAAAGACAAGAGTCCCAAAATCCTTTTCCCACATTGCTGACCACATGCTCCCTCCATCTACCTTCAGACATCTGCTGTAGGAGCAACTAGAACATCTGTCCTGCCTTTTGAGCAAGGCCAGTGTTGCCCCAGGACAGCACTGCTGTCCCTTCCATGGATGTACAAACCACATCTCTCCCTGGGAGGCATAAGTGCTTCTGCATTGCTCTGCCCAAGTCTGGCTCCAAGGATGTGCACATATCCATACCGCACACTTGCCCAGCTGCTGCTTGGGTCCCCTTCTGATCTTTTATCCTCACTTTTCTAATGGGATGGCAGGTAGGGAGCAGAGTTCCCAGGGTAATTATTCTGTAAAACAAACCACTCTTTTAAAAAAAAAAAAAAGGAAATACAGAGTTAATACACTGGATTTCCATATGCAGTCAGCCAAATATTGCAGTACAACTCTAAAAGACAAAACAAGGCTTTTTTTCTTAATACATCTCTCCCACTGTTCACTTGTTTATAGGATTCAGTCATTCTCATCAAGCTAAACCTGGCACGACTAACTCTGATCCCGCGTTCAACAAAATCACTGCTGTGTTTATATATCCAGGGGGACTTTTCAGAGGGGGAGAAAAGCACCTCCAGTATGTTAATTCCCAAGGACTCAACGATTAATGAACTAATCTTATTACACGTGCCGGGGGCGGAATCATGGTAGATGAAACCTGAGCTAATGAATTAAAGCCCAAAAACTCCTTTGGCTGCATAAATGTGCTTTTAATTTCAGCTAACCTTTCAATAATAATCCTTCAGGATTTTTTTCCATGATGCTTATACTTTCTGAAGATATGTGACTCCTCTTGGATACAAGCTCCTTTGTTATTTTATTTCTTGGAAATATTTAGCAATGTCCCAATAACTTTCTTGTTAAAAGTGTATTTGCTTTTCCTGTCCTGAAGGTTGTAGTTGAGTTTCCCTCTCTCTATGGAAGGCCCTTGGCTTTTTACTGAATTTTTACTGCTGGGAGTAAACACAGAATAGAAGAAATGTTTGCCATATGTTGATATAATGGTCATATTGTGGGAGGGGAGCAGAGAGGAAGGCTGCCCCCCGACATCATGGTTGAAGTGCCCTTTTTTCACAGTTAAAAGTAGGTAAATAAATTATGGTGAATAAAAACCAACTTGAACTTTCACTAAGGACTTCAAAGGAAACCTAAACCCCATGTGATTACAGAAGTTGAAAAAAGATCAATTAGCATTCCACATGTTTAGAGACATTGGTCAGAAAGACACTCACATTATGAGCAACTTGTGCTCACACAAGGACTCCCCATAAAAGTCACTTTTTCCTGTGAATAGCTTAGATGCCATATTGGACAGCAATAGAGGAAACAGAGGCAGAGATCTTTGAATATCTTTCAAACCCATTCCTGTATCTCTGTACGTTCTATGCAGCTTAAAAGCTTAGCAGTCTCCTTTTATTTACTATTTGTATGTTGTTCATGATAACATACACAATCCTGTCTTAGCACTTTTATATATTTCCATAATAACTGATTATTGATCTAAGAACTTGTAGCACAATATATTGGTTGAGTCACTGATTAACCTGCTGCCATGGTCTTTATTTGAAATGGTTTGGAAGTTTATTCCAGAAGCATCAAAGAGATTTTAGTGTCTTTCTATGCAATACAAGTTGTGAACAAAAAAATAAACATGAACAATCCTCTCCCTCAACTTGACACAGTAAAAGGACTGGCAAAGGACCCGTAATTTTACTTCACTTGGATGAAAAAAAAATCCAAAAAATTCCTTTACGATTTTACATCAAGATAACTCCTATCACGTAAAACACCAGGTAGACAAGAAGGATCATTACCTACACGTCCACCTAGCTGGCTACGAAAAATCTGCTTGGGAAGAAT
Source organism: Elanus axillaris (assembly GCA_026212715.1). NCBI lineage: Eukaryota > Metazoa > Chordata > Aves > Accipitriformes > Accipitridae > Elanus > Elanus axillaris. Next base: position 11,202,015 of record JANZLQ010000055.1, on the reverse strand, counting down.
CAGTGGAGAGATCTTGTCAAACTCTAGAAAGAAAATTTCCTCATGCCTTGTGTACACTCCAGTTTCACCTTGAGATAACCAACTCAATGTAAAATATTTCAATTTTCTTATTCAAACAGAGACAGCGCAACTTTTCCCCACAAACAAACCTCACTTTTCTGAAACCCACTCTGATGAGATGAACACGCACCCACCCACCATCTTAATTCCATTTTGATTTAGTAAACACCTTTTGATAGCTTACTTTTATTTTACGCTTCCTGGACCTGTATCTTTCAACCATGGTTTATCAAACACTTTCTGAGTTCTGCAGCCCCATTTATCGAGTGGGAGATAGGTAAGCAAAATCAAAATGTCAACTTCTCAAACACTAAGAAAATTAAGAATTAAATCCTATGACATCAGGGAAGCACCTGACAAAGAAAGGGGAGGGAAGCACCAGGGGAACAGATCCATGAGTGCTAAGTGCACCCATTGAGATTCTGCTGGCATACGTATACATGCACCTTGACTGCTTTGATGCAGTTTAAGGCCCCAAAATACATTCTTTCAAGAGGAAAAACTTTATGAATTCACATAACAAAGCACTCATCATTGTGAGAATGGGGCACAAACAGCTATACATAAAACAGTGAATGTGCAAAATGCCTGAGCAGTCTCTGGGCACCATGCTGGCAGCAGAGCAGATGTGGCGTTGCCACCAACCTTTGGTGTGACCCTCCTCAAACTGCACCAACCTCCCTGCATGTAGTTTGTCTGCCTTGCCCATGCAGACCTGAATGTCAGACAGAACTACCTGCCCGAGGCCCACATTTCCACAGGGACATCAAGATACCACTGCAATATGAGCATTCGTAGCTTAAAAGAGCCTTGCTTCAGACTAAATGCTACCCCAGATGTGTGCAGGTTTGCTTGAGAATAAGGGGAGTGGGGTTCCTCGTGGCTTCTTTGCCTTTAGCAAAAGTCTTATCCAAAGTATTGAAAACATACTAAAAGGAAACGACGGGGGAGCAGGAATGAGTGTTGTAAGGGATTCCTCTGACATAAACCCAAAACACTGCTGCCTGTCTCAGTTGGGCAGTGACAGGGGAGGCCCCACGTCCGAAACAGGGCAAACCCTGCCACAGAGCGGCACGACCGCTCCAGATTAAGCAGCTCTGGCAGCACTGAGGAAACCACCTCACTCATTTGATACCCTCTCCCCCGCTACACACACACACTTCTTTTTCCAGGCGTGCCACTAGAAAATATCACTTCTAATGATATGCTTCCACTGGCAAAGTTTACAAATAATTCTTTCAGGCGGGACGGCGGGGGCGAGGGCGCCTGCCCGAGCCCTTCTCGAGGGCGCTGTGTGGGGAAATGGTGGTTTTTGTTGGCAGCCCCGAGGCCCAAGCCCCTTGTGCCCGGGAGCCACAGGAGGAGGCTGGCGGACTCACGTAAAAGCAAGCGCAGGCTTTGGCAGGCTCGCGGCAGTCGACCTTCCTCCCGAGATGCACGCACACACACACGGGTTTATTCCGCACGCTGCTGTTGGCTATTTCTACTATGTTTTCCCCCAGACTCCCCCTCTGTCAGCTCCATAAAATAATACATAAGTATGTAATACCTCAGAAGTTGCAAGGAGCGGTTGCGAGCACAAAACCCGCTATTTTAAATTCTCTGGAAAAACGGGTTATAGATTCTATATTTAAATAAAGGTTAGAACAATAAAGCTGCAGGGTTTTTCCACAGTAACTCTCACCTTCTCAGACAGTAAATGCTGAGTAACCACTCAGCCCTCCTCGCCCGCGCCCCGGCCACGGGCCTCCAGCTTCCCTCATGTTTACTGAACGTCTACAGCGATGTCAGGGCAAGCCACAAGGCCACTCTTTTTCAGAGACCGTTCCACTTGTGACCACGTTAGAAAATAAATAAATAAATAAAAGAAAATAAAAAGGAGGAGGGAAGCAGGAGCAGCCGCCCGAGCGTGGGCCGGACCAGGCAGAGGGCTGCTCCAGGCTGGGCTGGCAGCACTTCCACCCGCCTCCGGCTGGGCCGGGGCACGGCTGTGCTGACAGCCAGGAGCGCAGCAAAGGATCCATGCAGACGCGAGAGGGGCACTGCCTATTTTTAGGCAGCTGGAGTTTCCACGAGGATTCCTAAATCTCTAGTTTCATTAGGGTGTGTGTGCTGTTTTAAGAACAGGTCATTTAAAATTGCAGTTGCGTCGCTCTACTTCTTTCCTTTCCACCGCACGAGGTTTACAATATAAATAACAAACCTATTAAATAAATGTGCAAGCCTGCTGTCAGACATAAATAAGGCCCAACCAAAAGCTGGAGCTGGGATGATGAACAAGGGCAATGGTGGGGTATGGCCCAGCACAGGGGCAGAGAAGCAGGAGCTGGTGACAAGTGGCCTCTGCAGTCACTGGCAATGGCTGGCTGGTTCAGCAATGTGCCTTGGCCTGCTTTGGGCTATTTTTCCCAGGCTACAACAAAGCCGGATTCACCCACTCGAGCCACTCACGGTTCAAACCTGACTGTTTCCCATATGCACGCAATTTCTATACACTTTGAAACAAACAATACACATTAGAGTTAAGCTCTCACCCCAAGTCCTGCAACGCTCTCACTGGGGTCTTTCAGTTTTAAGCCTCACACAGCACTTACAACTGTCCAGTGATTTGGCTTGTCAGCTCACTGGCATAGGCACTTGTGCACATTACCCTCCTGACCTCAGAACGACAATCCACCCCCCTCCCACCCTTTCTATTTTTAACACCCCCACCCCCACCCNNNACCCCCCGCCGCTTGACAAGGCTAAACTGTCTACTTACCGTTCCCCACACAGCAGCAGCAGCTGGGAGCATCTGGCATGGGACATATGGAATTTAATTTCCCGATATTTACATAGATTGAAACAATTCTGACTCCAGACTTCAGAAGGCCTATTGCACCAGACCTCAAGGCAAAAGCTTTCAGTTCATTTAATTTTCCTCCTCTTCTTTTGGCGAATGAGCTGGGAATACCAGTTTAAAGTCTGCATGGGCTTTAGGATGTTGAAAGATACTTGAGTCCTTGATCTATAAGGCTTACAGGGTAAATGCTGCTTTTTTGCTTCTGGGGAATCCAGAAGGACTTTTAAGAGCCCTAGCCACTTTAAAAATATCTTTTTTCAATGACCTTGACTAGATTTGAAACAGCCCATTTGAGAGTTTTGCACATGTGGCTACAGATAAAAGTTTCTTTGTAAAAAATAAAATAGCTAAAGGGAAATATTCGGTCATACAAAGGAGAATGAAAAGGGACATGTCTAGTACTGAATGTAGGGCCAGCGCTGCTGCTCTGCTGCTGTTCAGCAAAGAGTTAAACCAGGACACACTCCTGAGCAAGAGAGATGCTATATGAAAATGGCAAAGCAAAATGTGGCTGAAACACTGTACTCCTCCAAAACAGTTGGTTGTCTTTACTTTGCCAGTCAGTTACCATCCGTGACATTTCCAATAATTGCAGAAACAGAGACTTTAAAGGTGATGGAGTCCATTATCAACAAAGAATTGCCAGGGATGGCAGCACACCAGTCCAGCTTTGCAAAATCCCTCTAAAATCTCTCTTGTAACAACACTTTAAGAGAATGACTTAAAAAATCCCACCCTCTTTTAAGGATGTCCACAACAGATTCACCAATTAAAAAGCCAATAGGGTGGCTTGTCTTCTTTATGGCTATAAGCAACCAGATTCTTCAAATGGCAGTGGTGCAGGTGTGAATACCAGCAGTATCAGTCATGGAGCTCCTCCAGTGTACAGCATTGGAGGACCTCACACGTTGGTGTGCAATTTGCCAGTAAAATCCCAACGACTGAGCCAGAAAGATACTATGGTTTCCTGGGAGAGTTCATCCAACAGGAAATATGCCTGTTGCTTGGTGTATATGCATTTTTTAAGACAAAGGTAATTTTTTTTGAGAGTGCATTAGGACAAGGCCAAAATAGGACTTGGATCTTCAGATTTAGATTCTGAATTTAGAGTCCTGTACTCAAAACAGCAACCTGAAAACTTCCGCCAACCCTAAAGGCACCTCACTCAGTTCCTTTGAACTTCCCAAGCTCTTCCAGTTTTGCTTCTTTGCTTGCTCAGCTGTTCCATGAAAAACACTTAAACAACCTTGGAGTTACGGCTGGAACTCAGGTCTCCTACCACTGGCAAAAGCACTTTTTACAAGGCCTCAGATTTTTTTTCCCTTCTCCTTATCCAATGACTCCTGCATTCTCATTAAAAGACCAGTAAAACCAACTGCAGCGCTGGAAAATGCACCCAGTGCAGAGTAACAAGCTCCCTGGGCAGAGATCTTTCTGGAAATAAGGAGATTTTGGTCTGAATTCTCCCAGACAGAACAGAAAACTGAATCTGGGTCTCCAACAGCCTGGGTGAGCATTCAGACACAAGGCCATCATGTAAGAAAGGGTCACTTTGGGGAATGTGACCCACCATGAGAATCAGATCTTCAAGCTTTTTCTAAAAATGCCAATCTCTCTGATAATGCCACTGTTCAGGTATGGCCATCGCCAGGGAGCATTTGTACTACACAAGGCAGATCTCTACTTGTGCTAAATTATAGCAACTGAGACTGGAAAGAAGCTTAAAATCCCCAGTCCTAGTTGCTTATTTAACCTGCTTGTTAAATTTGGTTTTGTACTTGTGTGCCAAAGGATCTCCTTGTTATGGACTTTAAAAAAAAACAATCTAATAATATATAGTGGTTTAATATTGGGTTCATTCAACTTTTGTTACTCTATTTAGAGGACCTTATTATACTTTTATTGCTATTAAATAACTGTATTCTCCTTATGATTATTTTACGGGGTTCTAGACAGTTGATCTGAATGCTGTCTTATTAACTGTACCAGGTGGTAGAAATGCCAATTATCCTCTTTAATATCAGTAATTCAGACTACATGGCAAGGCTGACCTCAGCATCTCTCATGCCCCAAGAGGAACTACATTATATCACCACATAAGGGGTCAGAGATGAAAGAGCTTTTGGCAAGGGACTTTCACTGTGTAATGAAAGCATCCTGATTAAAAATGATGCTTCCTGCATAATACTGTTGTTCTCACTTTCCAAACCCACAAAGACTGCTTTCTGAAGATGGGTAAAATGATCCCTGTATGGTTTATGTAATATATTTGCTGTGTAGTTTTAGGGTTTTTCAGGATGAAAGATACTGTAGTACAGTCAGACTTCAGGACAGGTTGTTTAGCATCCAAAAGTAATTGGTACTGAGATGGAATAAAAGGATAGTAAGATGCCCCTAGGCTGCTCTAAATTGAGCTTCAGAATTGGTACATGGGATTTACACTGTCTCTATTAGCTTAGTTCCCAAACACTTTTATAGCGTTAACGCATTTGTCCTCACAAATCCCTAGGAGGCAAGAATTTTAGAAAAGCAAACAAACAAACCAAGAAGTCAGAGCATACCAACTGAGAATGAAACTCTGAGTGATGACTGTGAGTGCCTTCACTCTCATCACCTAATTTGGGATATATATTAAAGAGCCGAGGTAGGTCTCAAAATCAGGTCCTTTCAAAATATCTTATTTTTAGGAATCAAAAGCTGAATCACTTCCTTTTGACCCTCAAACATCCATTAAACAGCCTGAAAATCCCAGCAAAAGACCCTGAAGGCCATCTCTGGTGGAACAGGGTATGAAATGCCCATCTCCCATACCAGAGGACCCTTACCATAGCATCCCACAGGATGTCACGCCAGCCCGGCCACTCAATACTGGATGGCGTCACACCACTGGAAACCCCAGGGCAAGGAAGGCAGAATCAACCCCAAGGTATCCCCAAATATTCATTGTCCAAGAACAAGAAATTTGAGGCCAGCTTCCTGAAAGCCTTGAGCCCCAGAGTAGACGTGAAATGTAGACTCTATTTTCACAAGTGTTCAGCACGCAATCTATTGAGCTCTTCTGAAAATCTGGACCTTATTTAGATGAGTAAATGAGAGCCAAGCTCTTTTTTAAAAAGAGGGTTTAATAGAAATGTCTGCCGCCTCCTATTCCTAGGCCCCTAAGTAAGTGGTGCTGGCTGTGGTGGGAGTTGCTGGTGCATGGCTGGTGACTGGTTTTGTCATCCCAGGAGATCCTATGGGTTGCTAAATGTTCACAAAAAGCCA
>JANZLQ010000055.1:11180994-11195827 GCA_026212715.1 Elanus axillaris | reverse complement strand
GGGGGGGGGGGGGGGCGGAACCAAAAAATCTCAGCTTCATGCTACAGCAAATGTTCAGGGAAAATGTTTGCGTAGGTCTAGTGTGAACTGGTTAAAAGTTAAATGTGAGTGCTGGTCTCCTGGCAGCTAAACCCATATTACAAAATCCCATTGCCTTAGTTCACTTCAGAATTGTCTCAGCTACTCATTCCTATATCAGTGGGAAATTTGGAAGTGACTTTGGATTTGCAGTTTCCTTTTGATAAATGTATTAAAAATACCAATATAACAGCTTTTTATATCATAATAAAAATACATGGAGGATTAAATCCTGCCTAACTCTTGCTGACTTGGAAGCAAGTTTGCATGCTTTCCTCACATCCAGATTCGATTACACTAACTCTCAATGTACAGCTTTGCCAGAAATGTTTTTATTAGAAGAAATTGCACTTGGTCCAGAATGTGGCAGCAGGAATGATCTCTGGCATGCATGGTAACAGGCTTTTTTCACCAACCTGAGATCTCTACATGGGTTTCTAATTTCAGCAGAAATTGGGTTCAAAAATTGGCTTTTGGATCAGCAAGAGATTGGACATGATTATAGGTAATGCTGGACTTTGGAAGTCTTGGACAAAAACTTTTGGCCAATAGGCTTTTTGCATTATATTCCTCAGCTGGGAAGCTTTTTGCCAGACTGTACTCAACATTCACTCTTGACTTGCCTCCTCTTGTTACTAGTGTGTACTTTATTCCTTAAAACAACTTTTTTAAACCCTTTCTTTCCCAAAATAATTTAGCTGCATCTGGAATTGTACTATCTCAAACAGCTTTTAGAAGTATTGATAATTTTGTGAAGGGCTTTGAAGTAGCAGCTGGGAAAGATACTGCAGAGATAAAAAGAGATTGAATGGTTGCCAGTCTTACTTCTTTTTTATTGGCTCACTTTGTAGTACTACTTAATTTAGTCAATCAACCAGGTATTTTTCCAAAGTGTTTTTTTTATGCAACCATCTTTGACATTATTCACAGTCAACATAAAGTGAACCAATGATGTTTTTCAACAGTGAATTATGATTATTGCATTAGTCTTCCCATCAGACGTACAATTTTAAATAAGAAGTACTAGAATCTTTCCCATTGCTTTGCAGGAAGTCAGCAAAGGCCAAGGGAATGTATCTCCATGTGTTTGCACAGTGATTCCCCGTGTCTTCCTTGGGGTCTGTGGACAGAAGTCTACTACCACTAAAATGAGACAGTTGCAATGCAAGACTGGAATTAACACAGTGCAGGACTGAGGTCCATCTAAATCTTCTAGCTGACTGAACTCTGTACAGCTGAACACTCTGAGAAGCACAGGCAGCAAGATCTGTAAGTAACTGCAAGAATCACATTGGGAGTTAAGATTAAAATGAAGGACATATTGAGGTTTCTGAAACCAGCTGAGAAAGCCTAGGTCTCAATCTTGCTAGATTCCTGAGGCAGTCGGAAGACACTTTAATTACATGATCAATACAGTGTCAAAGTAAGCACGGAAGCCACAATGACTCTGAGGGCACAAACATTATTTGAAGGGTAAAGTGAAATCCTGTTGAAGAAAAACGCGAGATCTCTGCTTTAGAGAAACCAATCAATGCTTGCTCAGTCTCCTGTGTGTTAAGTTTAGAAACATTTGAAGACATCTGAAACGGAAGTGTAAAGACAATTATGCAAAAACTCAGCAGTTTCCCAGATCCCTGAGAAACCGTACAGTGGAACAGACAACACCAATAACAAATTCATCCCACTGAGGCAAAGCAGGTGCCTGAAACATGGCATTACTTGTTGCAAAACCATGGGACTCCTGTCACACAGAACAAGGCTTGCAAGTAGCTTTTCCCTTTCTTCACAGGCTGTTCCTTCCTTGGACAAATTAATGAAGATTTCCTTTTTCACTGAGAAAACTCCAAAACCAATATCCCAAGAGAGACATTAGACTGAAATGCTGCAGCAGTACCAATTAAGATAATATTCCATAATTACAGCTCATACAGCAGAGAAGGTAAAGGAACATTATCAATGATCCCTATTGGTATTTATTTGGTTTTGGAGAAAATGCTGAACCAAACACTGTAGTGATACATTTCAGGTACACTGTTGTTTTAAAAGAAGATCAAGATGGGATTTATGAATCTGTTCCAGAATGCCCTCTAACATGATTAAGGTACCCACCTAGATTTGACTGAAGGCCTGAATAAAGAAAAGGACTCTGAATTTGAGTCATCTCAATCCAAGTCACTGGACAGTGATTGTTTCAGATGGATGTAATCATATCCTTCCATCTCCCCCATCCTGAAAAATGTTAAAAGTTTTAAATCTGAGAAAAAATGAAAAGAAACATTGGAAAGTCAGAAAATGTTTTCTGTTGAATTGAGTTCTCATTTTCAGGCCAACTGTAACAAAAACATTGTCGAAGTACATGAGCAAAGCCCAGACTTTCCAGGCTGGAACACAGCACTGGTCCATCAAATCAAGGCCATCATAGTCAGGTCCTTCCTGCTGCATCAGAGAGCTGCATCATTTAACCACTTGCACACACTTATCACTCTCCATCCTAAAACCACTGCAAATTTCAGCAATTAAGCAATGCCATCACAGTGTAAGTCACAAGAGTGGTGTCAGAAGGAATGACTTTGCAAAGTAAATATAACCTGGAGAAGAGAGAAATTTAGTTGATAAGGTTAAAAAACAGACACACTTGTCAAGAAGAGCTTTTTCTGGTATGCAAAACCCTCTGACTCTGCATTCCCTCTTCCAATCCTTTTTATGTTCTGTCTACTTGAGAAATAAAGTCTTTGTGGCAGGGACAGTATTAGACTACACATCTAGAGCACTCAGCTCCCCCTGACATGCCACTCTAAGTCAGTCCCACTAAGTCCTTACACAGAACACCCCAAAATAATTACACTCATCCTTGGTCATGCCCCATAGGGTTTTCCTGAGGCTTTGAACAGAGCAAGAGGCAGTGTAACTTCCACTGAAATTCAACATGATCCAGGTGCCAGCTTTTCTATGCTCCTCAAAATATACCTACTAGTATAAAAATTTCAAAGTACTTTTCCCTTCACAGTTAATTTCTTTTACTCAGAACTAGTCCAGAGTTAAATTTTATGGACTGCAGACTTGAGGGCAGACACATCCAACAGAATGATAAAACATGTCCCTCCCAAGGTGTCCCTAATTCCCTGTGATTACAGAATGAGGACACTGCAGGTTTTTATTGCTGATGAACTCCAAGAGCAAGAAATTTTCTCTGTACTTATTGAGAATGATAAAGATGCAAGAGTGATTATTAATGTGCATCTCATGCATTTGCAATTATGCAAATGCACATGCAAATGAAGCACAACCTTTGGGCTCCTGTCATGCTGCCAATGCTTCCCTCTGTGGCACAAATTTTGGATACGCTCCTTGTTTTAATATCAGGTCTTACACACAAAGCCCAGATGCTGTAGGATTCTGAGCATCTCCTAGCCAGCCCTTAATGGCATGGGGGTCCCTCTGACTTGAACAGATGCTCAAGGCTCTTCATATCATCCCCAAGTCTCAAAACCTCTCTGGGGCAGGTTAGGAGGACACTGAACTCACCACTCACAGGGGAATCTTCACGGTAAATCACTGATATGTGAAGAAAAGCAGTGATCAGTGCCCCAGTTTGCTGGGTCTGTAATCATTTAAGAGATTATTTAATGTTGTAGCTCACAGTGAAGCTGGAGCGTATGCCCGCCTTTCTGTTTAATTAAAGCACAAAATGTAATTGGTAATTTGTTTGGGAGTTCTCTTGGGATGCTGAAGAGCAGACCAGCTAAGAAAGCCAAGGCAATGCAGTGTGCATGCTGAGGTGAAACTCATCTGAATGCACCTCACAGTATGCTGCCTTGGACGTACAGAAACAGCTCTCCCTCTCCTGCTACCCACCCCTGTCCAGGAACTGCTGAAACAGGATTAACCCACCTCCTGAAGGAATAAATCTGCTGCTTTCATTCCTCTCCAGCTGTGCACACATTGAAAATCTTGATAAATGAACAGGTTATAAACTTCCTACAAGACCTGCTGACTGTACATCAAAGTTATTGTACTTCTACCACACCGATGGCAGGGGAACCATTGCTGGGACAGACCATGATCCTCCACATCCGAGAGCCAGCAGGGGCTGGAAGCATGTCCCAAAGCACATTTCTCAGCCCCTGAAGGTAAGGGGTTGTTTAAGTGGCTTGTGCTGAGCCTGAAGCTGCACCCTGCCCTCTTTTCCACTCTTGAACTGGAAGCACTGGTAGACTTGACACAGGGTATCATGCTGCAGATGTGATAAATGTGGAAGACCACTGTTTCTTCCAGAAGTTGTGCAAAGCATGAAAAAGCAGAAATGAAAGACCATCTATTTTGTTACACCAAACCAAGAACTCCTCTGGCTTTTAGTCACCCTGCTGGTTCAGTGACTTAACTCCTGAACAGGGGAAAATAGAGGCTGGTCCCTCGACTTAAGGAATGGTAAGAACAAAGTGAAGACTGAGGAGTGAGCAGGCACATGACATGCTGGGTATTATTCCCTGCAATGCAGCCTGTGCCGTGTGTTCCCTCTCTTCAAGAGATGTTGAAATCCAACCCCGATTTGACTCCCATCAAAAAGTGCTAAATAAAACTCCCAGATCACAAATGTGTGCGGAGAAAAGCAATGCATGGGAGTACTTGCAAGGTGACTACTGCTAAGGCAGTCTCTGTATGAGTCTCCTACACATCCAACTCCTAAGGATCATCCCCCACAAGGGAAACTTTTTTAAGGGAAGACAGTGACAAAAAAAAACAAGAATCAAAACAGGGGTTAAATACAAAAAGGTCTAAAAAAAAATTAACTGAGCAAACATTTGGCAGAATATTTTTAAACTTTCTTTGGTGACTCTGGGACTGCAAGTGTGGGCGGAGGTGGAGTATAAGCCCTGAAGAAATCCTTTCTCAGCCAGTTATCTGCAAGGCAATGTCAGTGTGCAGAATTTTGTACTGTGCTCAGGACAGCAAGGGACTTCAAGTCCAAGCCAGGGCCAGGAAGGATTGTGCAAGCATCTTCTGGATCATACTCTCATTGTCTCTCTCATCACAGCAGTGGTAGACCAGTCCCCTAATTCTGTGGGGTCAGAAACATGCTAAAAGTTTCTTTTTAAAGGTCTCTGGATCTGGGAAGAGCTCTGCTCTCAAAGTATCCCCATAGTTATACCTGGTTCCTAATCCATGCATTTCTGGAAATCTTGTCTTGCTTCTTTAAAGCCTATAAACCATTTCTTCCCCTCATAGTGCTGGGCTGTCTAGGTAGAGTCTTCCCCACTCCCCCCCAACCCATCAGCTTAGGTAAAAACCAGTCAACAAAACCAGTGGCAAAGAGAAGAAGATAATCCACATGCTTTCATAACCTTCCCAGTCATTCACCTTCTAATGCAATTAATGGCTGTGAAATCCCTGCTGAACTGCAATTCTTTTCTCTTGCCCTCCACTGGGACTGCCACAGTGCTTATTGCTCCTGCAGCAGTGCCACCACCAGTGACTGCCCGACCTTTTGTGCTGGGCAATGCACAAACATGGGAGAAGAAGAAAAAATGGAGAAAAGTAAGCCAAGATTGATGAAGCCCACCTCACAGCAAAGACCAGACACGCTGGTGCAAACTACACTGACTTAGTCAGGATGGTGTCTTCCTCAGCTATGCAAAACAGTTGAAAGAACACCATGCACCAGCCAAAATTCTTCATGTAACAGGATGTCATCACTAATGCCAGAGACATCAGAAATATGCCAGATGATACCAGAATTTGAACTCTGAAGCACTGCTGCATTGGAACGCACCCGCCAAGTTAGCCCCTTGGATCAACGTAGCCCAGGGTATGTTGAGAAAGTTGTCATAGGTTGAAATTCAGAAGAAATTGGCTTTGTCTGCTGATATACTTTGTTGAGTCTACACTTCACAAAAAATGCAGTGGCACCATTCAAAGCATAAGCAGCATAATTCATCATCAGCTAGATACCGCATATGCTCAAGTAAAGGACACAGCTTTGCCCTTCAAAAACCCAGGTGCAGCAGTGGTACATGCTTGCTTAAAACTGTCAGAAATCTATTGTTTGCTATAAATCAGGGCTTGAAATTCTATATAGGGAAATATCTTACTCTTACCCTGAGTATCTAAGTACCTGTCTATTCAAATTCCTGGTTTGCCTGTGTCCCTTAAAAATATATCAAGATCAGTAAAGAAAAAACAGGTCATAACCCAAGACTTTCAAAGCACTTACAGGTCTAATTCTCAAGCACTTGCAACTCATTGCCTGAAACAACATTTCAAAAGATCTCAGACACAGAACCAATCAGACATCATTTTTTTGGTCCCATGCAACCAACTCTATTAGTCAACGATTTTTCTTGTCCCAACAAATGGGACAGAGTGCTGAAGCCAAGAAAATATGCAGATGGTTTCAAAACCTAGGACTGGGAATCACCAAACATATTTTCATCAAAGCAAAGTAGCACTTCTCTTAATTTCACATTTTAAAAAATCGGAACATTTAACTGAAACAATCTTCCTTCCCTTTCGGAAGTGTTTGATTTGGTCCAAATTTTTAACATGTTCTCAGGACATGTATCTAAAATGGTTCAACCAAAGTCTATTTAAACATCCTGGATGGAGAGTGCTTAGCTCCTACCACCTCCTGTTGAGACACGACCTCACCATTCATAACATGCAACACCACACGGACTTCATTGGAAAAAAATAAAACCCCAGGAACTATAACAATGGCAACTTCAGTCTTGCAGCAATTTCACGTTCACTTTCAAAAAGGAAAAGTAACAAGCCTGGGAGGCTGCATTACCGCAGGCACCAATCCCTCAATATGCATGTGAACTCAAGTAACCTCCTATTCATCCAGGCCCTAAAATAGGAAGGCACAGTTCTGGACAAGCATATTGATCTGGATTCCTGTAACTATCCCTTTGAAACACAAATAAACTATTGTTAAAAAAAACCCAACAGATCTCAGTGTGTGCTCTGGTTCCTTTGCAATGTGTACTATCTGACTACAATCCATCTTGGCAGTGCAACAGCTACGCAGACGTTCTTCTGAGCCAGCTCTAATGTAAAGGGATGCCAAGTATGTCTTTCCTTTTGTATTTACAGTAATAGTTTCAGCTTTCCCCACCACTGGGAGTGCTGTTGGGGATCAGCTGGCAAAAATATACTTATCTAAAAGGACCACGGTAATTCCACTTGAAGCTGAACTGTTTTGCAGGGGTTGTCGGCAAGGACCTTCTCCCACATTAATCTACAGCAAGTAACGTCGCGGTGCTGTCACTGGCACGAAGCTGACAGCAAATCCTGTTTCTGCCTCTTCCCAAGCTGGACTATCTGCTGACAGACCACTGGCCTCAGTTTGGCTCTCTTACACTGGTCTGTGTTTGGAGTGAGGCTCTGGTGTGTCTGAGCTGTGCTGTCTGCTCTGGAAGTGGAAAAACAAGGGTGATCTATCACAGAAGCGGGTGCTTCAGAGAGACAGGCATACAAATGTTTGAATCAAACAGTGCTAAAATGCAGCTGGGGTATTCTGGCCTCCAGGAACTAGCAAGGAGTGGGTAGAGATATGGGATGGGTGCTGCATCACTGCACTGAGCAACCCACAAAGAGGGCTGTTTTGTGGTAATGAAATTTGCCAATTTTAAGGCTGCTTCACACTGCAAAGCCTAGAACATGATGTCTCCAGCTGACCTGACAACACAGCTGGCAAGTCACCTCAAAGTAGCCAGTGCAACACCAGCAGACAGACAGGCCAGCCACTAGCTTTCATGGGGACTTCCCGTATTTGAGCAATGGAAAGTTTTGCTGATGATAATCTTAACTACACTAAAAACAAGAGCTAGAGACCAGCTTTACACTAGCTTGAACTATGGATGGACCCACAGGTCTCAGCACTGCCCTAAGCGAAGCACCTAACTGGATGCAGACAACTGGCTGTGGGTCTGCAAGCAGGAGAACTGCTGGTGAGGGCTGGGATTTGGCAGAGTGCTGAGCAGGATTAAGATTACCATTTTTTACACTACATAGATAAGCAAATCTGCTCTGGATTTTTGAGGAATCTTACCACTCTACACCTCTTTTCTGAGCTCCCACCCATGCACAACAGTCTGTATGCCAAAGTTTTACCATTAGTGGCCTTATTTGCACTCATATGAAGGAAAGGTACAAATTCTACACCAGCATGACACCCCGTCAGGCTTGCTGCAGCTCTATGGCACTCTTCCTCTCTGTCACATCTGCATAGCATAGCCTTACATTGTCTCTCAACAAAACAGAGAGTGCATTGAAGATCCCTCTGCTCATGAGCTGAAGGAGGGAGAAATTATTTTATCTTTCCATGATATATTCCTGGGTGTCAAAGCTCTGCCCAAGGCACTGTGCAACACAAAGCAATCACTGAAGTCTGTGGAAAGGAACTGCAGGGAGTAATTTCCCACAGCCAACAGCAAACTCAGCTTAAAGAAGTTTCAGGTACAGGAAGTCTGAAACTAGCCTGTGTCCTCTCCATTAAAATGGGGCACAACCACTATATGACTGCCCTGTCTTCTCAATACTGTAGAGTAATTCACAGTTTTTGCCACAAAGCTAAAACTCCCACCAGGATTTCAGGACTTTTTTTGTTGTTTTTTTAAAGGTGATAATTCATGTAAATAAACCACCCCCCACAACCATTTAACATGTAACTTATTATACCATTATCCTAATTTATATTTTGTTAAGCCTTAGGGGATTTAGCTGAGAGCACAGATCCATTGCAGAAAGTGCTATAAAGACACACAGTAGAAAGCAGTCTTTACTTCAATGAATTTACAGTCTGAATAGACAAAAGGCAGGAGAAAGTCAGAATTATTCTCCAGGTCCCACCAAAACAGCCAATAAACTTACCCCCACTTCATGCTGACTTGTGCTCCAGAACATCAGCTTTCATTAAAAAAGCAACAACAACAAAAGACATTTCTAGCTCCTGTGGTTGTAAAAAGAGTCATGAAGACACGGTAAATCAATGTAATCACATTTACCCAGCTATGCAGATGAATTCAGAAAGAGACATAGCCATTCATCTCTGACAGGGCGCAAATAATTACAAATTTCTGCAGCCACTGACTTCTCCATTTCAGTGCAGCAACTTTTATTCTTTATCTCCCTGTCTTTCTTCATCATACCTGAAGTCGTGGCTCATCCTCCAGTTTTCCTACCCCAAATCCACATTAATATGCATATTTCCATCACTATTGCAGGCAGTCAGCGACTAAAAGTTTTGGCTGCCGGAGATGGTGTCCTTCTTATGTTCAGCAGTAGGAGAAGCACAGCACGGTTAAAAGATGGGAGTCTGAAGTGAACTGCACTGGAACCAGGACCCAGAGGAACAGACCAATGGCGATGAGCAGAGAGGGGGAAAAAAACAAACAAAACCCTCTACCATCCACAGCAATACCTCCTCCTGAAAGCACATGTCCTTGAAAAATCCAGTCTGGGGACAAAGGGAATTTCACTGAAAGGAAACAAAGCAACCTTTGCCACATTGTTTAGGTTTGTACCACAGAACACATGAATCGCCAGCAAGCATCCCAACTGTGCAGACAGATACAGCTCGTGTGACTTCAACTCAGCACTTGAACCAAAACTAGATCTTCCTGAGTGAAACCAGTAGCGTACCCACTACCTTATGCTTCTTTTCCAATCGGGCATGTTGCACACTAGTAAAACTTCCTACCCATATACAGTTACATGTGTTGAAAGCACATCTTCAACAACAACAAAAAACCCCCACACAACACACCAGTCCTGTCTTCTCATCTTGAAAGGACATGGCCAATCAAGGTGATGTTGGGAACATTACACACTTGGGAACATCCTGGTGCTTTCACCACCTGCTGGCATGCTCAAGACAGATCTAGCTCTGCAAACTTCACCTCCCCTGCCAGCAGGAAATAAATCTTGTGGTTTTAGAGCTGGAGAGTGAATCCATATTCAGTTAGGAATTTATGGTGACTTTATGGATCCCACAAATGCTTCACTACCACCATTTTCTGGAAACTGTACAATTCCTGCAGTTCATTCACTGCATTCAATTGCCTTTTTTCAGGGAAGCACTTCTAATTGCTTTTTTACAGATACGGGTTTCTGTAAAGAATAGAACATGGCTCATACCATATAAAATGTTACCATAGCCTTTTCAACTATATATAGCTTTTATAGTTACTTTTAATTTCCCCGGAGTATTCATCCCAAAGGGTCAAATCTGCCCCTCGTGTAACTCCCATGGATATACACCAAAGTGTATTTGACACAATAATCACAGTGCTACAATTCAAGAAAAGTTTTCTCATACAATTCCTACCATCTCACAAGGGCCCTTTCCTTTCAGCTGCAATGAAATGTATAACAGTAAGCAAATACCTGTGGAGTCTGCACTGATTTACAGATATCCAAACACTGTTACCAGCCCATATATCCCCATGGCTGTTTATTTGTTGTTGGGTGGGTATTTTTTGTTTTTAATATTGCATTGGATTGTTCCACTCTTTCCCTGGGAAACATTTGTACACATTTCTGTACCACAAACACTGCAAAGCCAGTATCAATTTTCTTCCTTTATATTAGCCCCTCTGGTACCTTTACATTAACCCAGAATGAATCACTGGCCTCCTGGTCATTTCTTGCTACATTCAGTTTTGAGAAACGGTATAACTCACGTTTCAGAGAAGGCTTGGTTTCTGCAGACGGGTTCCTCAACTGCCAAATAGCTGGTGCAATGGCTCACGCTTCCTCTGTACACGCATCCCATCCAGACAGACCCTGGCAACTCGTTCACTTTTTCTTCCAGGTCTGCATCCAGCGTGCTGGCAAAGAAACTCCATTGCAGCCGGTGCAACATGCACAAGGAATGGCAAGGTGACTCCAGTCCTCCCACCAGTGTTATTTGTTTCCACCAAACAGGGTCAGCTTGTACTGTCAGTTTTCACTGCCAACTCGGTGTCCTTTTTCTATCCAAATTGCTCATCTTTTTCATTAACTGACTGTCGCCCTGTACAAAGAGATACATGTTTACCTTGTATGCTCCTCACTGATAGAGGACCCAGCTCTATCAAAACAGACAAAAGAAAGACACAGCACACATAAGCTGAGCCAACATTTAATAAAGTGTCCATCCATGGCAAACTCTGGGCAAGCTAATAATAAAAAAGAGCTCCTAAGCGTCTGTATTAGACCAGTGAAATGTGAGTCGTGTTTTAGTCTGTAGCAGACTCAGATGGATAAGAGTGTCTTTAGCCGAGCATAAAAGCCAAAGCTCAATGGGTCCTTCACAGTGGTGGAAGAAATGTGGGAATACAAAGGACATATGAGTGACCTGAGGATATTAGTCCTGCTTGGTCCCCTCCTGCCTGGCCAGCAGAAAAGAAAAACCCAGCTGTAAGTACGGCAGTATCTGCTCTTCTTACAGGGGACCCAGAGCAGACAAAAGTACTTGACAGTCAAAACTGAGTATTTGTTATCTTCCCCTGCATTGTCACCAGCTAACTGTAGAAAGACCTGTGTCGAATTTGCTAACTTCAGCATCTCTGCAGGGCCCTGTGAACATCACTCTCAAACCCCCAAACTACTTTCCAAGGTGTCTTTTTCCCTCCCGAAGGGAAGAGTAGCAGCAACAGGAGGGAGAGACTCCAAATGACCCACAAAACTGAAGGGCATTTAAACAGTGCGCCTTTGCGTACCAGAACAAAACTGAAAGGAAATTAAAGTGATTACTTAATAAGCAATAAAAATAGCAAAAAGGAAAGAATTCATTTAAACAGAATAGTAGGACCTAACAGAGAAAACACTTTTTTTTTTTTTTCATCTTCCTGGTGAGAAGTCTTCTTATTTCACCCATCTTATTCACTCCACTCTCAAAAGTGTTATTCCCATTTAACTCATGAGAAACTGGGGCATAACAGAAGTAAGTTGTTTTTGAAAGGCCATGCCAGGTTTGTATGGCAGAGCAAGAATAAAATATTTATGGCATTAAACACCCAGTCCTTTTTTCCTTAAGGCACCGGCAGGCTGAGGTATTGACTTCTACAGCAAATCTGACTTGACAACTACAGTAAATCTGTCTCACGACAAGGGTATTAGGATCAGCCCACTACAAAGCATGACATAAATCTGTCCATTACAGTTTGAGGAGAAGGTGTAGATTTGGGTATTAAAACCATCGAAATCTCCCATTACAAAACCCTAAACCTCATGAAACACATCTGTTCCTTTCAGGGCCTGACTTTCAGATAGCTGAGATCCATGAAAACTTTGACTGGGGTTAATACATTTAGTTGGGAAAATACAAGACTGAGATTCAAGAAATGCAGTTTTGGTCCATATCTTTGACATGAATTTTTGTTGCTTTTGTAGAAGCGAGCCCCCTTGCCTGCCAGGTTGGAATAGCTGCTGTCTTGTCTCCTTAGCTTCCAAGTTCTTCATGGAGAGGGTCATCTCTACAGGAATACACACTGGAGCTCAAGCCCTGAATAGGTCCTGGAAGTCAGATCACGTAAAACACAGCTTAAAATGACATCAGATACGTTCTGATATCCCGCACAATGCCAGCATTAGCTAAGGTTTGGTTTGGGGGTGGGGTTTGTGAACATTCTGGCTAGAATCCCATGGAAAATGCCCAAGCGCTCCCCACAATGGGGAGTCAGCATGAACTGAAAAAACAAAATCATTCAGCCCATGCTGGTGCCACAGCCCACTCCAAAGCCACACTGCTGATGCCTGCCCAGCTGTCCCCAAACCCGGCTCTCCCCGAGCCCTCCTCACCTGCACAACGTGCTCACAGCAATGGGCAACACAGTTCCAAGAGGGTACTCTGAAACAAAACTGAGCGCATTTATAAATGAATGTGTTGCTAGTAATTTAAGCTGCATTAAAGAGCCAGTGTGAGTACTCCATTGGTAATATACTACATACATTTGTCAACCAAACACAAAACCGTTCGAATACATTTCTTGTGGCCTGTTATTTATGAGGGGAAAATATCCCCTAGTCTCTGGGCTGATGAGAGCCCATACTTTCCTTTCTAATCTTAACTGCCTATTATTAGCAATGCCATTTATAGAATACCCCTCTGCCTTATATATCCCAAGTACCCCAATTTTCCACTCTACATGGGTATGCGGCAGGGGAAGACACAGAGCAGTCAATTACTGGCATTTCAACGTGCCTTTTGCAACACACACCTACACTTGGGATAATCTAATTACACAGGGCAGAAACCTCACCCAACCGTATATTTTCCTCAGACCCTGTTGCCACCAGCTACTTTTACTCCTCACTGAAACAGAGACCCCCCTCTTTTTTATTTCCTCCTCCTTTTTCTTTTCCACATCGTTAAGAATTTATTATTTAGACTGATGATGACATCATCTGGAAAGGGACCCAGGCTGTGGTCATCGGGGCCTTTTTCTGCATTACAGAGAAGCAGTTTCTCCTCTCTCCCTTGCAGATCATTAATTTTTTAAAATAGAGCTTTGCTTTAAATATATACAGCTCATTTTGCTTTCAGCTGATGAGTCAGAGGAGCTGTCTTTCAACCAGGTTGAGTGCCCCCTATGCCATGCTTCCTGCCCAAACCAGCACGCACATTCCCCAGTGAAACTCTGGCTTCAGGGCTCTGCAAAGAACACGAGGGAGTTTCTGTGTAAACAAACAAATAATTGCATTTACAGGCTGACCAGCTTTGCTCCACCATGCATCCTGAAATGGCTTGGAGAACACAGGCCTGGCCCTGCAGGTGCTCCTTAGGGGTAGGATCTGATCAGCTTTGCCTGCAGATATTTTGTTTGAGGGAAGAGTGTAATATGGCTCTTCCACAAGGAACATGAGGAGGTTTCAGCCTAGTATGGGCACATTTCACCATACCACATTGTATTTTTATGGTGACTATGCCATGAATCCTAACACTGCCCTTTTGAGAGCTGTGGTTTCCTCTCCCCTGTAGACACCATGTGAGGCCTCTGGATTACCTGTAGGATTACACAAGGGATTAACAAAGCAAATGCTAATTGTGGGTATTCACTGCTTGCATCCTAGACCTGAAGGACCGGACCACATCCCTTTCAACCATTCAGAGTGGGCAGATGTGTATGAGCACCACAGCCCTGCAGGCTGGCTGACAGCAGGAGGACCAGCACTCGAGGCAGCACACAGAGCCCTCCAAGAGATGTCAATGCTATCTGTCACATGTGCTTCACAGCGGGATCCAGGACGGAGCAGATGGAGCCTGTCAATGGAGAAGCTGCAGAGAACTACATGCCTGTAGGGTCCTTGCTTGCAGGGAAACACCTCCATCCCTGCAGAACCCATCATCCAGATCTCACCTTGTCAGGAACAGGAGCTATGGGTAGTGCAAGTCTGCATTCAAGGGGGGAGGGGGGGGGTGTAAACAATGATTTTCCACAACTGCATGTATTTCTTCATCCATTAGTATGCACAAATCCTTGCAAGTATTTCTCTGTTTAAGGCAGTATTTTGCTGCTTGCAAGTTTCTTCAGGTAAGATAGATTTTATCATCCACATACATATCTGTGTATTCACAGAAGCACATGGGATTATGATGGATATGCAGCCACCTTGGAAACACTTTAACATGACATAGCAATTTAGGAGAAAGGTCAAGGTAACCTTGTGGTGGTTTGTCCCTGGCTGGACACCAAGTGCCCACCAAAGCCATTCTATCACTCCCCTCTCCTCAGCTGGACAGGGGAGAGAAAATATAACAAAGGGCTTGTGG
>JANZLQ010000055.1:11142837-11168003 GCA_026212715.1 Elanus axillaris | reverse complement strand
GGGGTGGTTTTTTTTTGTTTTTTTTGCCCCCCCCCCCCCCCCCCCTTAAACTGAAGCCTGAAATATGCTCTGAATTAAGAAAAATCTCCATGTCACTGGGGATTGGACTGCTGCTGAACTGTTCCGTGTGTGCGCGCACACAACCTCCTGGCCAAAAATGCCTCAGGGGCTCTCCCTAACTGTTGGGGTCCTAAAAAGGGTCCGTTTCTCCTGATTGGCCACCCTCTGAAAAGGCTGGGGGGGAGGGCTTTCTCCACCCCCACTAACACCACACTCCCTCTATAGCACATCTGTCCAAGCTTGCTCACTGCTGGCCCTTTCCTTCCCCATATGCTACAGGCATTTTTGGCCTGACTGAATCCTTAGTGCATTAAGCAGGAGGCCCCTGGTTCAAGAAATCTCCCCCACTTGTAATATGTAGTGCAGAAGAAATGTGTGTGCAGCAGCAGGGTGAGAAGAAGGGAGCAGTAAGGGGGGATGGGGGAGAGGTGAAAAAAAAGGTGTATGTGGGGAGGGGGAACATCTCGCCTGTTATCTTTATCAGAAAAGAAGTAAATTCACTGCAGGAAAGCACCACACAGCTTTGGTTTTTAACCTTTTGTGTTCCCCAGGCAAAGTGTGAAGGTGGGATTTTACAGCAGCTTGCTGCTTGCAAGCACCTATTCAGAGACAGAGGTCTCCTTGGTCCATACAGTCTGTCTCTAGTTAGGATAGTTTATTCTGGGATGTTGCAGCTGTGTAGCAAAATGACACACATGAACACACACACACCCCCAAACAAGAAACCTTCTGGATATCGCTTTGTTTGGTCCCAGGTTTAAAACTGGAATTTGGGAAACAGTTGATGCAGCTGGAAAACATCCCGTCTGGATCATGCTGGTCCAGCCCTAGTGAGGGTCATGTGCTGGGGCAGCCAGCTACACTGTGCAACCTCCCTCAAACCTACCATCAGGCTACCTAATTCTGCATCTCAACTCCCAAGGCATGAAAAACAGCAATCCCAATGCTAAACACACACATCACTGGTGAGGACTCAGCTCTTGTTACTCGGACAATTGCTTCCTGCTGCTGAGACACACAAAGCAATATCATGTAAGGGAAGACAGGGTGCGGTGACGGCAGAAAAGCTGCCAGTCTCTGCTTCTTCTCTCAGTTTGTCATTAGGGTGATATCTTAACAAAATTACTTAACCTCCAATGCACAGGTATCCAGTATACCTCATACTGCTGTGCCAAAACAACCATGGGCATTTAGTAGTGATGGTAGTCTTGCTGTCTTGGTTTCCTGTAACTGCACAAGCTGGGTTTCGCAGAGGCCACGAGATCCCTGGGGAAAGGCAGTTCAGGGTGGGATAACACAGTGCTGGACTGCCAGCCCCGGCTCGGCTAGACCTCACCTGGCAGAGCCTCCCCACCAAGTCAGCACAGAACAGTCCTGAGGAAACGCTTACAAAAGCATTTCAGGTTGAAGGGGCAGAAATGTGTTCTGTTCTTCAGGTGTTTCTTTATAAACAGCATCATGAAATTTCAAATGCTGATGGTTTTAGATATTTCTTTCTGGCCTTTCCAGAGGCCACTTCCATTTACCCAAAACCCATGTGCAACAACTCTGCTTACACTACCTCTATGTCCCTTTCAGACTTCTGGATTCATACATGAAAAACAAATAGCATACAATAACATTTATATCCTCTAGTCACGGTTCTAGAAAGAGGGAAGACAGGATTACATCCGAAATCATCCTTGTTTCAGTAACAAGATGTTCATCAGTCTCAGGAAGCTCTATGTGTCTGGACCTCTTAGGCACTTTGAAAATCCCAGCCTCCCTTGACCTTAGTATCAAAAAGTCATCTGTTATTTGAAATGAGAGGACTCAGCTTCCAGGCAGCAGTGTTCACCTGCTAGTGGTGAGCTTGGGAATGGAAAGTTGTACATGTATCATCACACTGCTTCCACTCGGCCACAGTTACCTCACAGTCAACTGTAAATAACAAATTAAGCCATTTAAAAAACTAAGTACATTAATTACTAATCACAGCCCAATGAAGAAGAAAAGTAAAACAAAGGTAGAGAAACATCTGAGAACCACAACACAACTGCTGAGGAAGACTCTGATCATATGGTAAAACTATTCCCAATTGTTCACTGTTCAAATACCAGAGATGAGACAGGCACAATACTTCTCACAAAACCTGAAGGATATTTTAGTTGAAAGGGCACATAGCCTGGTTATATAAACTAGTTAGCTTATATAATACAGAATAACCTTGATGAAACTACTTAATATACTTTCTTCCTCAGCTACTATAAGAAGTGTTATAGTCACTTACCTTGCACAAGTGTTGGATGAATAAAATCTTTCATGATTACAAGAACTTAGATGCATCTACAGCATTATCCCTTTGAAAAACACAGTAGACATGATCAACACTCCATCTGCCTGCCAGTTGCTAATATTTTATTCAGTCCAGTCTTTAAATGCACTTGCAATTACAAAGATGTAAAAGCCAGAAGATACCCAAAGCTGCAGTCTAGCCTGTTCCCTCATAAAGGGCAATACAAAATATGCCTAGACCATCCCTGACAGATGACTAAATTGTTCGTTAAGTAACTCCAAGGAAGCAGATCCAGTAACCTTCTCACACAGCTTATTGTAGTACTGAAATATCCTTGAAGCTAGAAAACTTTTTCTAATATCTAAACTAAACTCTTTCTGCTAAAAATGACACCAATTATTTTTCTTCTACTCATTGCTGCTATGAAGAATAATTCATCATCATTCTCTTTCTAGCAATGTTTTACATATTGGAGGAATGTTATCACGTCCTGTCAGTCTTCCCTCCTCTAGACTAAACAAATCCAATTCTTTCAATCTTTCCTCATAGGTTGCATTTTCCAAACCTCTTATCATTCCTATGGCTCTCCTTTGGTCCCTCTCCAATTTGTCAAGATTTTTCTTGAACTGCACAACCAAAGTGGAATGCAGCCAAGGCTGTATGAAGGTTGCCTGAAAACCAAAATTTACCCATTGTCTTTTATCCACAAGTCCCACTGAAACTCTCTGTTGCATAACTTGTCTTTTCTGAAGCAGTGTTGTGAAGTTATGTCATATTCAGTTTATGATTTTCCAGCACTCTGCATCCTTAATTGTCTTAATTTTTAAATACTGCTTCTCTTGAAAATTATTTTCTGGTTTGCATTCTATTCTGCATTCACATCTATTTCATTAACCATTGTGATTTGGTTTTATCACATTTCAAGTTGCTAATTTCATATATCCAGGTATATAAATCATTCTGAGTTCTGCTTCTCCTTTCCAAAATGCTGCAATCCCACGCAACATGACCTTAGAAAATGTTATTAGTATGCACTTTGTATCATCGTGCAAGACAGTCACTAACATACTGAGCACTTCCCAACCCAGGGCAGACCCTTGAGGGACCCCATTTGGGATGCTCTCCCACCTTGACAGGAAACTCTCTACATCTACTTTTTAAGCCCTAATTTACAACTAGTTGTGCCCCCACAATGTGGAAATTTTAAGTGGAGCACATATGTCTACTCTGACTATGAGAATACCATGAATATCAGCATTCAAACCTTACTAAAAATCAACAAACATCATATCTTGGTTTTTATTTGCTAGTTCATCTATCCTGCAAAGAAATTGTACTGGTTTGATGTGATTTGCTCTTGACAAATCCATATTTGCTGTTTCTTATTAGCTTCTTATTCTCTGAGTGCTTGTAACAGCTAATTCTAGAAACTTTTTGGGTATTGAAGTTAGTTTTACTGTTCCATAATCCCCCTGGTTCTCATTTTCCCCCTATTTAAAAATAGACCTTATGTTTACCCTTCCCTGGGCCTCTGACTCTACCTTGGTCATCTGTGAACTCTGAAAGATAATCTCTAATCACTCTGGGATTGTTTCAGCTAGATCCTAAAGTACTCCAGGGTAGATTTCATCAGGTCCTGCTGAATTGCAGAACATTTAAATTACCTAAATTTTAGCCAGCACAGTCTTTTGCTATTTTAGATGATCCCCTTGTTAAAACTTATTGCATTAGTATACAACCACAACCAACTTTTTTTGGAGAAGCAAGCAAAAAAGCCATTGAATACTTCATTCTTCTGTATCATTTGTTATTTCCTCTCCTTCCTTTTTAAGTAATGGACTAACTATCCTAACATTTGTTGGGTTTATGTCTGCATTTATCTTTTAAGGAGTTTTGACTCAGGGACTGATTTATGGTGGGTAAAGCAATGCAAGAGCAGGATCTGTATTATCTAGAAACTGAGATACCATGAGCAGATGAGTTTATGCATCATTTTTGGCTTCAAAGATAACTTGGAGATATTTAAATAATAATAAAAAAGACAACATTCCCTTAGAAATTGAACAGAAGTCTAAATAATATAAATACATATGCAAAAGTTTCTGCTTTCCTTTTAAGAAAGTTTATCATGTAACCAGCATACACAAGACCATGTGTGCATGCTTGCACCTCTGTGTATGAGCTGATGACCAAAAGCATTTTGAAAACCAAGTTTATATGCTAATGAGCTCAATGTATAATTTCTCATCTAACTGACCAGATCACATCCAAATACATTTTGTCCACAGATGTCATGGAAAGAAAAGGAAGATGATGACAAAAGTACACAGTGCACTTGGAAAGCAAAATAACTCAAAGTTAAGTACTTTTTTTTCCAAGTGTAGCCATTAGCAAGAGATACTTGGAAATCCTGTGGGTTTTACGAGGTTTGATGAGCTCTTAATTAGAAATGGTTGAAATTTGAAGGGAGGACTTCTGAACAATGTGTTTGGATGGAAACAGAGAGGTTGCTTCTGCCCTATTTCCTACTTAAAACAGGCTTATGTACAAATTCAAATAAACCCAGCTAAGAACAATAACACCAATGTGGACTGGTAGCACAAGGCCAAGCATTTCTGATACAGACTAACTAAAAAGAATTTCTTCCCAAACTCAGAAAAAAATATACTTTGATCAGAGAAACGCTTGATGGTTCAGAAGCAGGTTATAGGCATCAAGAAAGGAAAGAAGGATAAGGTTGGGTCAGAGGAGGCCAGGAAAAAAAAGAAGTGGAATTTGAGAAATGGAAAGAGTCAGGCAATCACAAAAGCTCTGAAAGGCATCTGGGGAAAAAAATCCCGTATTTTCAAAGAAAGCTAGGTGCCTAGCTCTCTTTGGAGGTCTCAGCCTAAACTCTTAACTGATGTAAATAAATGTTGCTGGAGTGAAGGCAATGGAGACACTGCTGATTTCCAAGGCAGTGTTGCTAATTCCTTCAGACAAACCGCATCCTGTAAGCGCAAAAGAAATCCAACTACTGAACTTTGCTTGCCCGTAGAAGATGTTCCATCATCCTGCTATCTCCTCTTTATTAACTCATAGACCCAGATATAGAAACCAAACTGCAGAGCACCTGGCATCTCTGCAATCCTGTGTGCATTTACAGAAGCCACTGAATATACTTACAGGAGCTCTGAGAAAGTTCCCTTATAGATCTAAGGCTTTTTATCTATTTCTAAGATGTACCTGAAAGCAATATGTTTATCTCTTATGCATACATCTTAACTGTTCTCCTTTTCTTTGAATTTCAGGCTGCATTTGATTAACTCTGCAAAATATTTTGGGATGTAGTCAGTCTGGAACAACATACACAGAATAGATTATGATTATGCAGGGTGAACCAGATCACTGAACATGAGACAGATTAGCAGCTATAGTAGACAGCCAATCTATTTAAGTCTTCTGCATTTCATTGTGATTTAATTTAATTAAAATACTGTGGGTTTTTTCCAGTGTATTACTTGAAAATAGGATTTCTTTTTATCTGGAAGATTAGCATTATTATTTAAGGGTGTTCCTGTTCTGGACAAAAGCCCTAAATTTTTGGTTAAAACTCTACATTTTCAAGAAATTCCAACTTCTAATAATTATATCTCTGATAAGGATGATTCTTGTTCTCCATCCCAAGCTGAAACACAAAATTTCAAATTTTGAGGTTAAAGACTCATTGAAAGTTGGTGAAAGATTTCCTAAAAACATTACACGCCTAGAAGAGAGTTATTGTTGTTTGTACTAGAAATATTAATGAAGAATATTTGCTAATTTCACACTGCCCTTTTGTAATGAAGAGCTGCACTCAGTACTGTTCAGGTCCTTCTGTATCCTACGAACTTCTTTACTGCTCCTGTAAAACATCCGGATATGTGTGCTGACTGCAGTGTCTTTCTCTGAACAAAAAGTGTGATCACAAGGAAAAGAACTTCAAATCAGTATTCAAATGATTGTGTGCAAAGATTTTCCAGGGGGACAGGTGGCCTGCTCACACATGGACAGCAGCGACACCTTTCCAAACCCCTTTGTTTCCCTCCTCAGTATGTCATCCCATGCCAAGCCGCTGGATGCGGTTTTTGCAGACCCCATTTGGCTGCAAACAGGCTCATGTGGAGCAAGCTGCAGGGGGAAACATGAATTGCATGACAAACAGAAGCACTCTCGTGTAGCTTTTGATTTCAACCTTTTATTCCAGAAAACTTAAGATAAGTATCCACAGCTGGACCCTAAATAAATCACAGTCACAGACCCTGTGTAAATACTGAGGTTTCAGAAGAATGAACTTATGCCAAACAGCTTTGTGCCGGGGAGGGGGGCAGGAATGCTCTGTGTTTGCTAGAGAAACTCCCACTTCTTGAAACGACCATGGACATGTCCGAACAGGCCCGAACTTGCCTAAGGTTAAAGCCAAAAGAAATTGCTGCCTTTTTAGCTTGGCCCCTCTGTTCAAACTGGAGTGATGACATCAGAGGAAATGAAGGATCAGGGATGGATAGAGAGGGAGGGAGCCTTCAGAGACCAAGACCTGCTGACTGCAGAGTGCCGCAGCTCAGCCGGCTTTCACAGATCAAATACCTCGGCTTTAACTTATGCATAAGCTGGCAAGAAATCCAGTCCCTGTGTTCAACTCGTAGACGGAATAGAAGAATGATTTGATTAATGCATGTAGACATATATGTGAGGGGAGGGATCGGAAGAAAGAGATGAGAAAGTGTGCTCTGGAGCCTCTGTATTAATTAAGGACTAGTCTCCAATGAAATAATCATCTACAGAACTGTATTCAAATTACAAGGCCTCCCATAGCAGTTTTAGCATCTCCCACCTATGCTCCTGGAGTTTTCCGCATTAAGCCAGCTAAAGCTCCTTGTTCCCTCCCATCACCGTTCTCCCTGGGCTTTGGGCAGAGCTCCTCAAAGCCTGCCATGAGGGTTACATAGCAGGAAAAGAGGAAAATCCACAGGTGAACACACAAGGGTTCGTATGAAAGCAGGGTGGTTATATTAATTGGAAACCAGGGGCCAATAATCAGAGACAAACAGACTCCCAGTAAAAATCAATGGGAACTGGGGCATTAGCTTCGCTGTCCTTCTTAAATGTGTCCTCTGCACCACAGGGACTTACGTATGGAGGATTTGTACACTACAAGGTAAAGCCAGATTATATGAACTATAGGTTTATTAGTTTTCTCTCTGCTCTGAAAGATCTTTAAGCCTCCTTGTGACTTTATCTATGTGGGTACACCCCCACACCTGGCTGGAACTCCTCTGAAATCCAGAGGCATCCATATGAGAGGAGGGTCTCCCAAACGGATCCCGTTTCAGGTCTTCCCTAGCCTAATGTTAAAAAAGCTTATTTAATTGTTTCAATTTCATAGAATCTCATTTTACTAGTTTCCAGCATCCCTTGGGATCATGGTAGAATTAAGCTTTACCTGTCTTGTAACATTTATTCTGGTATCTTGCAACATGCTGGGTATTACAATGCAAGGGGAATTAAGTCAGCTCCTTTTTGTGGTTTTTTTTTTCCCCTGATATAAAGACAACAGATGAAAACTGCTTTGGGGGACTGCAAGACAAGTCATACCCCTTCATGCAGAATACAGTTCCTGAGAAAGTTGCTCTGGCTCAAAAGGTTGCTTTTTTTCCAATGTTATTCTACTCAAGAGCTTTATATTAATTGTTCTGATCAGCAATAACATCTTCTGGTTTGCCATTTTATGGACATTATGTAAAGTAAAAGGACAATGAAGTAAAATGAATTTTGTCAAAGCCACCAAACCATTACAAAAGAAGATTCATTGCATAATGGATGCCCTTTTCCCCATAGGGAAAAAAAAATACCCTGGCTTCAGCTTAATTTTTTTGTTTTGTCTGTTTGATATCTGATGCCTACCAGAAGGATTTGTGAAGAAACCTAAGGCATTTAGACTCCAATTTAATGGGATTTAAGCATTTACTTCTGTTGGAAATGTTTAAAAACAATATGCTAAAGACCAAACGAACTACTTGAGTTTTTATCACCTCCAAACTTTGATACCTTCAAAAATAACACACTGAAAAACAGTAGAAAATTATGGGGCTGGAGGCAGCAGAATGCAAATGAACCCTTCCGTGCCCTGACTTCCCAAAACATTTTAGACTATTAGTTCTCAATAATTTCAACTGGGGCTGCAATAACTGAAGACTTCTGAATGTCAGCTGTCAGCTTTTAAAGTGTTTTGGGGTTGTTTTTTCCCCCAGTAGTAGCAGATGGTTTGGAGATACCGTGGCTCTAAATGCTCACTTAAGGAGCCTGAAAATTCCAGAAATAGGAGATTTTAAAGCTGACAGTCAACTGATAAGTTTTGAGACTATTCTATGAAGCTGAAAAAAGGCGAAAAAAAAAGATCAAGAGGAGACAGCAAAAGAGAAAATATGAACAGGCTTTCTCAAAATAACCAGAGCTCTGTGGCAGTAACAGGGGAATAACAGAACCTGCTCGGTGCCTGACTCCGCTACTTCTGCCTTTACTCTTGTTGAGTAGTAGCATTAGTTTCACTGAAATCAATCAGCCTGCCTCTGGAGTCAGCTGTTATTTAATTTCACTGAAGGGAAAGGGCAGAATCAAGCCAGTAAATACTATCACATTTATAGATATGTTTTGTTATGTTACATGAGAAATAGTAGCATGGGACTGCTGGGAGTTTTCAGACTGATAAAGCTGTTATCATATTTCTATTTTTCACTGGGGAACTGCAGCACCAAGAGATCAAGGTCATGTTTAGTACAGAAGCTTAAGGGATATTTTACATAGGAATAACTTTAAGCATATGTTTAAGTGTTTATCTGAACTAGAGTCTCTACAAACAGCCTAAGACAATACAGATCAAGCGAAGTCCACAGCAGTGAGCATCGATGAGCCCCAAGTAGCTGTTCAGGGCTGTAATTGCAGAGTTTATGGTTTTGCAATGAAAGCTCTATTAATGTCATCGTTTTCTTGTCCCTAAAGAACATTTCTGCCCCTTATAGCCCATCTAGCAAAGGAAAATAGGGAGACATGAGCTCCAAGTTCCTCTCCATTTCTTATCTAAATACAGCCTCTTAGTTCATCAAGAGCATCACACTGTCCTAAGCCTCTCATTTTGACAAGAGATGAGTTTTACCTGAAGTGCTTCAGTGACTCTCTTAGACAAGACTGAAGCTCTTGAGACTAGTATTAAATGCACTAGGTGTTTCTTCTGCATGACTCAAATCCTTCAAGAAGTCAGAGGGAGAAATGAATATGTATTCTATATGTCAGCTGGTTATATCAAAGCCTATCTGTGTCTAATTATGGAAAACAATCTGCCTATGTGAAGTTAACGGGGAAAGCTCTAAACAGATGTTGATTAAAGAGTGCCTCTGTAGAGTACTTTTTGAGAGGTCATTTTGCTGAGTTTAGATTGAGATGGATGAAGGTGAGGTATTTGGCAGTGAATTGCATCTTTGAAGTGAGTGACAAGATCAGGTTTTAGTATGGAAGCACAGAGATTGCAGTGACAATCATCTGCAGGGGAGGCAAGTGGAATTATTAAGAGAATGAACAAACTAATTCATGTGAGCGAGAAACCTTTCTGAAGTGAGCAGTTGCATTTCTTTTAAAGCTATGTATGAATATAAAGGTACCTGTGAATGTCAAGGTTAGCCCAAGTCGTGGGAGAGAAAATTAGTGAACTTTTTGCTGGAGATAATGGCATAGAGAGGATATTCAATATCCAATGAAAGTCTCTTAAATGGTGAGCCTTTACTTCAGGTTAAATTCTTGAACAACATTAGGGTAAATATGTTCCATTACAAACTTCTTCACGGCCCTGAATATACTATCAAAGGTCAATCAGCTTATATAAGAGGGCTGGTTTTTTAGTTCCCCTAAAACACTGGAAGTGAAAATAAAGCATGGTATTACCCTGAAAATTCGCAGTGGATGGGCCCAGCCCTTTGGTGCTGGAAAATGATAGAACTGCTGAGCAAAGAATTTGGCCCATGTATTCAAGCCTTCATGGAGATGACACCTGAGATGGAGCAGAGGAAATGCCACAAGTTCCTCTCACATTATGTTGGCACTCCTCACGACAATCCCAGCAGATTTATTACCTCTCTGAAAACATCCTACTGTGTTTTATACCTCCTTGTGGAATAGCCACCATTTACTGGTAGCCAGAAGCCATTAGGTGGAGATGGTTCTTTCTCTTAGATTTCAACAAACAAAAATCCAATGTTCAACAAAGAGCTGCAGATAGGAAGTCCACTGAATGTTTGACTGTAAATGAAACCCTCAGTAGCTTATTGCTTGGAAGTGAGAGCAAGTGAGAGGTTGAAAAGCAAGTGCGCTTTGTCCAGGGCAGAGCATTGCTAAAATTATTTCTGACAGCCTGTGCCAAAGCACTGAAGTCAACAGACCTGGCTAATCCACCCTGATAAATGCAACAGTTACAAAAATAAGTATCTTCAAAAAGCAGCTGGGAGCTGGCCAACATGAACAATCAGAAGACAGCCACACTCAGTGCCTCTAAACCCTGAAACAGTCAATAGAAAAAAATTACCTTTCCAGTTACATTTCTATCAGGCATGGATGGTCCCTGCTTGCTACCAGCCATAGACACCTCACTTGTGACTAGCCTATTTTCTGCTCCAAAGGACTATTAGTGGATACCAGCTGTACAGCTGTGGCTTATTTCCATGAATTCCATTATCCAAACAACTACCAGCTCTAAAAAAGACACAGTGTTCAAAGTGCTCAATAGGATCTTCTGCTTGCTTTGCTGCTTGTTTGGTATTGTTGTCACCTCATCACTTAAGAGAGATGAGCAGAACAATTTGAGGTGACTTTTGACCCCACTGCATCAACACTAAGTAATATGACTCTTGTATTTACTAGTTCTGTGGTATTATTTCATACAGACCAGAGAATGAAAATATAACTTAACTATTTTGTGGCAGTTTATCTTACTTTTTTGGCAATTCAACTTACTTCAAAGCATATTTCACTACGTACAGAGGAAAAGTTGCCGTGGAGAAAATGTATAAAGGAGAGAAGTGAAACAGATAAATATATTTAAGAACTGCCTTTTCCTTTGGCCCACTTCCCATAGAGTCTTTCTGTCTAATTTATGTGCTACTGTGAATCTCAGAGAAGTCAGTGGACCTCTTTGCAACTTCCAGAAGAAGCCAGGAAAGAAAGATGCAACTACTTGTAAG
Organism: Elanus axillaris; assembly: GCA_026212715.1. NCBI lineage: Eukaryota > Metazoa > Chordata > Aves > Accipitriformes > Accipitridae > Elanus > Elanus axillaris. Next base: position 11,156,423 of record JANZLQ010000055.1, on the reverse strand, counting down.
GAAATCCTTGAATTTCCAATAGCTTTTTATGCAGTGGCTTAATGTCTAGACTCTTTCTTGGAATGAAGGCTCTGGATCATTTTCCTTTTTTTCCCCAAGTACTGCCCTGCATGACTGCAAGGCATAAAGAGCCAGCATCTCTCAAACTGTATTCATTGCTTTCACTAAATTTGTACCTCACTTTCAAACTTTATAAAGTGAGATTATATTATAAATATATATATAAATGGAAAGCTAAAAGGATATTTTAATCACCCTTTATTTTAAAGATTTCTGACTAATTCTGCATTAAACAAACCTGCAGAATATTGCAGTTCAGCAACTGATTATCATCTCACGAGGCCTTCATTTCATAAATGATTTTATGTATCTTTTCATACAAGTTTAAACCGTAGCTTTCCATACAGTGTTGCTAATCTCAGATTCATTCCTCTTTCAGAGTTTGCGCACCCTGATTTTGCTCCATTACAACCATTTCAGTTCAGCATACAATGTCCTGTTGACATCTGTATCAGTATATTGGTAGCCTTGCTGCAGCCCTACTAATACAAAGGTTTAGCTCTGTTGCTACTGAACTGGTTTTGCAGGTCTATCTCTATGACTTACAAAGGATGACACTTTACTACAGTTTTGCTTAAAGAAACTTTGCTCTTTCCTTGAGTGCTAGCAACTCCTGCTTTAATATTTCAGAGACAAGCACCTACTCCACTTTAGTCCAACCCTGGACCGAGTGCAGTCTGTCACCAACAAAATTACATGATCAACAGCACATCCAGTTGCCTTTGTTCCCACCCTGAACTTTAACTATTGCCTCCAAGTATGAAACCAGAATATATAGGCGTCATGATACTAGAAGGGAGTGCTGTTTATCAATATTGTCCATTTATGGAAGGAGCCAAAAAAAATCATATCCTATCGCGGATCCAAGCTCACATCTCCATAACCTCAGCAATGCTACCCCAACATGTCACTTTTGCACACAAATGTCCCTCATCCTGTCTGCAAAGGAACTAACATAGTGTGGGTCCCACCAGAATAACTTAGTCCCGTATAGTAGTTTTCTAGACTTTAGCAAGCGTGGGGTCACTATGCATCCACAATAGGAGCTTGCAGTGATTTAACAACCAGGGGTTCCAAATTATTCTTTATTTTAACCATGGCTTCCAAGTTTACAGTACAGAACAAAGTCATGGTGGCAATGGCAGAACATCATTTGTCAGGAAGCCGTAAAGCTAGGATGCATTAACAGTGATTACAGACAGCCTATTTATTAATAGGTACTGTAGGCTCACAGAGCTGTTGTCTACTAATCTATTAATTCACAGAGTCGTTGGTATGAACTTGAAGGAGCATGGGATCATCTAGAGAGCCTAGTACCTAAGGCAGTGATGAAAATGAGAGGCTTAAATTTAGAGAAAACATGGGTCAGATTTGGTGGAGGTACACGTGCTTTGGCACTGGTGCTTTATTCATTCTCTCATTTATGTCATCAGCAGCAGCACCAAAATTTGCAGAGGTTTTTCAGACATTTGACTCCCTTTAGTCATGGATCCTTATCATAAGTATTAACACTGAAATAAGATACTCAAGTTATGAAAGGCCAGCTCAAGTTATCTCCCACCCATAATGCACTTCATCAGATGAGCCAGAGTGAGAAGACAGAAGCTCAGAATACATCATGCATTATGGATCATTTCTTGCATCTCTCAGGCATTCTTACATCACTTCTTTACAAGAGGCATGAGACAGGAACTAATATATGCGTGTCTTAGCACAGTATGTAATGCAGTGAAGTCCTGACCTTGTTCAAAGTTACTAAGTGCTATTAATATATATAATGGAAATAAATATTAGCCTTGCTTTGCAGATCAAGCAACCTTAGGCACAAGGCCCCCCGAGTGATTTGTCAGGACCGACAGGGAGCCAGGTATCCAACAATTCCTTTTACTCTAAGCACCTGACAAATTTCATTCATATCCATCCTAGGGCTCCTGCAAGGGCGGCAGGGGCGGGGGGGGGAAATCACCTTTAAAATTGTTCCTGCTTTATCAGCAAAAAGAGGGTGATAACAAAAACAGCTCAGGCCAGACAAAAGCTAATTGAAGCATATGTGCTCACACAGATAGTTAGAACCACTGCCTTAAAATAGCCCAACAAGGCTAAGGGATGAATCTTCCTCGAGGACTGCAATAGTCGGACAAGGAACTGGCAGTCAGCAGTAAGGCTTGAAATGAACCACAATAAAGCATTTCCAGGCAGGTCAGACACCTGCTTCAGACTTTCTGAAAGGACAATGTGGTCCACTGTGCTGAAAGCAGCAGTGGTGAAGAGAACATATCCCTAAATCACTCTCCTACACAAGATGGCTGCCTAAACCTTCCAGTGGGCAGTCTGAGCCCTACCATACTCTTGCCTTAAAGCCAGCCTCAAATATACATATGAGATCATGGGTATGGAGGTGCTATTCATGCTACACTGAAGTGACCTGCTCTAGAACCTTGAATATAAATGGAAAACACCATAGGCGACCAGACAAAAATTTGACACACTGCCTGGAGAGAGAACAGACTGTTTCAGTGCTTGAAAGAGGAATGCTGTATGGCAGTAAGTAATAGGTAGCATCCATTAAGCAGGATCTCTTCAGACACAAAACTGGGGGATAAGTTTTCAGTGTGACATTGAATTCTTCAGACACTGTAGTAGGCTTAGCTTCTTTAAAGGAAATTTGCTCAGAGGAATATAAGCCATTTCCAAGCATGAACAGTACATTAAAGCACTAACTCAGGCTTTGATTCAGAAAAGCACTTAAGCACCCTTCTTGTAAAGAGATACTTTTCGGCACTCGGACCTTGGAAAGGAAGGTGTATTGTGGTCTCTTTGGCTCAACACCACCTATCAGGGCATAAAATAAACCTCAAACTAATGCAATTAAGGAAGAATCTTTCACAGTGGACATATTTAATCCATTACTGCCCACTGCAGCAGTTCTTGCACCTAGAAGTGGTCATTGCCAGGAGCGGCACACTGACTAGACTGAAGAATGACCCATTTTGATAAAAGCATTGTCTGAAATATTTAAGAAAAAAAACCTATTGCTTTGCACTGTGAATTTGAAAGTGATGACTTTGCTCTTCAGCTGTGATCATTTTGCATGGGTTTTATAATGTGACACGCACAAAAAAAAAATGAAGGCACAATGAACACAGCACAAGATAGCTTCTATGGACAGAGGAGGTTCTTACCAACAACATCAATGGGTAACAAAGCCCCAGGGGACTGTGCAATTTTGTGCATGAGAGCAGGGTTGGGGGAGGTAGGAGCAGAGGTAGGAAAAGGTTGACTTCATAAAAAATGTTTGATCTAGAAGAGGGGAAAAAAAGCAACCGGAGGGGGTGTGGGTGTGTGTAGAAAAACAAATAAAACCATTCGTATTTCATAGCTGGCTGAACTATTTGGGGAAAAAATTACAAAGGACCTCACCAAAATTTACCTTTCCAAAACTATGCCAAAACTTCCAAATTAAAAAAAAAACAACCAAAAACTTTGCAACTATATTCATGTTTACCATAAAAGCATCAATGAAATTGATATCAAAGATTCTAAATCACAGACTCATCTTACAAGCAAAATTCATTTGTAATTCCACAGCATTTTATTTCATGATGCATGAGTAAGTGTTCAGTGGTGCATTTTTGCAATAATAATAAACTAAAAGCAACATGAGATGTCAGTGCTGTAACTTGGCTGTTAAATCTTTTCTTGAAAGCACTATGAGCTTGCCAGAATACTTGGTGAGAGATGTCAGGATTGCAAATTGACACAAAGAATTAACCAGGTTCTATTATACACTACAGACTTTTATTTTAGCTATCTCTGTTATGATAAATCTTCAAAACACTTCATAATTTTTTATTATAAATATTACTGACATTAATATTCTTATTGTAGGACACCTATAGTTTCAGTTCAAATTCCAGTTTGAATTTGATCCTCATTGCTCATGCTGTAGACACAAATTTCTCATGTCTCTGTCCCTTCAAAATATTATGTAGACATAGTGACATTATATAACACAAGAAAATAAGATGAATAAGGTAAGAAATTTTTTTCCTTTCAGTTGAGAAAACTGATCTTGAGTGTCATAGCCAGGGTTACATGAGGAGTTAACAGCAGAATTAGTCATTCCTGTTCCAGTGTCTTAATGATGCAATCATCCTTCCTTGCCAGTTAGCTCTCCTTATGATTACAGTGTACAATGACGCATGTTTTAAGAGTATAGACAAGCACAGAGCTAATACCATGTTAAATGGTCTGTTGAGTAACTGCATCAGCTCTCTCAAAGTCTGTCCATCTAGGGATGTACTCAGAAGAGTGTGACCAGGGCAGCTGTGAATGAAGAACATCCAGTAAAAGTCCTAAGATTTATTTGCAGCCTAATTCATACAGTTTCTTTCCATAGTTCCCAAGGAAGCAGATAAGGTCCTCTCAAAAGTGTGAGAAGGGCAGTGCAGCACTTCCCCTTGGAGCACTGATGGAAAGTCAACAGATGCTTTTCCATGGAAAAGAAGAACTTCAGATTTACCCATACCCTGGGAAGTGTACAGACTGAGCTCGCTAATCTGTCATCAGGAGCTGATCCCTCTCTGGCTCATCTCACATCTCTATCTTCAGCCTCGTGTGACCAAAGTTGCTTTTGGCCCTGGCTGCAAAAGAAGGACAGTTTGGCTTTGAATTCCTAAGAATCCATCTCCTATTTTTAAGTTTACATGTAAAGAGACAGCAGTGCAGCCGAAGGGAGATCCTCCTACACTAGTGAAACACTCCTGGGCACAATCTACCTGCTGGTAAGAAGTATCAGCTTAACAGTTCTTCCAAAGTCATGAAACCAGATAAACCTTCCCATCTGCACGGAATTTCAGCTTCCAAAATACTGTGCAAAAATATTAGCACTTACCTTTTAGATGTTGGTTTAGAGCGAGGGTTGGCTAGACAGTATCTTGAATTCCCTTCCATACCCAACTTGCTAGAACTACATGCTACAGGAAATGGCACAAGTTCTCATCCTCACTGGCCTTGTTGATACTTTCTTCAGCTTCTGGACACAGACCTCCTTGCAATTTAAATTTAGAACTTCTCATCCTATTCTTCTCCAAAGATACATGTTTCTTCTTGCATGCACAGGCCTTTTATGTATTTGAAGATTTACATCCTCTCTTGTTTCCTCTTACATAAAATGATTCTAGTTATTCAGGATTTCCTCAGAAATCACACATTCTGTCTGACCACCCTGTTGACTCCTAACCCAGATTAGCTGTGGAAATGGGAAAGAAAACCTTTCCTAGCTTTGCCATGTTATTAAGGACTCCTCTTTTAAGGGCAATAAATGTCTTTGCTCTGACTCAAGCTCCTGCCAAGGGTCTCTGCAGAACAGTTTCTGACTGAACTTTTAATAAACTCCTCATTTTTCCAACCTGGTCACCTGATCATTAGTGGCTATTTGTGTACTTCTGTAAGCCTAATAAATAAATATTCACCGGTGAGACTAGTACTGGAAGTACTCAGTTTGTACAAAAGAAGAGCTACCATTGCTAGAATATCTAGATACCATAATAAAGGCTGAATCAAATTATATAAATGCTATAGAAATACATGGAAAGGAGACCTCCTTACTAAAAGATCTAAACTAAGTCAGAAAAGACAGGAGATGTAAATACCACCATTAATCCCACTTTACAGATGACGAATAGAATATGGAAATGGAAGACTTAAACTTAAAAGGCTCCTAAGCAGTCAGGGTAACAGGTAATTTCCTAATTGGATCCTAGCCTTAATGAGTTGCTTTGGAGGTCTACTCAGTCTCAGATCAACACTTCAGCAACACTCCTTCCAATTCTTTACTGTTTCAAGGGAAAAGGTCTGCTTCGTTCTTCATGAAAACAGCTCCATTTTCAAAGCCCAAAGAAGCTATGAAGGCCATAAACTATATGAAGACTACAATGATGGTAGGATCACTGTTGAAGCAATGAAAGGTATGAAGACCATCTTGTGAAAGCCTGAGCTAAGATCATGCCCCTTACGTCAAAGAAAACTCTCTCAGTTTATCTACCAATTTTGATACCCCATTTCTTTGGGCTTTCCAAAGCTCTGCAAACCAAGTCCAGAGTTTCATTATTTATTTATTTGGGATGCTGTGTGTCACAGTGACACATTGAGAAACTGGCATCTGCAATTTTCACATGTCAGAGTGACTGTAACTTGAACTGACAAAATAAATTGCTGTTCACACACTCCCACTGACTTTGTTATGTCCCTGAAGCCCTAAGCCTATTTTTTCAATTAAGATCCCCCCTGCTTCCATCCCCCTTCTTCCTACTGCAAAAGCACAATGCACAGCTGGCAGGAGGGAACGTGACTTCCACAGCTGGCAGTAGTTGACTGGGAAAGGCAACGGCATTGCTGATACAGAGAGCAAATAATTCTCTTTTTAGCTTTTCAGGAAAAGGCACATGTCCTTCCTCCATCAACTAATGCCACCAAAGCTTTCAGAGCTTGGTATGCAGAGAACAACAGGGCTATGTCAGGTTTGCTGTAATCTTTTGGCTCACAAAAAGAAGTGGAACAGTTCTACCAGGACACAGCAATTCTCAATTAAAACCAGTAGAAAATTTCCTAATCAGGAGATTAAATTGATCTCCCAATCACAGGAATGTCAGAGATCTGTGTGAGTTCAGTGAGAAACAATAGTCGCCTCCCTAGGAACGGTGGGTAATAAAATCCCGTATACAGGGATACCTCATTTGCTGCACAGTCCAGCAAAGGAAAATAATTTTAAATAATCTTAAAGACCTGAGAGCACCTAAGCTTTGGCTTACTGAAGGCTCAATATGAACAGTTCCTGTCTCTCCTTTACCTAATTTCCCATTAGTGAGCCTGAGCCATCACCTCACTTCCAACTCCTACCTTCATTCCTTCTTGTCCTGTCACAGTGGGCATGGAAAACATTCTCTTCTCTGCAGTGGCACAAGCCAAACAAAGCAAGCAGCAACTATTTCAAGCACCAGAACTAGTAAGGCTCATGAAGCAACACTGCCCAACTTTCTTAGCCCTGTGACAATTATACCTCACCTGAGCCCCTGACTTGCATTCCACATAGTCTTCTTCATTTGGTAAAATGCATCACATACCCCTAGGTGCTACTGAAAGAAAACATATTTTGTTTAACACTCCAGGTTGACCCAAGTTGTTCCCTCATTTTGTAATCCTTTCCATTTATTTGAGCTGAATTTGGAGGAACAAAACCACATGTGGCTTGCATGACATTTAATTGCAAGTTCTTCACACACTTCTAAATTCCTTCCTTTCGTGTGCAGCACTACATATTTAGTCAAGGACATGTTGGGGAAAGTCAGTGGGAGGGGAAAGAGAGAAGAGAAAACTATCTTCTAACACACTGGCCGTTCAAGAAAGAGCCAGGCTCAGCCACAGGAGCTAGTCATATGTATGAACAATTCTATATTCCTATGGGCAGAGCTGCAAGGGTGAACTCAAGTTATCTAATGACAGCTGCTTACCAGGCAGCCATCAACTCAGGGATATATCTGGGTGTCTTGTGGCCTAGGAAGGTATGAGAACACAACATAACTGCATTACAAATAGGGTTATTTGGAGGTTTCAAGGTTTGCGGTAGTGACTATCTCACAAAAAATTCTCCTGGGCTATAAGACTACAAAGAACATCACAGTTCTGCCTATCCCTGATGAGCCATGAACAACAGAGCAATGAAAAGAGTGAGGGAAGGAAAGAGGAAGGGAGCCCAAAGTCTCCACAGAAAGGCACTCTAAAGAAGTAAGAGTATAAAATACAAAACAAATTAGTAATATTAAACTAATGCAATTATTCAGTTAAGTACATGAGAACGGTTATTGTGTTTCCTACCTGTAATTCTTAAATGATATGGTCAAGACCAAGGTTTTTAAAAAAAAAAAAAAAATCAAAGAACAGATTTCATGCTTCTCCACAGCCAGGCCCACACCTAAGTACAGATCACCATTTCTGAGCTCAGGGAGTACCTGCTTTTACTCTTCAGCTCAGTTATCACCCCAAGATTTCTGTGCTGTCAGCTCTTGGGTAGCTTTTTAAGGACCACTCAGGTTCCTTCAAACTTGTTTCCATCTCATTCCAAAATTTAAATGCATTGAAGGGGTAGAGAAAGATTTAAAAATGGAATAATTCTTTTCCATGGAAAATTTCAAATTTGTACTTTTTTGTCCAAAATAAATGAAAAAATTTTCCCCCTAAGGCTTTCCCATAAAACAAATATTAACCTCAGAGTAACTCTCACCCATACCCCTTAATCTCAGGTTCCTGAACTGAACCTGCTGCTACCCAAAGAGGGCTGCTTACATGTGCGTCTCTCAACCCCATTCCCGGATGTTCTCTGAGCCAGATATGCGCACGCACATATGGATCTACTCTGGTCTGGTTCTGCCCTAATTTCCACAAGAACAAATGGGAATAAGGCCTTTTTTGCCAACTGAATCTTGCACAGAAAGGATGAGAGATGAGTGTTAAGAACAATGTGTTCTGGTCTCCAAAGTGATTGAGCGCAAACTCAGTAACAGCAGCTAAAATGGGTGTCTAACAGGGAGAAGAGAGTGCATGAGCAGAGACATCTCTCAAATGCCAACAGGAGCTCAGCATCCCTTGGGCAGATGCCCACATCTCTTGGTGTCATTTCAAGCCACGGAAATAAAACTTGCTTCTGAAGTGGGCATCAGCAGAGCATTTGAGTCTTTTGGTTTCATGCTAAGGAAGTCAAAAGCAGTATTTGCTCTGCCTTTAACCTTGAAATGAATCTACTGAGAAGAGAAATTGCTAACTTGACAGTTGATGAGAGTATATTCCTCTGCATCTGCGCAGCAGGTAGAACAAAAATAGCAATAGTGTAAACTTCCTATAGACTTGCTTCTCCTCACTCACCTTCAGAATACTTGTGGGCTTTTTGCTGTGCAAGTAAGGCTCATCTCTGTTTTCACACCCCCTGGCTCCCTGCCAGGGTGGGTCAGTGGGAGGAGTACACAGGATAACCAGAGGAACAAGGACAGACTGGAGTAAGCACACACACCTCTCCATACAGGCAGCCCAAGGCTCTAGAAAATTCCCTGAAAGCTTTTGAGGTCAGTGTGTTGCTGTTTCCTTACTCACTCCTCCCCCGATGCACACAAAAATATTGTTCCCATATGAAAGCATGAAGTGCAGATGCACAATGGAGAGCAATTTAAACAAATTTCTCTTCAGAAGGACTGTCCAAGGAAGAATGGTCTGATTCATGCAACTTAGCTATGACTAAAGCCACTGCTTCTGCTTTGAAAATGTGTTTAGGTGTTGGCAGCCATCTCAGATCTTTGTAGTGTGTCAGGAGGTTACAGATTTGAAGACCAAATTACATCTTTCAAACTCAATGCTATTCCACCAGCTGAGGGCCTTAACATTTGAACTCAGCAACACATGCTAGAAACATTTTAAAGAAAAAACTGATTTGTCAAAACCAAAGGTATTTCAGAGGTGCATTTGTTTCAGCAAAAGCAGAGAGATATTTCTTCCTGCCCCCTAACTCAAATTAAGTAGCAGTAGCTGAGTGATTACAGTACTCAAATTTACACAGGTTTAAGACCTGTCTGCTTTACAGAAAGCACCTGAATTCAAGTACTTGCCATGCTACGTGAATGCCCTGACAACCACCATACAGTTTGTTGGGGAGTGAGAAAAAATAGCAGAGTTCCTTTGTGGAAATAGGAGGAAGAAAAATAAAAGAAAAAATAAACCTAGTCTGCAATTTCATTCTGTAGCAGAATACATGTTTGAACCTCTGTGACACCAAGCTAGACCATGTGTCGTTCAGCAAGCCCCTCTAGCAGAAGTGCAACTTTCCCATTAATAGGGTATTCAATGAGAATTCAGCAAGGCTGAGACTGCCCCAAGGGGCTTATCAGTCAGCAGTAATATGCACAAAAGATCCCATCTTTACTAGACTACACCTACCAAACATGTTCAAGTAGTGTTTTCCAGAATGCAGCAAATTTTGTTTTTCTACTGTGATGCATGTTACTTCACAGTTACACACAGATGGTAGTTTGAACAGCATCTTTTCCCCAGAAAACCTTCACAGTGTCCCAAATTGCCTTTGACTACCTCCTCTGGAAAACAAACAACAGCCATCACTGTAATAAAGGTCTCTATTCCAAGAGAGCTGGACTTGCATCTGCTCATCTCCAGAGATCCTGCTAAATCACATTACTCCTTCCCCCACTCTCCTTCCAGAGTAGAGCTGATTGAAGAGCAAAAGAGAATTTCAAGGTGAATAAAAACCCTGTGTTAAGCATGAGGTTATACGCTTGGGTTGTGGTATCACAGCAGCCTTGGAAATGCCCATGAATCCCCAAAGCTTTGGTTTCAGCATTAAGAAACACTGGCCTGAACATTCATCTGGAAATGTGCACTGCACAGAATTTTTTTTATGTATAACTTTTCTTTTTCAAAAGGTTCACTTCTCCCTTCAGGTCGGGAGACTAAAAAAATGCCAAGAACATTGGATTCACTATTCGGGTCAGTCCACTAATACATCTCTTTCGGCACCCTGCCTGACAGATGAGTTGAGCCAGCACCAGCTGCTCCAGTGGTAAACATGAAACTCTGCAGTAGGCAGTTATGAAATAACCTTGGTAAGAGGAGTTTTCTTGCTAGCCTTATCCTAACCCCTATCATTTAATAGCTGGCTTACACCCAGAAGTACATAGCACCCAGAAGAATGAATATACCCCTTTTTTAAATTATCCTAACATAATTGGATGTTCTCATTTAGCCTTACATATTTCTACCACCGTCAATCATCCCATAAATCGAAATGCTAACTGCTTATTTACATGTCAGAGGCAGAATATTCACAATATTTAATAAATACTTGATGTTTATATTCCATCAGGCTTCCCAGTCCAAGTCTGACCATGCTTTACACATAGCAAGAGACAGCGTCTGCTCAAGCAGGAATATAAACCGTACAGTCTAAACTGCTGAGCAGCATTGCCCCTGTTGAGAAAAGAGGCAGATGAGTATTTTGGTCAAAGTTAGCTGTGAGGTCTGTAACAGAGCAAGGAACTGCAGCAAGATCAGTGTTTCACACATTACCTGGACCGACATTTTTGCACACTTCTGTGGCTGGCTCACCGTGGTCTTTTGGACCATGGAGGAAACCAGTTTCACAGCCTGGGGACAGCTGGTCCATGCAAGAGCCTCCCCACACAGTGCAGTAACCTCAAGGCAGACATGCAGGGAAAATTAGGGTACCTTTATGGATGACTGGCAAAGCAAACATCGTTGAGGACACTAGGAATATTTTTCAGAAATGGTTCTGAAAAAAGCTGGTCACAAAACGAATCAGACATATCCAATATATCAAGAATTTCCTAGAGATATACATACGCACATGTATATAAATATATCTGTATCTGTGGGTCTACTATAAGGATTTATATGCCCTGGCTTTCTCAACCAGGTGAAAATTGTCCAAGCAAAACCACATGATGTTTTTCTCTGCTGTCATGTACATGTTAATGTTGATGAAAAATTTTCACTGCTTTCCTCCTTCTTAGAAAAGAGTTAGGACAACAGTATTTCTCTTGCCTGGGGAAACACACTGTCAATTATCTTCCATTTATCTGCAAAATTCATAACAAACACTTTTAGTGGTTTTTGAGCAAAAGCTAGCTTTTTTTTATTTAATCTGTCTTTCATTCCTTCTTCAAAGCAGAGGTTAAAAAAAAAACAACAACTATTTTCACTTTCTTTCCAAAACAGGTAAGATTTTTCCTTTGCTGCCTTGGTGCTCCCCCACTCCATTTAGCACTTGTTTCCACTGCTGGCAAGAGTCATCTTTCAGCAGAGCCACTTTTCCTGGTTTACATGGAAAGTATATACAAAGGCAACAAGCACCGATAAGAATAGTTAGGACTAGAAAGGAACCATCAGCAATAGAGCAATTATATTACAGCAACATAACGGGGAGCAATAACATCTGGCCCCTTCACTGTATTGCAGCTTTACTTATGCACCAGAATGACATGCTCCCTGGGACAGGGTCTTATAATAAAAAAGTCAAGGAAATAAAACTGTGAAGTACATTCTGATCTTAAGTGGTCAGTGTATCCAGAGTAAGAAATTTGGTATCATTTTTGTGCAAAATACACTTCCAAAGGATTCATTCAGATCTCCTAAATGCCTTGTTATTTCACCTGGACTAAACAGAGAAGCTAACACCTTTGAACATCCTAATCCAAGTCTTCTTACCCTTAATACAAAAGGTTGAGCTGGGATCATGGTAAAACCTGGAAAGTACAGGGAAGGTCCAGCTACAGCATGTTCAATTCACCTTTCTAAGTAAACAGGCCTTAAGACTTTTGTTATCTTCAAATCTTTGTTTGAGAGTTTAGCTTCACTTGCTACAGCTTCCCATCCTTTCAGAGAGCCCAAATTTTATCCAAATTTGAGCCTGCACAGAAACCAAGAGAAATGTGACTGGGGCGGGGGGAGCAGAGTAGAAGGGGGGAAGACAGAAACAAGTTTTCTCCAGGATCTGAACACACAAACTGAAACAAAAGAGCCTGTGAGGTGACATCATCACCTTTCCCACAGCTCTAAAAACTACATCACGTCCCAGAGGCAGAAGAGCAATGTAGCCGCTCTTAACAGCTCAAACATACTTGCAGATGCTGAATCAGTTGAAACTCTTCATGATCATAATATAGCAAACATCATGCTCACTCCTATCAAAACTGGAAGACTGCGACTTGAAAGGAAAAGTCTTCCTTGCATCTTCAAGGCACAGAAAGAAAGAATTTCAGGGTGGCTGTACAATTTTTTTCAAGTCTCCCACCGCCCTGGTATCTCACTGAACAAGAGATGTTTTCCCTTTAATCTGCAATGCCACCTTGTGGCTGTAAACAATAAGAACATCTAAAAGACATCAACCTTTAAAACAAAATTCTAGGTCACTTTGACCAGAGATAGAAGTGCCACATACGTAGGAGAAATGCTTCATGCAGGAGGACAAGTCATCTGTGGACACCTGCATTTTCTTGAAGTTAGTGTTTGATTTGTATGGACTTCAGTGATCCAAATTCATAGTGGCATATGGTCAAGAAGATTATACAGGTCCAATGAAGGCTAATTTCATTGCTGCTTCTCCCTACATACTGTCAGGAGGCAGGAGGATAGACAGTCTCCTTGGAAGAGGGATGCAGATTTTCTTCAGATCCCTTGTCTCACTTCCTATAATTCTTTCACATAAGACCTTCAGAGAAGCAGCAGCAGTAGCTGAAGCACACAGCCAAACTGTGCAGCCAATGCATTATCTGTGTTCCCAACTGTCGTGGTTTAACACCAGCGAGCAACTAACACCATGCAGCCACTCACCCCTTGCCCCCCCCAAGTGGGATGGGGGAGAAAATCAGGAACAAAAAGTAAAACTCGTGGGTTGAGATAAGAACAGTTTAATAGAACAGAAAAGAAGAAAGTAATTATAATGATAACAA
>JANZLQ010000055.1:11126041-11142737 GCA_026212715.1 Elanus axillaris | reverse complement strand
GCTGCCCTGGCTGTGTTCCCTCCCAACTTCTTGTGCCCCTCCAGCCTTCTCGCTGGCTGGGCATGAGAAGCTGAAAATTCCTTGACTTAGTCTAAACACCACCCAGCAGCAACCAAAAACATCAGAGTGTTATCAACATTCTTCTCATACCGCACTCAAAACATAGCACTGTACCAGCTACTAGGAAGACACTTAACTCTATCCCAGCTGAAACCAGGACACCAACCCATAGCACTGATGTTTGCTGAAAGTACACAACAGTTGTTTGAACACCTTGGGTATGTGCAGATACCGCTTTCCAACTTCCCCATTAGGCACTTCTTGCAACAGTGGGGCTACTTCCCACCAAGGATTTACAACCCCTTTCAAGAACAGCAGTCACAATGACTTCCCCAAGCAAGGTAGAACCACCTGCCTGACAAAGCCTGGTGCTGAGAGAAGATATCCCATCTGCAAAAGAAGCAGTTACAGCCATAGGTTTTAGCTGTATGTTCCCAAAAGCCCCAGCTCCAGTCCTTCCCAACCTTCCTGGGGGTAGGCTGTGCCAACAGCCCAGTTGGACCCTTCCTTCCTCCCTTGCCTCTCAAGACAGGCTCATTCTTTAGGAACATGTGCTTTCCTTCTCTGGTAGCTCCTTTAATCCAAGACTGAGTGAAACATCCACAATCTTTACCTTCTTGTGTTATGCTGTGAGATGCACCGAGGTGCCTCTGGACTGGAAGATCTGGCTTGATTCAAGTTGGACACAGTTAACCTGTCGCAGGGTCCAGTATCTAAAAACTTAGTACAACTCAGCAGTTTTCTTCTGAAGGCCTCAAAGATATATTTTGAAATAATTTAGCATGTCTCAAAGTCGCCCTTTGAGCAGACAAGTATTCTTCCCATCTCACAGCTGGCAGGCCAAGGCACACAAATACTAAACCCTTCTGGGTAGGGAGTAGCTGCCCTGCTATGCACAAAAATTATTGTATTTTTAAGCTTTAAAATACGATTCTCTCAGGCAAATTAGGAGCAGCTGTCCCTCCCTGGGACAAGCTGGCTTCTCACAAATATTTAGCATTTATAATACTCTTGTCCTTGGCCACTGGGCCTGGTTTGCAATTAGGTCTGATTTTAAGACTGAATAACCAGTCTATCACTCTGGGTTGCTGGGGTATGAGGCATAGAACAAGGCTAAATTCAGCAACAGTGCAAGTCAGGGCATTTGCAGAAGCTAGATGAAGGAGCTCTCACCTCCATGTCACCCCACATCCCTAACCCAACAGTGGTTTCATTCCCTACTCCTTGCATCCTGGAGATCTGTTTGCACCTGGGAAGAAGCTAGTACAGGCTACTTATTTTAACACACATATATCTACTTTACCAAGGTGCCTTTCTTCATTCATTCTCAGCAAGGCAAACACAAATCACCTAGAGAGGGGGTTGCTCTCTCCTTGGGGAGTGTTCAGCACGTCACGTATTAGATTGAGTATGAAGAAATCTCCATTCATGGTTCTGCTGGAAACTCCATAGAGCCAATAGACTTCTTTTAAGTGACAGGACTGAATACTGGCCGAGATTTATCCTGCCTTCCTTTATACACTTACTGAAGCCCTTAAGTAGAAAGTCCAGGAGGGAAAGACTAGGGTAAGCCTTCTAGATCCCTACTCTAATCAATAGACAACAGCCCTCCTGAAAGTAATTAAGATCTTAGATGGACTAAGACAATGTTTCTGTAACTTACTTATGATGTCACTGAGATGCTGCCAAAGACATAACTGAAATCTGAATACATAAATCTGCTGCTTCTTCTCTGTCCACAAGACCTATTGCCATGCCACACAAGTTAGACAGCTTTGATGAGATTTTTGGCATATTATTCTTACCCCTGTTACCTTGTAGGTGTTTAAAAAAAAAATTGTTGGATTACTTGTTCATGTACTTTCCCAGAAATCAACTTTAAGCTACCCAACTCCTCCTCTTCCTTCTTTTTTAAGGATATTCTCTGTGCTAGTCTTTTCACAGGCTTCTGATCCTCTCCTTTGCAAGTTAACCCCACTTGCAGTACTGAAATATTTTTTTTAAGTATTCTAAAATTAAATTCATAAATCCAACCTATTTGAAAAGGCCTAAATTATCCAGGTTGGCCCTAACCCATTTTCACATATCTAGGTTGGGACCTTACTGCTTTATAACTAGTCCTAATTACAGAAATCATCTAATTAGTGTTGAACTTCATCTGAAGAAAAGACATTAAACAATTATCTTCAGTGCTGAAATGCTGATAGCTTTCTTTCCCTATTGTATAGCAGAACAGCCTCTTGTAACAGTGATACAGAATGATATATAGTTTCTGCCAATGGCTCTTAAACGTATCTTTATTTAGATCTTTGGCCTTTCTGATTTTGTCTATGCTCCTGCTACACTTCTGCTCTTGTTCTGGGAGCCTGACCTAGTTTCCTCTTACTGCATGTTTCTTTCTTGCATTTGAGGTCAATGATGAGCTCACGATTAAACCAATTTAGTCCCCTACTATACTTTCTGAATGGGATAGCTTGAACTTGTGGCCTTAAGAGTCCCTCAGGGTCTGCCAGCTTTCCTTAAGTCACTTTTCCCTTAGCTCACCCTCTCAGGAAATCTTTTCTCCCAGTTCTTAAAGTCTGTTCCAGTTACCTTGCTTTTGTTAAAGCTATTTTTTTAGTTTTGCTGGGATTTTTCACCACATAAGATACACCGATTTTGCCTTTACAGTCTTTGTAAAGACACATAATCAACCTATTAATAAACATTTATTTAAATATACATGCTCAATAAAATGCAGCAAGTAGGAGGAGTAGAAAAATAGTGGTAAGCAGCAGTAAGAACAGATTCTGTGAACATGCAAGTACTTTAGGCTTACCAATATATCGTACTGTACAAAACCAGTATTTGCCAAAGCCATTTGTTAGGCAGCACACATTGAACAGATAGCTTCAAATTGACAATGTGTACTGTGTTGGCCAGAGGAGATACCTAGCCAGACAAGCAATCATTCATACCTCTAACTCAAGCAGTGCTATTTTGAACACTGGTATTTGAAGCAAACTGTGCAAGCACAGAGGAGAAAAAAAATCTTAAATAATTGATCTAATTAATCAATTTACCAATACTACTCTCGCTGAACATCTTAACAACTGGAGGTACAGTGAATTTTAACAATGCATGCGGTGCATATTTGCTCACCTTCTGAATACAATGGAAGCATAGATCCCCATGCAGAGCAATGAAAAAAGCCAAAAGCATGAATAAAATGAATCTGTATGATATTCTCACACCAAGAACTGAAAATAGTGCATGGTCTTTCTTGAACTATTCTGCATCAATTAAAAACTGAAACATGAGAATCCACACTACTGTTCTAGTTTGAAGGCTTATTTCACTTGCCCTACTGTAACACAAATAATCTCACTAGCTATAATGTAATCAGCAATCACACATGTTACCTGGAACCTGCCATAAAGCTGCAAAGAAAAAAAAGCTGGGTAAATTTTAGCTAACAAGTTAAAGACTTCTGTGGTCCCAAAGTGTCCCCTTCTGCCCCACTGATACTCTAATCTGCGGTTACCCAGGCATTCACCCCTTCTGGTGCTGAAGAAACCTGCCTCTCCAAGAAAGCAACAGATCACCTCTTTAAGAATTAAAAAGCAGTAAGATACTTAGCTCTTTCTCATTTACCATGATTTTATGCCCGTCATGAGTTAAGTTCCTGTTTTCTGAGCCTCTGAATTAGAAGATGGTAACAATCCTTTCTTCCTCTACCTCCTACTCTTCACTCCTCCCCTTATGACTTTAACAAGTGAGCTGATTGCCCTATAACTCAAACTCCACAAACAGAAAATATCACTTTTAACTGCTACTTTCATTATTTCCCTGCTCTCCAAAAGAGCACCCTCATACCTTACTCCTGATCATCTTTACCTCCTGTCACATTACTCATGTCCTCTTTTTCCTTAGGGACAGGGGTACCCAGTTACTTGCCCCAGGTTTGGTGGAACCCTGAATGAGGATCCAACTTTACAATTTAGGAAGCCTGTGTCAACACCACCAAACTGGAATAATTCCCATCTTCTTACAATATACTTCAATGGCTTCATTCAGGGGGGAAATATCACAGAAGCAGTAAGAGCAACTGTTTTTTCTCACCTATTCTGTGATTAAGCGTGGGTGCCAAATTCTGGACAAACAAAAAAGTTCTTTGGATAAAGAAAAATGGAGAGTCACTCGAGTTGGCTGAATTACAGATGTTGTCAATGGAGCATCAAAAATGTTCATCTGCAGATATATACAAAAGTCTTTGTACTTTACAGTCACTGAACATCCTTTAGGCTCCCCAAAGAGCTCAAGATGAGATCAACAAAAAAATGCCATTCCAGCAAATAAGTGTATATATTTTTCCCCAATGTGGTTTTTTAAGTGCTGGATCAAGCTTGTAAACTCTCTCATGCCGAGTACTCTTATTTATGCAAAGTTTGATTGGTCTCAGCCTCCCAGAGACACCTGAAGTGGATGCTGAGATAAGACAGCCTTGGCATCCCCCTGCATCCCTTACAGCAAAACAAGGAGCAAAATGAAGCATTAATTTTGAAACCTTCAGGAGAATAAAGCAAAATAGATTCACTTGTCAGTAATGTCCGTACTGATTAATATAAATGCACGTGGTAGCCAATATCAGAGTGTACTATGTGGATTTATTT
This sequence comes from Elanus axillaris, assembly GCA_026212715.1. NCBI lineage: Eukaryota > Metazoa > Chordata > Aves > Accipitriformes > Accipitridae > Elanus > Elanus axillaris. Next base: position 11,138,025 of record JANZLQ010000055.1, on the reverse strand, counting down.
ACATAATTATTTGAGAACTCACCCTCCCCTCCTTGACTTTGATGCTTGGTACATACTTATTTACACAACACTGCACTGCCAAACAAGCCAAATGTTTTCCAGAAAGACATCAGAAGAATTACAATTGTTTGAGCAGCAGTTATTTCAGGATGATAAAAAACAAACTCAACTCAAATCCATTTAGCAACTGAAGCGCTTTCCTCAGATCACAAACAATGCTGCTGTCCTTGCATGGTCACTGACCTTGAGTGGCTCTGAAGTCACCAATGCAGCTTCAGAAAGAGCTGTCATAGGTATAATTCAGCAGAAGACTGCTGCATTCAGCAATGTGGGAGCAAGTTAGGGACAAAGCCATAATGCCCACAGGTGTTAGGGATAGGGAAGAAATGTGGTTCCTCATATTGCAGGGAATTAAGATATTAAAGTCAAGCAGCTTGTATGAACCTGTATCCACCACAGCTGATCTGCAGATCTTCTAGACCCAGCCAGGTGCACCAAAGCCTAATTTCCATCAGTGCCCAGATAGCTACAAGGCACCAGTGGGCTCCCGTTACTCCAACAGACATCACTGCTTATTTTTGGTTCTCAACACCTTAGCAAGTCAGACCACAAGTATCACCTGCTAATGAGGGGATATGCTGTATATTGTCCTTTATGCATCCTCTAGTGCTACTCCACCTAATTTGCACATCTTCACAGCACAGACCCTGACAGGATGGTAGAAGAACACTTACTCCGATGGGTCATGACACCACCTTCAAAGCATGTCATGCCTTAAGCCCATCTTTGCCCAACATAAATGCAATGGTGCAGCTCACAGAGCTTAGCTCTGACCGTGTGAGCACAACCCTGTCACATTCCTGTCATGACACAGTGAGAGGTGCAACTAGCCAGTGTTCACATGATATTTCATTATTTTTGTAACATTTCTTATTAGTTTGCTGAAATTATCCCCCCCCCCAAAAGGAAAATGCCAAAACCAAACAAAAACCCTCTCACAAGTTAAATCAAATATGGGGAAAAAAGTTCATTAAACTTTCCATTAGTTCCAAAGGTATCAGTTGGAGTTTTTGGCAGGGGAGACTCTGGTTTTATGTTCATCTGGACACAACATGGGTTTTTTCCAGATCCTAACTGATCACTAGAGTTACTCAGCACACAAACAATGCCTGTTGTTTTGCAGCTGATTTCTCAACCTATTATGTGTATTCCTGTTTACAAACAGTGGCTGCAGCATGCAGAAAATCTGCAGAGAACTTGACTGCACCCACTTAACTCTTATGCCTGCCTGCATGTAGGCAATCCCGAAGTAATCTTCTGTGTTCACACTGAGCATCTGGAGCAGAAGCAAAAACTGAACCCAGAATACCCAAAATTGGTGTTCCCCAAATAGCATTGGATTTGTGTGTGGGGTAAATGGTGGAAGGAGCTAAGAGGAGTAGGGGAGGTAACATTGCAATGCTTTTAATAATTATAACAATTGTCATAATAACCGGAGATAGTGGCACATGCTTTAAACATGTTACTCAGTTTATATTCTGGAGCATATGCATAACTCCTGATGTGATCCTTTGGGGAAAAGGCAACCAAGTAGGAGATGTCAAGAAATTCAGCCTACAGCTACAGACATCAAGAAGCAGGAAACAGTTGAATGTATTTGCATGGGCTTGATATTTTGGTTTGCACAGAATCACGGGCCCCGAGTTTTATCTTCAGCTAAAACATGAACAGAAGTGCTCAAAAGCTGAGTGTGAAAAATCAGCCAGAATCATCAAGTTTTGCCTGGCTCAGGAGAGGGATCAGATTCATGTAAAATTATAGTTCAAATTGGTTTCTACCCAAGATCATAAATTCACCTAGGTTTGCCAATAGGATTCTGACTGTCAGCAAATCCTTTCTTTTGGCAATGCTGGGTAATTTCAAGAGCTTCACAGCAAAACTCTGAATGTTTGCCTGAGCCATTGGTCTTTGTGGGAAGAGAAGGGGGTAAGGGCCAAGGACACCTCTGAGAACAATGTAACACCCCAATAACCTACCCAAACTGGGAGTACCATGGCAGGGAGAAGGTCTCTGGGGCATTTTTTTCCTTCCAATTGGCAGAAGCTTTGGAACATGCACTCCTGCAAGACAGGGCACAATCTGGGGACCACGTAGCCCTCCAGCATTTATACTGGGGCTTCTCCTATCTCTGCTTCACCACTGGCATCTCACCTCAGCAAGTTATACAGGTAAATCAGCACCTGATTCCCAGCAGAACTAGACCGCCACTTTTTTAACCCCTCTGAGGTCTTGTGGGTATAAATACCATCCCCTAAACCTCACCTAGTGACCTTCATCCTCAGTTAGAAAAATACATCCTCTACCACCACTCCAACACAGACCTGATGCCTTTAGCCAGTGACACGAGCCAGTCCCTCAGCAAGGGCAACACAGACTGGGCTACTGGGGGTAAAACAGTATTTTGAAGTGAAGGCATGATTAAACAAAAATCACTTCTCAGAGCTGCAGGGACTTACTATTTTGCCTGCAGCATATGGTGGCTCAAGGAAGCAGCATTCACAGTAGTATTCTTTCCTGGTAAGTAGAAAGGGCCCTCTCATATTTCCACTTCTTTCTGCAGTTGAATACATGGAGGCTGAGGCTGTGACCATGACCTCAGCTGTCTTACAATGTTCCCCCCCCCTCAGGGAAGCCCCACACTTACCATTTAAGCAAGTATTAAGTCTGCACGCAGCTCTGTGCATTGAGAAAAATCCCTGTACACATTTCTCCTCTTCCACCCAATGCAAAACAAGGATTGATTTTGCTCCAAGCAAGAGGGAGCATTTGGAATATAATGAAGTTGGAAAGGGTGGAGTGGGAGTACAAAGAGATGAGTCCAAGCTCAGCATGACAAATGGTATACAGGACCACTTGGTTTTATTATACACTATCAAATATCCGTAACTTAAACAGCAGAGCTAATAAGCATGCCAATGTATATATTTACATTGCCTGAAATGTGCACAACCCTGTACAAAAATTAGAGTGCAATTGTTATGATCAAGCCATTAGAGAAAACAAAATCAATCCAAAGCATAGACCAGCTTTGCTAACAAGCTCCCTGCTTTGCTGGCTCCCCTTTCCTCAGAAACTTTTCAGCAGAGAAAGCTTTTCTGACCTCAGAATGAAGGAACTTCCACAGGAAGCCTTAAGATCTAATTGTAATGGCACTTCATCTAGCTAAAATGCAAATAAAATAGCAGTCGTGAGAAATACAGATCATGAACCAGCATCAGGGGTAAGAGGGAAGTTAATTCCTCTTGTATTGATATAAAGGTAGACTAGACTTTCTGGAGTACTTTTGGCAGTCGGCATGCCATATCCACCTCCTCTTGGTAACCTGACGTGATTTCTCTCTTGCTCTTAGCTCAGGGCAGAAAAGGTTTTCAGGATTTTGAAGATTCTCCTTCTCCTCCCACCCCCATGCCCAAACCAGACAAAAAAAATTTTAAAATTGCAGAAAGTTCATATGGAGCAAAAAGCTAATGAGGAAAGGAAGAAAAAACAGTTTGGGTAAAGTGGAATGCTTTTCTTTTAAATTTTAAAGATAGCCTGGTTTGCTTTAGATTGCTTTTACTTGATGTTTCTTGCTCTAAATTTAGCTTAATTTCAGCTATTATATAATTTAGAATTCTTTGTTGTTGGATAAAAGAATACCTATAAAAACAGAGCTTTTCTCATGAGAAATTTGGAATAATCCAGATTATTCCTGTCCATGAAGATATTAATGTTCTTACTGAAATTTTTCCAAACCAGTTCTGCCTCTTCATGCAGAGGGAGAGCTCTTCACGAGTTTCAGATGCTCAGTTTTGCAGCCTACATGACCTTTCAGTTCTTGCAGGTTTTTATTTGCACCAGGTTATTCAAATAGTGTAAACAAGCAGCCTATCAATGAAACACTCTTTAAAGGATTTTAGGGGACTGCAGGTTTTGCAGGCTCACCTGCAGGACTGGAGATCTTCACTAGACAGTCAGGGAAGTTAAAGACAGCCAGCACTTCCTTTGACAATACTGATTCCTCCTATTTCTCTGTCTTGTGAGGATGACAACCAGCTTTGCTGTAGGACATTGCCAGGCTGTCTGTCTCCTAACACAAGGATGCCTCAGCCTCCACACAACAGAACATGCTCTGTGCTTGACAGAATAGTACACTGCAGTAGCACAGGGGACAGGAACAACATGCAAGGGCAGACGGAGAAGAATGAGTAATTTTAAAAGTAACCATCTCTTAGGCCAGCAAAGAAAACCTTTTCTGGACTCAGAAAATTGTTTAAATGAAGAGCTGAGTACTTGACAAAGAGACCTTAGGAGATGGAGATATGCCCCTGTCTGATGACAACTTGAACAGTATGATTGAAGACAGATCTGGACAGATTCTTGGCAGACAGAAATGGGCATTCACTAATTTACATCTCCTGAGGATCTACTTCTCCTCTACTATTATGTCAGCTAGGGTATAAATAAATGTAACGTAAAGAATAAATTTGCATGGCATTTTTTATCCAGAAAGACCCCAACAGAACACATTTAGCACTTTGTCTGCCATCAAAATGTAGTCACCAAAAAGGTCAAGTACAGCAGCTCCTCAGGTACAGTAAAACAGATTGAGTTTATCTTATCCAATGGAAATTGCACAAAGGAGGCATGGTACAAATAAAGTTTATGCCTTCTAGAATTTAGCCAGTACACTGGTACTAAGTCTTCGACATTTATAAATACCTTTTTGCAATCCAGAGGTAGAATTTTGATTTTACAGATTTCTAAGGTAACTCCAGCTGTCAGATCTCTCCTGGATAATAGTATGATGTGCTGTTGATAGACCATCAAACCATGAATGAAGACTGTCTTGCTATTCAGTAACTCCTGCTCCCATCATCAGGTCCATAGTTCATTCCACAAACATCTCCTATCCAAGTTCTTTGTTGGCCATGATTCAGGCTTACGTGCAAGCTAGGAAAAACAACACACATTTTCTTCTGGCTATATACATATGCCGGCAGATGTTTGAGCTGAGATTTTCAAGATGCATAAGGTCTTTTGGGTGTGTAATCTCTCATGTAAAAATCCCTAGCTTCCTAAAGCAAGCTTTTGAGCCCTGGAATCACATACTGTCCAAAAAGAGGCATCCAATGCATTTTAAGGACAAGGTGTTTTTGTCAGAAACACTAAATTATCTTTTCACAGCAGTGAATTACTAAAACTGTGATTGAGCAGTTCCTGAAATGGAACAGAAGACTGACCTCTACAATGCCTCTGACTAATGTGAATTCAGGCCAACAAGGTCAACTAAGAATCATTTGCACCCTTTGCATTCTCAGCTCATTAGGAAACACTACTTGAAAGAACCCTACAATGTGTCAGTGAAGGGTATAGGAATTCAGGGGAAAAAAAAGAATATTAGATAATTTCATCTGACCATTATCCTCAGTAAGTGCAATTACTAGAAAAGGGAATTTGCTGCCTGCTGACATGTACTGTTCCTTTCCACTTAACATTAACATATCCATTGCTTTTATTAGGCAAATAACCAGAGACTTAATTCAAAATTGGAACCCCATTTTGTTAGGTATTACAAATACAGATATCTGGATGTCCATAATGGTCTAGCAATTCAGAGATGCATTGAGAAGCACTCCAGGACAGTCAGCCCCCTTAGCAGTATTTTCTACCAGTCACTTAAAACACAGCTTTGGTTCCACAGGCTCATTTTGGTTAACTTCATGGGTCATTTCCATCTATTCCCCAAGTTTATCTAACTAGCTATTGTCCCTCTTTCTGATAAATCAACATTAAACCATAATAATTATTTGTAATAACAATGACCAGGAGAAGTACAAAGAAATTATGTAGAAACACTAATGTGCAAAGTAAAGAAGAGTTGAGGCTTATATTTCTGCAGAGAGAAAAACAGTTAGTGTCTGAAAACCAGTTAAAATTGTATTTTCAGCAGATTCATAAATGTAAGCAACACTTGTTTGACGTGCATGCATGACATGTTTGACTCACATTTTTTGGCATTTCTTGTGGATTTTTCACAAATTTAAAGGTGACAACTAAATTAGCCATTAAGCCATCCATTCTGAGCAGCTACCATTTATCTCATGCCCCAGAGATGTCCACAAAGAATTTCTTGAGAGCTAGGTTAGGGCAGAAAGAAAATGTACAGATATAACCTCAGTGCAGAAATCATTAGGTAACTGTAGTAGTTTGAAAATTTAACTTTCTTACAAGTTTCTCACAAGTATCTTGAAGTCTAGTATGGCAAGAGCCTTACTGCAAGATATATAACCCTTCAAGATACTGCAGATATGGTTTCCTAAATTATATTTTCACATCAATCTGAGTCCTACTAGTGATACACCTAACTCAAAAGAACAGGCACTAACAGCCTACACTTTCATCCAGCCTAGCCCTCATTATAGCTTTTTAGCTATAAAGTACTTAGAGTTAAGTTTTAATAAATGTTTAATTAATGCTTAAAATTAAGCTAAAACATCTATTCAACAGCTCTTAGCTGCTATTAATATTCATACCAGAGCTCCATGATTAATGCATACAGGCTTTTTATGACCTTTAATTCAAATTCTGAATCACTGTTTGATTTGGCCATTGTTAACATACTTTTTTGTTGGCTACTCAGATTGTTTTACAGTTTTGAAAGCATTTGAGAAACACTGGTTCTCTGTGAAGAACAACTCTATTTAATTAGCCCTCTTTAAAGAATGTAGTCAGCTTAAATTCTGAAGTCTCTGAAAGGCAACAAGGGACAATGATTGTTATGGCATAACATTTCTTTTGCCCAAGTGCTAGAAATCAATCAGATCAGGATTTTCATGGTGCAAAGTGCTTTATAAATACATCAGAAATGAAAGTCCACATTGCAAAGAACACATCATCTGAAAAGAAGACACATACATAAAGTCTGCTGAGGTTGGTCTTGGCAGAGGCAAAGGACCAGTAATAGATTTTACTCCAACCAGAAAGAGTACACTAGAACAGACACTAGTTTATAAATATACTGATACCTTAAATTGTATTGCTATCATACCAGCAACTGGACAGTTTATGGAGAATAAATGAAACTGCCTTTCTTCAAGAAAGAAGAATAACCTAGCAATCATATTCCACACTTATTACATTACTTATGATTGAAGAACAGCAAAGAATACATTGGGTTAGCCAGTACAGCATGTGCATGATCAATATATTGAGTGTTATGTATTCAGTGTACAAGTGAATATATGGATATATAATTGTGCATAAATAGTGGTTCCTTATAGATGCATATGCCTCTTTGGCCACAAGTGCTATACAGCCCCTCTTCAAAGCTTCCCCTGGAGAATGACCTTTTATTCAAATGCTGTACATGTCTCACTGATGCTAGCCGTAGTACAGCCACATGCCACCACCCACAAACTCTGTGTTTTCCCTGGCTAGGACCTGTCTGAGCTGAATTCCAAAGACCTCTGAAGGAAGAACTCCCCTGGACACTCATGCAGCTGAGAGCAATCCCCTGATAAACTCTGTGAACCACAGAGGAGTGTTGCACTATCAGCACAGCAGTGATGCTGTGAACAGCCCTCCCCTCAAGCTACTTCATGCATATGCTGTTGGGTGAGGTCAAGAAAAGAGAAACTCTTAGTGACCCCATGAGAGGCAGAAGTTAACAGCCATGACAGGTAGCCTAAGGACACACAGACTAGATTACTCCTCACCAGCATACTCCCACTCAACCCTTACTTACATAAGGGCACAAAGCATTTGCCACTCCTGGGGACCATGCACCAGACCTGCCAACACATAGATGCACACACTAAACATATCTCAATGGAAAAAGGAGAGCTGGTTTTGGTATTATGGACACAATTTGTAAATTTAAACAGGACTCCTGATACCCCAAGATTTGTTCCTGAGCAGAAGGGATTTAATTTGTGGAGCTAGTACAGTCCATGCTACAGAAGATTAGTGGAACTGACTTCACAACGATCACTTTTGGTTTTTTGATCCTTGCTTCTTTATACCACATTACAACCCTCCTAGTTATCAAAGGAAATAAGTAAGTAATCCTTTCCAAATAGTTGGGGGTTTTTTTGCAAGAGAATGCAGATGTCAGTATCTTTATGAAAAATCAGTTACTGAAACACAAAGCAGTGCACTTGTAGGAACAGCGTTAGGAGGAACTGTGAGAAATTACGTCATCACATTGCTCTTTGGTGTTGGGTAGATCCAAGTTCCCCTCCCAATTTTTGTTTCAGTGCTAAGCACTTTAAGACTCTCACATTAGATGGAAACAATACTCAGCATACTGTAGTCTAGATTCCCATCTGGGACTTAATGATATTGTAATAATCATCTTAATACTGAGCGATGTTATAACACAGAAATTCAGCACTATGGATCTTTCCCCATCCCTTGAGGTAACCAGGCTTACAGATGAGAGAAACATGGGAATTCAACTCTTCAAACTTCATGTGTCTCATTAAAGTAGTAATTTATAGTCTCTCATTAGAGAAAGTGATTTTGGTTTAAATTGTTGTGCATGAGAAAAGCCAACTATGAGCAAGGGAATTATCGAAGGTTACGCTTGCTCCTTTATCCACCAACTCCAAGTGGGATTAAATTGCCTTGATACAGATTCAAATTTAATTTCAGAACAATGCATAATATTTCTCTGTGCATTATCAATCTGAAGAAAATAAATTATAATAAGCAGAAAGGATATAAAAATATGATATCAGATATGACTTGTCTCCACTTCAGCTGAATGACTTTATTGTTAGTCCAAAAAAAAAGAAGAAAAAAAAAAAAAGAATTGAGTCATTTCTCTATCCACTGAACTTCTGACTGATACATTTCAGTTGCTGATGCAAATGGATGGAGCTCTGGGTGAGTCTATCTGTCTCCCTTCTTGGAAAATTTTGAGGTTTTGATCAGGACTACAATGACACCAAGTTTGCAGGTGCTATTTTTTCAATCATTAAGTCAAATATTCCCTCCATAGCCATAAATCTGACCAGATTTCATTCTGTGAAAGAGCTGACTTGATGAGTTTAGCATGTGATTGGTACTTTCCACCGCTACAAAAAAAATTTTTAAAAAGTATTGCCACTCTAAGTATACTATCTGTTTACTACCATTGAAGAGAATAATAATACTTCTTCACGTTTAGGAATATTCATATCATTCTTTCCCAGCTTTTGTTCAGGCTTGGACTTAACTCATGACACAGTTCAGCAGCCTCTAAGAACTGCTACTAAAACAATTTACATTTTAAATTACCCTGCTTGAAGTATCTACCGTGTGACCCTGGTCCTGCTTCCTCAAGTTAAAAATGACACTGGAGATTGATTTTGCATGGTACTTTTTAGTTCATTTGAGGACAGGATTTATTCCTGTGCAGCCATCTACCACAAACACCTTTGCTCCTTAAACTACCTGAGTAAAACTTGTCTATCCCAAAGAAAATGCAACTCCATTACTGTTCTCTGCTAAAGGGTATTAGTTTAAGCCAAGTAATTCATGCTTTTAGTTTTCCTTTCACAGTTATAGCTTCAAGCTTTCGGACATAGTTTCAATTTCTACTAACAGGTAAAATTGTGTCCATCACACATGTGGCTGTTTCAGAAAAAGAATTGCTGTAGGATTCAGTAAATTATGATGAATTTCTTTTGCCCAAGAGAAGCAATAATTTCACCAGACAATGTCTGTAACATGCTCTTGCCCACCCTCACAAACCATGTGCCATAGAAAAGTCAGTCAGTTATTACAGTGAAAGTCACCTCCTAAATTAGTACGCAATGACACAAAGTTTGGTACTGGATCCCACTATTCAAAAGCAGCACTCTCACATCACCTATGGATTTTTTATTCAGATTCTCACATCACTGATGGCTTTTTTTTACTCAGGCTGGAGTGCAAGGCTCAAAAAAAAAAAAAACCCCAAAACAATCAACCTAGCAATTTGCATCCTGCAAGGTAGGTGTAAACATCCCTGCTTGCAGGGTTGCACAACAATACTGTCCTCGTTGCTTGTATAACAGATTTCTGTTTATTTTTCAATAAACATACAGCATTCTCAGAAGAATGATAATTTTTAGCTCGCAGTACACTCAGGTTACTATAGGTTGTTGCAGAATGAAGTTTGTATCATACTAGAGACGGCTGAAATTACTTTTCAGTTTAAAAAAATTTCTTATGGGGAAAATACTTTTCCAAACACGGCCTTTTTATTTTGTGCAAAACTGTTGACACTATTGAATGCTTCCATTGGGAAGAGGAATTGCAGCTTCAACTGCTTAAAATGAAAGCACAAAACTTTGTAAAGGTTTCATGATGCTAATTTTGGACTATTTTGCTTTTACCTGCTTTGACTCCTCAATCTTCATTGCAAGTGCGACACACAGATCCACACAAAACCTGTGATCGCTGCTGAAAGATACTGAAGTATCTGCGGAAGTGGGTGTACAAGAGGTAAGAACTAACCTACAAGGACAGGCATGAACGTGTAGAAATGACAAGAATCTATGCCCAGCTCTCGCACACCTCTGAAGCAATTTAGTGGGTTAGGACAATGAAAGCTGTGGCTGTTACACAAGACAGAAATTACTGGGCGGCACATTGGAGCACCATATATGACAAATGCATATATTAAAAAGCAGCGATGTTTTGGTCTGCTTGCCGGAGTGAGCATGAGCTCAGTTCAACATCCCCTAGACTAAAGAGTTTCACATCACACGAGTCCTGTGCAGCTCTCGGCATGCAGTTCAGCACTCAAAATGGTTTGTTCAAGTTTTGGTGCATTTTACTAAAAGCGTGTGAAGAAAGAGCTACTGTCCTAATTGCTGGTCGGTCACAAAGGCCCAGGAGCACTGGAGAAACAAAGCAGCAGGAGTCAACTTCTCTTGCACATCAATGGATAACCAGCACACCCACCCGGCCTACTCCCTGCCCTTCCACGGGGCAACTGTTCATCAAAACTGGGCACAGCTCGCAAGGGGAATGCAAACATTTTAACTGCCAACACCCTCCAGGGCCACAAAACCAGAATGGGCTTAACAGGACAAGGCAAGGCTGACTTGTAGTCATCGGCCCCACTGTGCTGCGCCAGCTCCTGGGAGGCTTTGGCCCCTCGGCCCTTGTTCACATTTGAGCAAGATGCAGCAGCTCAGGCAACAGGGCAGGGCAAGCATACAGCTGGACAGCATACAAACCATCTTTCAGCCTCTTCCCAACAAAGCAGGAAACTGCCCCTTGAAGCTTTACCTCATATACCCCCTCGGAAAAATACCAGGTTTGGCATTAACAGTACCACATAATGTGAAGAGCAGCACGCAGGCAGGACTGCTTGCTTCCCGCAGCTCTGCGCTCAGCTCTGGGAGAATTTGCTGTGAACAGAACATCCAAAAGGAATAAACCCTCCTGGTGCTCAGAATAACTTTTCTCCCTCTTGCTGCTTTGTGCTCTCTTCCATCCTTTTTTACATAATCTATATTTCTGAAAGTATTTTTAATAAGAATACAGATTTCTAAAGAACCCAGTAAGCAACATTTTTTTTTCCCCCTAGGAACGCAGCAACTGCTGTACCAGCACCAACACAAAGGAGAACGCTTTTGAAATCCACCTGCCAGGTGACTCAGATCAGTATTACATTGACCATAAACACCGCAATTATGTCTTTGGGTTGAGCATTAGTGCTCACCTGAAAAGTCTGTGCATGGCAGGGATAGCGTGACTGCATTAGAAAGAAAAAAATCCACTTCTGCAGCTAGCTGCACTTAGGGGCCACAGAGCCATGAAAGTTTCATCTCCCTCTGGTCCCAGAGGAGAGGAACCACACATAGGAGCTCCGGGGTGGAACTTGCACTGTGCATCTGTAAATGAGCACCATGTTCAAACCTTCTGCTGCTCCAGGGGCATCCGCAGGAAACCAGAGCAAGTCGCAA
>JANZLQ010000055.1:11107241-11125941 GCA_026212715.1 Elanus axillaris | reverse complement strand
GGGGGCGGGGGGTTGGAATGTGCTGTTGCTGAGCTTCCAAGCTTATGAGATGGCTTCACAGCGTATAGAGGAATGCTGAAGAAATAAATTTTATCTTACAAGTCTAAGGCTTGACCCAAAGCTTAATAAGGTCAGTGGAAAACCTTCCAGTGATCTCTCTGAATTTTGATCTGTACACAATGCACTAGTCTCAACCAGCGTTGCTATCATTTATTTTTGCCATTACAACTTCATGTATATAATTAAAGTTATAGGTGTTGGGTCCCTATGACCTTCCTCCACTAAAATCCCAGGTTGTTTTGGCAGAAAAAACATGGCTTCCAGATTCTCAATGACTTTCTAATTGTAAGGAAAACAAAGAGTTGAAACTTTTACCCAGGATAAAAACAAGAAAACTTGGGGGGTGGGGAATAGACATTAGTCCTAAAAATCTCCATTCTGGTACAAAGAAAACAAAAAAAAAAATTCCAAAGAAAACAAAACGATACTTGTCTCTACTATTTGGCCAAGAAATTTGTTTGAATTAGTTCTCCTAAAGCATTTTTGTACTTTAACACTTCATACTATAGATATTGGCTCAATGCTTCAATACCAGAAAAAATAGACTAAAACACCTTTTAGCACATCATTAATCCTGATCAGAAATGGAAGAATTAGTCAAGTTGCTGGAGAAGACTCCAGTAAGCAAATTTAAAAACTTCACTCAGCCAAGATTTCAACCAAGCCACTTGGGTACCAACACAAAACACGCAGTACTTGTTTGGCTTAAAAATAAATAAGTATTTTTCTTTAGGAAAAAAAAAAATCAGATAAATAGATTTAGTATGAGCAAAATTAAACCCTAAAAGTGGAAAGACAGGAAATAGGAAATGGGTGGGAAGAGACAGATAATTCTATACAAACAAAAATATATGTGAAGTAGCCAGAAAAAGTTGCGAGCTTAGAGGAACAGAGGTCCAGATCCTCAGCAGAGATAAATCAGCCCAATTCCATCAAAATCAAGGGAGACACAGCTCTTTGCACCAGCTGCCAATCTCATCCACCAACCAAACTCTCAACCAACTTGTATTTTGGGTCCTACAAAAAATTTCCTCTTGGAATATAAAGGCTGTATTTATCCATTGGCCTTAGAAAGTATGCACAGCTGCGACATAAGTAACCCCTGCTCTGTTTTTAAATGTATGCAAACATAAAGCGAAGAAGAAAAATGACATTATTTTAATGTTAAGGATTTGGCTTGGGGCCATCAAAGCTAGGACATTCCAAGTTAAAGCTGAAACGACATCCTTAACCTTAACTCACCCCATTGTGCCTGGGTATTGCAGCTGCTGAAAGGGGAAAATCAGAGCGGTTACGGTCTGGCGTGTGAATGAGTGCTGAGGGACTCTTAAATCCATGCTTATTTGGCTGCCGCACACCACGCAATGGATCCACGTGCTAGCAATCCTTATGCAATCTTTGCTGTGAAAGGAAAAGAAATGTTCCTCGGGCTGCATTTGCACAGTGACGGGACTTCTGGAGAAAGTAAAAAGGCCACTTTTTTAATTAATGCAAGATCTTTAACTGTGTGTGCAGAGGGCTTGAGGAATAGCAATGATCTGAACTGCTAGCCCAGAGTACCCGCGATCAATGCATGGGTTGGAGAACCTCTGTGCAGCAAGTGATGCTGGGGAAGCAGCAGGTGAATCCTTCACTATTCAATTATTTTTCATTCAAGAACTTTTCAGTAGAGGGTGCTTCTGACAAAAAGGTTATGCTTAACAGATATTTTTTTTCAAAGTTTCAATACACCAAGCTCAAATTTCCTGACAGTCAAAACTGCTTTTTGTTTCCAAAAGGAAAAGTTAAACATTGGACACACTAAGGATTTGGTGGAACTGGATTTTTCTTTTTTATGCAGTTACTAGGTTGGGCATAGGTTCCTTCTTCTCCCCCCCCCCTTTTTTTTTCCTTACCCAGTTCATTTCTTCCTTCTTTCTCTACTCCTAAAATGGCAGAAATAAAGCTAGAGGAGAACAGAAAAGAGAAAGTAAGACTATAAGTAAACAAAGACTACCAACAAAGAAATCCTTCAAGTCCAAACTCAGTCAATGTATGTAAAACCAATTGTAAAAAACTCCTGTACATACACATCTGCATGCAAATAAATAGCAATACTTAAATATTTGTAGTTTAGCCCAATATTTGCTTGACTTAAACAACTGTGGCAAAGCTGATCAAGATAATCTTTCTATTTTTTTTTTAAAATAAGTCCAGATAGTCCTTGAGTTAAAATAAGTGGTGAATTGTCAGGTTCAAAGGCTACCAAGGTCTTCTCTAGCCCTGATTTTCTGCAGTTCTCTGACTGGCCAAAAGTACACACATGTCTATGGGTTTAGCACATCCAAAAAGCACTCAAGTTACTTGTTGTAGCTAAAATGAAAACTGCTACTGTGATATCTCCAGGAACTTGTTTCTGTATACGGCTTTGCCATTGTTTCAAGCAACTGACAGCATCCACCACCAGGTAGAACCCTTGGCCTCATTCTCTCTTTACCTTAAGACGTAAGAGAGATTACTTCTGAAAGATTGTTTTCCAACTCAGTGTTTTATCTTGCAGAAGAATGCACAATAAAAGGTATAAGCATTATTTTTATAGCACATATTGCTATATCTGAGCCTCTCTGCTCCACCAGGGATAGGAAAATAACCAACTTGGTACAATGAACTCTTCATATTTCTCTACTTGCAAGTACTAGTAGATTTATGTATATGTAAACTCAGCCCTGATCTCAGGCGTGTGAAGAGACAGGGTGGAATGGGAAGACCTGAGGGCTTAGATGTTTTGCTTTGCCACAGCCTCCATCTGGATCATGCCCCTTTGAACACTGCAGCAAACTGGAGTAAAATAGAGTAACATATAGAATTGGGAGGGCCCAGATGTCTCCATCAGTCCTGCAAGGAGGAAACCATGTTCAAGATAGCTTTAAAATGACCCCAGGACATAGCTCTAGTGATCTTCTATAAGGAGATAGACAGTTACATAAAACCAAAATGCTCACAGGCAGATTCAGGGTCATCTTTGGGCTACACATTTACCGAGGACTAATTTGTTCACTGCAAAGACTTAGGCAGACTCTCCACCACCTCCTCAGTATTCTCATTTCCCAGTCCCTCTCTGCTGCTGCTGAGAACACTTCATTTCAATATGAACGTAGTGGAATGGCACAGAGATGGACTACAATAATAATTTAATCACAAAAAATAAGCTCCATTGGAAAATACTGATGAGTGGTCATATTTAACTGCCTGGCTATTATGTTTGGTTAAAGTATAGTGCAAAAACAGTAATTAATTGGGCTAGTTACGTAGACAGCTTTATGTCCTGCAACAATTCATGTAGCAACAAATTGATTTTTAGCTAAGCAACATGCTGCAGGCTGAAGAAAAGGAAAAATTGGAAATAGTGCCTGAATGCCTTATGTATCCTTAGTCTGAAGTTATAATGTATATATGGCATAAAATGCTGGGGAGAAACAGAACAGTTCCTTCAGTGAGGAAAGAAACCCAATTCATTTAGTGCCCTTTGAATATTTAAACTCCTCCATTTCATATTCATGTAATTTCACTCTCACCAATACTAAATGCTGGGCAGACTTCAATATTAAAACCCCTCAAAAAAATTTACAATACAGCAACAAGTTAAAGAAGTTTTTATATGGAAATGCCTCCAGCTGAAATAAGGGACAGTTGTATTTCAGCTCCTAACAGACAACTCTGCACAACCGAAGTCACTTCCAAAAATAATAGCACCTTCTACCACTCTTTATAAGCAGAGCCAGAAAAAAGGTTATATAGATAGAAATTTGATTCAGGTCCCTAAATCAAGTCTAATGGTTTTGTACTATGATTTCAGTGGGATCCTGCTGATGGTGGACCTTACGGTAGGGCTGCCATGCAGAGACCCCAGAGATTGCCAATGCCTGCACACAGGTCTCCTATGCCAGGTCATCTAACACACTTGGGTACCTGGGTTGCCTGTGCCATCAGGCTGGCTAGGCTATGCTCAAAGCCACACACACCAGACTGCACAGTAGGGACAAGCCCAGCAAGCTGACCCACTTGAGGAGCAGAGCACACTCACAGATGGGGATGTTGCCACATTTATGCCCCGATGCAAGTCCTCAATCTGCTGTTGAACTCAGCATCAACAAGACTCTTCTGGGCTCTAACGCTTGAGAACAGCTTAAAGAAAAAATTCACCACATCCAAAAGGTGGGAGATGGATCAGGAACAATGAGAAAAGCTTCAGGATTCTGCAGCACTGATATTACAGGACAAAAGATGAAAGAACAGCTATGCACATTCAGGGCAGAAGGTAGCTACCTTCCTGCCTCACTGACACACTTACCCCAATATTGCCTGTGCTTCTCACAAGGATATAGTTTTCTGAGGGGAAACAATGAACACTGAGTGGCCAAAGAGAAAAGCAAGGGCTTTCAGAAGAAAGCAAGCACTCATGTGAAAACTGTCACAACTGCTTAGGAAATTGAAAGTATTTCCCCATCCTTGCCTGAATGATCATTTCCAGATTTTAATTATTTCTCAGTTCTCTGAGAAAGGATACATGGCTACCATCCTCATCTGGGCCTGAGGAAATAAGACTGTCAGCTGTACAGAACAGATCTGATCAGATTAAGAAGTATTTTGGATATTGAACATAAGAATTTGACAAGGAAGCTAGAACAGTGTATATGCTCAGATATGTGCAAAACCCCAGAATATTTCTGCAAGCTCATGCCCACTTCACTGTGATGCTTGTGCTGAGTTATGAGAACCAATAGTTTGAGTACATTTTCCTCTATACTTGACTCTTCACTATTTCTACTCCCAGCATCTGCATAAAGCAACAACTGGTTTCAAATAATCCGAGTAGAGTTGAAATTCTTTTTAGCAAAAAATAAAGAAGAGAAGAGAGCCTTAAGTTAGTTATATTAACCTAGAATTGGGTCTCAGGCATAACTACAGGTGGAAGAAAGACCAAGGTCAGTAAAACGAGACTGAGCTGGACCCAGCTTAGAGGAGAATGACTAGAATGTTAACAGACCATACTTCAGAGCACGTGAAGTACGAAGAGCAGCAGGGAAAGCAGATTTCGCTCTACCTGGGGTCTAAAGGGACATCACAGAGTCTTCAAGCACCTAACAGGGAGGTAATAAAAAGATAGAACCAAACTCTTCTTAGTAGTGCACAGACAAAGAGCAATAGGAAACACACAAGTTGCAGTAAGATAAATTCCAGCTAGAAAACGGGGGGAAATAACAAGTAATAAGAGCAAGTACTGGAACAGATTTGCCCAGAGAGACTGCAGTCTCCATCCTTAAAGATAACCAAACCCCAACTGTACAAAGCCCTAAGCAACCCCTTCTACCTTCAGAGCTTAGCCCTGCTGTGAGCAGGAGGGATGGACCAGAAACTCTCAGATGTGTGTGTGTCCCCAACCTAGTTATTCTATGATATATTTCATCTTCTATTGAGACAGTATTTTTCCTAAGAGAAGAGGGAGTGAGTCTTTTGGCAACAGAAATGAATTTAAAAAATGCTATGACTTGAATACAAACACAATTCAATACAAAAAAACCCAAGCCCTTTTTATGTCACTTGGCATACAGCAGTACCTCTGACTGTGAGTACACTTAACAGAACCCCCTGTGAAATAAGAATACTCTTTATAGTGGAATTTGATGCCTTTGGTTTGGTGATATAGACAGAACGAACAAAAGCAATTGAGAAGAGATTGGCAGAGAAACTCAACTTTAACATGTTCCTTACAATGGCACAGTGGTTAGTTCAGATCCTCTCTGAACAGCAATAGCACGAAGTCCAAAACTGCATGGGCAGAGACTCTTTTAATTTCAACAGCAATCAGACATAAAGGGGAAAAGTTTACTGAGTAAACGCAAGTTTCTGGTGCCTCAGCATCTGATGAGTTTGATCAGAAAGCAAACAGTAAAGCTTCTATGCTTAACGCTGTCCTGCAGTAAGCTTTCATACAGAGCTATATGTATAAGTACTGTGCAGAAAAGGAATGCTATGTTCAGCGTGCATTGCACAACCTCAGCTTCTTACACTCTCCTCCTCAAGAAATGCATTCATTCCCCAGAGGAATTTTCCAGTCTGAGGAGCAAAACAAGCCAAGAATGTGTTAAAACAGGTGTTTCAATCAGCTCTGGGTACAATCTTAGTACAACTGAGGTTAAAAATATTTGGGAATGATGTAATAAAAAGATAATAAGTTCTTGCTGTATGTATATTCCCCTCCACCCACATAGTAGGACAGTCTATGTGGAGGTTGTCAGTTGTTCTCTCTTTTCATGAAGTACACACTCAGGTTCAAGGGCCAGAGTCAGCTCTGACTTTTGCCAAATTAGGCTAGAACAGCCCAGGACCACAAGGAATCAGCAATGGCAAGTCCAGACTTTGAAGGAAGAAAGGAACTCTGTGATAACACAGCACTGTTTGGGTCCACTCCTGTGGTGGGTGTTAATACCAAAAGAAGTAAGCATTTGCAGTTGGAAAGCTGCTTCACTGGCAGAGAATAAGAAGGCAACCAGTCAAACATACCATACCATTAATTTCCAGCCACTGCACGCTTTAGTTTCACCAGCGATACATGCCCCTTAAGTGAAAACTGATCCTCTTTCTCCAGCCCCACTTGTTAAGCTACAGAAAAGAGGTGCTGCTAACTTGCCTGGTTAACATGCGAATGTGCTGCAACACACATCACTGCAGCTGCTACAAAAATCCTAATAGCGCCTGACTGATGATCTCCATAGACGTAACTTAGGAAGAATAAGAGCTCTTCATATTCTCTCTACCTATCACTGGAGATTAAATCCTTGTGGGCTTGCAGTCAATTTTCCTGGGGTGTGATGTTTGCTAGCAAGTTAAAGTGTACCCCTAAATCAGTACTGAGGTATTACAGGCATTATTACTGCTCTATTTGTTGCCTCCATAAACTGAATTATTATGTGGTTTGTCATGGCAAAGCGCTTAGGGAGACTATCAGCACAAAAAGCACAATAGAAAAGCCTGTTCCAGCTGAAATGAAGGCGGTTAATAGACAGCTCAGATCATTTCCATCTTGCATCCTGATCTTAAGACAGACCAGACTGCTTCACTTGGAAAATATCACATCACTTTGCATTCCACTCTCCCCAGCTATAAATCATTGTTTAAGACCTACCTGATCTAAATTTGGAGAGCATCCATTTGTCAAGCACCACATCTCCAGCACCTTTTGTGTCAAACACCCCCAGGTGTTCTTATCAAATACTCATATTAACAGCTCAATTAATTACAAGTTAGCCAGATAAAACAGGCTAGTCTCTAGCTTGACAGGCATCTGATGTTCAGATATCCTACCTATGCAAACTTTACAAAGTCAAGCAGATTAAAATTCCAGAGGGCTCAGATCAATACCATATTAAGATGCTGAGCGTATCTCTTCACTTGAAAAAGTCATGAGAGAGTGTGTAGAATCTGCTGTTTGTCAATTCATCTATGGAATTAAAATAGAAAAACAGTCCCCTAGATCTTAACTGTTTGATATGATAGTAAAGGACACAAACCAGCAGGGAGAGAAGTGCAAAACTCCATGAAGGCAACAGAACGCAGTAAGTGGTGCCTGCTAGATGTATGTTTGGCCACCCAGCTCTACTACTCTCTCTCTTTGCAAACTTCAGCCTAGCTAGAAAGAGAGAAGTTCTGTGATGAGGTTTTTCATAGAGCACCTTCATTAGCCTTCCCCACCTAAGAAACACTCCTGGGG
Organism: Elanus axillaris; assembly: GCA_026212715.1. Classification (NCBI taxonomy): domain Eukaryota; kingdom Metazoa; phylum Chordata; class Aves; order Accipitriformes; family Accipitridae; genus Elanus; species Elanus axillaris. Next base: position 11,118,131 of record JANZLQ010000055.1, on the reverse strand, counting down.
GCATTTCTCTCAGTGTTCACCAAAGCTTCACAAACAAATAAAATCATCTACCTTCCGAGCCTACCCCATTCACTCTCCAGGCTAACGATGCTGGGAAAGGGTGCAACACAACATTGCTCCAATTTAAGCCTTGTACATGAGATTACAGACAAGCTTCTACAGATACCTGCTGCTTATTGCTTTGGGTTCCTTAGAAACCCTTAATATTCACATAGTTTGGGATATCCCTGTGTTTAGATAAGAGGCCAGATAAGAGCCAAGGTATTAATCCTGGCTGCAAAGAAACTGGAGGAAAAACATACACTGAGATACAAAGCTGAAAGTCCTTAGCACTGCACAGTTCCAGGTCTGACCTGTTGTGAAGTTTGAAGATCTTTCCCAGCTCATGCTTTTAATTACTTGAGCTTTGACAATTCAAATTTGTCAACTACAAATTTGTAGTTGAATAAGCCCTCGTGCATTTATTTTGTTGTTAATGACATAGGCTTTTATTTATTTAAAACTAAGGAACTGAGTCACAGATGCCTCGGTAAGAGTAGTACTTAGCATTTATGGCAAATAACGCTTCCCAGTTTCCCAGCATATTGCAGGCAAAGACTAATCAATCTTCCCAGCATACGTATGAGATAAGAAAGTATTGTCTTAGTAATGTATTATTGGTCAGGTCTCACATGCCTAAGAGTACTGAGCAATATTCCTTCATTCTAGTCACTCCATCAAATTGCAATGAGAAAATCTCAGGGGAAATCACAACTGTTTACACATGCATAATCTGTTACTTTATTTGTATTGTACCTCTCAGTTTTCACAACCTAAAGGTAGGATTTTTGTAGGACCTTAAGGAGGGAGGAAGACCCTAGCTGTGATTGTGGTTGGTGGACAGACACAGCAACAGCCAGCCTATACGCGGCATGAGGTTTCAATCCCTTATGGGCAGCCTACACGCTGCTTATTTGGGAACCACACTTCACATCTTGCAGAGACCTAAGCAGCTAGGCATATCCAAGCAAACATGGTCCACTGTTTTCCAAGGAGCATGCCTGGCTTGACCTCAGTTGAGCTTGCTGGTCTCTGCAGACCACAAGTTCACTCCTCAACGTGGCACTAGTGCAGGTCTCTAGATGCAGTTCAGCATGCCACATTTCTAGCTCTCTCTGTGAGGGAGTACCAGCTGTAGACACAATCCAGCTTCCAAATGTCTGTATTTTAAGATGGAGACCAACTTCCATACATCACTAATCTGTCCAGAAAACTGAAGGGGTTGAGGAAGCCTGCAGACACTTTTGAACAACTGTGTGCTTTAATGCGGTTAGAAATGTCTGATTTGAGAAAGCTTACAAAGCCCTAAATATTTGGGGTTTAATTCCCCAGAAACAAAGATATAAACAAAATACAGTGATTAACAGGTATGGCACAGCAAGGTTAGGTGTTTTCCAAGGTCATGCAGGGATCCTGTGGCAGACCCACCATCTGAACCCAAGGCACTGAGGTTTATGGCTCTGACCAACATCATCCTTCTTCCTAATTCATGTCATTTGATGCCACTGTTATTTACTGTTTAAATGCAATCATATGCCAGAGTGCTTTGTTGGATCTGGGCCTTCTGACTGACCCTTGCCATTGCCAGCTGGGTGCTGAGATAACAGAGAATAAAACACAGAAAGGCTGGAAACATCAAATGGGTCTAAGGTATTTTTATGGCCAATTCTTGCCAAAACTGTGGAATCCCCACTGGGTCTCTTGAAAATTTCAGCTCGAAGATTACACAGCAGGGCACAAGAGAGGCATCAAACCAGCCTGGACCAGAGAAAGTTTCTCTGCCTGAGAGTCAATAGGGAAAGAAAGAAGATCCTCCACAGGGCAATTCAGCTCCAGCAGGTCCTTAAATCTCTTTGTAAAAGTACATTTACAACAGCAAAAGATAGAGTGTCACAAACATGCTAATTCCACCAGAAGCATCAGTTTTGACTGCCACAAGAAAAAAAGCAAAATGAAAATCAAAGGATATAAGTTTCTGTTAAGTTAAGCTTTTTCTCATTCTTGGTTGTTTGTTTTATGATGCATAGTCTGTTACGATCTTCCACTAAGAACCTCTACTTCATCCACAAGGGCTTTCCTCATGGCTGAAAGTACTAAGGTAATTGTTTTCCTCTTCCATTATCATTTATCTTTTATAAAGAGGTGCTAACTATGACACTTGCATTTGAAAGGCAGTTTTTCTTATTGAAAGCTTAGCTTCAGAATAATGGAAAAGATTAGCATACCTTTAAATTGTCTCATTTCTTTACAAAAACATGACAGATAAAAGATATTCCACACGGCCGATTCACTCATTCTAAGCACCGCATTTAATTAAATGAAGTAGAGCACCTATATTTCTTAAACGATGCTTTTGAGTTTCCCAGCTACAGGTTACTCTCAAGAGTCTCAGTTTTCTGGTCTCTAACATGCAGCTCTGGAAGACATTCAGAGCTTTTTACAGAACTCTGGAGTAAAAAAGAAATTATCTATACATCTGTGAAAAATACAAAGGCCAAAAAACCTTTTGAAATTTAATTTTTTAAATGAAACAAATAGGTTATCTATTTCTTCGCTACAGAAGATTGTAATTACCACAAGTGAGTCCTTCCACATGCACTCCTTTAAGTCTGTCTTTTAATCAAAAAAAATCTTAGAATAAATCTTTCTGCAATTACCTTTTTCTTTTCTATTTGGGGTTGTTTGCTTCTGTCTAAGGGCGGGGAAAATTGAGGTTGTACCACTTGAGCAGCAGCTTAGTGCAAACTGTAACTAGATATATCAGACTTGTAGGAAAGAGAGAGATGGGAAATGCAATTCACCCATGTAGCCTCTCCAAGGCAACTAAGCAGCACATTTCCTTTGGTAAATTTGAAATCCCCATGTCTACTCAACACAAAAACCAATGCAAAACTATTTGTCACAATGACTCCTAAACATAAAGAAAAGAAAGTGAATGATAACCAGGAAAAAAAAGTGATAAATTGGAAGTTGTAAATTGCATACTCTTATAGAAACACAAAGACAATCAAATTTTACGTGCTTACAGACACAGTACGCATGAGCAGGAATCACATTTTATATAACATCAGACTTTAAAAGATGCTTCATGCAAAGTTCATTGCTAATAATTTTCTTCAATGGACATCATGAGGGTGAGAAGCAAAGAGCTCAGACGTAAAACTGACTGCATGCAAAGTGATTTCAGATACAGAACACGAGCAAACTAAAAATGCAATGTTTTTTCCCTACCCCTTCAAAATCTATATCCATGACAGTACCTTTGAAGGTCATTTGCACAAAGTAGGTCAAGTGTTTCTGACAGATGTATGATTTTCAAGTGGGCACTGTGTCTCTCAGCATATCTTTGTTTCTGCTTCATGAACATCGTGTTATACAGTTCTAAGGCACGATGCATTGTAATTTTTAACAATAGGATTAAAAATTACTTGGATTGTAAATGCTCTGGAGCAGGGGACATCTCTTCGGCATTTGTACAGTGCCAAGTACAACGGGGGTCTCGTCTGTGGCAGAAGCCTCTCAGAGCTACAACATTAATAAATTTTTATGTCTTATAGAAGTCCAGGCTTCAGAAACGTCAAACACCTGCAGATTCCATTCGCATAACGGGCTGTATGTTATTAATTATTCTCATGCTTAAAATGCTTCAGTTGCCCAATCAGAGAGCAGAAATGATCCCACATCACTTGAGCGACCAACCACACCATGGGCAGTGGGAATAGAAAACAGATTCGGGCCTGAAGTCTGAACATGACCCCTCTGTGCTGCCTCCAAGTAATTGCAAAACAACAAACACTCTGAAAGCAAAGCAGGGCTGATTTGCGACCACTTAACAACTACAAAGGCATTAAGTTGTTAATACTGTTTGTAATGTTTTGGCCAATTCTAGTCTTGAGCATTTAGGACTTCTGAAAACAGCACAGTGATTTCTGCCAAGCTGCAGCATGGCTAATTTCTTCCTTACATCCCTACCTCACAATTTCATTATTTGTAGTAAGTCAAATGCTGAGCTAGAATAAGTCAGAGCAGATTCATTTTTCTATAGAAATACACTATTTTTTACCAGCTGAAGGTTAGCACCAGAAATCTCTGCTCTCTATGATAAACATTAACTACATGATAGATTACTTAAATTAACAGAACCAATGCTGGCTTTTTTAAAATGTAAAATATTTATGACTACTTTTGTTCTCCACTTCCAGAAAAAGAGAAGTGTTTTCACTGAGCTAAAGCTCATGTCCCACTTTTTTTTTTCCCCTGGATATCCTTATTCACAGCCCAGTGGAGCTGGTAAGTGTGCTGCGCTCACCACAGAGGTGACTTGGAACTGCACAGGCTGAAAGAAACTCACTATGTGATGGTGCTCTCTCTTCTACAAGGAGTATCAGTTTTCATTCTGCTTCAGCTAAAGCCTGGAAAATAGCACACCCAACAGTTTCTGTGGCTCTGAGTTGTTAAGCAAGCCACAGTTCCAGGTAAATAATGTCATTAAAAGGAATTGGAAAGAGCATAAGAGAATGAAATTAATAGGAAGAAAGGTCTGGATGAGCAGTAAGGAGAGTAGGAATCATATGTTTGACCCCAGAGACTTTGTGGTAATTTCTGATTGAATTTTCTTCCTTTCTTAAGCACTAAAAATTATTATCTAGTCAAGTACAGGGCTCTTTTGGCAAGCTTCTTTGTTGTATATCTTTCTTAAAATTTCCTTACAATTTCTGTAGAATGTACAATTAGTGAATAAAATATTCCTTGCACAGTGCTAAGATACTAATGATAGCAGAAAACTGTGTATCAGGACAGAAGCCACCCTTTATGGCTTTCAGCTTTATGTTACTCTGGTGCCTTATGTGCTTACGTTTTGGTATAGACAAGGGCTCAATACCCACACTTAAATTGTAACATCACACACTTAAAGCAGGTAAAGGGAAAGAGTAAAAATGCTCTGGACCTCTGAATATGCAACTTAGTACATCAGAATCAGAAACTTGCTGGAAGTGCTGAGGTTGAGGGAGTGATTCACCTTCTCCTGCCAGACAGCAACCCCGAGGCAGCACTGCAATAAAGTCTGCCCTGCACAGGGGTGCCTGGAGCTGGACCTACTTCAAGGCCTGTTCTAACACACAAGTGACTTGAACATCTGCTTTCTGTCACCGAGTGGTGTCAGTCAAGCATTTCTGCCTTGGCTTGCATAGGCTCCAACAAACTTTGATGGTGTCAAGAAATAAGAGATGAGTCCTAGGATTCCACTAAGCTATGAGTAATGTGACTCATTGAGGGCCTCCTGGCATGTTCTGGACAAAAAAAGTTCAAGCAGCAATCAATGAGCAAGAAAAATACACCCAAAGCTGTGAGGTATAGATTGCAATAGCAAGAACAAACAATAATAACAAGTTACCACTTAGCAACAGTATTCTCTGCTTTAAAGAGACCATCTCCATAACTTAATATACTTTTTTATTATTATTAATGTCATTATTGCTTTAGAACATGCTAAGCATTTCAGAGAACAAATAAAGTCTTTGCTCAGATGAATGTTCCATACAGCTTATGATTCAATGACACAGCACCAATCACTAGGTTCACAGAAGTAGAACACTTGAATATTCATCCAACCCTTATGCTGTTTCTGTCTGCCAACTTGGACTGCAAGACTTTCACAAACAGCCTTTAAACTGCCTTTTAATGCCTCTCCTTCCACTTGTACCAGGAATGCCACAAGAATGAAGGCAGCTGGCAAAACTGGAAAGCAACAGAGGAAAAGAAAACAGAGAAATAACTAACCACAGTTTTGTGAACCTCAAACAATCAGAACAGAAAACAAAAGAGGAAGCGATACGCCTTTTAGACTAGCCTTACTCCAGATTTGTTATATCCATGCTGATTCTTTTACTCTGTACACAAAACCTAACACTACCCTTAGCATCAAGCCATACTGTATTGCAGTTTAGTGGCTGAGCAAAGTCTATGAAATTCTGTGAGCCTCAAACATGGCAAACTTGAGGAAGCTGCTTAACATAGTTTAATCTCTGGATGAGGGAACATGATGATTCCCCAGCCCCAGAGGAAAAATGTGAACCTTCACCCATGAAAAGGAATTCCCCTTGATGTACAGCCTGTAGGGAGAGTCCTCCACCCTGATTCCTGGATACTGGCAATAGGCTGAGGGCCAGCATCATGCCCTGCCATGGCCTTTATATGGTCAATGTGGGAAATGACTAATGGAACCCACCATGTTTGGCTTCTCTCAAAAGCAGCTAAGAATAAACAAATGGCTATGTCAAGCCACAATTCTGACTAGAGTAAGAACCCCTCCAGAGGATAAGAAAACACAAAAACTGTAGGGACAGATCAAGTGGATTCCCCTAACGACATCCCCACTCCTCCTTGGAAATTCTTCCTTTTTTAGAAACAAGAGTCACAGGGTAAACATGACACTTATTACAATGGCACCTCTCCCCATTGAAAATAGACACATTCCTGTGAGTCCCTAAAGGAAAAGGAGGGGAAAAAATAAACACACATGAGACATCAGCACTCAGGGCCAAAGGCAATATAACCAGAATGGGATATTTGTAAAGAAAAATATATAGGGAAAAGGACTTTTCCTCTGACATATAGCATCCCATTGAGACACATGGCTGCTAGATTAGTCTTCCTATAATGGGGTTATAAATACAAAATACAGATAAAGTAAAAGCTATTGGAAAAAAACCCCAAAAAATCTTCCAGAGAAGATAGCAAAGAAACCCCCAGGTACTAGGAAAAAGCTCCAGGCTTTGGCCATTTCACTGCGGAGGTGTGCACAACCGAGTAGATATGGAAAAGTCATTTTTCCCTTGTGCATCCAGGCGCCATCCTGGTGCTGCCGATGCACAGGCCCTGCAGCCACAACAGACCTGCTACAAGTCATGTCCATACCAGTGGGCAAGGAGGGGGCAAGGCAATGCCTCTGCCCTCCCAAAAGCCAGGGAGTGCCTCGCACAATGCAGCTTTGAGCCAGCATGGCCAAGCATAATTTCCTTCCCTGAGCTCTAACTTCTCAATCCAGCCACATTTATTATACATTTCTTTACTCCACTTTGCTCACAAACTGAAATTACTGCTCAGCACCAGCATGAGGCCATATTTAGGATCCAAAGCATCAGGCTGCCAGTGCTCGCCCTGCACCATCACACCTCATGGTGCAGGTGGTGGTTACTCATCCACTTTCACACAACAGCACAGATTTCACCAAGGATTTGCACATGGCAATGTTGGTACAACTCCTCTGTAGTCTAAAAAAGCTCATTCTTGCCCTGACAGGTCACACAGGCCTGTCACATAGTGGGACATGTTCCTGGCATCCAGCTATACAATACAGCATGTTGCTCTGCCCCACCACACAAGTAGCTCTGTGTATATCACCAAAAGCATGTTTGTCACAGGGCCAGAAAATGAGTGTCTGTTACATGAAGATAAGTATTTTAGAAAAGTAAATAAAAGCAGCATGTATAAAAGATGCAAGATAATCCCCTACAACACCTTCAACTATAGGAAATTAAAAAGCTGAAGTGGGAGCTATTACTGAGCCAACAACGGTGCACATAGAGCATCGCTAGCTCTGCAGTGAGGGTGGTGGGGCAGGGACTGCAACACACGCAATACAGATCAGCTTCCCCTCCTTGTTTTGTAGATTCTTTTACCCTATGAATATTACCATTTTATTTTAGCTTGCTCAAAGCTGTTAAAATAGCGATTCCAAATACATGCATCTTTTCTAACAATATTTTTCCTCCCTTCAGTTTGGTAGGAGATGGAGGAGGGGCATTTCTAGAAGCATTGTTCAAATGCAGTCCTTATAATGGAAAGCACTTTTTTTTCATTTCCTACTATGCACACCACCAAGCTTATCTGCTTTACAAAGATGAATAGCTGAGTCAACTCTGACGGGACTCAACCCTCTAGGCTTAAACATCATGAGTGCTTCCGTCTCCCTCATTATCTAAAACAATTAGTAGGGAGAAGAGAAAGCTCCATTAGAGCTGGCAGTTTCCTATTCTCATCTCTTGGTACGACATCCCTCAGAAATGCCTGTATTTCTGTGATCTGATCTTAAGCCACAGATATTGGATCCAGACACTGATTCATATTGCTATCAATTCCCCTAGCTTGAAGCTGGTCAGAATAAGTGATGCAGTTCAGACACATCAATAAAGGAGGCCTGAAATGCAGTGCTTTGTTTCAAATGTCTGGCAAAGCCCCGAAGTTTGGGAGAGGGGCTTTCTCATTTACTCCAGTTGGGTTCATCTCTAATGTTCTTGCATCACCACACATTGTCAGACCAACACAATTAAAAATTCAGTAATTTCAAACCTAAAACCCTAGATTCCAGGGAGAAAAAGCCCAGCTACAATTCAAAAGCATCTCAGGGCACAGGACAGTAACTGCAACAGCTAGAGTGAGGCATTTGCCCTCTTCTGTTTAGCAAGCACCAGGTTCACTTAAAAAGCTATGTAGTGAAGTTACGAATAGAACAACTTAAGCTATACTCTAATATTCTTGATTAAGTATATATTTAGGGATCTTTTCTGCTTTGATAAAAAGTGAATTTTAATCCCATTTAGAGCATTAAAACCACTTAAGTAGTATCTGTCTTGGAAGCCTGAATCATTGCTTAAGCTAAGCCTGATAAGTGTATCGCCTAAAATTGCCTCTTTTTGCATTTAGAGTTAAGTGCAAAATAATGCCTTCATTTCTCAGCAAAGGCTTTGTGTCCAGTTATAATTTACTACCTTGGAAACTATTGTCAGGAGAGCATCAAAGGGATACTATGAAAGCTGTCAAGGAAGATGTCAATCTGGAGAACGTATCTCATTAACCTCCCCGCTAGGACTGGAACAACAGGATTCCTTTATAATTTATTCTGAGCTTCAGGGAAGAGGATGTCAAGACAGATCTTCAGCTGAAAGGTAGCAGGCTTTAAGGTCTCTCTGCTGGACTTGGGAAGACTGGACCTTTTCTTCAGAAGTTACCTTTTCTTCAAAAAAGGGCTGATGAAGCAGTGAGCAGGATATGGAGTTGGCCTGTGGTTTACTAATTCTCTGCAGATTCCCCAATCTCTTTTATTACCAGGACTTAAAGCTGCACTACACTGAGCCAAGGGGGATTTGAACTTCACTCAGCAAACCAGCTGACTTTGATGGGAATTACTCAAAGTTCACATAAGGGCTGTAGGACTGGACAGAAAGACGAGAAAGAGTGGAGGAGGATATTACATTCTTGGATGTAAGTTGTTGGCTAAAGAACATATGAGATGTGAATAGCCACTAAAGAACATATTCAGGCTGCCTAGATTTCTCCTGAGTCCCTTTGCCTCTTGGCTGGCTTCAGATTCAGGACTTCAGATCTTCATTTGGGACTCCAGAGAATTTCAGTAGTGCCTGGATTTTGATATAGCCTAGGCAGAGAGATGTAGGTGAAATTTAAATTCTGAATAAAAGCTTAAATGGATCATTCTTTCAGCCTCCCCAGGAAGGGCTGTTTAGTCTTAAGGGAATGCTTAAGAGCAGAGCCTTTACACATTTAGCAGCTTCATCTGCTTAGCAATAAGGTAAACTTATTACTTCTCTATGCAGACTCTACTGTTTTGGGAGAAACTTCATTATGGCCATCCTTACAATATTTTTCACATCTCTTTGCTTCACATTAGCGTATTTTCCAGATAAACAGTAAAATAGAGTTCATATTACCTATTATCACATCAGAAGGGTGCAGATTTTTTACTTGTGCTGTTAAACTTTCATGTGAGCTTTGTAAGGTAGATGTAACCAGAAAGGCATATTTGGCAGCCCTTACTCATGTTGAGCCATAAAATGCAACTAGTTTGGGGCCAAGGTATTGGGAGTGTTGGTCTTCTAAATCTCAGTTAGAAAGAAAGCAGAATACTGTCAGGTTATGAACAAAGTATAGGAAAATATACCAACCAGAACAGTTTATACATTGCATCAGCACAAGCCTTCACTTAAATGCAGGCTCAGACTTTATGTACATGCACTGACTCTTAACCTATGGGGGCCACAAGCAACAGCACTGAAGCACAAGACATGATGCAAGGAAGATGCAACTCAGCATTCCTGGTCAGCCTCAGCTCTCTCAGGGATTTACAGATAACAGGAGGTATGGGAGCCATAAGTTCAGGGCCATTGTACTGGAGCTTGGAAATAATATATGCTTTAGGAAGCTTTGTTTTCCAGTTTTGATTCCCATCCTGAGCAGAAAGCATTAAAAGAAAAGCATTCTAAAACAAGTGAAGCTTATCACTGTTTGTACACAAATGCATCCATTAATTGCCAGATGCCTTACAAAAATTTAAGGAGATGAAACCCTGCTCTGAGAAACTCAGAGTTAAACAACAGATAGGCATATATTAGAAAAGGAAAAAAAGTTGATTGTACTTGCTTCACAGTAATCGCTGTGGTAAGCATGGGTCTCTACAAGGATGCATCTGTTACAGTGATGGGGGGAGGTGTTAAAACGAAGACACACAAGGTATCTTTAATTTGGTGTGCTTAAGTACTGAAAGCTGTGAAGCAGGAGCTGCAAAGATTAATCATGCACACGTACAAAGCCTCTCAAATTCACTTTGTGCACCCTGCACTGAAGCCTGCACTGCTAAGGTACAGATCTATCAGCCCTTGAGCTACCTGGACTAAAGCTATTCTGCATGCATGTTTGCTTCCAGAGCAGAGTCCCTTTCAACATAAATGGAAGAGATAACTTGTAGTAACTGCACTGCACCTATTTTGCAAGCTCAGTTTAGTTTACCTTCAATTAACTTTTTTTTGTGTCCATACTTCTCTATCACAGACCACA
>JANZLQ010000055.1:11058390-11099628 GCA_026212715.1 Elanus axillaris | reverse complement strand
CCCCATCCCACCTGGGGGGGGGGGAAGGGGTGAGCGGCTGCGTGGTGTTAGTTGCTCGCCGGCCCTAAACCACGACACTAATATACAGCACATAGCTTTTCCAAGAGTACTGGTGGACAACTAATGCCACATTAATTACTGTGAGAGAGCCCCTGTTCAAATCAATAAATATTAGAGCACAAGTCTGAAAACTGCAGTAACCAAAAACCTGTTCAGCATGCACTAAGCGATACATTTACTCTGCATGGCTCAGTCTCTCTCACCCTATTCTGACCTCCAACACATTCACTCCATACATATCGTTTTGCTACTGACAAATTAAAATTCAGTTAACATTCCTGGAGACTTCAATCACAGTGCTCAAAACCCCTGCATATCTCAGCAAATGCACTCATCTTCCAGTTCTGAGATGATCGCAATTTTTATTTTTATTATTTTAAATGTTCTTGCCAGTTTCCATTGCAAATCACGCAATGTCTGGTGAGCAAATGAAAGGGTAGAATGTTCTCATGCTTGGGAAAGACATTCAGGGTGGGAGAAAGTTTCTTAGAAGTAGCTACACTTTTTCTAAAAAGAAAAATACAGTACATACTTGCAATAGAATGAATAGAAGAGAAAAGATGACATTAAGACAGGGGTGTAGGGAATATTTTGATGGTGGCCTGAAGAGCTGAAGATGTTTCTCTGCTACACTGGTAACAGAGAAACATCTGGATGGAGAAGGAATCAGAGAAAGGAGCCTTTATTACAAGCCCTGGTGTAAGAAGAGAGTGTTTACTTGCTAAAGAGAATACAGCGAGTTTTTATGCCCAGTTCATACAGAAAGTCATTATTAACATCGTTACATCATGGCTGCCGCAGGCAGATACACTCAAGCTCCAAACTAAACTGAGCTGATAGAAATAAACTTCACTTTTCATGCGTGGCTTTGCACAACACTTCAACTGTTGCCTCAGCACACTGCTTGTGTTTAGGGATCCTGCTACATCTTTCAAGACTGGGAATTCTAGAAACTATCATTCATCAGCAGAAGGAACGTTAAAGGCTGCAGGTTAAAAAGACTTCCTTTTGACTACTTAGCATGCATAGCCCTAAACAGTCAATCTTTCTGAATTTTAGTAACAAGCAGTTGCACTTTTACTTCATAGTCCTTAACTGTACTGAGTCTGGGATTGTAATAGTTTGTATTAGTACCTGCTACATGGGGCCAATTCTCCCTTATGCTTACAGGGAGCATAAGTTACACATCTTCACACAGCACATTGCAAAGCAGGACTAGAATCTGCATCATAGGCATTTACATTAAAGGGAGTGTAATCATCCACAGTCCAATTTAGTAACACTTTTGACTTCTGCTGTGATGGATTTGACTATGGCACTCAGGGCAGAGAAGCACGTCTTAGCTTGTTTAGGCATTCAAAGAACAGAACAGCATGGTACAAGTTTAATGATAATTGTATAGTGATCTATATTACGTTATTTTCAGCCTCTCCTTAATTATAACCAACATATATAACCTATACCATGAACAATAGCCTGACAAAGAATCATAGAAGATTTGAAACTTCTACAGATCCCAGTTTGGCATCTCCCAGCTGCATGAAATTGAATGAAACAAATCATATTTTAGACCATAAGCAGGGGGTGGGGATATGGGTTTTTTCCTACTCAAAGAACTTATGAAAATGATCAGCTTTGGGAGCCAAGCACAGGCTAAGAGCAATTTCACATAAATACAGGAAGAACCGATGACAACACTTGGGAATAATCACAATGAGTCAAAGCTGCAGAAGTCTTCCCAGTGCTGCAGGATCACTTGGAAAAACAATCTCTCATTTTCCAAAGACAGTAAGTGATGATAAATGAGGACACATTTATTAAGAGGGAACTTTGCATCCAGTTTTCTTCTCTCAAATCACAGCAGAGGATGGGGTCTCTCTATGCTGAGGACTTTTCTAATGCAATAATCCCAACTTGTTCATGAGACCAAGATGTGACTGATAACCTCATTGACAGATTTTTTTTAAACACCTTGAAGAACTTTGCAGCTCCAAAAAGAGAGCAAGCAGAAGGATACCTAAAGAAAACTCATCTTCTCATTCAACCTCAGTTTCCAGAGGTTCAAACAGAAGAATATGCACATCTCAAGGGAAACCTAAGCTGAAAAAATGTGTAATTGAAACTGGGATATGCAAGTGTTGAGGGCTGCCCATTGCCTCTGCCAGGATGGGCATGAGCTTTAGGCAATCAAAAGACTTTTCTCCCTGTAATCCACTTAACGACACATGGGCCAAACCAAAATCCAGTAGCACAAATGAACTAGGCAGCTGGCAGCTCCACAACTTTTTCTCCTGCCAAGGATTGCCACTGTCTTCATGCACAGCGTTCATCTCTCTTCACCTTGTTTTTCCTCACTTACAGGATGTAACCACACTTGGTTCCCATACAGGACTACTGTGAATTGAAATCCATTCAGACTGGTTGAAAAGTTATATGGGAATGTAAAGCATCAGCTCACCCGAGGAGCCTGCAGGCAAGCTTCAGCAGACAGCCGTGTGCTAAGCCGGAGCAGAGTATGCACGGGAGAAGAATTACATTCGGGTGGTGGCACAGGGGAAATTATGAAAGCAATTCAGAAGCATTGTAATAAAGTACAATGCACTGTAGTGCAGCTCAAATTCAAAACAGGAATAAATTCTTTCATATGTTAAGTGCTCCCTGAAGTACAGGGCTGCCTAAAGCATGAGGCCCTGTATGGGGGGCACAGTGGTACACGCCTAAAGCTGGGTTTGGGTGCCTGACACAGAACTGCAGCTGAAATTCAAACTGACATGCCCACAGCTCCTTAGCTGTCTGAACCACAAAAGCCAAATCAAACATTGCTTCAGCTGGAACTTACCCTTTGTACCTTTAAAACCATTATATTAAAGAGCAGTGTCATTTATGAGCTGGCCATGGGGAAGGGCAGGTGTCTAACACTTCAAAATCATTTCAGCTATGGGTGATAAATCCAGTCTATAAACTGAAAGCATCTGAAATGAGCTCCACATTCAATCGCACCACTTTTCTTTCTTTTTCAGTTGCCTTTGCTGGGATAGATGCTGAGCTCCAAACCTGAACAACCTCCTTTAGTGACAGTGGCACAGTTGTAACCTGAGGTCACATCAGCATGTTGCTGGCAGCTTGCTCCAATACCTGCTGAATTCAATGGAAACCTTTCAATGGGCTTCAGCAAGCTTTGGTTTACTCCCTAGGTGACACTGCATGTCTTTTTTTTCTTCTTTTAAGTTTCACAGTATCAGGCAGTTAAAAGTGTTATTTAATCTCTAGCCAGCTTGAGTTGACTTCTCAGCAGGAAGCTCGATCTCACCAACAGACCTCGGAGCCTTCCACTGTGAAGCAGCAGAGAGGAACATGTGTTACTTGGGGCTGTTTTAATCACCATTTCCTTGGGGATGGTTCAAGTAGATCCTGATATCTAAATGACACAAGTTCACCAGGACAGAGAAGGTATCTCCTTGCCTCTTAACTCGCCCACTGGGAAAACAGTCCCAGAGACTAGGTTGATCATAAAGGTCTGCCTGACTTACCTGAGGGTACAGGAGCTGGGCAATTAGGGGATGGGAGAGCACATAGCCTCTGAACACTATATCCTGAGAAGAGATCTTTAGCAATAATAATAAATACCCATCCCCCCAAAGAAGCTCAGCTTGTCAATGTGTTCTGTTCAAATTCAGTACATCCTCATGTATTTCAAAATTAAGGCTTAGTTTCAAAGGCCTGACAACCATGTATGGTACTGCCTGTTACTGAGTATACAAGTGTATTTACATTGCAAGAAGATTAGTGCACATATAGAGCTTGCAGAAACAGAATATACATTTTCTCCCTTTCACAACAACCTAAACTGAAAGTGACATGAAAACTAGGATTCAGGAGAAAACCAAACCAATGTGTTTCTGTCTAGAAATCTAGAGGAGCAATCTGCGACTAGAACTGCTAGCAGGTCAGCAGCCATACCAGCAAAGTTTCAGATGAGTGATTTTCAGACCATTTCCTAAGAGAACACCTCCCCAGCAGCTTCAAGTTCCTCCTTCCGCAGTGCTAAACAAAGGAAGATAAACAGGGCTACTTGGGTACATGCTGACTGCTCTCTCTCCTGCCACCTGCACAAAGGGGATCTGCAACAGCCTGTTACAGCTCTGCTGCCCCAGCAACTACAGACAGAGCTTGCTCAGTTCCTGAAAAAAGCCCATCAACAGCATTTCCTTGAATACAGGGCACGGCTCCATTACCTACAAGCTTTTAGGTCCTTATTTCCTGGTGAGAAAGCTCTCTCCTAGAGTGATCAGTAATGGGAAAAGAAGATGCATATGTTACCTCACATGTCACTCATAGTAAACTATATTTGCATCCTTGCATCCAGAAATAGATGAAAATTTGCCTGTTGCTCAAAGGACATTCAGATTTGTGTCTGTCATTTAGCTCTTCCCAAAATCATCAAGATGACAGAACCACAAAACTGGGGGTTACTTTAGCACTGTTACTTGGAGTGCCACTTCTCAGGCTGTTATGAACCAAATACAGAATCCTGTTCCACCAATCTCACACCTCCTGCATGGCAGCTCTTTTTCAGAAAGATATTTGGGCTTAGTTTAAAATATATATGCTTTGCTGTTATATAGCTTTTCTGCTGCAATGCTTGCAAAATATAGTCATACCAGCTGAACATACTTAGTTTGTAAAATACAAACTGTGTGTCAAACTACAATGTTACAGGGGACTTGGACCCACTGCTTTGAGTCTCAAGGCCTATAATAATGAGTGGCATTTTTAAGTGTCATGCTAGGCATACATTATGCCCATCTGCATGAGTGGTCTCATTTCCTTACATTTACAACCTGCAAAACCCATGAATAAACTTAGATTTTATGATTTTTTTTTCTTTCCAGTAAGCTTCAGATTTGTAACTTGGCAGAGGAATCATTGTATTTAACCACCTGTGCAGACATTAACTAAACACTTGAGCTTTAAAACCAAGAAAACATAAAGTGCTAACACTGCTTAGATAGATGCTTGGGTACCTTCCAACTTCTCTTAGCAAGATGAGGTTGTGAATGTGCAGCACCTTCATACAGTCTCTGCTCTCCCTTACTGTACAAGGATGTGGGAGTGCTGCCTTGTGCAGGACAATTTACAGTGCTAGAGCCATTCCCAGGCAAGAGTCATTGCAAGGAAAGGTGCACAGAGGGCTTTGGGGAGGTCACAGCCTCTTTCTGTGCTGTGCTTACTTGACAGAGGTTGCTCACAAACTGGAAGCCACAGAGATTTCACAGCTAATCCCAGTAGGGATTTCTACTTGTGTTATCCTTAATGTTTCATTGAAAAACACCACCAAGTCTGAACAAAGCAACAGCCTTGTTCTGCAAGGTACTTCACATGCACTTGGGTCTCAAGCAGCCCCATCCCAAAGAACCATAGGTTGTACTGACAGCAAACAGAAGAAAACCTTTGTTAACCACACTTCATACATGGAAAACTGAAGCCCAGAGGGAATAAAGTGACTTACTGGTGACTACAGAAGTCACTGGCAGAACCAGGATTTAAACCCTGGTATACAAATTTCAAGATCCATGCCTTAACTCCAACACTATCCTTAGCTACTACTAATAAAGACCACAAGAATTGGCTGCAGAAAAACACTCAAATTCTGCCAAGCTAGAGATATAACACAGAGGAAAGCATTATAACTGCAGGAAAGGCAAATTTATACCATACCCTGGCCCTTCCTGGACTCTTTCCAAGTCCTTGCTGTGTAACACTCCAGGGACTTTGATTTCAGAGTTGTCAAGTTTCAGTTAATTATCTCTATTTTGTTAGGCTCTGATTTGCCTCATTTCTTCTGTATAAGCCACAGCAGCATATGTTGTGCCCACCTATGGACTGGATATATGCAGCATTATCTTTAAGCCTGAGTCAATCTGAAAGGGACAGAGCTAATAGGCTGAGGCCAGTGTCCTTTACATCGACTACACTGGCCTCTGGCTAGACTCCCCAAACCAAATACCTGTTGTGGCACTGTACATAAAACCTGTGTCATTATAAGGCTCTTCCCTTGTAAGCCAGAGCCGAGAAGCCCGTCGGGCCTCAGAGCAAGAAGCCCCTGCTAAATGGTCAGTTCAGAGTCAGTACAAATAAACTGACATTGCTCAAAAGTGAGATCACTGGCAATTTATTCTTGCCCAAGCCCTACCAGAAAGAAAACAGTGTTTCATGTTGGGGCTTTTTTCCTCCTCTCTCCTGCTCTCATTTCTCATCTCTTTGCTATTTCCATGTGCTTCCCACCACACTGTGATTAATCTTTTCTAAGGCCTAAGGGACTGGAGTAAAGAGGTAAGTCAGACTGTATCAAAGACCCTACACAGAGGCAGCCAGGATCTGCCCCAGCTTTTGTGGGGCTGCAGCATTCCAAGAAACATTTTCCATCCTCAGAAGTTATAAGGAGTCAGAACTTTTACAGCTCATTAGTAAATCATTAATGAGATATTCCCTTTACCTCTCAACGTGCTTCTTGCTTCCCTCCCCCAAACCAATCCTAAAATCCTCCTGTGAAAAAGAGCATTTTGTTTTCAAGGCCCTGTAAACGCCAAACTCCTTTTCTTCCATTCCCCAGCACATTTTCCAAGACCTAAATTCAAGCCCACCAAAGCTACTGCCAGGGAGGTGCAGAGCTGGGGCCAACCTGCTTGGCACAAGCAAGGCGATTACCCACTATGCCACACATACACTGTGTCTAAATTCTGGCTTTCCAAAACAACCCACCAAATCATTAAGAGCTAGAGCCCTGGTGAAAGTCTGGAAGATAGCCGACTCCAGCACAGATCCTAAATCTACGCAAGAAACTTGCCAGTCTGTCCATCGATGTCAACGGAAGTGAGGGACAGGGTCAGCTTTTGTGATGTATGCCAGTAAAAGCTTTTCCAATGCAACCATATAAAAGCACATTTATCGGCACTTTTCACTCACTGAATAGTTAAACTAATATCAGCAAAAATAGTTTCTGTCAGTATAAATTCTGCCTATTTGATGAGGATCCTGGAGGCACAGGTGTTTTAGAGGAACAGGTGTAGAATAAGTCTTGAACTCCTACACTGAGAAATAAAGCAGTATTTTCCAAAAATCAGTTGCAAAAAGGATTCTGTGCAACACAGATGAGTGCTGCAGGATGTGAACACTTGACTGAACTCCTTGAAAAGAAATGGGCTCCTGCCAGGTACCCAGCTCCAGGAAAGTCTTCCACAGTATTTGCAGAGATTTGGGTTCTCTACCAGATCTAAACCCTATGACATTACACTTGGCTTTAAGAAAGAAAAGTTTAGAGAAATGGCTTGTCATGTGACTTCTGGTTTTCTTTACTTTTTATTAATAAAAAAGAATCTCCCACATGTATCTCATGGCATGTTAGCACTTATTCCTACCCTTGCCACAGACTCAGAGTATCTGCAAACATTTAGTGTTTTGGTGTGGTCATTCTTGCAAAATTATTGATAATCTAGCACTACCTGACAGTATCCCTGAAGTCTGAACTGCTGACACCTTCTGATTGAAAACAGAATTCCCTGATGAAGAAAAAAGTCTGTCCTTGGTTTGAGAGAGAAGTCAAAAAGTTTAAGGTTGCTGAAGGATTAGAAGTAAAGGCAAAAGAACTCCAAATATGTTATATATTTAAATATCACAGGGAGTACAGTACTTGGCCATTATGTTTTAACATATCACTAACAGGGCACGTAAGTGCTAAGCCTGAGTCAAAAAGTATCAGTGCCTAGAATACAACTGGAAATTCAGAGTTCAATTTAGTTTTGCATTTTAAATGTAAATCCAAACCAATTATATTCCACATTGATTATCTGAAGAATTTAAAAAAAAAATGTTGTCAACACCAGAATATTTCACTCAGGACATTGCCTCCTATGACATTACCTCTCAAACTCTTCCAGAGACCCTCTCATGCCCATGAGTAAGGGGAAAATGTGGTTAGATCCCGCCTGGAATGTACAGTTAATTTTTGCGTGGGGCAGGAACTGTAGCTTTGGTTATTCAGAATAGACAGGCTAACATCCTAACAACAGTGCAGTAGTCATAAAAGCCACATGAACTAGGATCTGGCATTTTTTATATCCCTTTTATATTTGAGGAAGAAAAAAGAAATCAGTGTGAAAATAGACACTGTCATACAGTGTCACAGGAAGGAGGGACTGCTTAACATGCAGGTTTTGGTACTGGTAAACAATGAAGCTGAACTGGGACCATAATTCAATGACATAATGACACCTTTCTCCAGCTGCCCCTGCTGCTCTGCTTTTACCCATTCTGCTCATTCTTCAGTCAAACCTGGGCCTCAGAGCAGAAAGTCTGCCCTTTTCTGTAATATTGGGTTATCAGTATTTTCACAGGTACAAAAAGCTGGAGTTAAAACCCAGAAAGAAATGTCTTGTGCATCCTGGTAAAGTATCCAACACCCATGCAACAAACTTTTCAAAATTTATTTAATTAAAGGCTGGATCCCACAAACTCCCACCTTAACAAATGAACACAGCAGCTGCGAGTCAGCAAAGGAAAAAAAATAATCTTTGACATGCTTTACTTTGAGACCATTAAGATGGCAGCTGCTAGCCTTTTTTTTTTTTTTTTTTTTAAGACTACTGAGATGCCCTAGTTATTCAGTGGGAA
Source organism: Elanus axillaris (assembly GCA_026212715.1). Classification (NCBI taxonomy): domain Eukaryota; kingdom Metazoa; phylum Chordata; class Aves; order Accipitriformes; family Accipitridae; genus Elanus; species Elanus axillaris. The sequence continues at coordinate 11,090,898 of JANZLQ010000055.1, read as the reverse complement.
GCTACACAAAAAAGCAAAATATTTCTCTACTTGCCAAAGTGCAAAGAGGGAAACCAGACAAGATCGAAATCAGCAATTTTACCCTGACAGTGACATCAAATCTTTCCTAATGGAGCCACTTGCAACATAAAAGTGATCTATTGCCAGGATGCAAGTGTTCTGGTTGATTTCAAATCAAACTAATTCTAATATCAAAGTACAATTGGTGGAGCCCTTGTTTATGTATGGCAAGAATTAAATCCAGAACAACTATTTTTTGGAAACTGGGTACTTGTGCTTGCCATCAAAGTTCTTTGGACTTGCCCTGCTTTAATCTTTCTGGGTTTTAATAGAGGCTGGATTTGCTGGTCATCACCTGTAAAGGTCAACTTAAATACTCCTGTGCTAGAGGAGTTAACACAAGGGTGTACTAAACCCCCATGGTCCTGATGGAGACAAAAGCGAGAGCTTTGTCAGGTAAGTTGCAAGCTAGACGGATAAGGTCCAGGCCCATCATTCCTGGTTCATGGTGCCCACCATGGCCATCACCCTGCCCAAGGGTCCAGCACACAACCTCACTGCTGGTTCTTCTTCCCCAGGCTTCTCATGCCTCTCCACCATCCCTTTGGGGCACAGAGCAGGCACTTCATCCTCTGTTCCCTGCATCCCTTCTCCTTACAGGGACAAACACCTTCATGACTAAGGTGAGGGGGACAGCAGGGAGACAGCAAGGGGGACATGCTGCAGGGATAGACGCCAGCTCAGGCACAAATGTTACTGCCATTCACAGCACACGAGCGGGCCAGGTAGGAAGGAGATATGAAGCTATCAAGGAAACAGGTAAATGCCAAAATATTAGCCCAGAAGTAGTAACAAAGGGGTGCATTAGTAAAAAAATAGTTTTTAATTAGGCCATGGTTATGCAAACCAAATGAAGCAAGAACAGCTACAACTAGTTAACAGCCAAGCAAAACCTGCCCATTAAGAGATATTTGCATTTTGCAAGGGCCCAAAGAGACCTATTTTTCTACTTTATTTCATCAAATATCTTTTTTGAGGGAAAGGGTAATTTAGCTCAAATTTTCCTTAGATTTTTCTTCAGTGAGCACAGTCTGGTTTTTATTGGGAAAAGAATAATCTTTTCAGGAAAGTTATTAAAAGAGCAAGCCATGTATGTTCAATTAAAATTTTAAATAAGATATGAATTCATTTGCAAAACGTGAAGTGCTAATAACCTTGGCATATTTTAGTCAGATGCACTTTAAGAACAATTCTTTTCTCCATGAAAAGCATTTTATATGAACAACTTAAATCAGCTCTATTAGCAGTTTTAGAAACAGGGCTGTGGTTATGAAGACAATTCCACCCAGAAAAGGGCAGACATTTGTAGGGGAAAATTACGGGAATGTAAATCATTTTCCAATAAATATTCCATGCAGAATATTCAATTCTGTGATATACAATACTGTCTTTTTCCAGAGGTATTACCTTCCCTCCCTGTGGATGCTGAAAGTGATTGCAGTATTAAGTTTCAATTGATTGTTAACAAAACCCCAAGCCTGTTCCTACATTTGATTCAATCCACTTAGAATAGCAGGCTGAGCTTTTCTAATCTCATTTTAATTTTCCATGGGGGACTAAGTGTCCAAAATCCTTGTGAGGGGGCTGGAAGTTTCAGCTGTAGGATGCAACAACCTGATACAAAGTCAATGGAGAAAGACCATTGTTTAGACTAGGTCCCTAAAGGCCTCAGTATGCTCTGGAAAGTGCCCTGAATTACCATCTTTCTCATAAAGCAGAATATCATTCTGCCCATATTGGGCCTCTAAATACAGTTAATGCTCCACCTTTGGAAGAAAAAGGACCACAAGAAACAGCCTTAAGAGAATAGTCTTACATTACAGCTGCCTGTTAACAGGCCCCAGGGCTGGTTTTCCTCAGTTCACTGTTATTGATGCTGATTTAGAGTCCCCTATGCCATGCCACCTTTCGAGACTTTTACTTTTGCCTATCTAATAACTGCCTGAATCCTAATCTGTGCATCCTGTGCATGCAAGGACTGCAGGGGAAACGTGACAGTCATTCCTCAAACTTTTTTCTTGACCCGCCCTGCTCTACCTGCACTACCTCATACCTTCATCTTTCTATCGTCCATCCATGTCCCCCCCCGCCCCCACATACCCAGCAGGGCAACAGGGAGTTACCTATCTGGGCAGATTCACTATCCTTTCACTGGCTTTGGTCTTCCAAAAAAACAAACCACAAACACAAATAAGCAAAAGAGGCAACCCAAGCACTTTGGTTTCTCAAGTCCCATCCACTCAGGCCTGGTTCCTGTAAATCTCATACTGGCTATTTAACACAAGCTCTCCTGCCAGTCCCAGAAGTGCCACACTAGTGTCCAAAGAGGAATTTCACACTTGGCAGATGTTTGGGGACAGTCTGGAAGACTTGTTCAAATAGCCCACATCCCCCTTTAAAAATCAATCCCTTAACCTGCAATTTCATTCTCCCGCCCTACCTTGACTCCCTTCCTTTCTGCATACCTTTTCTCTGCAACTTTGACATTTTCAACATTAATGGCATAAATACAGGAAATTCTTGCTGCATGTTAAAATGAAGAGTTTTACAGTAATGTTTCAGACTGGCATATCAAACTAAGCATAAACATTCTTTACAGTTCAGTGCTTGACCCTGTATACAACTTCTGGAGTATATGACAAGAAACACAGCCACAGAAGTCCAATTCAACAACTCAAGAAATAATTCCAGTAGATCAGTAGCCATAGCACCTCACAGCCAGCACCCTGCTAACCAGCACTGTTCAGTACCTCTTCTCAGCAGCTTTATTCTTCAGACTTAATGAGACAGATGCAAACAGCAGGCACTTATTCTCTAATTAACCAATTTGGCTGCCACTTTGTGATCATTAACCCAATGTTGCTGGGTCAAGATTGCACACAAAGTATTTCTTCCTTCTCCACACTCTCTCCCTTTCAATCCTAATATATGCCAGGCTTTGAAATCAGCTGCTTCCCTCCATTCCCAAACCTCTGCTGAGTACAAACCATCTTTGCTCACTCACTGCAGCACCTTACAAGATGTATTCCTGAGATCTAAAAATAAGCTTGTTAGATTATTTGACAGTCAAAAATTAAATGAAATTGGAAGTAGTAATTATTTTCTTGATTATTTAATACGGGCCAGACTTTTATCAAAATATTTTGACATGAGAGGATTTGTGAAAATAAATAGGCAATCAGCAAGTCATTGCTAACGGAAAAGATTTTTTTTTCTGGGAAACAAGTATATATTACCTGTCACTGCCATGTGAATGTCTCATGCTTTAAAAGATGATGTGTTAACAGCACTTTATCTAGAAGACAGCATAACAGACAGATCAACATCTTCAAAAGACAGACATCATGCAGTGTCACACTGAACATGGCAGAGGCACTGTACTGTACCCAAAGATGAGTGAACTTTTATGTATTTAGGAGATCCTGGAGGGCAGAGTCAGGACAACAGGTCTCTGCTCAGCTTGCTGAGAACCCTAATCACTAGCCTAAAGCCATCAAAAAAAAAAAAAAAAAAAATCACATTCATCCATCTTCCCTCTTTCTCAACCTAGAAATTGTGGACAACTTCATGAGGGGAGCTAGAGGGCCTTTGCTTCTCAAAACTTTTATGTCAAACATGAAGAGGGGGCTTGGCAACATTGTGCCATCTACCATGTCAGTACTTTAAACTACACAAGCTTAGGCAATCTCATGGCCCTCTTCCTTCTGGATGAGGTATGGGACATCTCCTGCCCAAGCCAGATATCTGTCATAACAGGTTATGCTTATTTTGATTTGCCATTTGTACTCCAAGTTAGTGAGTGCCAATGTTACTGGAGCATTTCTTGTTTCATATCCAGGTAAATGCTGTCTTTCAAGATCTTATTGTGAAGACTCTTGGGATCTGCAACAGATCAGCTGTTTAGTGTTAGCTATGAATACACAGTGCCAGTTTGTTATAGGACAAACAGCTGCTATAATTATTTGCTTCTCCTTTTTAAGAAAAGAGGAATAACATACGAAATGGATTTTATCTGCTTTAGGGATAGCATTAACATCATTTTCCTATGCTTGCCTCTTTTTTGGAACTGGTTTGCATAACATTTCCTAGAAATACACTCCATATGTACACCAGCTAGCTACACCAACTACACCGGCAAGACATTTCAACTGGGGGTGATTCAGAGGCAGAGGGAGGAGGGACCCATCCACATGCATTTGTTAACACCAACAAACACAAAGATGGGCTGTGGTTGAGCCAGGTGAATTGTTCCAAAACAGCAGGACAACTCCCATCAGACTTACACAAACTAGGTCTGGAAAGATTACATTCAGCACAGAAAACACACACCTCAATTTGGAAAGGCCTCATTTAGCATCTGGTGTGGTGTGTCAGATTCCATTTGAGATACTGGGCTCCAGAGACCAGTGGGAGAAAACAACACACTCCAGAGTACATGTGTAACATGAGGAGTTAATCCCACACAGGCATTCATCTTTTCAAAGCATACATTTCTGACAGTTTTGGAAAGCACGCTTACAATTTCCATAATGTTTGAAAACATACAGACACTTTCTCTCAGTGTCACAGCATCTTGAACTTCTGAGGCCCTTTTCGTGACACCATAAACTTCTCCTTGGAAGCACAGTATGATGTCAGAGGATGTAACAGTACAAGAGGTGAAGAGGAAAGCTGTGGGAGCATTCAAATAACTTTTTCTGGCCTAAAAAGAAATAAAAACTGGAATTTGATCCAAGAACATTTTGTTCATTTGCTATACAGGGGTGCCTTTTGTATGAGCACAGACTGTTTTGTGGACTCTGGTCCTCTGTAGTCACCATGAAATGGAAAATATACAATGAAGCTAGTGATGTGTTATCATCTAAGATTTCTATGAATGCTATTTCTGTCTTATGTTCACAGTGACTGCTGGTCAAATGTTCATCCCCTACAACTTGATAAAAACAGGAGTTTTAAAGAATTATCACAGATATTTATAGGTTATTTTATTTTCTCTCTTTTATCTTGTCTGCACAGTTGGCATGGTAATGCTGCTTAGTGTTCAGGATTAAGTGAATTTTCCAAAATAGTGTTTTTAAAAGCTGCTAGTTGCTCACACATTCATCAGGGTTAAAAATATCCATATTTTTAATAAATACATACACTTAGATATCATCCAGGTAAGCCAAAGAAGTTTTGTGCAAGTATAACTGAACTGCTGTATCTGTCACCTTCAAACTTGTGCCATAGTTCCAACAGAGATTTAATGAACAAGCCAAATTTTAAGCAAACATTCAGAAGTTTCACAGCTATAATCAGCAAAATTAAAGTGCACTAGATAATTACTGGAGTGTTAAGCTGATATTTATCTCTAATCTGCCAGATGAAAGAACTAGATTTCACAAAAACAGTCTTTATATTTAATACCATATGCAAAAAAGACATTATAGCAACTGATCGAAGGCAAACATTGAGATGTTAATGAACACTGGACTGTTTACAACTTCAGCCCTTCTTACCCCTGTGAAACACTTCTCTTATATAACCACATTGGCCTTCAGTAGGATCAGGCTCAGGTCTAGCGTTGCTCATGTATTCCCCCCCCCCCTCCTTCAGCTCTCCACCTTCCCCCACCATTTATTTCTTCCACACTCTTCAACCTCTGTTCTCTCGTTTCACACAGCGTTTTCTGCTGGAATCATCATCTTTGCAAGCAAAAGCTTACAAATAGCAGAGTGTACCTATGCCTCTGAAAAAGGCCTACTACCCACTCAGACAGGGCATGATTTTCTTAGTGCCAGTGCCCATCACTTGAAGTAGCCTCCATCAATGCCTCTTCATAGGGTTGTGTTTGGTTTCAGACCTGAGTTGACAATGCAGAAGCTGCACATGTTTGTATGTCTGCAGGACAAAGTTCATGACCCATCACCAGGACCTTCTACTTACTTCAAGTACTCCCACCCCCTGAAGTTAAAAATATATTTTTAAATATGGGCAAAACATTCATCTCCATCCATATGTCAGATCAGCTGTCTCAAGATTCCAGAAAAACAGTCTACAGTTAGCATATCACACTTACCCAAATGACTTCAACTTCAGCAAATTTATTAGCCTCTGAACACAAGACACCATTAACAACAGTACTGAACAACCTTAAAAGGAGTTGATGCTATTATATTTACTCAGTTTAATCTTGCAGTTTCAAAAACTCACTAAAAACAAAGCCCCAGAGGTGGTGAACACATTTTGGATGTTCAAACTTTTTTTAAAAGCCCAGATAGAGCACAGCTGTTCAGCACATCAGCTTTATCAACCACCTTCCATTGTACCACTACATTGATGTTCACACCTACAGACACACAAATACTTGTGATTAAAAAATTAAAAATAAATGAAATAAAACAAACATCTCGGGAAGAATATGGGGACTTCAGCAGTAGAACATGCCTCCATGTGCCAAAGGAAGAAAAGGAGAGAACAGATGGCTTTCTTGCTTTGTCTTCATACTGCTTTCATACTTACACTACTTCATACTTTGGGTTAAAATTTTTATCCAAACTCACAGTGATTAACAATAAAGAGAGACAGACGGAGGATTGTATTTCACTCTATAATTAAGCAGACACAATGAGGTGAGTTCTCAGCATGGTACAGAAGAAAATAAAGCATCCGTAGCTCCATTAGTGATATTTCCTATGCACAGGGGAGTAACTTTTATTCCAATGCAGGCAATAGAGAAGAGAATTTTAAAAACCCTCAGACCCACAAAACCCAGGGTTTACAGTGTTATTAATGAAACAAAGTACCACAAGGCCTTCTTCCAGGACAAGACTTAACTCTTCCTTAACTTTAAGCACATGCTTATGGGCCTGATCACTTGAAGAATGAAATTGACAATGTCCTATTTCAATGCTAGAAATAAAAATGGACTTGTTCTTTTTAAACACTCTGGGTAAAAAAGCTGCCATAAATCTAGTTTTAATCAGACTTCAACATCCTTCACGAATGTTTTGTGCAACTGAAGCGTCACTGGATGAGTGGTGACTCTGTCTACACCCACAGCGAACCTGGGCATGTGAAATGGAGGATACTACTCATGTCATGAGACCCAGTGACAGACTTGTAGTAATCACACATGGAAAACAAAAGGAATACAGTTCTGGGAAAGACACAAGGCTCTGCAAACAGGGCACAAACAGGGGGCCAATCAGCTGAGATTCCCAGGCCATGCACAGAACAGTCTGTTTAAGAACACTGAGAGCATTTTGCTTCTATGCGTTCACTGGTGACTGAAGGGCTGTCATATGAATGGGTTGGAAAGGACTGGTTTCTGGCAAAACACTTGAGACTAAGTTACATATGTAGCAAAAAAAGCCCATTTACCACAGTAATGAAGGTATTTGTAGTTTCACACCTGAAGGTAAGAGCATATGCTTGTATGACCTAATTCAAGAGACTTGGTACACACAAAGGCTCTAGAAGCGATCACCCTGGTCACTTGTACTCAGTCTAAAAACTGATGTGGAACTAGAACCAAGAAAAACAACCCGTGAAAGGGTCCAGGAGACTCTAGTCCCATCAGATTCTCCACAATGATGGTGGGGCAGTGTCTTGGTAAGCTAGGCATGCATCTCACCTGCTTTCCATGATGCTTTTGCTCTTAAACAGCTTGTGCTTTATGAAGGACAGCAGAATGATGGGTAACTTATTTTTGGCACCTCCTTTGTGTTTTTTGTCTTGGCAATTATATGAGGTCTGTTGTGCTCAATGCAAGTAGCAGGAGCCTACAGCCAAAGTCTGAACAGCCACGGCAGAGGGTGACAGCCAGCAGCCTGGACAGGGTATATTCCAGGCACACAGAACAAGATCTGATGATTCAGCTCTTCCGACAAATTCACCCTACTCTATTTACAGCAAAGCACACCACAAGTACAACGACCTCTCACATCCCTTCCTCTCCCCTCTTAGAAGCATAGGAATTGCCATGGTGACTGACTAGTGGCCCAAATTTAATACCCTGCTGTCAACAGTAGCTGGTACACAGTGCTACAAAGGAAAAATACAACAGCTCTGCACCAGGCAGTTACTGAACAGCTAGTGAAGAGGGAAAATTTCCTCCTAATCCCATTGCCATTTGATATTGGCTAATGGCTTCAGTAGCAGCAGACTCAGGCATTGCCCAAGGAAGTATTTGAACACAAACATAGCATTAAACGTGGGCTTATAGGCACATGCTCAAATCTGACAGCTTCAATGACCTGAGTGTTTCCCTGCACAGAGCCATGCTTCTGAACTGCAGCATAGGGGTTCAAGTCATGAGGGTTTGTTCTTTCCCTGCAAGAAACACAGCTCTCGTGAATAACACCAGTTCCTCACATCAAAAAGACCTGGCCCATAATGACAACACAACTACAAATGCAACTCAATCTGCCTTTGACAGAGACACACAAATCCTTTCTGAAGAGGTCCACAGACTTCCTGGGAGCTGCTCCAGTCCAGATCTTAGATGGATATCCCTGCACAGACATTGCAGAAGCAGGTAAAGCATATCAAGAAGTTATTTAAAACTAGAGTGGCCTGGGGGGAGAATTTGATGCAATTATCGCTGGCTTTAGGCAGACTTCAAGGGCTCCGTCAGTACTCCCAACAGGGTCAAGTTTTCCAGAGGATTCAAGACCCATCACCACCAGAGCTCTGGTCTCTCTTGGAAAACTGGAATTGCGTCTACACACCAACACCACAGAATAATGGACAGCACTGGCCCAGACAGTTCTAAGAGGTACCCAACAGTCTTTTATAAAACTATTCTGGACAAAGACTTATTTTCCAGTTGTGATGGAGAACTCTTTCAGTCAAATAAAGCAGCATATGGAAAACCCCCAGCACTGCATGTTCTCATAATTTTTGGAACACTGTAAATATTTGAGTCAGTAGATCTTAATCCATAAACACAGCTGGACTCAAGAAACAATGATGGTAACTTATTATAATTTAAACAATTGTGTAACAAAACAAACCAATGATAATCACTTTGGTTTTCTAAGGACAATAGGCACAACCTTTTCACAAAGTTAACATGATGGTACATGTAATTACATAAAAAATAAACTTACATATGCTAAGATAAATTATTCTCAGCCTTTAAAGAGCACTGTAGAGGAATGACAGTGGTGCAAAGCCAGCATTTCATATAATGTACAGAGCTGGAATGGTAACTGGCAGCCAAAGGACAACCCTTTTCCCTTCTATCCTCTTCCAGAACATATTAGTTTAATTGCTTTATGACCAGGAACATCATTCCCCCAAGTTCACCCTCAATGTAAGCCCTTGTGCACACAGTTTACATACAAAGAACTAGTGGCTGATCTCTGCTGTGATTAGGGAGAGGAACATTTATCCGAACTGTACAAGAACAGACATAGGCAGTCAACTCACATTTTAAGTAAGTTAAACCCCATTTAAGTTCTTTCCTGAAAGTTCAAGTAAGTTCACTTCCTTCTTATTTCCATTGCTTCTCTGCATTTTCAGAAGTATTTGCATTCAGCAATATAACCCAGAAACAGAAGTAAATACAACATGGTTCACATACGTTTCAGAACTGTCCTAAGGAGGGCGCTATTCTGAAGTTTTTACCAGAGATGTGGATTCAACACCAAAACACATAGCCAAGACAAAAGCTATGCAAAAACAAAATAGGATTTAAATGCACACACTTTTTTAAAGCAAAATCCTGATTATGGCTATAAACCGTTTATCCCTTTGCTAACAACAACACAAAAACCCCTCCAGCTTTCATATTTCACATTGATTTTCAAGAGAGAAGATTCCTACCAACACTTCTAGAATCCAGAGTTCAAGTGAAAACTACAAATAAGATAGGTGAAAGCTCTTTAATCAAGCATTATAGAAGTTTGATATTCCAGAACTGCAATAGTCATGCTACCAGAATTTGGCCTCCTCATTTGTACCCCTTAGAAATTATGGTGGATAAACCTGTAAACCAGTTACATATATGCTATGAGCCCCAACTTCCAGCTCTCCATGAAATGATCAGTGCCACGTAAAATGAGAAAGCTGACATATGAACTAATTCCTTATACTAGGAAAATTCCTAGTTCTAAAGCTGCTAGTTCAAAAAGGAGCACATGAGCAAAACAGTGTATTTTCCACCTCCCTCCCTTGCAACAAGACAGCTGAACCATATTAACTGCAACTTTCAAAAACAAAAATCAAGTATGGATAACGTCAGCTCTATAGTACAGGTCTGGCAAAGTTATAATCAACTAAAATCAGGATCTTATAACAGGAACTGACAGGGAAATTCTAGCTACTTGTGCTGCTTATAAAGGCTAACATTATTTGGCAAAGGGATGAAGCCATAAAGCTGAAATCCAGTTCTGGACTAGAACTTCCCCAAGTTTTCAGGGAACTTTGATAAAGGAGTTCAGTTTGGCCCAGGTGGAAGTGTATGTAAGTCTTTCAGAAATAAATAATTAGAATGTCTAAGAATGGTTAAAAGTTCAAAGGAACTCTTTCCATTCAGATTGAAACTCTTTTTTTCAATAAAGAAAACCACAATACAGGATGGTAATTTCAGTGTCTGACATGTGACCCTTAAGTCAGCATGCTGTGCCTCACACTAGAAATATTGCCTCTGCTCCCTTTGAATATGAGTATTCTTTTAAAAACTGGAATAATAAATCTAGAACAATGACCACATTAATCCAGACCCTATTTGGCAGGATCTGCCAAACAACCATTAACAGCCATTTATACAAGTTCCTAAATGGGAGCTCATTCATTGACTTGCAAATGATGTCACCCTCCAAATGATGGAATGTTTCTTTCCTTCTGTGGCTTTGCCATCTTATTTCTGCAAGGCTGCCAGACAGGTAAACAGAATTCCACTTAATCTGCCTGCAACTTCAAAAAAAAAAAAACCAACGTACAGCTTGCCCATTGAGGCCAGCATTTTCAAAGATGAGTGCTTAACATTGGCCACCTAAATCCAAATTTAGGAACAGAAATAAGTACCCTGTTTTTTTTAAAGCCTTTAAATAAGTATCTTATGCTCCACAGTGTTTTCCTATTCCGTACTGTTCTTCAGTAAGGACCTTGAGGGGAAGGCAGAAGGGGGACATTGTGCTATCTAGATTTATTGTCTCCTAGAATTCAGTCCACTTGCATAGCAGGACTGGCTAGAGAACAACAATTCTGCTCCACTAAACCCTCTAACATTTTGAAATTTAGCTTCATTCCACATCAGTGGTGCAGTACAAGGCGAATAGTTCTGCAAGAGATTTAGGGGGAGGTGAGAGAGTGACTGACATGGCTGAGAACAGAGACTTCAGTCTGCTTTAATCAGAACAGCAATTGCACCTTATCCATCTTCCCAAGCCATCAACTCTGTCACAGAGCTGCCCTGAACCTGAGGAAACTTCCTGATGAGTATTTCAGGAAAACTTATTACTCCAGCTGGCTTAATGCTTTCCACAAACGGTTGACTTCAAACAGTAAACAAACTTTTAATCAAACCATTCTCAACCATCTCTATTTATAGGACACAAGTAGTTTTCCTAGTAGAAAAGTTTGCAAATGCAAGCTGGGACATGAAAATATGACAGCATGCTGCAGCACTACCACCATTACCAAGAAGTCAGACACAGGAACTTTTTCTCATCATTTTCTTCACAACAGATCCATGGTGAGGACTCAAGGGAAAAGAAAGGAAGTTGCTTGAACTTTGAGGGTGGGAATGTCAGAAGTACTCACCCCTCTCCCACTGGGGTCAGCAGCAGGAGAGTGGGCCAAAACTTTCAAAAAAATTTTGCCTTATATGTATCAATTTCAGGAGTCAAGAGACTGAAGAGTGATCAAAAGATGTCTCGTCATCAAGAAACAGTACCTAGTATTTGCTAGAAACCCCTTCTATTGCCCATGCAGGATGGTGATGAGCTACACGCCACTCCAGCTTCTTACCACCTTGGCTCAGGTCTGCATTCATCCTACCTAAGGTACCATACAGAGCCTTGCAGCACCTTAGACCCCTTCATTTGTCAGCATAGGGGCAAAACATCTTCCAAAAAGATCTACCATACTGTCAAGATGTGCATGCCTATCTGTATGCCTCTTATTTATAGTAGGAGGCCAAGGCAACTGTCACCCACTGTCAGTGGAATAAGTGCCAAAAGTTCAATGGAGTTATGGCAGATATTGAAGTCTTTTCTCCCTCTGCCACACAATAATAAACGTTTTTCTGAATCTATGCCATCAGCAGGATCTTACAAGCACTGTCCCCGCCAGTTTTGTGGGCAGACATATAGCAACAGGGGTGTTGCTACCATCTTCAGTAGGATCAGATTTAGGCCAAGACTAAAATTTAGACAAGAGTTAATTGGGCTACATTAGGTTCAAAGTTAAAGCCAAAGCACTCTCAAGCCAGTCTTTCCTCACTTTGTGGTTTAAATGTTTAAGTTGCCTAAACCTATAGACTTTGCGAATTGCAAACAGTTCCAATTGAATCTAACTTTTGGATTCTTCCTTTTCAATTCTTGTACTTCTTTAGTCTTCCCTCATTACTAATTCTGTAAATTATTCACATCAGAAATAGTGAGTCACAAAAAAGTACATAAATAGCTACTTATGTTACAGGACAGAATCCCTCAATATTTTCAGTCTACTAAATGACTGATTGCTGCATCTCTCAATTTGTTATTTCCAGAGTGCACCCAACCAGCATCCAAGGCAAAGCAAGTTTTGGGGCTGGGAGGGCATTGTTTTTTACTGAAAATAATCCAATGCAACACTTAGGAAAAAGACATATAAAACAACTTGAGACAATGCAAAATTACAGATTTTCAAGTAATTCAGATAGTAAGATGTCACTAAAGAAAAAGTGAGCACCAAACAATCTAGGTAAATTTGAAAATCTCAGGCTGGGTATCTAAAAATGAGCTAGTTTTGAGCTAATTCAGTCCATACTCGGCACATTTGCAGTATTTTTTCTTGTTCCCCCTACCCTGAAACACATGCACAGCAGCCTGTGTAACAATTTCTTCATATTTCTATGCTTAAATAGGTCACTGAAAGGCAATGAGCATGGTGATCTGTGCCTTTATACCCCCAAAATCCTGCTTCAGCTTTTCATCTCTGCTTAGCAGAGCCTTGATATCATGCATAGCTTGTTTGCAGCAAGTCTTAACAAGCCTGAGTTTGGCTATGCATTTATGAGTTAATTCAATTTTATGTTCTGAATTCATACAGTGAGTATTTTGACAATAATTTCCACAGAAGCAGACTTGGGAAGGCTGCTGTTCTTAACAGGATGGTCCAATGTGAGGAGTGTGCAACTCGGATGCCAAAGAGGTGCCACTTTATCTCGTGCTTCTCTGGGGACTGCATTTACCTGACAAATTCTGTATGCCTCCTCTAAGGCTGAAGTGGCATCAGCTGACTAGGATGTGGGCATCACATCAGCCACACGTCATTTCCCATCTAACTCTGAGAATAATTTGTTGGATAGGACTCCTAGACTAAAATCAAGGCAATGTCAGGTTCCCCAGAGGCAAGGATGGCATGTGAATGGATTTCAGTGCAATGGAAGCCTCCAGTACCCAGCAGGATTGTGTTCTGACTTTGAAGAGCTCCCTCCCCTTAATGCTTATTCCAAAAAGATACACAGATTGTCACAGAAGTGCAGTGGAGATGAAAACTTAGCATTACCAAAGAAGAATAAGTGAAAATACATTTTCAGTTAAATTTTGAAAAGTCAGTGAGACAACAAAATATGGAAAAGTTGTTCCAGATGGCAAGAAGGTACCTGAGAAATTTCATTTAATCACATTTGTGCAATATGTTTTGATTGGGATGACATATATCAATTGCATACTTAAATTAACAGTCCTTCCTACTGAAGTAAATGTAAAGCTCCCAAGAGCATGAAAGAGTCTCAGCGCTTTTAAGTGCAAGTACAGTATACATGGAGCTGACAGTCCTTTTGTTACTCTCCTGAGGAAAAGCAATGGTTCATTAAGACACTGCAAGAATGTATCCATTTTGAAAGCAGTCTCAAAGCCATTTGACCACCTGGGTCAATTCCTGCCTCCCATGCTCTACCTCATAGGTAGGAAGGCCAGGTCCGAATGCCTTGAAAGTAAGTGTGATGTCCTGAGAGAAAGAAGGAACCCTAGACAAATACAAAGGTTCCAGCTCCTATAATCTGATTAACATCCACAGCAAGTCCCCAGTGCTCTTGCCCCAAGGTAATTTACCAAATGGATGATCCAGAGGTGTGTCACTAAGCCCAAGCCACCCAGCTCTCCTCAAGAAGACAGGCAGTGTGTAAGGCTCCTCCAAAGCCTCTTGGAAAAGTCAAACAAAACACTGAGGTTCCAGTTGGAAGGGAAATGTCACCTGCCACCCAGGTTTTCCCCACACTGAAGTCATTTCACTCACCTTCCAGAAAAACCTAATGGCTCCAAGATGATAATTTCATTTTTTACATGTGTATATATATATATGCTGCATCCCTATAATGAGACAGGTGAGGTTCTAAAGATCCTTCTTGCCATAATTTGATAGTTCCATTTATAAAAGCCTGGGAAGGGATCACAGGTAAGAAGACCTAACACATAAACAGGTCAGTATCAGAACTATAGCACAGATTTTCTACATTTAAAATAAAAATTCTGTCTTTGAGGCCACAGGACCTCTCAAATAGAATATTAAAAGTAGATTATTTACAGAGGAGTTTCCATTATGAGTTGAAACTCAGTTTACACCTAAAGTGCACATAAAAGTTTTTAAAGATTGGAGGTGACTGAAATTCTCCACAAACACTGCAAATGAGACTATCTTTTTGCACAGCTTCTTCCTGCAGCTGTACTCTGAAGGGAGATATACATATACATACAGGTATGTATATTAGTTATTACTAAAATAATTGTAATAAGGCCTTTTGTTTGGCGACTGTCTGTTTCTAAGAAGTGAAGCATGATGAGATTTAGCTTGCCAGCTGCACATTTCACTTCCCATATCCCCAAACAGAGATTTAAAATAGCCTGTTTATCAGATGTGTATCTAAGTCGTATTCCACTGTGAGGTCTAAAAAAGAATTTCCATTCTTACAAATGTCCCCCTTGTGGGGCATTACCGTCTGTTCTGATCATTGTAAAGGGTCCCTCTTTCCTTCTAGTCCAAAACCTACTGAAGCATTTCTTTAATGACTATAAAACAAAAAGCTAGAGGCTTTCTTGCCTTAATTTATATACAAATACACTACCAATTAAAAGGTAACTGTGAAGAATAGAGCTGATAATGGAATGCCTTCTGCAACCTAAACTGCGACATTGCTACCATGACATTATAATAATTAGTTAATCTACCCTCTAATTTGTCTCAATTTGCATTGGCAGACTAGAAGCTGCTGTCTACATGATTTCTCATTGAAAACTGTGGTAGTAGAAAGAAAAAAAAAAAAAAGAGGGTTTTTTTCCAGCACCCACCCATTCCATACACAATGTTTTCCCTCTTCACCACCACTGTAAATCTGGAATACATGTCCATTAAGACAAATGGAGTTATACTCCAGATCCACTATGAAGGCAGAATTTGGCTTAGTACTACTGAAATACACCAAACTCATGCATTCAAAAATGCCTTATTATTGCAGCCAGCCTGCTGCCTATGCTCATTCCACTGCCAGGTTTAGCTCAGTGAAGTTTGCAACAAACCTCTGTTGAATGGAGGCCTTTCTCTTTCCTTTCTGCAGAACACCACCCTCATTTGCAAAGGGTTTGTGATAAGTTCATAAATTCCCCAACTATTCCTCTTGCTATTCAAAATAACAAAGGCAGATCCTCCCTTCTCACCTAAGCTGCTTGGATGGAACATCTGTGCATCAGAAATACAGGGTGTAAAGAGGAGTTCAAGGCAAAAATCTGTACGTCAGTAATGCCCTCATATGACTTAGACGTACATTTCTTTCCATCAGGAATCAACTATTTTGCTACCACACCTGTGCAGCCAGATGTCATACAACAGTAATTCAAGCCATTAGAAAGACAATTTAGAATATGTATGGTTAAAAAAAGGCAGGCAAAAAATGATAAAGATTTTATTTTCCAATTAGTTCAAGACTTGAACAAAACACGTCTTGCCTTTTCAGGAGTTACATTTACCTATATGCACAAGATTTGTGATACCCCTTATTTCTCAAATCAAACTCCATTTTGATTGCTTCCATAAGATGAAACCCATCATTATCTTAAAAAAAAAAAAAAGTACAAAATGTACAACTCCTAGCAAGCATTTGCCAAAATGTTAGCCTTCAGCACTTCTTTTTAAACAAACATAAGGAAATGAGATGACCTTCAAATTGCTTCTTGACATGTACTAAATCTACAGAAATTAGGAAGACTCTCTGGAAAGAGCTGTATAATTTTAGTACTCACAGTATATTTTTAGCCTATGCTAAGAATATTTTGTGTACTAAAAGAATGCTGTATGTAGTAAAGCTTCAGGTTTTTTTGTCAAGCTTTGAAAGCCCAGGGTTTAGGTTAAAGGGCAGTAGAAGTAGTAGGTGGATGGCTTGGAGCAAGCAGGAAATAACCACCATAAGCTAATCAAAGCTTGCATCACCTGTACAACACTTTATTACCCCCATCCTCTTATCCTTTAAAGCAGACCTTGGGGATTCATTAGTAAACAAATTCCTTCTCCCACCTACCCCCTTCTGCTTCCAAGACATAGGAAGGAAGGGGCAAGCGACAAGAGTCTGATCCACAGGCTGCACAGGTAGATTGGAGCAGGCAGCTGAATCAGAGCCCTAAACCAGGATGAGCTCAGTCATCCAATGTTCCCTTTTTCCAATGAAATGAATTCTGTATCCAAACAGAAGGCAGGTGGCAGAAGAACGAGTGTCACAGGAACTGGTGATGGTGAGAACAGCTGAAGGAAGAAAAACAGGCAATGCAGCTGCTGCATAGCAAGAACCCCAAGAGACCTTTTACATGTATGGGGTGCGTAAGTTGAAGCGTATGCACATAGTCAGGTAGCAGAGGATTTGCTGAAGACCTCTGCTTAGTGTAAGCAGTTTGCCTCAAAGAGATTTGTTTCATTGGGAGGGAAAGGATTGCAGCTAGTTGTTCTAGTCTGAATACAAAGAACTTTCTTTTTCCTTCTGTATTCACTGATGAAGTGCAATGAGCAGCAAGCTTCACAGGGCAAATGCAGCCTAGGCTAGCTCCATATGGTTTCACAGAGCTGCACCTATTTGCACCATCACAGAATTTGGTCACAGGACCACATAGGCTGTTTGTGAGAGAGGTGTAAAGGGGCATCTTCCACACAAGAAGACAGATGGAAACTGGATCCAGTAGATACGGGTGACTGCAAGTATTTGCTTCCTGTCACAAAAGTGCCAGCTCAGACTAAACTAGACAGGCTTAACATCACATCTAAATCAAAAAGACAGAGCAGTGCAAGCCTGAAGGAAGAGCAGACAAGGGCAAAGTAGAACACAAGGAGAATTTGAAAGAGGTTACATTTCCTGGACCATGACAACAATTCTGGAGAACTAAGGGGCACAATTAGCAACTTTCCAGCTAATAAGTATATCACTTAAGAAACCCAGCACCGTGAAGACTGAGGCAAAGTCAGAAGAAAGGTTAGATGCTATTCACTGAATATACAATTCTTAATAAGAAATTAAGAACTGCCAACCCACATTTCTCCCTGTTACTCTCACACGTGCGTGCATTCCCTGCAAAACTCATACAAGCAAAGCTTTCAGAGTTTGGAGAGGCAGGCTGCGCTGTCATTTGTTCTTGACTAAATCAAGGAATTGCTCTACTCAGTTTTCTAAGAGCAAAAGTGCTGACCAGAGATACGTGCATATTTAATAATGCCCAGTTCAGTCTGTGGCAGCTACAAGTTCAGTGTCTTCATTTTTTTCTGCCTCCTCAGGGCAATGCCTACTAGGAAATACAAGCAGCTCCCAACTTCCTGTAATAGTTTCCATGGACTCTCCTGTGGAATACCTCTCCCCTTGTGCACTACACTCTGGAATTTCACTTCATAGCAAGATGCATAAGAGTAGGTCATTGCAATAGACAAACTGCACGGGCAAACACACTAGGAAAAATGAAGAACAGAAACAGAGATTTAAATTACACATGACCTGATCTTTCAACCTTGCAGTTTGTGAAGTCACTTTCATTGGAACTAAATACTTTAAACATAATGACAAAAGTTTTACATCTCTTTTTGTCCTGTGTAACAGACTGCATAACAGGCGGGATGACAGAAAATCCCATCCCAAGGACCTAGCTCAATATTACCATTTCAGAACAGATCCAGCTCTCACAGCAAATAACACCTGTTAAGGAGACATCAATGATGCACACAGTCATGAAGTTAAGGCAGAGAAGGTTTTGATTGTTAATTCAAGATGCTCTCAGAGGTCTGTGGTGATGCAGCTGGTAATTCCTGCTCGTTTGTCCGAGCAGCAGAACAGTCCACAGATCGTGGTGGTTATGAGTAAGCAAGCATGTATGCATTTCTGTTGACAGCATCTTCCCAGAAATGATCACAGAACCTGACTGGTATACATAAGGTCTTTAGACTTTTTTCAAATGTTATATATATTTAGAAATCTCATTTCAGATGAAAGCCTGAAATAAGATTTACTTTCCTCAGCCTTTTGATAACTTCCTGTAGACAAAGACATACAGAAGCTGCTGCTTAGCACAGGGTGCACTTATTGCATATATTTTAGGATTGCAAATAAGTGTTCCTTAGCCAAATATTTCCACCCATGGGGTGATGTGTTTACATACCCTGTGGTACACGATCAGCAGTTACCTAGGATATACTGTGCCTCTAATGTTTGAAACCTAGCATGCCACATGCTGGGAATCCTTTAGCCTCAAACTGTTCAACCTCAGTGAGAAACACTGCTCCAGATGTGAAAGGGCATCATCTTCCCTTTTTAGATATGACTTCCCCCATGATTCCCTTTTTCCCCTACCTAGAAATCTGAAAACTAAAAGTCAGCAGAGGCATAGTCAGGAAATAGAAGAAATTACATAGCTTGCACAATATGGAATACATTCAAATAAACCAGAAAAATCAACCAAAATAACTACAAAATTTGCAATTCTCTGGAAAGAGTAGGGCTTATTTTTCAAAGCATCAGGATGAACCAACACATTCCTAATACACAGGGATGCCCAAAGAAGGAAGTGTGCAAGTTTAGATTGTTCTTGCCATCCCAAACACTGTATTTCTAAGCCTTTGGTGAGACAGAGCAAGAGACATTCAGCTTGTACATTAGGGCTTATGGGACACACAAGACAAAGTATTTCAGGAAGAACACACTTGTGATAGGAAATCACTTGCTTCAACAGCAATAGGGTGCTCTTCCTTTCCATCCATAGCACTTATATGTAGTCCATGTCATTGCACCCAAAGTACTTCCTCATGCAAGGAGTAACCATCTTCGTATATGGGAAACTACGAAGAGACTCAGATCTTAAGTAAAGCACTTATCCAGAACAGTATTTAACCATACTTTAGTTCCAAGATAAAACTGACACTGACCCCAAATGACTTGCCCAACCCTACAGAGCTCTTCTCTGTCATTCTTCCGTGTCCCCTTTTCCTGCCAAAGCACACTTTTGAGCAGGCCACAGTTTTGCAGTGTCAACCATGCTGGTCTGTGAACATCAGCAGCAAAGCACAGGCTGCGTTCAGAATAAGGCACATTATGGGCACAAAGGCAATCAGGGTTTACATGGCTTCTTGTCTCCATCACCTCCAGAGATCACCTCTTTTACAGTTTGTTCAAAAAGACATTGCTTCCCTATGAAATCCTAGGGAGTTCAAGTACCAGTATCTCCTTGTTACCTTACCTAGATGTCCAAATGGCCAAGATCTATGACTACATTCTAATACAGATCTTGGCACACAGTACTTCTTGAATAATGCCTTACTGGAGACTTGCATATATATTCTGCTCTTTAAAAATCACTGTTTACCTAAAAACTGGAGTATGTTGTCCATCACTCAACTGCTTAGAAAGGCTGGTATTACCAGCCAAGAGAACTGGCAGTAAGCACAAGAAAGGATTTTGAGAAAAGAACTTGATTCTTCAGGGAAGGCAGGAGCCTGGACCACCCCTTGCAATTGTTGCTAACCATTCAGGGATCCTTAGACAGCAGCTCAGTCATTGCCATGCTGAGGGAGAGCATAGCTACACACTGGTTAGAACTAATTAGGCAGAGGGGAGTTACTGCTGTTTCTATACAAGACACAAGTGGAAGCAATAGATCAAACTGAGATCTTGAACTCCTGTAGTAAACACAGAGCATATCAGGAGGAGCTGCTGGCAAACCCAGCATCTGAGAAACATGGGAATGTGCTTGTGACCCCATCTGCAGGCATCCTAACAGCTTCTCTGAAATTTCACAAGCAGGGGGATGTCCTAGATAATGGATGGGAGCCCAGCTGCCCCTAGATGAGGGAGTTTCCTTTGTGCACGAGTCCCTAAAGTTATTTCAGCAGCATCTGGCAGTGATGCTCTTGTTAAGGCTGCTATTTATAAAGCCTGATTGTTCGTTCAGGGACAGCTCTTGGCATACGAGGCCTCAGGAGAGCTGGAGTGATCTGGTTAACAAAACATCCAGCAAGCTGGGAAATCAAGCCTGCTTTTGATTTATAATGCAGCAAACCAAAAATTATTATTTTCCAGGCTCATTTTGGCACTCTCATAATTCAACTACAGTTCTGATTATTTAAAAAAAAGTAATAATTAAAAACCCACCAAGTTTAATTACCATAATTATGGAAATACTCAGAGTGAAAAGGACTTGAAAATAATGAGGCAAACTCACACAGCTCGAACTCCACCAATTAACAGGATGTTAGGTTTGCGAGACAAGTCTTAGCAAAGAAAAACTTCCCCACTGGCACCACTGCAGCAGCAGGGACAAACCCACCTCGTGTCTAGGTTTTATTACAAACCTATTGCACCCTCTTGTGCCGAGGTGTCAGAATTACTTTGGCTGGGCTGGCTTGAAACTAATTGTTCTGCAGCACTTGACCTTCAAATCAGCTCTCCTGCAGCAGTCTATGGCAAAGCACACAGCACTGTAGCAGCAATGTGTCAAAGGCTGCTACGAGTGAGTGTCCAAATAATGGACTAATTTTCTGTGCAAGACTGAATATTACTGATTTCCAAGCTTTTGTGTATCCCCTGTATCTCTATTTTGCATATGTGACCTCAGATTTTTGTTGAACTCAATATCAGAAACTTTGTAGAATCAGTTGGTAGGTACAGCATCCCACTAATCTGCCTGGCCAGAGCTGAACTGCACCTTTTCTGGGTTTCCTAGGAGCTAAACACCTATAAACACAAAGAGGACCCCTGTAAAATGTGAATATTTCTTCTCCTGCATTGGTTCAGGCCCCAGGTAGGGGTACCACATCCAGTGTTCAGCTCTGCATTTTAAGCAAAGCACAGAACTGGAGCAAGTTCTGAGGAAATGAGTAAGAATAAGATGTCCAGAAAACACTGACTGAGAGACAAGGCTGAACGATCAGGAAGTGTCCTGCCTAGGAAAGATCAATGAGTTCCCCCTCAGTCTTCAACTAGGCAAGAGGGGAAAAATTTTTTTTTCTCTGCTTCTACTTGATAGGACAAGGAATAACAACACTAATTTGAACCATGGGAGATTAAGGTGAAATACTAGGAAGACAAATCTCCTCAGTCTGTTAAAGTACTCCCTCACTGCAAATTAAAAGCAGATTAGGCAAGTATGTCAGGAGCAACCTAGGTAACACAGATCCTGCCTTGAAGCAGTAGGCTGAATTACATGATTTCTTGAAGTCCCTTCCAGGCTTGTTGCTATTGTGCTCAGCTCTGGAATTGTTCCTCTCTGATTAACACCAAGGCTTGTTTTCAGAGTATCATGCACAAGCTTGTCCAAAAGCTAAATACAAAAGTTCTTCTCTGGCAATCACATACACAATCCCTAGCACCGTCCACCTCCTGCTGGTAACACCAGCAGTAACACTAATTTGCAGCTCCTGATCACTGTGAAAACAAAACATTTCTAAACATTTCGCTGTCTTAACTGCAAATGTTAGTCCGAGTTAAAGCTGCTCCTGCATGAAAAAAAATTTCAGGTACAGCAAATCCACAAGGGTCTAAATCAATAGACTAAACAAAGCAGGATCCTCAGCTGCTGCTATCAGCATAGTGCCCAGCTTCCCTTAAGCTAGTTTTGGCCCATTCTTTCCTGAGGATGAAATCTAAAGAAAATATACTAAATAACAAAGCTCAGGGAAAAAAAAAAATAAAGGACAAGATCACCATAATGCCTTGGTTTAACAGGGATAACCCTCCCTACATCTTTTCTCATGAAGGCATGCTGCTGCAGCAGGAGTGGGGGGATCTGCTAGGATTTGCTGAGTCCTGATGGGGAAGTTTCCAAAGCCTGGCTCAGGGGCCGGTAGGACGGGCTTGCAACAATTGAAACTAAATTGCATTCTAATCCATGAATCAAAGCACTTGCAATTACCATTTCAAGGCAGGTGAAACAATAACAAATAATGAACAAAGAGATGTTTCAAGTCTTTGCTGATGCACTCTGTGCTTACTGCAGAAACTGCTAACTGGACACATTTTACCCGGAGCCAAGGTGATTGCCTGTGATAGCCCCAGTTAATCAAGTCTGAGAAAAATGAGAGTGTAATCCCCTGTATTGTAAAGCAGAATTTCAAACCTCCTCCAGCATGCACCCAATGTAGCTTTTACAGTCTTTGCTTAGATTTAGAATGGGAGAACAGAAGCCACATATGAATTGCACCAAATTGCATGTTGGCTTAGAAACAGTGCAGTCACTTGAACCCCTCAGTATGGGTTAAAAACACCATATAGCTAAGTAACAAACCACACATCTCACTTTACATGGGTTTATAGTACACAATATGAAGGTCTCTGCATCGAAGACTTAACAGTTTTGACAAGACTTACATAAAAATTCATACTACAGATCTAAATTTTTGAAGTGGGGTTTTGTATTATTAGTATTATTTGTATTAGCTAAGTTCCTAAAACACCGGTTTCTCCCTGATAAGGCAGATATCTGCATACCAATGACAGGTTCCTTTAAAAATTTCTTAGCAACTCCTTAGAACTGGTCACAAACCACAGGTTGAAAGCCAGTGGTTTCAGTAATTTCCTGGTATGCTTTTCTTTGTCTCTCAATCCATCTAACCACTAGGCCATAGCCCATCTCCTGCAAAGAGATCCACAGTTCAGAAGGAAGAAGTGTTACCCACAGCCAGCATCCCAGAGGCCTTTCAATATTAGTGGCAAAGCCTTGAACTAGGCCTCTGAAATCAACAGAAAGGCAACATGGAGTAGAGGCTTAGCCACCCAACTCCCCGGCAATCAGCATTTCTACTCTCACTCATAGAAAGGAACTGAAGCACAGAAGAATGGGGGAACAATGAGTCTAAAACCAAACTGGGATGAAGGCTCCAAGATGCAAGTGGATCTCTTGAGGGCCTTCAGCTGCCAAAAACTGGCCCTATTTTTACTTTCAGGTGCATTGAAAGGGCAAAGGTTGTTGCTTGCACCATTGAGCTATTGATGTTGCCTAACTCCACACAGCAGCTCATTTTGAACAGTGCAGGCTATTTTGCAGGAATGATGATTTGTCCAAACTGTTTTTGTTACTGGACTGAATAGAAACAGCCTTAACTAACAGTGGGCTTTTGGCAGGACAGGTACAGAAACCCAGCAAGTGTTATTCAACTGCTGGCCCTCCCAGCTCAGCCTGCTATTAACACATATGCTAAATCCCCTATCAACAGTACTGGAAGCCATGTAGGTAAACTGAAAACAAAGCTGGCCCTTTCCGATGAGCTGATGGAATAGGAGTGTTTGCCTGCAGAAGAGGAAGGGGAGGGGAACTAGCTAAGCCTCAGGCTCTAGGGAATCCACGGCTTGATGATTTCTGGGCACCCATCCTGCTCTTGTTCTTCTGCAGTTGTAGGGCATTAAGTTCACATCCATGTAGAGCTCACACTGCTTTGGATCTGGCGACAGTGACTCCCCATCTAGCAGGGAGAGAGCTCCTCTGCTGACAAGCAGCTGGGTCAGGACACAGCGATATCCCTGCTGCAGCCCCCACACCGGCTGTTTGCCTTGGCCTGGGCTGCAGGCAGCAGCTGAGCTCAGCAAGTTGCATTTCAAGCACAGCACCATTGCAGCCGGGGTTCTTTGCTGGCAACGTGACTCATGTTCCAAAGGTCACCCTCTCCATCCCCTGGGGGGGGGGGAAGAGCAGAGAGAAAGAGAAGCTGATTCTCACCACAGCTGCAAGCTCCAACTCTAAACTGCTAACCCCTTTGCTCCTTGGAAAGCTGACTCCCAAATCCCTAGGTGTTTCATTATCTCTTCCACTCCCTCCCAGAGTTTCTCTCAGGTAATTGTTCCCACATAGCATCTGCTTCAATTCGAGCCAGCTTCCTCCTTCACTATAAGGTTTTTCAGCATAAGTAAGGTGATGGCTTTGCTTTGGTCCCCTTGTTCCCTGCACAAGCAATAAAAAGTCTGAGAGGCAACTAAGCAAGTTTGTGCAGGGACAAAACTCATACCCAGTTAGAATGGGAACCACCCTCCCCAGGGGAAGCTATGTTGTTTGCAATACCAAGAAACACACTAAGCACAGAATCAGAAATAACCTTCTACCAGCCATATAACATAACAAAATGCTGACGGACTTGCCTTTAGACCCCATCCTGCTCACACACACTGGTAGGATTCCTCCAACTCCAGGAAGAAAAAAGGAATTGTCATTCCTCTATCACAGCTTATAAAGCACTGGTTTTCAAAAGTCACCATTCCTGCTACGAACAGCAGTCAAAAGAAGCTGCGAGAGCTCGGATCTTTGGTCCTGGTTAGGTCATCATAACCCTCGCAAGACAAGTGAGGAATCATGAGCTCATCCCTTGGCAGGAATGGACTGACTGTAGTTTGCAATATTCATAGTAATTTGTGTAATTTAATGCAGAGGGTGAAGTTCTCAGCCAGGGTAAATCAGAGCAATGTCAATTTTGCACTATTGAGGCAGCTGGGTCAGCCTGTTAATAAAGAACTTAACTCTTTTTTAAAATTTCGTCCATTCACCTTGAAGAAGACCTCTTTAAACCTATATACTGGTTTTAGGTTGCTGTAACTGTCAGCTAATTGCTACCCAGTCAGTGCTGTAAAAGGCAAAGTGCTCTCCATCATGGCTTTGTCTGATTGGATCTGGGTAAATGGAAAAAAAGCAGAGAAAGCATGGTTCAAAGTCGTTTAATCAAGTCGTTAGGATGCACATGGATAATCATGAATCTCAACAGGCAACTAATTATAAGAATAATTCAATGACTAGCTTTTTAAAGTGTAACAGTGTTCACTGGGCCAAATTCAATACTGCTGTAGATTCCTGGAAGCACCCCAGTAGCAGAGGGGAGATGCTCTATTAGAGATCTCCAGCTTTTCCAATGACTAAAGACTTAACAGTAGGCAGGAATGCTTTTCATTACTTTCTGTATTAAGCAAGGAGTATTACTAGAGAACAGGGCACTACAGTGGAGCACCCACAGCAGACCAGGTTATGAACACTATAGTCTAAAAGGGCAAAGAAATGAAGGAGACTGAGCAATGCAACACATGTGCTGGTCTATGAATAAATCCTCATTTTTGTCCATCCAGGTAGCATTATTGCTATTACAAGGCAAGAGGAGAATCTGAAAAATCAGGCTCTGATCATGGGCACATACGTGTCCATGAAGGTCCCTGAGTCTGGGTGCTTGTCACTGAATTTGGACTTTGGTCCCAATTGTTTTCTTCCCTACCTCCTTGCTCGAACAGGCTGCTATGGAAGCCAGAAAGGTTGTTTCCCAACATGCAGACACAAGAAATGCCACTATTTCCTCCTAGGCTAGTTTCTGTAAAGAGCATACTCTCACTAGCTCTCTTGTAGCAGCTTTAGTATCACCTCCCAGTAGAGACAAAGGACATGATTCCTCCCATCCTTGCCACCAATGCTACACAAGCAGCAGTCCAATCATGGCAAAATCACCCCAGCTTACACACAAAAGTATTGGGTCCAAAAGTTTTATACTGAGCCTGAGGCTTATAGCCATGACCTACAGCCACCACTGTGCCTGCGAATAATTTGCTTTCGTAGAAGCAAGCTTTTGGATCTGCTTTTAAACTGAAGTCCAGCAGCCGAGTAGGTGGCCACTTAATATCTCTGGGTACTTTCAGAGAAGATTAGGTGAAAGTCCAAATCCAGGTTGACATTCCCTCTCTCTGAGAAACAGGCCTGCAATAAATAAGGCTGTGTGCAAGTTGCTGTTCCTGCTATACTGCTCTACTCAGCCACTTACTGCCAATATGTTCCTCATTAGCACTCTGGGAAGCTGCGAGTGCATAAGGCATTCTGTGCAGCCCCATTTTTATTCTATTCTCAAACACATGGAAATACTTTAAAAGTAAGAGCCTTGGGACCTGTGCAAGGGTGACAAGTGACGAGATGAGGAGAGGAGACCAGAGCCAGCCCCTGACAAATTTGAACCATCCAGTCTCTAATCCACAACAACCCCCAAAAAATTGATGCTAAACAAACCTAGCCCTTTTCAGAAAGGAGATTACATGTGTAATGGAAAAATTATGGGTATGGGGAGTCTGGCCTACAAAAATTGGTTAAAATTAAGAGCCTTCAGTTTGCTTTCCATGATTAATGGAACTTCCCCCACATGCGACTCAGTCAACATTTCCATCCTCCTCAGAGCCTATTGAGAGCCCCCTATTTTTTTAATTTAAGGAAAATGGAATTTTAAGACTTCGTAACATTTCCATAACTTACTGTGACCAGGTGATTAGCCATTTCCCCCCTTCAAATACCATCTCCCTCATGAGGCAGAGCTGGCAGCCAGGGGAGTGGAGGGGTATTGCCTTCATATCTCCTACTTAGGACAGCATTTAGGTCTTTTTCAATCTAAATGATTCTATGATTTTCTTCATAGTGCCATTGTAGCAGGAAGTAGGAGCAATGACACAAAGCAAAGCACAGAGCTGACTCGGTTCTTAGAGAAGGTGGTATCCCTATACAGTTGGGCCTGATGGATCATGGGGATGCCCAGTCCTCTCCATAAGTGAAAGGAGGCTTCACATAAACAAATATCTAATGAAGCAATTGAGCCCTAGTGCTAGACAAAACAGAAATAGGCCATTAATGCCAAACCCACAGGCCTTTAAGAGTTAAAGCTGTTGGAAGAAATATTTGTGCATGTGCTTTCATGCCAGTGGAAACATAAGAAAAAGCCTAAACTCTCTGCACTGGCACAGCAGGTTCAGCTTTGATCTCTCAGGAGGTTCATTTCCTTCATTAGGCTTTTCTTAAAATTCACTTTTATGAACTCTTTTAATTCCCCCCCTGCTTCCCCTCACTCCCCACCCCCAAAAAGCCTTTTTAGAGTCATTCAGCAAAGGGGCAGGGTGGGGGAGGAGGATCTCATTTAATTGCCACTAAACATTACCCGAAGCTGCTAGTCATGCACAGGGATGCTGGAGCTGTTCATTGTGCAAGTCACAGGAACTGAAGGAGGGAAAAACCCCACTAAGGTAATAATAAACCATTAAAAGGAACACAGGGAAGAGAGAGAGGAACAGAACCACAAAGCACTGACAAAGGGAAAGGTGAGGCAGTACAGGGAACAGCAGGGAGATCTCCAGCAGAACTTGGCTGGTCACTGCTGCAAAACAAGCAGAATACTTACAACCCACATCACCCACAGTCTCCCCTCTGTTTCATCTCTGCTGGTGCTGAATAGCTGATCAAACCAGAACCTCTCCCCATTTCAGGTGTCTGCTATGTAAATACAGTATGACACAACCCCTTCCTCATAGCAGGGCTGCAAGGATTAAAAATCCCAGACTAAAGGAGTTTAAAGGGCATTCAAGATGCCACTCTCCAACTACTAGCACCAAGTTGATTACAGCATCTGAGCAGGTGATTTATGGCTGCTGTTCCTACAAGGAAGAAGAATGGGAACAGAGGGGCACCCTTTGAAATACCTTCCTCTTCTGGCTGCAGTAGGGAGAATTTGAACTCTGCATTTATTTCTGACAGACTCCTTGCAAAAAAAAAAAAAAAAAAAAAAAAATCACGTACACATCTCATCTGACCTGTATGCAAGTACAGGTAATAGTGTTGAGTTTACTTCTCCACGTGGAGGTCTGGGTCCTTCTGAACAGCATGCCACCTTACACCACAAAAGCCTGGGTTGCTGAATACAGTCCCCCACTATTGTAGTCTACTGGACCGTATAATTCTATTCACAAGAAGCAGCTTCATTTTAACAGTAGTTTGTGGCTTTACCCCCACTATTCCTACTAAAAGCTTAACTTCTTATGATTAGCCAGTTACTTGGAGTAATTTAAACAATGAAACAATCAGAGCAAATTGTAAGACTATTCACCAGCTCATTCACGTAGATCAACTTCTAACATCCTTGGAAGCAGATACTGTTCTTAATGAGAAAACTGCATCCAGATTCCTGCTCTGGCTGTAGTGAGCCCTCAGGGGTTGTGTCCTCTGACATAAAGGAACAATCCCCATTTTGCTCTCTCAGCCTGCTTCTACCAGAGAAAGAAAGAGGTTGTCCTTTCTAGACAATTTGCAAGGGACAGATTCTGACCTTGGACAAAGGAGAATGAAGCATGAATCCACACAAGGAAGGCTATTTGGTTATTCTAGTTTTAAGCCTGGTGTAGCAGAGATGACGTTCTGCCTTTTTGTTTCTGATGTTCACTTAATTCACTGTAACATGAACACAAGTGGATTTAACAAGATTCAACAACTGCAATAGCTCACAGTATTTCTTTAGTCCTGGAAGCACAAGCCTCTGCTTTTCTGCTACATCAACTCCAGGCCTCCCCCCCAGCCCAAACTCAATTTCAATTACATTTAACAAAGCTAGGTGGATGGGCAGCATGAAGTCAGATGAAGTTCAGTGCAGACAAATGCAAGGTAATGCACTTAGGAAAGGATAATTTGAACTACACAGGAAAAAAAAAACCAGAATGCTTTTGTGAGATAATCATCTGCTGTGCACAGAGAGGTAGGGAACTGAAAAGACTATAATGGAAAGAGATGGTAAGTCCTTCCTTGGGAAGCTGTTCACCCCAGCTCGCAGTAATCTGAGCTCACCCTAACTCTTGCAGCACTGCAGCAACAGAAAAGCTCTGAGAGATCAGAGAAACTTCCACACAAGTAAGGCTTCAACGGAGTTTGAGTGTGGTGGAGTACAGGAAAGGATGCATGAAAGAGGAGCTCTTTGTACACCTCTGAGTCAGAGCAAGCCAGTGTATTCTGGGTACCCAGCTGTAAACCCCAGGGCAGAGAGAGCTTCCCCCCACCCCAAATCCTCAAGTTTTAGTCCAGATCTCTGGGAGTTATGAATATACAGACACATTAACCACTGGTGAACAGGACCCATAATATGCCAACTGTCATTTTACATTATAGGATCCTGTGTCTGGCAGATTCCACAATGAGACCCTCTGCACCTGCACTGCACATCAGCTCTCCTTACACAACAGCACAGCTCAGAGACCCAAACCCTCTATGAGCTGGGGGGACAAGCCAGGGTGTACACGGGCACACAGAACAACTACTCCAGCCTACACTCGGAGGAAAAAAAAAAAAAAAAAAAAAAGGCGCTAACCAGAACCTTAAGCTCTCTATAATGCCGTGTAGATTTGCTGGCGAGCAGAAGCAACTGCACATGTAGCCTCTCCCAGCGAGCACTCCTGCTCCCACTGCCGCCAGCCTGTGTCCAACACCCCAGGGGAGAAGCTGTATCACTTGCTCAGAGCAACACAGTAGGGTGAAGGAGAGGAAGCCTGACTCCTCGCTCCCCATCTACTGCCTTCAACACCAAGGTCTTCTCTTCCATACACCTTAGGAGGTCAAAAAGAGACAGGACAGATGTGGGAAATGCAGTAATGCCTGCTCAGGGCTCTGCGAGCCTTCCCTGACAGCCTGCGAACTATCACCCCATGGAGCATCTCCTAGGCTCGACCCAAGACAGGGAGCCGATTTCGTGAAGTGTGGGGCCATCTGATGGCGAAAGCGGGCAACGCTGTTCAAAGCATCCCAAATGCTGCACTGCTTTGCTCCATTCATCTTCAGTAATTGAACGCATGCCCTAGGGGGGTGCACTGTGCAGGGGGGTAGGAAGGGAGGGGGAACAGTATTTATATTTGTCTTCCCAGATTTAGTTTGTCTTTATCTCCAGCTATTTTGAATGTCATGGGGAGTTAATGAAGACAGGTTGTGCATCTGCAATGCATGGAACAACTTCTCTCCTGTCTCAGCATATTAAATTCTTTCTTACTTATGCTAGGAGTTATAGGGAAAGAACAGACACAAACAGAAAGGCAAGACAGATAAAAGGAAAGCAGAAAGAGGTAAGAGAGTAGAAGAAAATAAGGAGGAAACTCCATTTTTTAATTTCAGCTCTCAAAGTTGCATCACACAGCATTTTCTAGCCCCATCACCATCACTCTCTTGATAGGACATGTCAACCCTGGAAGAACTGTCCCAGTCCACTTGACAGGACATAGGAACAGCCTCTCAAATACCCCGTTGAAGATCATTTTGCTCCACAATCCACTCCACACTACAAACGCAGGTCAGGGTGAAGATACACAGCAGAGATGTATCCTGAGCTGTAGCACCCTCCCCAGTGGGAAGTGGCACATCCCCAACCCCTTATGTAACATACCTGCAGCCACCAGTCTCCCTCCAGAAACTAGGAATGACATGCCATACAGCAAGACCTCAAGACTCCCACCACAGGCACAGATACTGCTCTGCAGCTGGATATTTTTAGTTGATCTTCCTGTACTACAGACAGGAAACTGAGGCAGACAGCAAATACAGGCTCAGATCTATAAAGACTTTCTGGCCTCCAATCTCTGTCTTAAGATAATCCCTGGCTTAGATCTCACCAGTCATTTCCAAGAGAAGAGACAAGGCAATGGCAGAGAAAAGCCCCTTCCCTAGGATATCCCCTCCTCAGTTCTCCTCTCTCCCTTCTGGGAGAGGCAAGAGTACAGACTTCCCTTAATCATGGGGCTGTTCTATTAGAAATTAAGACCTTCCCTTTCCTGGCACTTCCCATCCTCTCTCTTTCCCTGAGGCAAGTTCTGGCACACCTTAGATGTTCTGGTTTGGCCTGAAGTTTTATTTAGACTGCTCCTTGCTTTGGGGATTCTCTGTTTATATCATCGGAGGGTGTTAATAAGGGCAGAATGGTTTCCAGATCCACACCAGCTGACTGGATTTCCTGAATCCACGCCATCTGTAAAAACAGAAATGTTCCCTTCTCCTTGTACACACAGATAAATGCATTAAGGCTAAACCTCCTGGGGCAGGAGTACAGGAGAGGTTTGGACTTCTGGCCAAATGAAACCCAGCATGCTCTGGAATGAGGTACAGAACTACCATTTTTAATATGGAGGCTCAGCTGAAGACATGAAAGATCTCATCCCTCTGTGGAGCAGACAGAAGAGTTTGACATTTTAAAAGAGCACACTGAGGAGTTTCTGGCACCTCTCATGCATCTGGCACTGGCCACCCTCAGAGACACAGGAATATGCAAGCTCAGGCCCTGGCTGGTATTACAGCACTTACATATCCCTATCATTCAGCTCTTCCATTTCAACACAAGCTTTGCTGGAGTCACTCGCTCTCCAGCCGCACAGCTCACTAATCCAGATGCTTCTCAATTATGCAAAGAGGCAGCACAGCAAGAGAGGTGCTTGGGAAATGGGACACTTGGAGTCCAATGCATGGGTGTGCAACAGGTTTGCCAATAGCCTGGGATCTCTCAGCAGGAAGGTTTTATTTCTTGTAAGCCTGACACCAGTTTGATAACAAATTCCCAGTCTGGAGTGAGCTATGCACACCAAACTGGGAACTAAATATCCAATGTCTCAGCCAAGACTGCTGGCCTCTCTTACCCCAACACTCATCAGGTTCACACAAAAAACCATAACATTATCTAGGCACTGGTGTGAGGAGGTCAATACAGGGCTGAATCAGCTTAACTTTTCCACTATTTGTTCTCCCCATCTAACACAGCTAAATGTTGCCCAGACTCTTAGAAAGTGACAGCTAGCAATACAGCCAAAAAAAATTAATTATTCTAATACACCAGCACAAAAAAAAAAAAAAAATCACTCTCAAGTGAAAACAGGCTAAAGCACCGAAGAGTGAGGCTGGCTGAAGTAATATCATAATCTGAAATACTCACCAAGAAGCGAGGGGGGGTGGGGGGTTGGGAGTGTTGTGTCAAGGAGTTACAAACACTTATCCAGTGACTTGCACCAAGAACTAG
>JANZLQ010000055.1:11046269-11058290 GCA_026212715.1 Elanus axillaris | reverse complement strand
GGGGGTGGGGGGTGGGGAGTGTTGTGTC
This sequence comes from Elanus axillaris, assembly GCA_026212715.1. Classification (NCBI taxonomy): domain Eukaryota; kingdom Metazoa; phylum Chordata; class Aves; order Accipitriformes; family Accipitridae; genus Elanus; species Elanus axillaris. The sequence goes on along the minus strand of JANZLQ010000055.1, from coordinate 11,058,262 downwards.
AAGGAGTTACAACCCCTTATCCAGTGACTTGCACCCAGAACTAGTATGTCTACCCTCTTGGGGTAACCCAGCAATTTTATTAGTTCAGCAAATTGCATCAGCTCAATACATCTAATGAGCTCTTGCAAGGAAGGGGACGGGTAGACTTCACAGCCAGGAGCAAGCATAGACCTACACAACCTCCCCTCTTCCAGCAGCAATGAAGAGTCACTCCAGCACAGCCACAGCATGTCCCTTCCTTCACTCCAAGCCATTCATTCATTTGATAAAACTAGTCCTGCCTCAAGGCAGGATGAAGATGCAGCAGTTAAACTGGAATAGCAGTGAGCAGCCTATCTATAAGACCTTAGGAGTGCTCCAAATCACGGGGACTGCTAGCCGACACGCATGTATTTCCCCCACTGCCTGCATCCCAACTACAGAACCAGGATACTTCTCTTTCCTCTTCCTATGCCAACAGTGCTCATGTCTTAAGTCTAATTTGGAGATGGATCTGGCCTTTACTGACCAGTTCAAAGTCACCTTAAAGGTGAGGGAGCGACATCGCACACCCAGATGGGGTTGTTTCATCCCCCAGTACCCTCTGCTCCATGAACAAGCAGCAGCTCTGACCACTGAAACTGACCACAATGTATCTGCCTAAACGTTTTAGTTCCCAGATGGGCTTGACAGAACAGACCATTTAATGTCAAGCCTCTTATTTACTTGCAGTGGAAATGAGAATATTCCCCTTTGGAAGCTTCCCCCCTGCCCCAGCTCATTGAAACCCAAACACCTGGTTATGGTTTTCTCTCCTGCAAATAAAAATGCTTCCTACAACATGCATCTTGTACAACTACAACACTACAAAGGACACACAAAAAAAGCAGTCCAATTCAGTAGAATTTTCTTTGTTAAAACATTAAGCTATCCACACCCCAAAACTGACAGTCTGTGGCCTGACACAGGAGCATCTTGCACAGGGCATCTACAGAAATCACTAAACAGACTGCAAAGTTGCAGGCACTGTGCAACTCCACTGCATTTGGCAGCAGTGTTGCTGACCACATCGGGAACAACAGGACATGAAAGCTGGCTTTTAGCTTGTCTTCCAAGTGAAAAGAGACCATGTGTGTTTACCAGTTTGGTCTTTATGATTAATTTTGCTTTGTGCTAGCATAAATATTGCAACACTGAGACTTTCAAAGTCTTCAGTCACTTGTGTTCAGAACTACTTGAACCGTAAAATGGAATGATACTGCTCACATTATGCCAATGCCTTGTTTAGCATGACAACTATTTACCTCAATTAAAAGGAGCAATTTGCTATACAGTGTTCTTAAAGTTACCAAGCTCCAGAAGAGCAGCCCTGCAAATACTGGCCAGAATCCAAAAGCAGTCCATTACAAACAATCTCACTGTAATACAGAAATAAACTAATGCATATATACATGAAGTTTCATAACTTAAATCCGTATTCTGTAGCTTCCATCCCATCAGATTAGACAGAGTTCACAAATGCAATTATTTCAGATTCCAGTGCAATACATTAACTTCATTACACCTGTATATTATACCTTCATTAACAGAAAATCTGACTAACCAGCTTGCTTTCAAGAACTATGAAATTCATGACATACCAAAAGCCACTGATTTTTTGATAATTCAGTTCAGTTTTCTGCTCTGTATTTTCGTAAAAGTAATAACTACATTCAAGACCAATGGACCATCTAATCTCCAAACCCTCTATCGAACAATAGCCAAGAACAAGCATTCCCATTTTCAACTTCTTTATACTTTAACCAGCCTCCCAAAAGTCACTTCACATGGTTTATGATTTAATTGAAGTTTTAAAAGTATTCCCTTTTGGGGTATGTGTTTGTTGTTGTTTGTTTATTTAAAAAAAAACACTACCAAATTTATTGCATGTGTCAGAAGCTTCCTTACCCTGTTTTTATTTTTATACTAAAAAGTTTATTATCTATAGCAATATTATTACTTTCTCTGCCTCAGTTTCCCTAATGCATAACACTTACTCAGGTGATCATGCAGTAATTGCTGTGATGGCAGAACTAACAATCACTGTTCTAGCCATTAAAGCATTGTTTCACACCATTGATTTATTCTCTAAAGGAATTAAGAGCATGAAAGACAGGAATGAGCCTCATTAGCTCCTACAAGCACAGGCATCCTCCAGCTCTTCCATGAACCTTTCCAAGGAGCAACAACTCACTGTAAGTACACACAGGCATGTAAAACAGCAGAGGGTTATTTGCTGCAGACAGACTGCATTCCCTGCTCAGCCTTTCACATGCTGCGTAGATCAGCAAGCTCATTGGTCTCTTATGTGCAGCACCAAGCACAGCTGGCATTACTTTTGTACTAAGCTCACTAGATGATATCCTAACAAAAGTCCTGTGTTTCAGCTTATACAAATTGGAGACATTGGGAGAGAAATGCAGTGGAGACAGCTATGCAGAGCTATCAGCTCTAGCTTCTATCCCTTTCCCTTAAAACCCATTGACAGTCTCTCAGAATAAAGTAAGCCATTTGCTGGATCTCCCTTATCTTATTGTACATCAATTTGCTGAAACATTCATGGGATCACTACGCATTTCATTTACCCTTAAGGCCAACCCCTCTGCTTATTAAATTAAGAAGATGAATGAGAGATTTGCTCTCTTGCTAGCAGCCCAGGGGATTCATTAGTCAAGTAAATGATTGCACTTGCCTCAAGTTATGCTACTGGTATGTTTGTAATGTGTCTTCTGATCTCAGCTCCCCGTGCACTTTTTGGAAACAAGGTTGGCTTTCAGACAGGTCACATTTAATTCCAGTCATTTGACTTCAGCAAATGGAAATAAAGGCCTCAAATTCACTACCCTATTCCCTTCCTTTGCTCAGCCCTCCAAACATTTCACAGAACAGAGACACAAGGGGAATCAGGAGCTATGTGTAAGCTACCAGTATTCATCCCATTTATGTCTGTATCAAGTTCAGTTACCATTTTAGCTCTGACGAAGTACAGTTTTGGGTACATAGTGACACACCACAGTAACAGAACTGCACTGGGCAGAAGGGAGCATTTCCACCCCACCATGTTAGACCATTAATTAAACATAGCAGTAACAGTTAACAAGCTTCCTTTTGCCTTCCAGAACGGAGCTAGTTCTAGGTAACTGCATGCAGAGGACATCAGCTTTTCTATGTGATACTAGGAAACCAGGAAGAAAATGGCACTTCACAAAAAGGTTAAAATTCACATCCCAATTAAACTGCACATAAGTGTAAAAGGGAAGGGCGAGTGAACATAGATGAACTCCAGGGAACAGTTGTCCCCAGTTTTGCAGGGCTGTTCCATAAAAAGCAGAATCTGGATGAACAAGCCCCACCAGCAGAGTTGGGCAAGTACTTCAGCAGTATGATAAGCATCATAGAAGAGATACCCTCTGGCAAGCTACAAGAAGATAAGCAAGTGGAACATTGCACATCTTTAAGTCACTTACAGGTTGTGCTGTCTTGTATGTGGACTACTGGAAACACAGCCTGCCACCTTTAACACTAGGGAGGCGTTACAGCAAAAGGCACAATTTCTGGCCAACAGACCTGCAATGAAGCATATTTCATTTTTTTAGGAATGACAGTAGCAAGAACCATGGTACCTGTCATCCTATACAACTCCTAGAGATGCCCAGGTGACTGCACTCTGCTACAAAGTTGCACAAGGGAGCCTGAAACATCAGACATTAGGGAAACTGCCCAGTTCTTAAAACTTTCCCAGCAAATCCATAATGAGCCAGAAATTAAACATTTTGGGGCTGCTCTCTTCCCAGCATTGCACTTAAGTAAAGCAATACAGCAGGCAAACACTCAGAAACACTCACTCCCATGAAATGCATCACAGCTGCAGTAGGAAGGGGATGCTCTCTGCAGCCAGGGAGAGAATAGTGTGCACTGCACACCAGAGGTACAAATGAGCATGCAAAAGGGAGGGACCAAGCTAATGACAACAACAGTGAAAAAGGAATTGAGATGTTGGGAGTTAACATAAATGTCCTCCCTCTCCTTGCCATTGTCCATGAATCAAGTGCTTATTTACCTCACAGCTTTGCCACAGCTTTCTCACCTGATCTTCATCAAGTCATTTATATCTTGACTCTAAATAGAGTAACATGACAATTCTGCTGCATCTGCAGAGATTAAAGGTTTAGCCAGGGCTGATTTCACACAGCGAACATGTCCAGGGTTCACACAACACAAGGCACATACTGAGCTACATTTGCTTAAAGCAGTACCAGGGTACAGTCCACCACAAGGTGCCACTCCAGGGAAGGACAGGAGGCTAGTCTGATGGATTTTTTTTTTTGTATGTCAGTTCTCCCATTTACCAAGCAGCATAATTAGGACACAGAAAAACCTCTGAGTAGCCCGTTACACAGCAGAGGATCTGGTGGCCACAGCTGCAAAATTCCCTTTCTGCTTACCATTGTCTGCTTGCTTCGAAAGACATCATGAATCCTATGCCCCTAGTTCTCTTGGTTGCATGAGCTGCTAAGAGCTCTGACAACCCCATCCAGGAAAGGGCTCTTGGTTCTCAACATTTGGATCTGCATGGTAAAAGACTAGAGACAGGAATCATCCTGCCTGTGTAGGGTTAGGTTGTTAACATTTCTTGCCTTAAACAGGCAGGAGTTAATTACATTATCACAAATCAGGAATCTGTCCTCAAATCTGCTTCCCATTCTAGCTTTGGATATTGCTAACATCTCAAAGACTGATTTTGAACACAGCAAACATCTCGGCAACAGCAGCCAGAGCTGCTGAAGATTTTGGCACATGAGCTGCAAACCCAGGGAGGCTCCAGCTCTGAACAGACTCCAGGCCTTTGTAGGTAGATGCAATTTTTACACACATTTGATCCTATTTAGAGGTCTTCCAGCCCTGCTAACTGCACACCAGCCACCTCGGGGGAGCACAGGCCTGACCCGCTCACGAGTCACCCCAAAACTTGGGCCAGGGTGCGTGCAAGGCACTCAGCTATGGGCTAGAGAGGCAGATTTGCAGCATTTATTAAAGGAATTACACCTTCGAGGTCTTCAACCTTCCCCTGCTCTGAAGGGAACCCCCCAGCAAGTGTTTTTAATTGTACCGACACCCCTAAAGAAGGGCTCCGGGGCTGCGCTCAGACCACAGCCGGGGGGATACAGGAACCGCTGGGAATTGAGGCGCTCAGCTCCCTTCACAACTTCCACCCGAAACCCCTCATCCCCCGCTTTTTCCACGCCAAACGCACAAATGTAAGGAGCTGCCGCCACCTAGTGGGTCTGAGCGGCCGCCCGCTCCGGCCCTCAGCCACTGCGCGGGCGGGCGGCGGCCCTCGCCCAGGCCAGGCCAGGCCGCCAGCCTGCAGGCCCCGCAGCTCCTCGGCACCCCCATCGCCCAGGCGGGGCCGGCCCCCCCCGAGTGCCATGCCGTACCCCCCGGTTACGGCGGTGCTTTCTTCTAGCCTTCCCCGGGGCCTTATCCTGAAGTAACAGCCCCTTCCCGCGGGGAGGGACAGGGGCTTACCCCGCGGGGCCCTTCGCCCACGTTGAAACCAGTATAACCTGCCAGCCCAGCCTTAAATCCTTACTGGAGCCTCCTGGGCCGGCCCAACATCGCCTGCAGCTGGGACTGAGCTAATTGCAGAGTCACATCGGGGGGCAGAGGAGGCATTTGGGGGTGTTCTGAGAGCAGCCCCTCAGCCGCCTTGTGTTACCAGCCCCGGGCCCCTCCCCGAGCCGGGGTGGTGAGGTGCCGGGCAGGCTGCCCGCGCCTCGGAGGAGCAAACCTCCTGCTTCTCCTTGGCGAGGAAGCCGGGGAGAGGAGGGCTTAGTGTGGCCGAGGCCAGAATTTGCTGGTACCAGAAGAGGAGGGAGAAGAAGTTTTCTGCAGGGGCTGAGGAGGGGTGGTGGGTGCTCCTCGCTCCTATTTCAGGATTAAGTACTAGATGTGTTCCCAGGCTGAGGGTTTGAGGAGAAGGTGCAAGAGGAAAAGCTGCATCTTAGAAAGATGGCCATGGGAGGCAACTGTGCTGCTTCTAAAATGTGGGACAACACAGGATCCCCAAGACTGTCTTTGATATCACAAGAGGAACCTAAACTCGAGGTCACTCCAGCATGTCTGATTGTCCTGGCTACAGAGAGAGACAAAAAGTAACAGGAGGAGCAAGGTCTATATGTGGAAACAGAAATGGATGTAATTAAAAAGGCATTGCTCTTTGTAGTAAGATTTTTGGAGAGAGCTGCTTGGACATAGGCAGTGGAGGGAAAGTCAAAGATAAAAGATAAATGCAAGAATTATGACAGCATAAATATGTTACTTCTGCTACAAAAGCATGTGTTATTCTGGACAACAGCCTCTGTCTGCAGTTTTGTACAGAGTACATCTGTAAGGGCTCTTCTGTGTGCTTCTGCCTGAAATCTCCACTGCATAGGCTTATTCAAAAAGCTTTTGAGATTATTTTCTTATCCTGAGAACAAGGAAAGGATTCATTCCAGGTACAGAGCATTAGCTGCAAGTCACAAAATTCAGTAGATAATATCAGTAGGAATCAAAGTATTTTTAACAGGGTTCATGTTGGTAATTTTAGGGTGTCTTCTGAAGAGAGACATAAAAGGAACTACAAGGATTCAGACTAAAGTCTCCTCTGCAGCTAGCGGAAAATTCCAAGAAATCTTCCTTTATGTTGAGTTTAATGTCTGCAATAAAAAGCCTTGAGCATGCCACACATAACCTGGTCCAGAGCACCCAGTCAGACAATCGCATCTCTTACTTGGGACTCCAATGGGCACATTCAGGGAATTATCTAAGGAGGGAAGACCTGCAAATTGTGAGGTTGCTCTGCCATGGTCTAACACTGGTTCACATGCCTCTGCTGAGACACTGATACTGGCTGGCAGTGGTGGTTTTGCTGCAGGCGTCTGTGCAATATTGCAGGGCAAGGTTGTTCTTTTGCCTTGGTGTCACCTCTGTGATGGAGCTTCAGCAGCAGTGCCACCAGGTCTAATGTCTCAAGAGTGGCCCTGATTTTGCCAGGCATGAAGTTAGCTTCACGTTTGTGTTGTGGTGGTCCGACAAGGCAAAGGGACACCTTGATGCAAGGCCACTGCAGACAGTGAAATTACGAGTCAAAGGGCTAATGTTGCTCTAGGTCATTACACTGCTGCATTTACATGCATTGTATCCTGGGACTGAAGCTTGTTTTGTGGGATAAACCCCCAAATCTGTCAGTCTTTTGCCGAAGGTTGCATCTTACCTCACACATCCTGCTAAAATGTGAGGGATAACAGAAAAGTGCATTATTAGCCAGACAACAATTTTGTGATGACAGTTAGAGAACAGCAGTGGGAGACAGATACACAATTCCTGATTCCTTCAAAAAGGAAAAGCAACCTAGACCTGATGTAACACAGTGTACAGTAACAGCAGTTGCATACTTCTGCCTAATTCAGGGTGTCCTGTGAGCCTCAGATGAGTTGTAACCAGATCACACACACCTTTACTCCTGCTAGTCTCAGAGTCTTGCAGCATAATGCCTGCTGGTTAATGTGAATCCCCAATTAGGAGAGGGATGCTTAAATTGCCTTCTTGCCTGGGGACTCATTATTTGGAGGCTGATACCACCTCACGCCTTCAAATTGCCCTTAGAGTTCCCTCTCCTCACAGTTCTCTGAGCTCTGCCATATGTGCCCTCAAGGTTTCTGCTATGTTTTTCACAGGCAATTTGTACGGTCAAAAAGGTTGGTCACACTGTCGTAATTAAGATGATGCCAATCTAGATTAAATTACTCATTTGCATGCTGGTTACAATCATCATCTTTGCTCTAACAGCATTTGCCTCTGAAGCTGATGGAAAATCTCTACTACTGCTGAGCTGTCCTGGAAGGGGTGGGAAATTCTGATCCTGCTGAGGAGGCAGCGATGGCAGTTTATGCAACATACCACCTCGCTGACACCAGCATATCTGCTCACAGGCAAAAGTGGGAGGAAAGAATGCACCAAAGTTCAGGCAGCACTTGAAGGCTGCAGAAAGGCATGAAAGACTGAAGCCTTTCTCTGCATCCCAAAGGTGATGCAGGGTTGCATGTCCCTGGGGACCCAAAGTAAGTCTATTTGTATAAAAGTTATCTTCTGTTTCTCAAAGACAAATTTGTGGTTGCCATTTGTTTGCACTGGACACACCAAGATGTGGCTCTTACATGTGCAAAGTCAAGAACAAAGCAGCAGCACTGTAGGCAGGAGAGGGATGAACTATCCTTCTGACCTTTTGCTGTTGATGATATACATACCATCCCTGGATCTGAACACAGATATCTAAAGCAATTTCTGCTACTGCATCAGGCTGGGAGGGGTGACAGAGTGGGAACTGAATTAATCTGAGTTGCCTGAACTGAGTTTCAGGCAGGTCAGGCTTAACAGGGCCAGAAAAGAAGTGATTTGTAAAGCTCAGAGAAATGAAATCATAATACATTAGGGATGGTCTTACATCCTATATGATGCTTATACCTGTTTTTTAAATGAATGTCTAGATACCAATATTTGGGATACATGCTGGATGCAGCCTGTATGAGGTTTTACAATTTCTGGCTCCAACATACTCCCGCAAGTAAGTTAAAGGAATATTTGTTGGCAAAAATACAGCCACCTCCTTATTTTGTTGATCACTTTCTATTGCAGTTGCCTTCTTCAGCAGAAGCTGAAAGCTTCTTGAAGCTTGCAAGAGTGTGTAACTAACTGAGCTTATTTTGGAATAATATCTACATTTATAGCTCCTGTCACAGAAAGAATAGCCATGATTTCTTCTGCAGTAATAATACACTGACATTTAAATTGAGCCTTGAGTTTCATGTGGTATATCTGAGAGTAGTGTCTCTCTGGTAGCCCTGACACTGCTCCCCAGACCTGTAAACATCCAGTGCATGTACACAGTGTGTCACTGATAACTGATACAGCTACAGAAACAAAATCTGTTTGCCTGCAAGCCTTTTTCTGGTGTTGAGAGTTGAGTTACTGGTGAATGTTGTGAAATTTCAATGAAACGGTAGGATTGGAGAGCTGTACTGATCTTGGGAATTTTGAGAGCTGTCGTTGTCCAGTCACACCTGTAAAGCTGAACTGAGACTGAACAAATGTCTGTTCAGACTCCCACCACAAATGATGGACTCACCTAGAAAACAGATAAAATAAATAAAGGAAAAATATTTTACTTTGTTTTGCTTTGCTTTCAGGTAAAAAACTGGCAGGTTTCCATCATCTCAGCAATATTATTCGCTCCTAGGAGAAGGATTTGTTCATGTCTATGGGCTAGTCAAGAGAAAAGAAGCTCTGAGGAGCAGAGACCCTCCTATAGCTCTAGCATACAGTGCCCATGGCTTACGTCTCATGTTGAAGCCCTGTGTTTAGAGTCTATTTTTATTACCATGCTATTTTGTTTTACTGTACTTATTTACTAAAAATTGGGATCACAGCTCTCAGTCTAGGATCACCAGGGCAGGTGCATTTTTACAGAGGTATGAAATTCATGGCTGAGAATTGTGTGGTGTGTACCTGACAGATAGAGGTAGTGGGCAATTTCTGTGGCCTCCCATCTCCTGAGCCCTGAATTCGAACCATGATGGATTATGAATGAAAATAGGTTTGTATCTGTGCTTTGTTTTACAGCACAAGAGTCCTGGGTTTGGTCTCTCACATGCATTAGCATAATTTAGTGTTCTTGGGCAAAGTACACATCAGGAGGAGGGAGTGTGGCACAGAGGCGTATGGGCTCTGTGGCTCACAGGGGTTTGCAGTGGGAGAGGACAGGGTGCCAGCCCATTGCCAGCACTGTGCAGATGTGCAGGTGGGACTGGGAAAAGAGAAGATATATGCTGGAGGGGTAGAGGCATACTGGCACATACTTGCATATGCTATACTATCTTATTTTCACAAACTCAGCAACGTACACAAACATAAAAGGAGAAAATGAGCAGTCCAGCCGTTGTGAAGATGGGTAAGAGTACTGCACTATGCAACTCGCATTCCTTCTCCATCCTTTTCTTTTTTCATCCCTAAAGTTTGTACACGTACACTGACACTTGCATATCTACTCTCAGTTGCTGGCTGCTCAGTTGCTTTCTGTAGTTACTTTTCTGCAGAAGACAGTATTCTGCAATGTCCGGAAGGTGGCAAGCTTTCAATTCACTTTGCTCTCTGCTTCCACTAGTTTTTCCAAAGCAAAGAATTTGAGGAACGCTAGGACTATAGAGCCCTGTTTGTTCATGGGGTGAAAGCCTGTGCCCAGGGTTATGTGTGTGAGACAGAGGGAGAATTGCCCGTGACTGATGAGCAGTGTCAATGACAGGGGAAGCAGTATTCTGCTAAAGACAGTCACAGATAACAGGCCATTCAGTTTGTCATCCTCCAGGGCAAGGCATCCGGAGACAATAGTCAGAGAGAGACTTAGGCTGCAGCATTTTCCCAAGTTTTTGGAATATACTGATTTTGCCACAGCATTCTGCATTAAGAGGTGGGTCAAATCCATTCCTATCAAAAGAAAACAAAAGCAAGATGGTTTTGAGAAAATCATGTTCTCTCTCTGCATGTTGGCATACATGCTTTTTATTTCCTCCATCCCATCCTGTTTAGTGGAAGCAGTGTTTAGCCACACAGACACCTTGCAGGGTGACAGCAGAAATTATGTGTTTCTGAGCACATGCAGCACTAAAGCAGGCATCCGTGTGTTGTGCACATATAGCTGGGTGCTGAAGGACTCTACTTTGTTTTACAGAAGATCTGCTCTAGTCACCCTCCAAATGATATATGGGGTATGGCTCTGGTGAGGGAGGCCAGGCAACCAGCTTTGTGAGCAGCTATACCAGTGACTTCCCAGGCTATTTCCTTCAATGAGGGCAGCTTCCCATCCTGCTCTTTGCTTATTTAGGCTGTAACCTCTTTGGTTCAGGCACTGTCCCATATGATGTGCTTGTTTGTCACAGAGCCTGTGGCATTCTGGTTCTGTTTCAAGGTTCCAAATGTCACTGCCAGGCAAGAGGAACCCGGGATAGCAGCAGAGCTTCAAGGCAGTTGACATCTCCTCAGAGACATGCCATGTCATGGGTGAATCCCCTCCCTGCAGTGACAGCATGTGCTGCTCAGAAGTGAACCTTCAGAGTGGTTTCTTAGGCTTTCCTGACACTGCAACACTGAAGGCAATGGAGATGAAAAGAACTAATTTCTTCCAGACAAGTTTAAAGAATATGTAAAGCAAAAAAAAGTCCAGGTAAGCAAAAAAAACCTCAGCCACCAATGTGACAGTAACACAGGGGTGGTAATTACTACTTGGGTCAAGTGTTAACTATTTAGGGTCAGCTTATGATGAAGCCTTGGCACTTGCTCTGTTGGTCTTTTCTAACGAGAGCAACTTTCAAGGTAGACAGTTAACAAAAATAAGAGAAGCATGAGAGCATCCTTCCTCTGCTAGCACTGCAGCAGAATGAATTTCCCCTTAGCTTCTGGAGTGACATGTCTTCAAGAAAAGCACCATGCCAAGAATCGCTTTTACATATCCCTGCTTCCTACATCATCCAAAATGAGGAATAAAATTCTATTCCTTCTTTATTCTGCCTCTTACCCACTGCAAGCTGCTTGTGACATCACCACAGAAGTGGAGCTGGAGACACTAAAAAATATTATTACAGCCTTTATGTGCACTTGGGGGTGCATAATTGCATATAATACATGGCTAATAAAACCTACAGCCCAGTCTGTTCTTCTTCCCTTTTCAGAGCCCTTCCTACAGCCACAGAATTATTTTTCCTTAGATCTTCATCCTTTCCCCAAAATTCTTCCCCTCACCCTGTGAAATCTCTCCCAGCTGGAAAATGTATTTAAATACACTATTTGAAAAGACAAGCAGGGCAGTCCAAAAGGAAAGGCTGCTAAGAGGCAGGGAATTACCCTTCACATTGCAAACCGCACCCCCCCCCCCCCCCGCC
>JANZLQ010000055.1:11031003-11046259 GCA_026212715.1 Elanus axillaris | reverse complement strand
ACAAAAAGCCACTGCAGCCCGGGGGACCCCCCCACCCCGCCCCGAAACCAGTGTGAGATGCCTTTGCAGAGTGGTGCAACCTTCACCAGATCTGCTTCTGACAATCCCTGCTTGAGAGCACTGTTACTTAGAGGCAGCATTAAACTGGCTTCTGTTAATTGTGTCAAACTGAGCAGTAATAGAGAACAGCTTCTCCTATTCAAGAGCTCTCCTTTGTGGAGAAATCTTTCCTGCTTTTCAGGATATATATGAGACACTTGGGAGCAGCCCTGGCGACCCTCCAGCAGCTCACAGATTCCCTCCTGTGCCTGGAGGGCTTTGTACTCCTGTCTCTTACCACTACCCAGAATTGGGTGAGCCAGAGGGAATGGCATCACTGAGGGTGCTCTCAGTCTACCATGGGTCCTTTTCTGCTGTATCGTACCAGGAGTAGAGGGCGGGAAGTAATATCTCATCTCCTGGGCAGTCCCTCCATTGACAGTTGCTGAATTGTTTGCTGCTTTCCTATCTAGACAGCCTACAGAAGGTGGAGTTAGCCCAAACTGGAGAGCTGAAGCCTAAATGCTGTATAACCTAGTGGATAGACTTGCAAGAGCTATAAGATGATCCCTGCTTTGGCAGAGGAGAGACACAAACCCAGGCTTCTCATAGCCCCATTGTATTCACATTCATTTGCCACTGAGGTATTGGAAAAAAGACAAGAAAGCACTATGACTCCAGCCATGCCAGTGCTCCTCCAGCCAGAGCTCATCTGTGAATCCAGCCTGAATTAACAACAGCTTGGGGACCACTCAAACACGGTTTTTGGCAAAATCACTATTTGACACTTAGAATATGAGATGATCCATGCAGGTCTGATGTGTAGCTTCAGGCCTTCTGAGAACTGTGAGATCTTGAGAACCTAGATAATAAGGTAAAGACAGAAAAAAGACTTGGGCAGCTCTAAAGTTAAACTAGAGGCTGGACCCATGTCAGCACTTAAGTATAAAAGACATCAGTACAGGTTACCTCTGTGAATTCACACAGTCCTCAGCTTTGCTCTGCAATGCTTTCTTGCCGTTTTGAACCTGGGCCAGACCCTTCCAATTTCAGCTTCTAAATGTTTGCCTGAACACCAACAATATAGGAAGGACCTAAAATTTATAGTTTTGGAGCGACTTTAAAAATAGTAGTTTCCTTGAGGCATAAAACCAATTAGAGGACTTACTCCATATTGACTTCTTCCCCTCTTGACAGTACTTTATGCACTTAGATCTTTCTGAAAGTAAATGTCCTCTGAACTACAGTAGAATGGCAAAATAGTCAACAAAAGGGGATGGATTAGAGATCAAGCAAGATGATTTTAGCCTTCGACTCTGAAATCTATTGACAAAAATCTTGGGATCAGTCTCTCAAGCCACACAAAGAGGAGCAGTTTCCATCAGGCCAGTGGAACAGGCTTGGCTTAGCTTTGAGAGCAAATTATGTTTCTGCAAGAGTAGAACATTATTTTGGCTGTAGAGCTGCATTTGAAGAGAGGTAGGGACAGCTCCCAGTGTGGCTGGGGAAGACGGATTCTGTCTCTTCGATCGTCCCATGAGAAAGAAGCAAAACCAACAGCAGAAGGTAGTAGCCCTTCAGATCCTCTCCCAACCCCACAGTGAGTCCAGCTCCAAATAAACTCACCTCTCTGAACTTATCAGAAAGGGCTAGGCTGCACATTTCAAGTTTTAGCTACAAAGGGAATAAAGATTTTCAAAGAGCTTATTTGTCATTTTGGCCTCTCAGTAGTTTCAAAGTCAGATTTCAGATTAATTCAGATGCTGTCTGTGAAATGTTACAAATGTGAGCTGCTGCGGTCTGAGTGCTTGGCCTAGGCTTGAACATCTGTTGAAAAATCTGCTTTTCCATGTTAGTCAGCAGAGAATTAAAACACATTATCTGCCCTTTTTCCTCTAGGTTCCTAGGTAAACCTTGGCAGCAAGACTGGAGTTCATCTATCTGGCACAGAACAGAGGGTGCTGAATGTACCTTTTCCCTGCAACCAACTGTGAATTTAGGATGGATCTGAAGGAGTGGGGCTGGTGGGACTCTAGGCTGGTATTGCTTGAAAGTGTCTGCACTTTCCGTCTGTCATTAGGTCTGGCTCTCTGCCTGGAGGAAAGGACCTGGGTGCTTTTCCTGAACAGACATGCAACCAATCCAAGTACCAACCTCAGTTACTGACAGACTCATCAGTGATATCAGCAAATGTGATTGCCCTCAGGATTAACTCTCCTCACTGAGAAAGCAGTCTGGCCAGACTGTCCAAGGGAAGGCAAGACTGCCTATTTATAGAGGATGAAAAAATTGGCCGACCTAGATAGGGAGCTTTGAATGCGTGGCTTAAATGTAACAGCTGAAAGGTTACCCTGTGTCTGGGAAAGCCCAGATACATATGCTTTCTCTGCCTCAACATTTGTCCAGGCACAAAGGCACTGGCTGACTTTCCAGGATTTCTACATAACTCACAGCTCAGGCAGAGCAGTAGCTTATATCAGCCTGTGAGTATCTGGAAACTCTGGAGAAATGCCCATGGTGCCTAGTCAGATCAACCCACAGCATTTGTGTGAGGGGAGGTAACTGCTCTGTGCTCACTGTACTCACTCTGGATGTGCTATTCAGATCGATCTGTCTGGAGATGCCAGTGAGAATTTATTGGTGCCCTCACTGCCTCATTCCTTTGGTTATGGAGATCCAGGGTGCTGACATCTGGTTACCATCCTTCAGCCAAGTGGCAAGTGGGAACTTCCCTGTTCAAAGAACAAGATTTAGTTAAAACACCAAGGACACCTTACCACAACCAGGGATTGCTGTCAACTTCTCTTACTGCGCATTGCTGAGCCGAGATCCATAGCAGTATAGGGACTGAGAAGCTAAATCCTGACAACATCTGTCACTGCTTGGACTGAAAGAAAGTCCTAAGTCTCTGGAGGCATATGAATTTCTGACAGCTGCAACATATAACCATGGAGTTCTCTTCAAAATGGGATCAGATCTACTTCAGGTCATGTACATCTATTTGCCAGCCTAAAAATTGTATCCAGTAACTGAAATGAACTTCTGGAGTGCACTGGATTTTATAGACTAAAACCAATGACTTCATGGTAAAGTAGCAATTTTTTTTTCCTGCATGAAATATTACAGGATGCCGTTTTTGTAATTTCCTCCTCACTTGATCATGATAACACAGTCCCCTAGGCACTGGAAAGCCAGAGAATATGTGCCAAGTGGAGGAGATGGAAATTGGAGTTGCCAGTAATACAAAACACAGTAAGGAGTTTGAGAGTGATTGTTGTGACAAGGAACATTTTGTCTTTTTCTTCATCGATCATTTGGAGTGGGAAGAGATAATGTTTTTTTAAAAGTTTGGAAGCAATTTGTAGAACTGCTTTGAACCAGCTTCCAAGTGGAGCTTTGCTCACCCTGTAAATCCCTTCCTTTCTAAAGTTTTAAATGCAACAGCAACAATAAGAAAAAAATATATACCTCCACCTGCCCTTGGCCATTCAAAAAACGGTAAGGACAGAAAGCAGAAGGCACAGCAGTGTGGTTTGTATTTGGGTTTAACCCTTTCTCTGCCAACGGTGAAGGATACCAAGGGCTACTGCACTCATTTCTGCTCTGATCTGCTATAGGACTGATACTGATGTCAGTCTATTCTTTTGCAATGAGGCTACTCATAGTAGGGGAAGAGAGAACTAAGCTAAAAGCCAAGTGATGCAGTAATACAAGATGGAGTAGCATATTCTATTTATTTCAAGAGTTTACAGTGATAATATGCTCAAGATAATTACAGATAGTCAAGAAGATGCAAAGTTCCTGTCTATGCAGAAGTTTATGCATGGTTCTAACACCTTTCCCAGAAGGAAAGGAGCAGTCAGTGTGCTTTGGAGTACAGATTCAATGTGCATGCATTTCTAAGTAGCTAACTGGAAACACATCTGAGGCTGATGCAGTGTTGTTTCTGCATAATCATTTATACTAACCAGAGCATAAGCTGAAAGAGCAGTTATCTGCTGGCACTTCATGGGGCTGTGAAGATACCTTGGTGAATACAGACTTATTTGCCACGGACCAATCTTGTAACTGGAACAACACTACCTTTTATATAGCTATGTAACTTCATAATAGGATAAAATTACATCCTCAATTTTCAAACATGTTACTCTTGCTGAAAGATGCACTGCAGAAAATGAAGCCAGAGTCTTCAATCCTGTGATTTGTACTGTTACAAGACAATGAAGAATCATAAGGCAAGTTCTTTCTATATAGCACCAAAAAGGGATATCTATCATATAAAGAAAGCCAGGTATCCTTTGAGCTAGTGGCCAAGGTCCCCAAAATCATCTTATAACTCTTAACTGTCCAAGTAAAGGCATTTATGTGTCCAGGTGCCTGGAGAGATTCACTGGAAAAGGACATGCCCCTAATACAGTCTTTTTTAACATCTTTAATACTATGCAGAGGATCTATTTTCTGATTCATTTTTGCATTTCAAAACAAAAAGCTCTGAAAATGAACTGAATGCATTGATAGACTAATAGAACTAAAGTCTGACCCCTGTGGATTGCCACCACTAATAATCTCTGGGGAGATTGACTGAGGAGCTAGGATACTGGGATTTGTGTTAAAGGCCAAGAGATAGGTGTCATCTGAGTCCTTGAAGAGAAGTCTTGGTGTGTCCAAACCTGCATGCTGGTTCTGCATAATTCTGATGAAAATCTCTAGCTCACATATTGTGGTACTTTCATCATATTTATCTACATCTCAGAAAATCTCCAGTCACCATGAGATTTTAGAAGCATCCAAACTACAATTTGGAAAAAAAAATAACCCTACAAATGCAACTCAATGTTGGTCCACAATGCTCAGCCCCAGCATATTCCAGTTTCAAAAGATGTTGGTCATCCTGTTGACTGCAGTTTCCCATATGAAAAATACAGAGGATGCTCTGCTTTGTTTTGCAGCAGATGCCTGCCTCTCAGTTGCCTAATGGCCTAGGTTTCTGATGGGAAGAGAGGAATCTAATAAAAGAGATGACCATGCTGTGAGATAGCTACTGGTAGACTGGAATATAAAATATTTGACTGCACTCACCTACTTACATGAATGGGTACATGGGATATGCTAAAGCATGGCTCATGCTCGAGCTTGATCCTCAAGAAAGCTCCAAGGCTTAGACAAAGTGCTGGTAAACAATATGGAGAGAAGGCATGCGAGGATTTAGAAACAGGCGCAGACTCAGAAGTGACAGTGTAAATTTGTGCTCTTTGTGATTTCATTCCCTCTGGCTTGTGTGTTTTTCTGCATTATTTCCCACTATATGTGTAATGTCACATGTTGGAATTGGCTTGACTGAATCAGTGGTATGAGAAACTTGCTGGGGGTGAACACATAGCCAAGGGTCAGCCTATTCTTAAATTATTAATAAACACTTTCCAATTAATCTGCCTCTGCACATGCAGTGATTCAGGCCTGGGTGACTCTGGGGAGCTCAGGGGTTGAATCATACACTTATTCCTTGTTTTCTTGATTGCTTTTCTTTCAATGAGTTCTCCTGAGAAGGTAGCAGCCCTCCTTCACCTCTGATACGGCTTGTTCATGCTCCTGTTAATGACAGAGGAAATTCTGCAACTGACTTTAACAGGATGGGAAAACTTATTGTATGTGCTTTCAAATATTTCTTCAGCTTTGTGACATTGTCACCTCTAGTGGTTTCAGAAACGTTTCTGGGCTGAGACCAAATTTGTATCAAGTAAAGAAGTCATCATTGTCTGAACTGGGCCTTGGTTCCTCCCCAGCATGCACCTGCTTTGGTGATAATCCCTGGAAATGCCAACAAATGCCTACGGCCTCCCAGAACATGCAACAGCTGCCCTTAGCAGTTTAGAGCCATACACCAGACATGGCATTAAGACCAGGGAAGGATATTGCATTTTACAGCCAAAGGAAGCCAAGGCTATTCCACATATACATAAATTGCCTCCTGTGTGGAGAAAGCATTAACTTTCAGCCTTTTTAGCAAATACACTGAAGAATGGAGATGTTTTCATGAAGTTTATTTAATGTATTGTCCACAAAGTAGATGGAGTAAAGATGCTATAGTAATAAGAGAAAATGCTGGAATGGAAAAGATGGCCAAAGAGCCAAACAATAAGCTAGATACCATTTGAAGTGAGAGATGTCAAAACTAAACCTGACAGATCCTACTTTTTTGAGTGTGAAGGGAATTGAGGATTGGATTTGAATGCAAGGATCTCCTGTACAATTTTGGTTCCTAGCCCCATGAGGTGAAATCAGAGTTATCTGGAATTGTTGGAAGCTATGGGCACAGTGCTGATCGGGAACCTGTCCCAATCCAGCAAGGGAAATGTGCCCACAGTGGACAGTAAGTGAGTGCAAAAACCACACAGCCCAGGATTTCATTCAGCCTTTGTTAGGACCGGAAAAAAACATAATTTTAATTTGTGAATGTAGACAGTTAGTAATTTTTCCTTCCACTCTGCAATGTCTACCATTAGCAATTTAGATCTTCAGAGAATTTTAAAAATTGAGTTATATTTTTCATTTATGTTTAACTGATGAACTCATGCTGGCAATCTATAATCAGAAATTCAGTATGGAATTATTGAGACGTTATTTCTGAATCTCATCTCCTCCACACAATCTACTTGAATAAATAAGAGCATCAGGGGATTTTTTAAAATCAACTGTTAATCCAAAAATTCACATTGATAAAATCTTACAAATATCCAATGTTAGTGTTTGACTTTCCATTAAGTTAACGTTGGATAATCCAGCCTTAATCTATACTGGTTTAAGAGCAGGCCTTTAAATTGTGCAAATTCCATAGTGCCTACCCCTTACATCACTTTGAAGACAAGAAATCCTAAAGAAAATTGTAAACAATAGCATATTTTTTTCTCTTTTTTAAATGACTGATAAACTGGGCAAGGAGAAGTGGAACGAACAGCTTCACATCCAACAGCAACTCAGAGACAACACAGGGCAGAGAACAGAACTTCACATTCATTCTTGACTAGATCATCCCCGCACCTTAAGGGCTCATTTTCCAAAGAGATATTTGAGTGCGTGCTTTAATGAAGCTTGTTAGAAAATGTTACATTACCTACATAGGCTCTGGCTGCATCGTCTTTTCTTCTAATGCAGCAACTATTAAAACAAATCAGGAACTGAGTTAGCAATGTTAGGTGTGAGTTTTAGAAAGTGAATGTAACTGCTGGATTAAATTGCGACTTTACAGGCAAAAGTTACAGAGATCTGGGATACTGGTGTTGAGGGACTTGGCTTCAATCCTCTGCCATGAGCATGGTGATTTATATGGGCACTGTGCAAACTTTACAATAAGAGACTGGCTTGGAAGCTGAAATGGAGGAGCGCAACTATTAAGTCTACAGCACAGCTTCCCACAGTAATCCAGGCTTTACTTGGAGGTCTTCCATGAGAAAGCAAAATGTGATGAGATCACATCCCAAGCTGAACTGATAGGGAAGAGGGAATCCTTCCACAGCTGGAGGCTGATCTATACATATAAATATGTGAAGTCACAGCTTCCATTTAAAGTCTATCCATCACAAGTATCTTGGCATGTGTTAACTCCTCTCAGTCTGAGTAATTCACAGAAATGACCCTGTTCTCAACAGCAAGGGAGAATTTGCAAGATCTTAGCTTGGCAGCTGGCAACATCAAGAGTTCAGCAGAGAGATGGAAATAATGTACCAAGTAGAAAAAAATGTGGGGGAGGATGTGTGCACAAAACAGCTTGGGAGTTTAGGAAAATATCCAGCCTCCCACTAAGTTGCTATGGGGTAATTAATGAAATGTCTCATTCTCTCCAACTTTTCTTCCAACCTTTTCCTCCCCAGGGGCATGAGCTATCATCAAAGAACATTTTTATTTGGCTTAGTAGGTTAATAATGGTAGAGGTTTAAAAGGAGCAGGTTTGGAACCCATCTCATTTCCCACTGTTGAAAATTAATCAGAGCATAGCTGGTCGAAGTGTAGGTGGAAAGGAACATAAGGCATATTTGGTCTGGTGGTGTCAGCTTGCACACCAGTATACCATACAACTTAGTAGAAACATTAACAGATAGTAGGTGTACTAGGAGCTGATGACATATAGTCATCAGCTTCTATTTTATATCCCCTTATTGTTTTGTGTGAGCTGATAGATCACCTGCCAGTGGGCTCATACCATGACACTCCAGCTGGCAGACAGTTCTATTTGAAGCACTACACATCAAGAAAGATCTGGAAGATCAGTTGGAAGAAGTCCAAAGAAAAGGAATAGGAATGATCAGAGCTCTGGAGAATGTGACCTGTGATGAAGGATTGAAAAGAGTTGGTCTATTTAAGCCTGGATAAGAGAAAGCAAAGGAGAGACATGATAACAGTACCTAAATATGTGGAAGGTAATTGCAAAAAAGGAAAGCAATAAAATGTTTGTGATATCCATTGTAGTAAGGACAATAAGTCATAAGTTTAAAGTGTAGCTGAGGAAGTTTTGTTGGAACTGTAGGGATGCACGGGAATAGTAAAGGCCCTGAATGATTTGTGTAAGGAAGCTGTAGACTTGCCAAGGTTGCAGGTTTCTGATTGCAGGCAGGTCAGACTGCTGTCTGTAGACAATAGTTCAGATATAGCCGATCCAGCTGTGGGCATGGAGCTAGCTAAACAATTTCTTAAGGTACCTTTCAGACTTTTTCTGTGATCTGTGATTAAGAAAAAAAATATTCTATCACTCTAAGTGAAGGACACAGAAGAAACATACACATCAACAAGAGTTAATGTGGACAAAACAACTAGATACTAAAGTCTGAGGGATAGCAATACCCAGAATATCTTAATAGAATCATGTTTTGTAATGGAGCCTGCAAGTTGACCATCAGATAAGACTTAAAAACCATGTAAAGGGTTATTTGTGGGTTGACTAGAGACTGGGGCTAGGGGGAAATTAATGTTCCATTCATTCATTTTGGAAATATTCTCATTAGTAATTGCCCCATTTATAGTTAGAGGAAAACAGAACGTTCAAATTCCTGGCAGCAAAACACTTCCCTAGTTGCAGATAAATATTGATATTGGCTTTAAGTCAGTTTACAAAAAGAAATGAAAACAACAGCTCCAGTGATGCCTGTTGGGCTTTGAAGCATCTTTTGAGAAACTGTTTGGTGAGTGTCATTGTGCAGGACACTAAGTCAAACTATTCACTGTTAATAGTTTGATTAGAGGAATTCAGGACAAAGACCCTGTGGAGCCATGCTGCTCCTTCTGGCAGTCCTCAGCCCCTTGCCCAGCAAAAGCAGCAACAGGATTTGCACAAACTCACAAAAAAGGATGCATCTTCAGACCAGTTCACTGGGGCTGCACTCTCTGAGTGCTTCCATTTTCCAGGATTGAAGCCTGTGCTTTAGTTGGGTACTTGGCAGGGACTGAGAGTAGAAATATGGGGCCAAACCTGGTGGCATGCCTAAGGGGATCAACACCCATATTGTAAACACCTTCTTCCAGTCCCTCCGTGGGAGTGCTCCAGATCCAGTCATGCAATATCCATGTTCTAACATGCTGTCTCTGAGAGCATGATAGTGTGAAAAGAAATACCGAATTACTATAGGTTATGCTCTTTCATTTGTGGTTGGAGATCTGTGCTTTGGCTTATATGGGTTTAGATTTCAGACTGTCATTGTACTTGGAGGTAGGAAAGTGGGCTGAGCCTGATCAAGCAGTTTTACATGGGTTCGTGATCTTTTTTATCTCCTTCCTCACCCATAACCAAGTTAGCAGCTTTTCAAGAGCCACTTTCTTCCTGCAAGCTGTGTAGTGCATAACCCTTCCAGCACACAGTATTCCTTCCACTTCCTTGAGGAAAAGAAATTATTATTATTGTCATTATTATTATTATGCTCTATGACTTTGCATCCCAGAGCTGCCCAATTTCTCACTCTTTCCTACTTATGGCTGGGTGTTCATTTCACTCAAGGAGTGAGACTTCTTCCCTGAACTCTAACCTTCACGACCACAACAGTCTTTTTCCCCTGAGATAAGAAGACAGAAGATCCTACTATGCTCTCTCAATCACAAACAAGCCATAGTTCTCAGGAGAAGACAACAGGTCTCCTAAACTTGATAGCTGCCAGGCTGCAGATGTGCTGGTTGACCCACACTGCCACCAAGCCTTTCACAGGAGATGGGGTGCACCTTCAAAGATACTGGTCCACCAGAAGATGGAAATGCACAAAATTTTAAGCATCAGTTATCTTTAAACCAAGGAAAATGTTATGAAAATGCCTTTAAGCCAAAGGGGACAAAGAAGTGTTAAACCTGAGGCAATTATTTACTGCGTATTATTTGGCACTGGCACATCATTTATCTATCAGGAATGTTTGGCAGCTTTCATTTGTAAGATATGGAAAATAGCTGCAAAGAGAACAGGAATAGCTTAAGACATTCACAAACTAGTTGCAAAGTAATCCCAAATCCTCAATCAATGTTGTCTCATAAAAGTTTGACTATTCTGTTCTCAGCTTTGTTCCTTTTTTTCTGTTGGGAAAGCCCCAGATTTCCTGTCAGGGTCAGATGTCAGAAAATACTACAAAAAGTCCATTTGCCAGGTACAAAGTTGCTGTATGCAGATATGCAAGGGACTTGCTGTAACATCTTGGAAGAGTAAATTGCCACCCTATGCCTCAGTTTCCCCATTGGCTCCATAGCAATAAAGACACATAACTACCTCTGTAAACCAGCATGTGTTGGTATGAAGTATTCTGTCAAAACCAGTGGGAGTCCGGACCTCTCCAGGGGTCAGTCAGTGTTGTTGTTGGTGCACACCTGGCTACCTGACCTGTAGATACCTTACCTAACCTTCCAGCCACCAATACACAGATGATTCGCCCTGATCTGCTTGAGGACATTAATACTCAGGATTTTCCATTCATTACCATTATAAGGATAGGACAACAGCCCCATTAGCTCGGAAAGTCATTATGTGAACAGGAAACTACCTCAGACCTTCTGGCTAATCTGCTTAACTGCCTTTTTCTTTTTTTAGTGTCTTTACAGGATGTGTGGAGGAGAAGATGCAGTTTGGAAAGACAGAGCAGGACAGCACACAGGGGAGAAAAGAGCAGTCAGGAGACAGGGTTCTGCTTTCCTGCTCCACTGCGTGACCTCAGGCAAGTCACTTAACCTCTGCCTCCATTCCCACTCTTTGGTTGCATAGCTATCGGACAGCTCTTCATGGTGTGGGCAGCCACAAAGCATGCTCAGGGATGTTGCGATGGGGGGGGGGCGGTGTTCACTAGATGACCTACTCCAACATTTCATGTGGGCCAGGCTACTACATTTCACCTAATTATTCTGAAGCAAATAATTTGTGTTTGCCTAAAATGTCTCTTCCAGAAAGGCTTTGTATGAAAACATCCAGCAACACAGAATTTTTCACACAGATTTATTCAGCTTCAGATCTGTCTACTGCTTCTTACTTTGCTGTATAACTGAGGAGCTCAACATGGCCCATTTTTTCTTTCCCCCCAGGAATGTACTTACATAACATACTTACTTTACATCTCAATGTTTTCTTTTACCAATCAAACAAATTTAACCAATTTATGTTCTTGTTCTGAAGCATTTTCTCAGCCTTCATGTAACTTCTGTACCTTCCTTTACAAGTTTTCACACTTCCTACAGCACCAGAATGACACGTCATTAGATCAACTGATGGAGTTAGAAGGAAAAGGTTTCATGTACCTGCTTCTGTTTGGTTTTGAGTTCAGACCAGTACCATACAGGGGAACTGAATCACCCTTTTAGTCCTACTGTTTGTTGCTCCACTTATGCACAACCAACAGTATTAATTTTCTTTGTCTCACTGGGAGATACACTGACACGTTGGCTGGCTTATCTGCTCTGCCCCTCACTTTCTGCCAGTCACTATTGATAAGTCAAGGGCATGGTATCTTGGGTGACATGTAAATTAATCACAATAAAAAATGATGGGAGAAAGGCTCTTTGAAAACTGTTTTTGTTTTTCAAAGGGAGAAAGTTTGTCTTGGCAGAAAAGTGAGATTTGTGTGAAGGATTTTAAAATGTGTGCTGAAGATTTTTGACAGCTGATTTTTGCCTGAAATGTTATATGAAATTCTGCTACCCATAGCTGTCATGTCATCTGTGTTCATTAAACTCTTCTGGAGCTATCTGAAACACATTTTAATCTTTGGCATGTCCAGTTTTCCCTGGTGTTATTCTCTGAACATTATTTTTCTCCTTCTGATTCAGCCCTTGGACTTGTCTTCTAGTTGAGGCTAAAAATGGTTGTGCCTTTCATTAATAAGCTGCTGTGCAATGTGAAGCAAATCCCAAGTGTTGGTTTGAAATGTCCAAACAAACAATGAAGCAAACAGTGATGCTGAGAGCATGCATGAAAGGAGAGAGGGCATCCATCAGCCCTGGCCAAAGCCCTCTGTGCTTTTCTCCATGACCTTGTATTGCAGAATAGATACTTACGTGGTACTGGTTGAGGAGAATTTTCCCCATTTAAGAACCACAGAAAGGAAATAAGATGTTCTGCTTGATTAACATTTGGGATCCTATTATTGGGGTTTTTAATTCAGCCACTGTCAGGAGGATATAAATGTGCCATTTAGGTATGTATGGGCATCACAGCACCAAGTTCAAGCTAGAAACTGGCCCTAAACTGTGAGCCCTAAGGATGTGATGCAGACTCAGAACTGATTGGCAGCTGAAAAACTAAGGAATATCACAAGAATCATCCCAGAAGCATCCAGCATTTTGGCAAACATCTGGTTGTACAGGTTTGGGGGGAAGTGTTTTTCTTACAGAGAATGTAAAAAGCAATGGGAACAGAAAAAAGGGTGGGTTTGGGCTTTTGTCAGTTTTGTTTTGTTGTATTCTCAATCAAGGGGTAATTTTTTGATCTATCTAAACCAGTTGATTTATTCCTTTTATGAAGATGAAATGAAAGATTCTCTCTCTTTCCTAGGCTACCTTGGTATGTACCTTCTCTGACACTTCACATGCTGCATGTAATTGCCCCGTCAATACACGTCTGCAAATCTGACTGCTCAGTGCTTTGTCCCAAGCACTGGAAAACTACTGCAGCCTGAGAAGTATAGCTAATAGGATCCATCTGCTTTGGAGACATTTTTAATTCCTATGATTTACTTATTAATTTTCTCTTCTCTAATTACACACAAACGTCAGCGGAGGGAACTGGAAAAAGAGAGACAAGAAAGGAAAAAAGAGCCAGCTGTTAGCTAATGACTGCATTTCATGTTGCAGTCACTAGCCGGCGTGATTCCCACAGTCTTTGCAACACATCCTGGTCCCCAGCTCTTTCTCACAGATAGACTGTGAAATGAGGAATATTTTTCAAGGGGAAAAACAAATGGGAGAATCCTGATGGATGAGTGAATTGTGTCTGAGGAGAAGATCCAGAGGTACTATCAAGGTGTTAGATGGACTATTATTAAGAGGCTCTGAATGAATGGACCAACCAGCACCAGTTCAGTCCCAGCCATAAAGCCACACACTGAGACCTAGACAGGGGAGAGGCTGTTCATGCAAAAAGAAAAGAAAAGTCAAAGTAATCCAGCAAAGAGGTGAGACAGAGAGACAGCACAAGCCCCTACACCCTTCAGCTTGTCCCTGAGAGGCCAATAACCTGCCCTGCAAAAGTGTTATTGAGGAGTGGCACAGCACAACTCAATGCCATGAAGGTCTGTTTAGATACTTCAAGTGTTTGATGCTTTTTTGCTTAGAGAAACAATATATATCCAGCCCACAGGATCTTAAATGTAATTTATAGAGATAGAGTCACTTATGCCTGCACTGGCACCTCCCTGCCTGGGGTTGCATGCAGAGGATGGTCAGCAAATCCCAGCTGCATCTAGCACACATGATCACAAGATTTAAAGACAGTTTCTTCCATGATTCAGCAAACTAGGCCTGTTTCAGACAGACTTAAGTTCTGCCTGTGCTGCAAGAAGGACACAAACGGTCTCTAAATCTGAAGAAATCTATTCACCCAGCCTGATCTACTACTGTGCATGTGTCATGCAGCATATGACTGTTGCCCGTTACACCTGATGCACCTCTCTGACTTTTTTCCAGTCTGAGCTGCTTTGCCCCAGAAATGGCAAGCAAACCTGACCCATCGCATGGTTTCACCCCACACTCACTTTTTGCTCCTTTGAGCTCTGTATTTACTTATTTCTTGGTTTTTACCTTCTTTGGCTCCACTAGTGAGGAACTTCCACAGCAGCCCTGAAGGCTTGGGGTCACCCACAGCTGCTGCCTCCCCAAGCAGCTGTGTGAAACCAGGAATTTGAGAAAAGCTGAACTACCCAAACCTGAGCCTTTCCTGGAGTTGTGGCTAATTCCTGAGAGTGTCACTCAGTTTCATAAAACCTTTACCAACACAACATGGAACAAGATGTATGTAGAAGGAAAGAAGCAACCAGAAGAAATAATTTGTTTTTTCATCGTATAAGGGAATTATTCAGAATTATTCATACATTTCCAAAAGGTTCTGGGCATCTCTGAAAACCTTTATCAAAATATTAATAATTAACAAGGAACACTTTTCTCTCCAGGTGAACATGTGGGCCCAGCTTTTAGCAGCCTGTTACCAGCAACCGATCAGCAAGTCACACAAAATAAGTCATACAGACATCCACTTTAGTGTTGTATTTCTGACACTCTTCATATATTCCAGTATTTTTCTAACATAGGTCAACCTTATGAACACAAATGTACTCATCTTCACTCTGAGGAAAAAAATATGAAATCTTCATTTTGCCAAAACAAAACAGAGAAATAACCAGCCTAAGGTCTCGGACACACCAAGAAGTTGATGTGTTGGCCAGTTTGCAGCCCTCAATGAAAGGTAACCCATGAAGGTTTCCTCAGATCACTCTCACGTTACAACATACAAAAGCCAGTCATCATCCTGTAACTTGCTCTCGCAAGGAATTGAGGCACCTCATTCCTGTGGAAATCAGTCACAGCTAAGCACTGAAATATGGTCTGAGCATTTACTGAGGTGACCTAAGAAGTCTCTAGTTAAACCTAGACTTGAACAAACTCTTTCCAAGCATATGACCAGTGAAATATCCTCCTTCCTTTTCTAGCTCTGAAACTTTTACTAGGAAAGAAAGGTAACAATCTGAGGATGTTTGTGTGATTTTAGGCTACTAAT